>OU565276.1:3697544-4322544 GCA_913789895.3 Seladonia tumulorum
GCCAGGAAAGACGGGCGAAACTTTCCTCGCGATTCTCTTCACGGTAGATTTTTTTGTTTCGTATAACATCATTATTTTTTTGGTCATTTTCGCTTTTTTTTTCTCTACTCTCTTTTTCTTATTCAAAATGGACGTTTTGTTTTCTTTCTTAGCAACGAGCATGCACCACTTCCGGGCGTCGCTTCCGGAGAACCTCAAACCCTCGCCCCGTTTCAAGGACGTTTTTCATGGAGTCCGGCTTTTTGTTTTTGGTTTTTTTTTGGTATTTTGAATCGGGTGAGTTTCTGTTTTTCGGTTTTCTTTCTACGGAAACAGCGACAGAGCACGAGACTCGGCAAGGTCCGACAGTAGCAGGTTAATTCGTGTGTGTGTGTGAGAGAGAGAGAGAGAGACGAATGTTTCGGCGGCTTTGTTCAACGATGGCGGTTCAATGCGCGCTGTCGGACATTGCCTGTAACATACCGACATGAAATCCGTCAGATCATTACCGCCAATGTGAAATAGGGCGACCATACTCGTCGACATTTCCGCGTTTTCCAACAATCCTTCTCTACGATTTTTAATACGCTCTCGTTACCGTGGTTCCGAATACGTCACGTCCACAATCTCAAAATTTACTTTACTGAGTTCACAGATAATTCAGCTACTTCTATACACATTATTGTTTCAAGCATCTTTCCCTTTAACCATTTCACTAAGCCGAAAATAGTGTAACAATATTCGGAAATTCCTCTAACATCTTCACAGTTGTGCATTTTACTAATTTCTCTTCGTCACAAATGCACAAAGTCCACAGTCTATTAAGAAACAAGTTAAGTCGAATTTAATGAAACATATTAACAAGGAAGGTAAGTAACGAACCTGTTAATTACTAATTGAATTACTTTTTGTTTTGAAAAGATAACTGGTCTCGTGACAATATAAGAAATTTCTAGTTTCAGTCAAATAACATTAAATGTGAACGTTTAATTAAACAATAAATTCTCGTGGTTATTGACACGCATAAATATTGTATAGGAAGTTATCGTTTTTTAGATGCGCTTTCGATATAAGAATAAATTTTAATTTGTGTTTGTAGAGATTTTCGATTTTTGTCTTTCATATGGTCACCCTATGCGAAGGAATGAGTCTGTACGTATTATTGAGTGGTGAAATGCGAAGCGTTGTAGTCTGCAATAATTCCTCGATTTCTACTTTCATTCATTGCGTTACGCCACGGTGAAAGTTCGGAATACAGTGGTTTCTCGATATATGTCGCCAACGCCTGGATGATAAACGTCGCGGAATTATCCCCACCACACTCGGACGCCGAGGAGTGTAAACATAACAGGGTATGTCTCCTGGACCGTGTTGTTGACATATATCGAGAATTCACTGTAGTTGACCGAGTTTTACGTCGTCATCTCGAACATGTTTGTAGTTGCTAATTCATTTAACTCTGGAACGTCGCGTAGATGGGTAACATTATTGCAGCCAACGAAATGCAAAATTCACATCGACGAATTGTTGCAAGGAATTCGTCGAGCATAAGTAATGCGAATTTCCTTTCATACTTTTAGAACGTAAAATAAAAGGACAATATTTTATATATTTTTTGCCCCATTTTCTATAATTATCCACTCTTTGAGGACGAACAGCGACAATTTAACGACATCAGGATTCCCTACTCTCGAAGTTGCGAACAAATAATTTTATTATACTCATCACTTTATATTCACTTTTATAATCTATTTTGCCGAGGGAAATGTTCATAAAAAATTTCGAAAAATCCTCGTCCGCAAAGAGTTGCAACAGAGTTTGCGACTCGTTTTTCGGAAGATACAAAAGGAAATTGGCATTGTTCGTGGGACGACCTAATTTGCGAAGTAGTTTAACAATGATCCGAGTAAAAGACACGAACATCCTTTTACGAGCGAGATGTCGCGCACGAGTCGTAATCGAATTAAACGGTCCGCGAGGATTCCCGATCGCCGGTGGAGTTTTTCTGTGCCTGGTGTGTCACTGACAGGAAAACGGAAGAAAAAAAAAAAGAACAGAACAGATAGACACGTTCTCACAAGTGTTTCAGAAGCGGGCATTCCAGGACCGCAGTAACGTGCGAAGGGAGAGAAACATTGTCGACGTTCTTGTCAAACCGGGGACGACGCATTCGCCGACGAAAAAGCATTTGGACGACACGCTGCCTCAACACTCAACACTTTTCTATTGTTCACTGGATTTGTGGGGAACAGAGAAACAGAGACTCGACCAAAAGAGTGTTGAGAAGGTTGACAAGGCTAGTTGACTTCAGTTGACCGTAAATTATTCAGTAAAGAAATGTGGATCAAAAGATTTTCAAATATCTTGAAATTTTATCGAAATATTTTATAGAGATCGCAGACACCTGACAAAATCTTCAACATGAATTCCAGACTCTGTCTGGATCCGCATTAAGTATTAAATGTCTCTATATATAAATATATATATTAAATGTATCTATGTATAAATGTATTAAATTATAATGTATCATTATGTTGGACCTGTGCCAAATTGTAAAATGTTAAATGGAGTCCATTTTCAGCAATCACTGTAGCTTATATCTCATGTCGATGATGTCCAACATTTAACTAAATTATATTTAAAATCGTGATTTGTGCTTATACAAAAAATATTCTAATTTCTTTCAATGAAATTGATTTAATTTTAATTAAATTGTAGTATGCAATACAGTATCATATACTGTCATACACTGTATGATTTAAAATCATTTTCTTACAATCGGTAATATTTGTTAACATCTTTTTATGCAGTGATGGAAGTTCGAAAAATATTTCGATAAAGATCTAAGATTCGAAAGATTTTCTAATGCAATAATATAATGACTTTCTGAGGTAATGGATCATGCCTAGAGTAATGCAATGTCCCCTGGCATTTTGAATAAAGTGAAATATAAAAACATAATCGCATCTAGTATTGACCTTGATTTTATGTAATAATTTCTACATACAAAAGACTAATATTTGCGATTTATCTTTCTGTATATCACCCTTCAAAAATACGAAAGAAAATTCGCATTACTCGTCGTCCAATAATTTTTTATTAGAAACAACCTGATAATTTACGTGCAACTTGAAGTCGTTGAGTGAAATACCTGATCCTGAAGAGATCGAACAGCAAGTAAAGAGAGTGAGTCTACGATGGGAGTTTGTCGACACGTTCCGTAGCACGTGGATCACTGATCCAAGTTTTCTCAAGGTAGACTGATCGAAATAAATCAGAGAAGAATTTTCGTCCATGAAACGCAACGTTTTGCAATGTTTAATACGTCACCGGAAGGGAATTCGCGTTCTCGTGCCACAGAACGTGTTAATGTTGTTCTGTCGGGCTCCGCGGATCGTTCGCACGTGGACGAGAAACTGAATCGCGTGTACAGTGGTCTATAACGATCATGTGGATCAGGGATGGGCATATTCCTATCGATCGAGACAAGACCGTCCCCACCATAGCGCCCACTGTCCCCCTTTCAGTAAGCGCCGCACAATGGGCAAAAACGGCCTTTTTCGATTCAAAATCAAAGAACTTTCGATAGGAATGAGGTAGAGCGATGAAATTTTTTTTAAATGAAAGCTGAAACTTTGTAGAATATGGGAAAAATAGGGAGATTACGGTACGAACGTTTTTTAATCTTGAGAAAATTCGTTAAAGTTGCACAATTTCAAGAAAATTTTGTTTTTGCCGCTAATACGCGCGGAAAATTTTTTTTTAACATGCTATATATCGTTTCCCATAGATTTTTTCACGCTGATTTCAAATCTGTTTTCAAAATTTGTCTACGACCTCTGGTTTTTGAGAAAAATAGATTTTTGTGACACAAATTAATGAAATTTTTTCGTTAAAATGACTTGATAACACACTAGTTTGAAAGTATATCGTATTCTCATATATAAAACACAATAAAAATAATAATAATGAAGTATTTTAACGTTTTGAGTTACTTACGAAACATGATGCACTTCACATCTCGTCATCACTTGACGTATCGCTGTCATTACTACTGGCACTTTCTTGAAATTGTGCAACTTTAACGAATTTTCTCAAGGTTAAAAAACGTTCGTACCGTAATCTCCCTATTTTTCCCATATTCTACAAAGTTTCAGCTTTCATTAAAAAAAAATTTCATCGCTCTACCTCATTCCTATCGAAAGTTCTTTGATTTTGAATCGAAAAAGGCCGTTTTTGCTCACTGTGCGCCGTTACCGTGGGCCAATGAGAACGCGAGAAAAAGAGGTTGGTGGGGGAAGTAGGCGTTTGAGGGGCCCCTACCGAGTGCCCATCGCTGACGTAAATGCTCGATCGAACGCGGCTGAGACTCGTTCAAAAGAAAAGAAACTCGAAATGTTGCGCAAAACTTTATTCGGACGCATCTGTACCCTATAGCACTCGCGTCTTTCGACAATACTCGAGAAAAGTTTGCGAGACACGCGTAACCTATTTCCTACGGCAAGGTAGCCATAAAAATTGTTGGATAATTCTTAGTAATTGTTGCATTGTTCCGTCTCAATGATTTATATTGTACTCATTGTTGAACTGCTGCGCAATAGCTTAGCACTGTTAGGTACAGATGCACTAGTACCAAAAAGAATTTCGTGTTGCACCGGAGAAACCATTACGGTTAATCTGTATGCATTTGTACGGAGCAAGGTGTGCTCTGTCAATTGCAGAAATTGGTCGAAATTATACTGAACCAGACGATTGTAATCGTTTCCGAAATCGTTTACGTTCGAACTGTTAATTAATTCTCCTTCTAAAACCTTGCGTATTATTTTCAATTTGGCATCTTGGTGTTCTAGTTAGTATGAAAATTAATGATCACACTGCAGATGTCTCTAATTTAAGGAAATTGAAAATAAATCAGATAATTTCATAAATCCAGAAGTTTATAATTTAATTTAATTCTATTAATTTCACTTTGAAGAACCAATTTTTGAGATCATCTTTTCTAATAATTTTCAGTTTCACCGACGACTGACTGAAATACCCATTTTTGAGATCATCTTTTCTCATAATTTTCGGTTTGAAACCTAGAGAATTATTTATCAGCGCGTACTTTTTTACATTTTAATAATAATTGACGATATCTTTCCGTATTCCACCCAGCTCCGTGTATTTCTGCACAGATCGTATAACCTCGATTGTACTCCGTTATATCGAGTAAATATTTTCACAGTGAAATCGATAGAAAGAAATGGGAATGGAACCGAAGAGATCGCCGGAAAAAAAGAACGGAAACGGTTTCGCGAGAATTCGAAGCGAGAAAAAAAAAGAAAGAAAGAAGTACGGTCCTGAGAAATATTTACTGGTTCCGCGCTTGTGCCAGATCGAAGACGCTGGCAACTATCTTGCTGATCCGGGGGAAAATCGCGAACATCACGAGATACCACTCGATCGATCATTAGTATACCGACAAAAACAAGCAGGCACACACGGACAAGAAGTTGCACGCCGATCAAATCTATTCTGTGCTTCGACAATTGCCAGGACCCGTGACTTATTCCACTTTTTCGAACCCGAGAACTTGTGCAATTGAAACGTCATCTTGGACGACGGAGTCCGCGGTTCGCAGAATAGTTCCCAAAATGTCGACTTCAAAGTTCCTTTTTCTCCGTTCTCATCTAAATTAATATTCGGTCTCTATATTCTTAAAAATTACCCTGCGACCATTGACTTGATAATTTTATTTTCAATTTTATTCCATTTTGCTCGATCATAGGCCCGCCATTTCGAAACTTTCAACAAAAACGAACGGAAATTAAAGGTCGAACAGAACGATAAACGCAGCTGCGATATAATTGTTGTATCGTTGCGAATTCGTTGGAATTTTGGTGACAATAAAGAGATGTAAAGATATGTTCGACGTGCTTTCCTTCTGTATAACAAATGGACTGCGGATTTTACGCGTTTGTATTGTCTGCGAAACAAAATTTATTTACGAGGAATATCGATAACGATGAAATTTATTATTTCTATTTTCAACGCGAGGAAATTTCCAGGGAAGGAAACTTGAGTTTTGCATAAAGATCCGCAGCCCAACGACAACGAAACGGGATCAGAAAGAAACGTAACACTGTACACACTAGGCGTGCTTGGGTACATCGTGTCATTCTGCATGATTCGAGTCATCATCACAAGTTGATTCCCACAACGACACGCCGGTGTAGAAACAAAACCGAGGCTATTCGACATCACAACACGTTCACATCGACACCATACAGAGACGATGGCATTGGATGCACAGACGGTCCATTAAATATAAAGCATTGTTGTTAAGAGTTCTTATCAATTCGACAGAAAAATATAGAACGCTCGGAGTTACAAATAAATCAAATAAATATCGATCGAACAAATACGCCCCGACTCGCAAATCTGTTCACAGAAAGCTATTCGGTTCCAGCACACAGTATTATTCCGTTGTTATTTATTGCTGGAAGAAACGACGATCTCTTTCCAGGGAAAGTATGTAAAATTAAGATCAATGTAAAATAACAGTCGGTCAGAGCGAGGATAAGAATAAACAAATTGGAAGCGTTCATAAAGTTGATTATCGTTTGACGAATATGTGAACAGACAGATGAGTCACAGTGGATAATTTTGAAAACAATTTTGAAAAAAGTATTCCGTGAGAACTGTGGTCACAGGCATGGCAAAATTGAATTTTTAAAGCAACTGGGGAGGAGTGAATATAGACGAAGAAATAAATACAAAATATAAAAGCACAAATTCTTCTTCTGGTCGATCTGTTAAGATAAAGACTGAAGTTTCTTGGAAAAAAAATTAAACTAGAGTTGAACTTCCGGTTTAGTGACACCTTATTAAACGAATAAACTATATACAATGGATAATATAACAAAAATGAAACAAATAGGGTAATCGCTGGACTGCGAATATTTGTGCAAATCTAATTGTTTGCAGACAATGTTATATACATATGGAGGGCTGAATAAGGGTTGATCGACTCTATTAACTATTATGATTAAACGAGATGATAGGGGAATTGGAATGAGTTCATACGAATATCCGCAGTCCAGTGATCGAAAGTTTCGAATGCGGGACACGTTTCCGCCATGTCTGACCACAGTCAGGCGTTACTACTAGTTTGCATCCAATGCGACCGCAATAGTGTGGTGGTATTGCCTCTAATAGCCACGTGCGGATATCAAAAAGGGCCGTGTCGTCTCTTAGGAAGACGCGTTGGTCCTAAAATCGTGCAACGATTTCTATACAATGTCTGTATGTGGCGGGACGGGTCAAACAACCGAGAAGCAGGTGATTTTCTTTTCTCACATTAGATAAACTTCATCAAAACTGCAGAATGCACCCAAAAAAACGATACAAACGGCCATTTTACGATTCCCTATAGAAAAAACGAATGAGAAATGTAGAGAAACATTTTTCCGTCCCAAACTTAGTTTTCGAGAAAGTCGCGTTTGAAAATTCACGGGGCGTGCGCAGACACTTTAATCAATTCTCATTCAAATCCATCACACGTGTGTCAATTTTCCAACACGAATCCGTGTCCTGGAAAACTAGTTTTGGATGGAAAGATCCTGTTCTATACATTTCGTTCATTTTCACGGGAGGAATTGCTTTGAGCATGTTTGCAACAAACTTTTGACTGCACTCTGCCTACAAACGATTTTTAATTCATAGGAATGAGTGGAAATTATTTAGAGATACACAAGGATATTTTTCTCGGACAATTATAAATTATAAATATTTTAGTTAGACTGTAAGATTCCTAGGCTTATTAATCGCTTTAAGGCGAAAAAATATTTATCAAATTCCGTTTAAAACTGTCACGCCTTCGAGTTGATTCGATATTACAAATTGAAGAGGTTGACACTACACGTTGAAGTGTGGAGTAGTCAAAATGACAAGATTTAATTTCTTGAACCGTCAACCCTCACATTTAATTTTCTATTGCTGATGTATTTCATAACTACTGAATTTTACTTCATGAAAATGGTACTTTGACTATGGTACACGTATACAGGGTGACCCCACTTTTGTGCCAGAAAATTTGGGAGGTGGTAGAAAAAGTCATTTTAGACATGGTTTACTTTTTTGTGTTTTTCCAATTTCGGCCCCATTTTCGAGTTACAACGAAAAACCCGAGTTTTTTTAGTGCAATATTTTTTTAAATATCTCAGCAATGTATTAACATCTGTCGATGATTCTTTTTTTCATTTATTTGTTTCAATGTGGACTACAAACCAATATGCGTTTGAAGCTTTTCTCATACTTTTTTACTGTTTATCCAAACGTAGGATAGTTGGCCAAGATTCAAATCCTTTTAATTTAAAAGTTTTAAATGTATTTAATTTCATTATTTTTTAAAAACTATTTCACAAATATTGCTCGAAATAGCCTCCTTCTTTTTCTATGCACTTTTCGCGTCTTTTTCTTGCGTGCTTCACAGCCCTTTGACGGATTAAAACAAAACTCGGGTTTTTCGTTGTAACTCGAAAATGGGGCCGAAATTGGAAAAACACAAAAAGTAAACCATGTTTAGAATGACCTTTTCTACCACCTCCCAAATTTTCTGGCACAAAAGTGGGGTCACCCTGTATAATCGAATCTACAAATCCAAAAGTGAAAAGCTAAAATTGATCAGAATTGATCAGATTACTTTTTTAATTCTTCTGCATACTACCATCGAAAAATCACCGATTTTAGAAGGATAACAATATACTAAAGAAATGCCTAATTTCATATTTGACAATTACTATAAAAATGAGCTAAATAATGGAACAAACGTCCTTACTCAAACATCGGTTACAACAAAAACCATAGGAAGTTCAAATAAACTCTAAGTTACCATTTCTGTAGGGTAGAATTTACCAACTGCTACCATCGAAAAGTCACCGATTTCAAAAAGGTAACAATTATATTTCTAAAATTACTATGAAAATGGCAAATAATGGAAGAAAAAGTCCTTGCTCGAGCACCGATTACAACAAGAACCACAGAAATTCCAGCTAAATCCAAAGTTACCATTTCCGTAGGGCAGAATTTCCCAATTGCTACCACGAACAAAGTACCATCAACAGACAAAGACCAGCCAAAAGCCACGTCGCCCACTCCAAAATCATCTGAACCAATCCCGCCACACTTCCCGTCCACTTAAGGGTGTTCTCATGACAAATCGAATGGTACCATTATCATTCGTTGACCGGGATAGGTGTTCACCCAGCAAAACGTACACAAACTTCGCAGCTCGAAAGGTGCCGATAACAGAGGTGGGAGTAAAGAGCTAACAACGAGAAGTTATCGAGGAAGAGGATGTTCGATTGTACCGTTGGAGAGAAGGAGGAGGAGGAGGAGTTATCACCGGAGACAATACAATACAAGAGGGGTAAACAGTAGATAGATCTGACGGCGAGACTTACGCTAGGTGTGGTATTGCCTTGGTTGACGACGTGCTGGGCCGGCACCTCGTCTTGGAAGTAGTCGTCGTTCTGGGTGCCGGGCACGCTCTGCGCGAAGTCCAGTAGACGGCGATTAGGGCTGTCCGGAGTGTTAGGCGGCAGCTCGTTAGGCAGATTCGGGAAGCAGGATGAGGCGCTGCGACGATGCCGCGAGACACTGTAATGCTCATAGTTACGATAACAGCCGGGCCCGGTTTGCGCTGGGGCCCGGCCGCACACGGACTCCCCCTCGGTGCTGTTACCATCCACCCCTGACATATTGTGACCTGTAAACAGTTTGCCCGTCCGGTTCTCACTTTTAGAATCGCCTGGCACCGTCAACCGTGACGCAAGGGATTCACGATGACTCGCTTCGAAGTTCCGCGCTCGATGTGTCGAACGGTGTAACTCCAATGGAGACGGAGAGAAATAGAGACAGATAGATAGATAGATAGATAGATAGATAGATAGATAGATAGATAGATAAAGAGATAGATAGATAGATAGAGGAGGTAGATAGATAGACAGACGCATGCAGCGATGGTTCGATGAGCGGTAGTATTGGTGACAGGGTGGCGAGAGTACGAGTAATGGGAATAGTGCCTCGGTCTGGTCCGGCGTGGTAGGCTGGTCGTTAGGGGGATGGGGAGAGAGCAGGACCATCGAGGAGACTACCAACTGGTGTCTCTCCGAGAGAGAGCATCCCCATCGCTGGCGCTGACTTTCTAAGAAGCGTTTCGACTTCGACTGCGCTGCTCGAGAGGGTCAGCTGTCTCTGAATTTAACGGTACGCTCCACACAGTAGGTCCATTATTACCAATTCATTGCTAGACTAAAGAGCCAGAATTTCTATACAAGCTGGACCAAAATTCGTGGTATCAATCAAGTGGAATACATCTCAAAATAGAAAATCAAGAATAACGAATTCGCAGTGGTGGCTTCGTTTTCGACAGAAATAATTAAGGTAATTATTTACATTAGGGACTTCCTCACCGATTTTGATAACCTTGAAATATGACCCGAAATATGTCCGTATATGACCTGTCAACATAAACAGACAAGACAGTGTGTCTCAACTGATTGAAGTCGTTTTAAGTTGTGACCGTGGCCGCCTTATCGGCGGCCACAATTTCAAATCTAACCCACACCTACTGCGATCACTTTTTGAGATGTTGAAACTCTTTTGCGAATGTCTCGGAAACTAAATCTGAGAAGCGGTAACATGTATAGGAAAAAGTTGTTCAGAATGATGACCTTGACAACATATTTCAAGGTCATCAAAATCGGTGAGGAAGCCCCTAATGTAAATAATTACCAAAATATTTTCTATATTGATAACATTTTTGAAATTAATATGATGAATTTAGTCGAGCGCTAGTACTAATACTGTGCTAATAGTAGTAATTATTCGCAATAGGGAACTTTCGGACCATCTCAATGGCCATGAAATGCGCTGCCAAGGTCACCATTCCTTAAACGAATTCCGTTTAAAGGGACATTCGTCTCGCTAGACCCGTACCAATTTTAATAAATTTGAAATATGAAAGAAAACTTTGTATCCAATGTCGTACATACGAATATTCAGTCTATATTAGAAAATACTAATGTAAAGAATACTAGTCGTGCAAATAAATTATTTTACTTATAAGACAAAGTTTTTGAAATATTATTTAAAAATTGTATTTTAATTGGAAAATATTGGCAATAGCGAGACTTATTTTGTAGGACTGTGTAAAATAGTATTTCAAATAGTTGACAGTAACTTGTATTTTTATGATATTTTGTTGCCTGTAATGTTATTACGATATTGTAGTCTGTTTATCAACATGTTACATATTCGTAATTAGACTACAAATAATACTTTGCTAACTATTATAGCTTCTCATGTTAAAAATTATAATTTATAATATTAACTACTTGCTCAACTTATTTTCATTGTAAGGAAATATTTGAAATACAAAATAAAAATATTTCATTTTATCTATCCGGTTATCAAAATAAAAATATTTGATTTAAAGTAGTATCTTATTTGAACCACATTAAATTATACTATATACCAAATCATTAATGATCGTTAATATACGTTGCAAAATATCCTACATTATAAAATACTAATGTAAAGTGTACTTACTTCTGAATCTTCTGTACCTCCGTCGGATCCACAGCACACAATTATTGACTCGCGAAAATAGGTTCGAATAATTGAACAACAATCACTAAACAACACACACAACACATTTTATAAAATCGTGACAACGAACGAGAAATATTACTCCGACCACGAA
The DNA here is from genome assembly GCA_913789895.3 of Seladonia tumulorum. Lineage (NCBI taxonomy): Eukaryota > Metazoa > Arthropoda > Insecta > Hymenoptera > Halictidae > Seladonia > Seladonia tumulorum. Next base: position 3,709,273 of record OU565276.1, read on the forward strand.
CAAAATAATACTGCGATTTTAACAATGATCCCTTCCACGGAGGTGGTACGGTCAGGTTATTCTAGGAATGTTAGACGCTGAGGGTCTATAAACACTAGATACAAAACCAAGGTAAAAAAAATTATGGCGGGGCGCCGACCCTATTTCCCGGAATTCCCTGTTTTCGTATCACTCGTCCGTGGGAGGGGGACGGTTAATATCGCAGTATTATTTTATTCGTGGTCGGAGTAATATCTTCTCGTCTGCTGTCACGATTTCGTTAAGTGTGTGTGTGTGTGTTGTGTGTGTTGTTTAGTGATTGTTGTTCATTTATTCGGACCTACTCTCGTGAGTCAATAATTGTGTGCTGTGGATCCGACGGAGGTACAGAAGATTCAGAAGTAAGTACACTTTACATTAGTATTTTATAATGTAGTTTGTAGTACATTAGTATTATATTTTATTATTCGTATGTAGAATATTGGATGCAAGGTTTTCTTTCATATTTTGCAACTTCAATGTCCCTTTAACACTAGATTTACAGAGCACTGAAACTGACTACTTAACATTATTTGGTAATTATTTACATTAGGGGCTTCCTCACCGATTTTGATGACCTTGAAATATGTGGTCAAGGTCATCATTCTAAACTCACTCTGTCTCACACAGTGTCCCATAAGAAGCCAGGCATAGTAATAGTATGCATAACGAAATTTATAATGCTAGTCATCAGTTAAGTGCAAATTTCAGATTGATTTTTAATCGTTATTCTTAATTTTCTTTGGAGCTGCATCATTCCGACCTTATTTATGCCACCAATTTTGTCCCTGATTGTATAGAACATGATTCAACACTGTATACTAATTTGTGCTGCATATTGTATTTAATGCTGCTTATTTTACGGATGACGGTGACTGTGGAAAGACAATGTCGAAAATTAGAATTGTCTAACATTGAAAAATAAAACGAGATTCTCAGAATGTACAAGACTGTTCAAGGGACCATCTAAATACATATTTTACTAATTGTACATACAAAAATGTTTATGAAATGTTTGTAGAAAAATTGTGACTGGAAATGATCCTATGAAAAATCTTCTACACTTCGAACATCCTTTCATTTTTTAATGTTGGACAATGTTATTCCTTTCGCAGTCTTTCATCTATCCACAATAGACACCGTTGAACACAATATTCGATAAAAATTATTTTACAATATTGAATCACGCTCGAATACATAGTGAAAAAGGATGTTAGCTCTAGGTCATTTAATTTTCCTGTAACAGATTTCTAAAAACAAACAATCTACTGTTTGATTCGGTGAGTGGCTTTTATCAAATGGAGCACATGCAAGACCCAGAAGTGAGGCAATTTGAGAAAAAATTTCCTCCAGTTCATTTTTTTATTTTTGTTTTAGTGCAAGAAAATAGTGGAGCAGTGATTTTCATTGATTGATCACGATGCGTGATAAGCATTGGTAATCGACTGGGTCAAGTTTCTGCAGCAGACTAGCGAAACTACGATTTCTCTTATCCAGGCGTAATACTACAGCTCTTTGGTTGATCCGGATTTGTCGTGACTGATCTACAGCCCCTTCTCGAGGCCAATGATTAATATTCTGAGGGACAATTATTCAGGCAATTATTATCTAAAATTCTTGAAACAAACAGCTGGTACGTAATTAGATCGCATTTCCTGTAAATTGTGTATTTTATATGTTTCCGTTCAAAATACCATTTAAATGCAAATTGTCCCGAATAATGCACGCGGTTTAACGCGAGAGAGTTAACAAACCCAACACGATAGATGAAATTATGTCTAAGAATGAATTAAGCGTGACCTTAGCCGTTAGCATTTTATGAGCTATTAACCAGTGGCCTCTAAAATGGAGAACTAGCGTTGCGCGAGTATTCTAATCTGCCAAGTGCATGTTAGAGAGTCAGCTGCTTTCTCTGGGAAGCTTTCTTTATCAGATTCGGGTGGAATTTTCAAGTGTCAAGGCATAGATTTGTCCGTGAACAAACTGTATTGAATTTCTCCCTTTCAAACTCTTTCGATTTCAGAAAAATGGAAAAACAAACTTTCGCGAAGCGGAGCAGAAGTTTTCTACAGTAATTGCTTACTATAGCCGTCCTGCAGTTCGACAATCAATAACCTTAATAAGCTCGGTCGAGACTTCCAGTTGCAATTAATGAGAAACATCGTTGTAGCAAAATTGTAAATGAGATTTCAGCAATTTGTTATACATACGTTTCTATAAATGAACGCATAATTTCATGTAAAACCTTAATTTCGATTTATAATTTAATTTATAATGCCGTTTTCTCTTCCATTTTCTGAAACATAAAAGTCCATTGTAAGGGGAGCCCCAATTCAGTTCGTATGCGTCTATGCAATAACGAGAAAAAATTTCAACGAAATCTGAGACGCCAGTTGAGCAAGGTCTCCTCGTGAAACGCAAATTATAAATTCTAATTAACTGGTCTACCGAGCGTTCGCAAACGAAAGAGCACCTAGCTTAAGGTCTGGTTAGGAACTGCGAGTCTAAGCAAACGGCCTAAATGCTTTTCCAGAAGAATGATTAATTAAACTGCGGATCTTACACATGTACGGTTGCTCCGCGAATGTGATCGTGAATGTTTATGCCGATTCAGTTTTCACACGTCTGGATCAAAGACGAATTGAATTCAAAGTTCTTACAAAGTTCTTAAAAATTGTGTTTGATTATGCTTCGGACGTTTCATACGTAAATGCATAAAATCCGCAGTCTTCTCGACACACAATGCGCTGGTACAATGAGGCGATAAATTAGAGATTCGATGCTGCCGCGACATTTGCATATGCCCGCTCGCGAACATGTAATAACAAACAAAAAAAAATAAAACATTCTCACGATCGTTAATTTTCTAAACGCGAGGAAGCTGTGAAAGCAGACAATACCAATTCCATACAATATTCATACTAAACCGGTGCTCTAATTAAGAATCAAATCGAGAACAGACACATAAACGCGAGGCGCGCTCGGAATGAAAAGATGCCCGGTAAACAATTGACTACAGATTTTATGCATTTGTAGCAACAACGAACACGCAAAACATCGAGCAGAAACTGTAGATCTTTTTCAAACTTGAATAAGTCCTTTTGTAGCAAGTACATTATTTCCAGTTGGATTTTTCTGTAAAATGATCTACCGAACTTTGAATTTGCATAAACATTTACAGTTCAGATCGTCGAGAAAAAAAACGTTCGAATCGAAGAGAATTCATTGCGGCTAGACAACACCTAAATTTTATTATCACTCTCTCTTTATTATAATCTCTATATCATGATCACTCATGATTTTCTTTATCATGATTATCATGATCATATCGCAACTGTTTCAGCACAGTTTATAGAATATTCACAGAAAATATTTTGCTTTATCTTGCAAGTGGAAATCGAGTTTTTCCAAATTAATTCGCTCGGACAAATGTGGAATTTTTCTCCACTAGAATATTTTTTTTTTTTTGAGCTAATTACACGCGAAGGCATTTCCTGGCCGCAATTGGTTCACCTTTGACCTCGGACGTTTGTTTCTCAGCGATCAAAAAGCCGTTCCGAACCCGCCTCGCTAATCGAACACGAATTTTCGAAATTCGTCAAGGCTGTCGTGCACCACGCCGGACTTCGGCGTCCATTTTGTCGAGTTCGCACGCGTGTCGATAAGTTTATCAACCGTGACGCAGGAGATTTTCGAATTTCAACGAATAGGAGTCGATTGTGCTGAGTGTGCTGGGTGTTAACGCATTAACGGCCGCCATTTTCGTTCGCAAGTTCGGTGGCCTATCGCCAGCAAGTTTCGCGGAAGCTAGTAAAACCGTCCTTTAACAATGCAACAAAGTCGTAAAATTGTCTGTTCCAGAAATTTGTCTACGCCCGGCGCGGCGTTCAGGGGATCGAGCGTGCCCCAGTTTTCGGATAAATACGCAAAACTTTTCGTGTATGCACTTCGCGAAATTCACAGCGTGCCCGAACTAGGATGCAGAAAACATGATTTATCGACTCCGACAATGATTCACTGCCGAAACTTTTTGGCCCGGATAATTTTTGAAATCTTGCAAACTGCCTGTGTATTTATTGTGTTATGCTTTCTGTTGTCTGAGGACTTTCTGGAATTATTATGTATGCAAAAAGCCTGTATACATTTTCTTACTGCTTTCTGTTGTCTGAGATTTTTTCTGAAATTATTATGTATGCAAACAGCCTGTATTTATTTTGTAATTGCTTTCTGTTGTCTGAGATTCTTTCTGAAATTATTATATATGCAAAAATCCTGTATTTATTTTTTAAATTTCTGTCTGTTGTCTGAGGATTTTTCTGAAATTATTATTTATGCAAACAGCCTGCATTTATTTTGTAATTGCTTTCTGTTGTCTGAGATTTTGTCTGAAATTATTATGTATGCAAACAGCCTGTATCTATTTTGTAATTGCTTTCTGTTGTCTGAAATTTTTTCTGAAATTATTATATATGCAAAAATCCTGTATTTATTTTTTAAATTTCTGTCTGTTGTCTGAGGATTTTTCTGAAATTATTATTTATGCAAATAGCCTGTATCTATTTTGTTATTGTTTTCTGTTGTCCGAGGACTTCTCTGAAATTATTTTAAAGAAGTTAGTAGAAACGAAGTTTTCTTAATAGAAATTGATTCTCGGTGGAATATTTGCTTATGCTTCCTAAAAATAAGATTGCGAATGGTTATATACTTTTGTTTTTATCCTCCCTTGTTGCTTTTTGTCGTGATTAATTTCTCGAAATAATTTTCCGTGGAGCAATCACGTACACGTGACGGCGGCCGTTAACGCGCCAAGACTGTTACATGCTCGACCGACGAAATTTGAATGAAAGCGAGGACTAATGAAAGTCAGTCCGGCGTGGTAGGCTGCTGCTGCTGCTTTTCTCTCAGGCTCTACTAACTGTCAGTACGTAGCAGTAAGCGAGCGTATACTGATCGCATGAACTGGTTACCATCCACGTCGGACATACATCTGTGCTTGCAAGACAATAAAGCGTAGGTCACATGTTTCTTGGAACGTTGCCCCAAAATTTTCAAACCTAGACAACGTGTTCCAATATTTCATACACTTATGTTCCACTAATAATAAGAAAATATATTTTTCACCTTCTAACTTATGCTCGAATATTATCATTATTGTCCCACTCTGTCTAGACCATTAATGTGAACGCATGAATTCATTAAATTTCAGATTTCCTTGACGAGAAAATTCTAAACTGAAAGTGGACTAAAAAGAAATCTCACTCGTAAACTTTAATTAGCTTTTTCCTCTGAGAAAAAACATAAAACTGTCTTTTATTTCTTTAAACTCTAAGAGCATGTATGATCTCAATCGTTTGAGCATTAGTGCATACAGTGTTTACTCGATATATGTACAAAACACGGGTCCAGCCAGAGACATAGATCGGCAAGGAGATACTATTCTTTGATCCACGCGACCCTACTCTCGAGCTCATTGGCCCCTCACAGGACCTACCCCGCAGCAGTGGGGATTGTTCTGGGACATTTATCGGCTAGGCATTTGGGACATATATAGAGTAAAAACTGTATACAACGAGAATGGGCTTATTATGATTCTAGTGACAGTTAATTCCATATTTTCGAAAATGTGACGTACGCAGTGTTGTCTGACGGTTGCAGACATACGTATATTTATACAGGGTGTTCAGAAAGGGATGAAGTTCTTTGAAGGCTCATAGATTTCTCCGAGAAGAGTAGAAAATGCTTAACAGCCTCGGAACGGAGCTGAGTTCACCATTATTCGACTTGTTTCTAACAAAAATATTGAAGCATTTTGTATGTTTATGGACTTTTACTGCATAGACAAACCGAAATAATTCGGCATAGCCGCCGAAATAATTGTCGCAAAAGTGTTGAATTACACGACGGAAATAAGAAGACAGCACTGCAGATGTGTGGACTACGGTCAGCCTAACTGAGCTCCGTTCTGCTTTGCTGTCCAACGGTTGACCCTCGAAAAGACAGACGGTCTCGACGACTAGATCCATTCTGACTCATCAACTTTTCTAGATGTATTTGCCAACGCACTTCTCGGAGACGTAACGCAAACAACTGGCAACTCGAGACTACTTCCCGGTCGAATGATCAAAAAACACGAGTTCCTCGTGATTTTCCAGAAAAAGAACTGGACGAGGATCTGCGACCAGGAAAGTAAAGCAAATTTTTCCATTTAAAAGAATTTTCTATTTAATAGCCTCCTATTTGTAATGCATGAAATATGCATCTTTGATCTGACCGGGAAGTATTCTCGAGCAAAGTACTCTGATGAAAATGGAAAATGGTGGATGATGCTTTTGGAAACCTGCGTCAAAATGGACCCAGGTACCATCGTACGAGGATCAATCAACGTACATTACTGGCCGTAAGTTTGGAATCACTCTGCGAGTTTAATGGAAGTGGAGCGGAAGTGTGCTTGTTGAGTCAATAAACGTAACGCCTGCGGCGGCGACTGAGTAGCCTTTTAAAATTGGTAATTAATGGCTACGAATTTCTCAATTGAAATGACGACGATCGCAATCGCTGTGCAGAATCGAATTGTTTCTTTAATTATAAAATATGGAGCTGATCGAAATTGAAAACGCTTCGATTCATTTCATTTTTGTCACTTATTCGGGTTTATTGCGACTTATTATTGGAATTTTCGTTGTATCTAGGTGTACGACAAGCATTTATTGCGAAAATTTGTAACCCGTAATCTTGGCTAAAGTAAACTGTTTACGAACTATTTCGTTAATCGCGTAAACATATCAATTCAAGAGTAGTGCAATAAATATTTCCAGTACTATACGTCGACCAAGCATTTCATAGACTTCTCAGTGAGAAAGCAGACATAAACCCGCAAAGTTTACGAGCAGAGTTATCCAAGTGTTACGAGACGACCTTTTAATAAGTTTTTGGAAGATTAGCAGTCAACGAACCGAGCACGTTCGTATAGGTCACGCCGAACTGAGTCGCGACAGTTAATAATTTACGAAACAGGAATATTCCCGGCTCCGTCGTAACAAAATTTACGACGGAACTTTTAATTGGGAATCCAATGAGCCGGGTATACTTCTTCATCGACGTTCTAACTCGTTTGGTAACGTCAGCTGATTTTCTTTAACCGTCAACTTTTCCTGACATTTACCGCAATACTTTTCCTCGGCGTTCAGATAAAAAAGAAAGATAAAAAATTCAATACAACAGTCAAAATCTTAACAAAAAGTTCGCGCAGCACTTGAGCAACATGTTGTATCCTTTTCTTAACCCCTCGCCTTGCAATGTTCATGTACTACATTTCATAAATAATGGCTGTTATTGATTTTCAATCGAGCCCAAAATAAAGTGGTACAGGCAGGACCAAAAAGTATTCTCGTTCTTTTAATATTCTTCGTAAAAGTTTCAACGAACAAGACGCTGTTTTATGAATTTTGATTAGCAAATTAACTCGTCTTCCTCGATTAATTTTCTAGCTACTATGCCTGAACTATATTAAACCAACCTTCTGGGATGATACTTGTGTAACAGATATAAAACTAAAGGTGGCTTTAATGAACTTTCATTGCTCTTCTTGTCCACAAACTTGATAAAAAAATACTGAACAATTAGACTCGCGGACAAGAGTTTTTTACTTCTGCTGAAGAAATAAACTATGCTAAATAGTGTCATTTTATCAGTGGGACGTAAAATATAGTCAAAAGTTTGCAACTTGGCCGGTTTTGCGAAATCGGTTAATGCATAGAAGAGAATAATATGTCGCAAAAATTTGCAAAAATCTTTGAATTCAGAATTTCCAATTGACCATTTTCAGTCATTTATGGCTTGCACGAATCTCGGTCGACTTCGATGAAACTTTGTGCAAGGACAATTTAAGATCAAGGAAAATTTTGCGGTAACCTTTTTTTACAAATCTTCAAGACCAAACATTTCTTTACAGCCTGTACAGAACACCCTCAGATCTACAAAAGATATATTGCAAAATTTCATTACAGGCACAGATAAAAAAAGTCACAAAAGTACTTTTTTCTTCGCAATTCCGACCAGTAGCAGTTAAAGAAAAATATTATTCCCTCTATTTACTGCCTCTAATCCTTCTTAAAAAATCGCAATTCGTTCGGTCCAGTTTTCAAAAAGTTATTCGCCCTCAAAAGATGTACGAATACTTCGCACACCCGCCAAGATCCGTAATTCACGATAAGGTAGAGTGACCACGTTACCGACAAAAATAGGCGAAAAATGGTTTCGCGTGCCTCAACTTTTCATCCCTATACGAGAATATTTTTCGACTTTGAAAGGGCTCATTCGAAAGAACAAGGTTCAATCTAGCGCGCGCTGGTCACGAGCTGCCGAGATTATGCAGATATTTGGTAACATAAGCGTTAGAAGTAGGCCAAAAATTGACGATGCGTATGCTGCGGAATCCAAGGATTTTTCTGCCATTGGATGAGTTTTCTGGATGAAATCTAGATAGTTCTAGCGCGCGCTAGAAAATATCTCCGGCCACAAATTGAGCTACAGTCGAGTCGGAAAGTAAGTTAACGACTGGTATATGCAGGCAAATGAATATGACATGTCTTTAATCTTTAATAATGATAATATATGTTTTACTAACATATTTGTTTATTTCCTTACACCTCCTAAATAAAAACAATACAATAACTTGATTTTATTCATCATATTCATTGCCTACATATCACCAAATGTTAACTTACTTTCCGACTCGACTGTATATTCTGTCTCGATTCTCTGCGAAATAAAGCCCAAAAACTTGAAGCACGTTAGAATTCATGATGTCGATAATACAGAGCAAAAAATGTGACAAGTCACAGACTTAACCCCTTGCCCTACAATATCGAGTCAGACTCGTGATGAAGATTCTGAACAAAGTCTAATAAATATGTATGTTATTAATTTCCTTTAAACCGAAATAAAATTCAATTTGGTTGTAGGTGATATACACTTACCGACAAAAGTTAAGAAACAAGATAGTCGTTTGGGAATTAGTGTATATTTTTAATCTCCTGAAATACACATGTCCGAATTAAAAATAACATGACCAGATTACGTATCATACATGAACATACAATAAGTTTTTGTTGGGATTATACTTGTACAAGCACTACAATTAATATTGAGTCAAGGAAACAAAATAAATACTTGTGACAAATGTTAAGAAACATGAAGACTTCTTGCAAGCAGTAGAGTAAGCAATGTAAACAAACATGTTCGAAGGAGTCTAGTATCCTTTATGACATCGTCGAGTGTGGTTTGTATTATTAGCTGCAGTAAATATGGCAAGAAGGCAACATTTAACTGAAAGTGAGAAGCAAAGAATAGTTGAAATGTTTAAAAAAGGTCAGAGAAAAACTGACATTGCAAAAGTGTTTGATGTAAATCGTTTTGTTATCACGAAGATTATAAAACGTTTTCAAGACAATGGAACTGTTAAAGTGGCACCACGAACCGGCAGACCACGAAAAACAAGTAAGAAGCTGGATCGTCGAATTGCAAGGCTGTCTAAATGCAATCCATTTTGCACAGCTGTCAAAATTAAAAGTCAGTTGGACCTCAGGAATATTAGCAGTATGATAGTTAGCCGTCGTTTAGATGAAAATAATCTTTTTTCACATTAACTGGTCTGTTGTTGAGTATACCAGACTTATTCGGAAATGACTCCAGAAGTAACGTACGACGTCCTATTGGACAGCGATTTAATGTCAAGTATCTGAAACCAATAGTAAAATTTGGTGGTGGTAATGTAATGGTGTGGGGCTATTTCTCACGTAACGGTCCTGGTCCGTTAATACAAATAAAGGAGACTATGGATAGATTTGTGTATCGCGATATTTTGCAAAATCATATGTTGCCATTTGCTAAGGAGAAAATGTCAATGGAACGGTCATTTCAACATAACAATGACCCAAAACATTCTTCTAAATTATTTAAGGCATATCTCATGGAGCAAAATGTTAATATAATTAAGTGGTCAAGTGAATCTCCAGACTTGAACCCAATTGAACATTTGTGGGATTACGTTGGATGTCAATTGGGGAGTCATTCATTTACTAATAAAGCGGAGTTAATGCGAAAAATTACGAAAATATGGTCTAAAATACCACCCAAGCATTGTGTTCGAGTAATCGAATCAATGCCATGCAGACATCAAATCCAAGGGTTATCCAACATCTTATTAGATCATCATAAAAAGTATAAACACCTGCACATTGTTGTTTTTTGTTAAAAGTGATTACATGATTCAAGCACAGTATGTTTCTTAAATTTTGTCACAAACTTTTCTTTCGTTTCCTTGAATTAATATTAATTTGTAGTGCTTATACAAGTATAATCTAGAAAAAAACTTATTGTATGTTCATGTATTATATGTAATCTGTTCATGTTATTTTTAATTCGGACATATGTATTTCAGGACATTAAAAATATACACTAATTCCCAAACGACTATATGGTTTCTTAACTTTTGTCAGTAAGTGTATATCCTTTGGAGAAAACATAGGCATACAATAAATATAAACTATCTGTGTCCGAAGGCTGTACGCGACTATCCTTGATCCTTCAGTTAAATCTAAACCGTCTAACAAACCAGAAAAAAAAGGAACAAGACGAAATCCCCGGAGCTCTCGAAGGAGCGCACGAAATTCTCGTTTGGGGGTTGAAGTGGCTCTCTGATGATGGTAATTCTGGAGGAGATGGCAAGGCGAGGGGTTGAACACCCCGCGTATCGTGATCCGCGCCGTAGCGATTGGGGTGGAAATTAGTTTACTTGGGTGGAACCTTGGCACAGAACGGGGTGTTGTTTAATCCCGAGCTAAGTGTGCCGGTTAGGTTCCACGCACGGATCGTTAGTCCCGATAGTTCGAGGAGTGTGCTCGGTCTGTCCGGCGTGGTAGGTCGTTCCGTTTGTTCGTTTATTCGTTCGTTCGTTCGTCCGTTCGTTCGTTCGTTCGTTCTTGTTCGTTCGTTTGGTGGAACTGAGGAAGCAGCGGGAGAAAACGAGGCACCGCAACGACGCCACGAGGGACCGTAATGCTCATAGCTAGGATAACAGCCTGACCTGGTCTGGGCAGGGCTGCGTCCGTACACGGATTCCCCCTCCTTGCTGTTACCATCCACGCCGGACATATCGTGACCTGAAAACAGGCTCGGTATCCATTGTGTTTTTTCAGCTTCTTCCTTCATATTTTTCTTTCTTTCTCTTTCACTTTATATATCCTTTTTGCTTTTTCCCCTCTTAGTTTCTACTTTTTCTTTTCATCGTCATCCGTTACACGCCACCAATTCATCAACCTTGACGCAGGATTCAGCGGGATTACGATTAAGAAGAACGAACGGATCCAGATCACACGAACACTGGACACATATACGGATGGTGTACTGGCAGCGATGAGCGTGATCAACCGGGATTGCGTTTCGTGGTGAAGCACACAGAGTTGGCGGGTCTGCGGGAAAGCTCCGTTTCGTTTTGCTATTGTTTCTCTGTTTGAAAATCGGTTTTGTAGCGTTCAGAGTTGAAACAAATGGCTCGACTGTGTGATTTTTAAATAGAGCGTCACGAAAATTTTGTACTTCCTTCGAAGGTATTCCTGAGATCGTTTCAAGTACCTTTTTCCTTTGTTCTCCGCGGTTTTATTTAGGAGTTATTTACGAAAAACGCGGACCAATCAGAGCGCGGCTATGGAAGAGCGTGGCGTTGGCATTGGCTCAGGCAGAAGCCGCCTCCAGTATCCGTGCTCTGATTGGCCTGTGCTTTTCGCTGACAACTCCTTAACAAAGCCGCGGAGAAAATTTTCGCAAAGGGAAAAGTTACTTTAAATGATCTCAGGAATTACCCATTTCAAGGAATTGCATTCATGGGACACCCTGTACGTTCTATATGGCCCCGATATTCTCGAGATTGAAGAACAGTCTTGACTGTCTCGTTTCCATAATCGTAAAGCCTCGTAACGTTTAGGATCGATATCCTTCGGGTTGAAAAGACTATACAGGGCGTGGGCGATAATCCTAGTAGAACCGGGCGGGTCTAAATAAAAGGAATAGGAACAAAATTTGTTACAATATTTATTCTACTGCTATTCGAGAGAAATCGTCCGACGCATGACCAACTAATTCTACTTCTCGCATAGTGTACTAAATCATGCGAAGCCGATGTGTCTTTGAACTCGATTTTCTGGGAAACGAGGCATCCAAAATGTTTTTCTCTGTCTGGGTTTTTTCCCACTTATAAAGATTTCTAAAATACAAGAGACGTGTCTAGACGGTTGACATGATCGCGAGACTGGATTTTACGTTGATATTTTTTTCGTTCAATCTACAGGTGCTTTTCGGAGGAAGCTTTCGCAACGGTGCTTATCAGGAGCTTTCACAGATAAGTCCGTCCGAGTTTAGCTAACAGCGAGCGAGCAATCGCCATCGAGAGTACTTCGAAAGAGTAGAATGAAAATAGGTCCGTAGTCGACTATGCAATGGCTACCATAAAAAAATCCAATATCTCTGGCGGTCTTTTAGATTGCTCGGAGAAATACACCGTGGCGAGTTAAAGTTAAGTGAAAATTGGGTATACGCGAGATGTTTCGGAAGGTTCTGTACCGTGGAGGACTATAAAAACTCGCGACACGTCGAACGAAACAAACGGGAAATTAAATAACTAATATTCGATAGAAATATTAACATTAATATTAATATTACTATTATTATATTATTATTATTACTAATATTTCTAATAGAAACCTCGAGCGCGCGGTGAGTTGATAAAATACTCGACGGTAGCAAAATGATTTTTCTAGTAATTTGGAAAGAATATAATTTACGAGAATTTGTAAGAGATTTATGAGAAAATTTAACTTTGAATTGTAGTATTTTCTATTTACATCTCGGTAGAGATCGGAACAGTTTCGTGTATCAATGGTTGTAGTAATAATTATCGATCGCATTTCTCACTTGATCGTTTGGACCGCTGTACGACGATTAATTCCTCTTCATTGACAGAGTGCACTTGCAACACAGTATACTACGCGAGTAACCAGTTGGCGAGCTGCCAACGGTTTGTGTAACGCTTTCAAAACGAATACGGCAACTGCTTGTGAATGTCAAAGATGGCTCGTGAAATTTCGATCGAACGAGCCGTGTCTCGAAAATACACGCCCACGCGTTCGAGGCTTCCAATAATAACTGGAATTATGAAATAACCACCTATCACGCGGGCCTAGCACGGTGCTCCTGAATTATCAACAGTTCTTTGCGGAAACATTGAAATAACAAATGACCCCGGAATTTATTGCTCCTCTATAGAGCAACAGCACACGTTAACTCTACAAACTTTTTTGTAGTCTTCCTCTCATCGCCCGCCATTTTTAACGAGGAAAAAAGGAAATCCGTTTGCTTAATCGTTAAATCATTATTTCCACGCGAGTATTATTTCGTGAATTCGCACTTTGTCGGAATATGTTTATCGTTGCGAAAATTCATTCTTTTCCGTGGCGAAAGATATCTTTGTTAAGAACCAAAGAATGATTTTTATGAATGAAAAAGCGAACAGCAAAAATGACAGAACTTTCCCACATACCCGGTGAGACGGCAAGTTAAAGAGTGATGTAAACAATTCGGTTGCGCAACGATCGTTTCAATGCTGTTTCTCACTGGGACTCGTGTGTGTACTTATGAATATGTGCAGTTGCAGTTGCAGTTGCAGTTGCATTAATGAGAAAGTCGATTAGAAAGAGTGAGACGGTGTTTGTGTGCGTGGCCCCACGTACTACCTTGCCCCTGCGCCAGAACTGATAAATTTATCACTCTTGCGTCAGGGTTGATAAATTGTTAACCTTCGTCACGACGAAAATTAATAACATTTCTTTTCTCTTTCCGTTCCAGAAATTGCTCAGACACAGGTGTTAGTCAATTTATGAATGGAAACACATGATTAGAAAATGTCGGTGAACGATGGACGGAACCTCGTTCATCCCTGGAATTCCAATTGCGATAATTATCAATCTAGTATCGCGCTAATTGTTTACACGGAAACTAGCGGCGACATCGGTCAAATTTTTCGATTTCTCCTATTAACAGAGACCCTGAGATTTATATTCGATTCTTGCAAGCTTGCGATACTGTTGATGTTTATAACATTGAGTTAACATTGATCAGCTCGTGCTCATTTATCAAATTGCAAGAATATTAAGGCGTTTCCTTAATATTCGTTTGCAGGCTACATTTCGTAAACTCTAAAGGATGCCAAAGTTAAACCGAAATTTGTTTCCGAGTAAAACAATTCACTTTATGTGGAACACTATGCGGAAGCATGAATTCCAGTGGAAGAAGGAAATTCCTGTATAATGAAGACCGTAACGTGCAGTATGCGACACAGAATCTGACTCATTCCGCTCTCCGTCCCAGCACGTTTATGCCAAATAATGAAACTATCAAAGTATGAAAAAAAAATATTATTAAAAAAAGAAACTAATCTTAAATGCGTTTCAGCTACTCGTCTAGAAGCTTGTGCTGAGAAAGAGAAACGGAAGGAATCGTTGAAAACCGATTCCGTGTCACGCACCGCGTATACAGAGTGTCCCAAATCATCCGACCATATTTTTAATTATCGTGATCGATAAAATATTCCGCGCACAGGCCTACTTTTGTAGACCTCGAGATCTTCGATGTCGAGCCACAGCAGGATAAAATGTTTTATAGATATTTTATCGATCGTGAAATTTCGTTCCTAATCGTATTAATTTTTCTTCGTTAAACGTCTCTCCGGAGCATAATTGAATGGTCGATGTTAATTGGAGCACTCTGCATAGGATGAAGAAGAAACACTAAATCTAAAAATCTTAAAGAAGTTCAAGGTATACACGGTGCTCGCGTAATTACTGGCCGGCTTTCTTTCCGCAAATGGTGGGAAAAAATCGAGAGAAAAACTGCGTCAGTTTCCCTTATGGGAACGTTTTAAATAATTTTTGAAGAAGTAAACTGGGTTTTATAAGATGTTTTCAGAAATATTTGTTTGTTTCCAGATTTTATCAACTTGGAACAATTTTGGCAAGAGTTCTATGGAGAATCGTGCCACTGAGAAACTGTAACATTTACTTTGTTTCGTGAACAAAATAATCGTGCTAAAAAATATTTTGAAGACGTGACTCTTATCTGGACCTGGGAGTGTCAGGCGATTTTAAATTTGCACAAAAGAATATGGAAAATCAAATGTCTCAACACGTGACAAACAATATTGTTTTAACGTCTAGAAGTGGAGGTATTCAATAATATTTCAGATCGTTGAATATTAAAGAAAAATGTTAGTCTAACGGTTCGATTACTTCCATATACAGTTTTCCCTCCGTAGCGTCAGCTATAAGCGACGCCTCCAGCGTTGGATTTTCCCCCCACTACTGAGTGGCGCGCCAATCGCGAATCAGCGAGGAGCCAGCAGCCAATCACTGGCCAGCGAGGGCGGAGTCGAGCTTCCCCCACTGCTGGACGCGTCGCGCGACGCTACGGAGCAGTGTTACCAGACGATATGTATTACCTGCTAAATGCTTCCCCCTGCACGTGGCTCGATTCTCATCTAGCGACTCTCTGCCCAAGGACGTGACGTCACAATATTCAGAATAGAGCAGAAGTGACAAACCTTCCTCTGCCACTTTACCCCACCAAGGAAATTAGCCCCCACTCTGCGGACCTCCCCCACCAAGCAAATCAGTTACTCTATGCATCTTTCTTTGACAGCTACAGTGAAGAGTAAAACTGAATCCACACTATTTGGATCAGCATAACTTCTTTAAAATTAGATAAAATGACTTGAGTGTTTTTGAGAAGCTAGAAGCATTAGTTTATTAGCAAAAAACAGTAAACAGTAAAAGTTCCTTTTTACACCTCTTCATCTGAGCCAGTATTAAAAATTTTAAAAGTGTGGTTTATTCAATCGGATAAATTAAATCCATGCTGAAAATTTCACCGACATTGGTTAATTCGTTTATGAGTTGTAAACGATTAAAAGTGAGAAAAAAAATGCCATTTTCGACTAACAATCGCACTTTTGATCGTTTATAACTCGTAAACGAATTGTCCAAAATTTGTGAAACTTTCAGCACGGATATAATTTATTCGTGTGAATACGTTTTAAATTTCCAATACAGGCTCGGATAAAAAAATTGGAAGAATCAATGTTTACTATTTCTTTCGCGATTCCGACTAATTCAATAACTCAATAACATTCAAGCAATTTGATCTAATTTTTAAAAAGTTACGTTGCTTCAAATATGTAGTGTGGACTCAGTTTTGCTCTCCAGTGTGAGTGGGGGGAATCAGTAGACAGAAAAAGCGCGTCCCCTCCGATCTAGGAGATCGAGTGGAGGGGATCGCTCCCCTACCCCGCCGCGGAGCAAGGGAGTGGGGGCACAGTAGAGAGTCGCTATAGGGGAATCTGCCGGTAGAGGGGGAAGCGGGAAGCCTTTCTTCGGGTAACTCTGCCACGGTGAAAAAGTTGTAGGGACCGTTAACGAGAAGAAGGTCCAGGCGATGAATTACGCGAGCATCCTGTAGACGACGGAACGATGGCGTAAAAAAGACAGACCCGATTGATTGGTTAAAGTGTAAGCTCGAGTCGCAGCCGTGTATTCCCGAATGACAAGACAAGATGGGGGGTCTGTGACACGCGGGAATGTAAACGACCGGGTTGTTATCACATCCTGCCTTGTGGTCCGTCGCTTACCAGTGTCGACGATGACGTCGATGAGGTCCATGCTCTTCGCGAAGGCGTCCCTCAGATTGATGTGATGGAAGGACACGATGCTGCCCTCCCGTTTGGCCCTCTCGAGCGCCTCCCGCCTCTTGAGGGCCTTCTCCCGTCTCATCTGGTTCTTGTAGAACTCGGCGAAGTTGTTTACGATAATGGGAATGGGCAACGCGATTACCAGGACACCACATATACAACACACACTGCCGATCACCTTGCCGAGCGGGGTCGTGGGGTAGATGTCGCCGTATCCGACGGTTGTCATCGTGATGCCCGCCCACCAGAACGTCTCTGGAATGCTTACGAATTTGGTCCCGGGCTCCTCCTTCTCGGCGAAATAGGCGAGGCTCGAGAATATGAGGACGCCCATCGCCAGGAAGAGCATCAGCAGGCCCAGCTCCTTGTACGAGTTACGTAGCGTGAAGCCGAGGCTCTGCAGCCCGGTCGAGTGGCGGGCCAGTTTCAGAATCCTCAGGATTCGCATTATACGAAAGATTTGCACTACCCTGCGCACGTCCTGGAACTGGTCGGTCGCGTTCTTGTTCGTCTCGACCAGGAACAGAGATACGTAGTACGGCAGTATCGCCAGTAGATCGATCACGTTTAGACCGCCCTTGAAGAACTTCCACTTGTCCGGCGAGGCACTGAACCTAAGCGCGTACTCGAGGGTGAACCATGTGATGCACACGGCCTCCACGATGGCGAAATGCGGATTGTCTTGAAAGTTCCCCTTCTCATCATTCACTTGCATACTAGGAATGGTGTTGAGAGTTAGTGCGATCGTCGAAAGCACAATAAAGAGTATTGATATCACAGCTATCACCTGGAAAAGCGACGGGTCAACCGGTCAAACGGAGTCATCGCTCGTTTTGCAGATCTCCTAACATTATTCTTTCTCTCTCTCTCACTCTCCCTCCCTCACTCTCATTCTCTCTCTCTCTCTCTCTCTCTCTCTCTCTCTCTCTTTCGCTCTCCGTCCAACAGTCACGAAATCGTCGCGTCACCCTAGTCCACGCGCTGTTACGCTATTTCGCGCAGCAATCAATCGTCACCGGGGGTCTGAAACTGGCGTGTGGCCGGAAAAAAAAGCGAATTGCTTCGAACAGAAGGACGATCGATAACGGATCTCCCGATGGGGAGACGAAGAACATCCTCCGACGATGAATTTTTTACTCCACCTGTATCGACGACGACACACACAGTTCTCCGAAAGACAATCGAGTCCTGGTGGACGACTCTCTTCAACAACAAAAGCTTCGAGCACGAGTCCCTGTTCGAACGAAAACAACTATCATTCGGCGGACGCTGGCCTAAGCAACAACGGCTACCACAACAGAGTAAATAACCAGAAGCTCTGACTTGCACGGAAGCGTTCAAAACACTATAATAATATCGTAAACAAAAAACGTTATACACCAAAAATACAACAAATACTTCACCGACAAGACAGTAGTAGAAGCGTACGGATTATTACTGTTTTTTTTTAATCTTTTTTTTTTCTTTTCTTGGTTTTTACAGAGTACGGAAACAATGTAAAACAGGAAGCAAGCAACAACTCTGCGTACGTAAAGAAGCTTGTGACAGCTCGAACGGCGACCAAGGTGGAGAACAATGCGATTTTGTCGGGGGCCTTCTGAGACACGGGTCCCGACGGTGTCCAACGATGGGCCTTTCTCGGGCCTCGGGTCGACGAGACAAACGCGACCAACGGAAACGCATAACCTCGGAACCTCTCAGCGACGTGAAAACACCTCTCGTAACGACGTCGAGAAAAGAAAAATGAAAACTAAAGGAAAGCGTGGAGCAGATATATTGCGGACTGCTATAACGTTCTAGAGCACTTTCCGCGAGACTGAAAGCCCGTGACGAACCCAGAGTCGCTGGAAACTGCCATAGAATCGTATAGGACGCACAGAGATTCGCACCAAGGGGTATCTTCGTCGTTTGATGGCAGTCTGCCCGACGTCGCTCGACTCATTTACAAGTTTGTATACCTGGCGGAAGAAACGCGTACAGCGACCCGGCTCGGGATGCGATCTAGGGATCATGTTGTTTGCCGAACGTCGGCTCGGTCAGTGTCTCTCATCGGGCCGTCGAACCGGCTGTAAACCCGTTCGAGGACCGAGGCTTGCGCCTGTACCTCCGCCGCGTTTTCAAAGCGATTCGAACAATTGAAATTTTTCTACCCGATCGTCGCGGGCCCAAAAGTTTTATATTTCGTTCAGATTGAAGCCTTGAGTCTACGTGAGAAATTATCTTGTTAAAAAATTACGAGATTCTAAAGGAGGATATTTAAAAAATGCATATGTGAATTTTATTTTTACTTGTTTCTTGATTTAGTGCTATTTTTGTCGTCTGGGTGTTAGAAGGGATCTATAGGAAAATCGAAGAGTTCAGAAGGCGAGGCTTCATAAATACTGAACTTAAAGCTACCTTGCAGTATATGTTTTATTTTTACATTTATAATCAATTTAATATATGAAATATTCCTTTCCTGAATCCTTCAATCGTATCATATAATCTGGAATATTTCTTCTGTGAAAATTGTGTGGGTGTACAGACAAATTCGAATCATTTTTTTCTATTTAAGTGTTCAGATAATTAGTGTATATCAACGAGCTCTTTATATCTCGAATTTAAGCTCCCACTGAAACAATTTACTGAATCGGTGCTACTAATATATTTGAAGGTATTGAAACAAAATTCTTGTCGAGTCCAATTACTTCTAGCAACACATTCAATATTATTTTAAATCTTTAACACAGCTAGTTTAACTAACATTATATTCTCTTCGTTCAAAAATCAGGTGAAGGGATTTAAAAAATTCCGACAAAATTCTTGTCGAGTCCAATTAGTTCTAGCAACACATTCAATATTATTTTAAATCTTTAACACAGCTAGTTTAACTAACATTGTATTCTCTTCGTTCAAAAATCAGCTCAATGTATTTGAAAAATGCTGACACAGAGAATTCGTTCCCGAAAATTCTGAAAAAGGGATTGAAAAGATACAACTGCAGAAAATTTGTTCCTCAAAGGGTCGAAAAAGGGCGCAAGAGATAAAATGGAGGTTCGTTCTGAGTAGAGGAAATGGGGTCCCTAGGATTCTACAATGGTCGCCGTGTTTCTTCCGCCAAGTACACATTGTTCGGCAAGCGTATTAACACATACTGTTACGTCCCTTCAAAACCCCGCTCCCTTTTTTATCCACCCTCGAGCAAACCTACGACGCCCAACAGCCTCGTAGACCCTGTACCCTGGCAGGCTGGTTGCAATCGCTACAAAGCGAAATCAATTCGTCGCTTTCGAGATAGTTAGCAAAAAACCTTTCTTTAACAGAAAGTAACAGGCGCTCGCATCGCGTGGTTGGAGTGCGGGTATTATAATTATAACGGAGACCGTGGACTCGGAAGCCAAGCGGCGGCTGCCATCTTGGAGATCGATTTCCCGAGACGTGTTCGATTAATTAGCTCTTCCCAATGATTTCCGCGGAGATTCGGGTATCTTCGATGGCTTCCGAGTGCGTCGGGTCCCCGATTGCGATTTTACAAGCGATGGAGAAGGTAACAGGTGGACAAAATGGCGGCCGTCACGCTCGCAGTCCTCATGCAACGAACTGCCGATGCGCTCTGCCGCGAGTATACTACCGGTGGTTTCTTTGTCAGTGGAGAATGTGGCTGTACATAATCTAGACTGTTCTACCAATCGTCATCCAATTATTTACATCATACCGAGCGACCAACATGATTTACAAAAATTGTTCGATGCCGGAGAAACGCATGCGTGCATCTGCAGGCCAAGATGCAGTGCAGGTGATGAATTTTTTTTTGAATTTTCAGAGTCCTTGAAAATGAAAATTTCTATCGTGTTGTTAACACGTTGAACGCCATGTCACCCAGATTTGGGTGACGGAATTATTTGTCCAAGTTTTAAAAAGAAATTTTTACGTTAATATATTAATCGTTCCAAATTTTATTATAATCTGTAACATTCAAGAATGTTCGAGGACAACTCGATATCATACATTTAACTTTTTTCAATTTTATTTCATTAGTTAACTTACTTTAATTTTATGGAATTTTTGAGGTTTCAAGTTTGGCAGTGAAAGTGTTAACACTGTTCCTGGAATCGAACAGTTTTTGATGTTAGCTCGGTACACTCGGCACGGTGTAGACGCTCGTGGTTGCGAGCAGTCGGTGGAACAGCCTAATAGATAAAATTGTAAACTAGTATCGGTTACTTGCGTCGGCGCAAGCTTGTGCAGGACGGGGGTTTCTCGTTGCAGAAAGCAGTGTAATGCCGGCGTTTTAGTGGGAGCAATTAGGTCTGTCAGGAAAAGAAGGAGCCTCGGGGTGGATCAGGAGGATATAGTAAATTGCGGGGTAAGCGAAGTCCGGGAGAGATTAGGGGGAATCAGCGGGTGAAGCCATCTTTGCGCACTCTCATAGTCGGATAGAGATTGTACCATACGAAATTATTCACACGCTTCGCTTATTCTCGCAATAGTGATTCGTTGAACAGCGACAGAAATCGACAATACTGGGGACAGTGGTTACAGGGTTATTTAATTAGTCACTGGAATTAATTCAGTGAGGAAAAGAAAACTCTTTATATACTCACGTAGATTTTCATTTTCGTTCGAGATACTGCAGACTTGTCATACGACGTTAAATCATTTCTAATTTTGTATCGAGTACGCGCGTAATGGTAACAGTGGTCAAGTAAAAATTGATAAATTTATTACGGCATTCTGGTGTATTATTCAATGTTCGCAAGTTAATGCGGCTCGAATGAAATTCCGACGTTGCCATCGTTCATTTTCCACTTCCCACACTTACGGTTTCCTGTTTCCTAAACACGCTACGGAGAAAATAGTGTGTAGGAAATAGATGACAGGATTATTAATAGCACTGACTCACTCAGGAGACATTTGAGCGATGATTAAACGCTACTTTTACTAAATAGTCGCCGACGATCGTTACACGCGTACGTCTTAATCTTCGTATTAGTAAATGAAGCGCTAAAACGTGTGTAGCGATCCTTAAAACGACGCTTTTTTCTTGCGATAAAGTCAAAATAACTATTTATTTTCAATTGCTATGAGTTGCTATTCCCGATCACCTTTAAAATTGTATTGTTTAAAATCTCCCAGTATTGTTGTTCTGGCGCGCGTTCATAATTTTGCTCGTATTGCGTGAAAAGGCGTTTCGCCAAATCGACCAGAGCAGTGAAACGTGCGTTTCTTTTTTCGGAAGCGAAGCTGATATCGAAACTACTCAATTATACAGATCCCTTTTTTTTTTTTAAAGTGGTACGACAAATCCTTTGTTATCGGTCGTGAATATTTCTCTTATCTTGTTTGTTACGTGTGTATTGTTATATGGAGCAGAAATATGACGAGGAACATAACAGAGGCTCTGTCGTATCTTAGAAAGGAGTCAGCCAATTAGAAACTTGAGGAAATTCATGAAACGTAGCAAACTACTGCGCAGTCCGGATTAGTGCATCGAATTGGAACCGACTTGGATAATGGCGGACCGAGGAGCTTGTTCGTTTCATAAGACGCGCACCATGAAACGGTAATTTACGCGAGTTCCAAATTCCGATTTTTAAAAATAAAAACAAACTGAAAGTTTCACCGAATTGCTTCGAAACTTTTGCTCGACTGTACTTTAAGCAGTTATAATTGCAAAGTTTTGAAGCTGATGGAACAAAATGTTTGTCCTTGAATAGCAGAGAGAGAACAGAAAATAAGAGAAAAATTGTGGGGGTTTGCACTAATCCGGGGTAAAACGCGCTACTTTGAATTCGACTGCATTTTTTCCGCGAAAAGTTTAGAAACACTTGTGGTTAAAGAACTGATCGCAAACGACGTTAAATAATTTGATAGAATTTTGGATGAGGTAACATTGGAATCTTGTAATTCTAAACTTTTGGCTGACAGAATGTAAGTAAACAATTACGTTAACACGCTCCCTACCGGCGTCACAAATTTATGCACAGTCTCATGAGAAACCGCCGTCACGCATGCGTGACACACTTAATTATGCAATTTACATTAACAATTCGGAAAACTCTGCGTATGTACATTGTTAATTAAAAGCAGACTTCACGTGACAATACCGGCTCAGTTTTTACAGCAATTTTATTATTATTAAAGATATCTAATCAAACCCTACTGATAATTCATTGTAAATTAAAAAAAAAAAATACTAATGTAATTCTAATTTGAGACTATTATTTATTTACAACATCTAATGTTATTTTCTTAATACTTTTTACATAGGAATCTGTCAATGACAAACGGTTTCTGCACAAAATGGCGGAACGTGTTAAAGCAATCGGTGAGAATTTCAGTAGACGGAGTTATTGACACGGGAAAAGTACTCGCGTGTGATTTCGAACGGAACGGCCATAAATTTTCGTGAGTATGGCGTCGAGAAATAGTGTATAAGGTCAGATTTGATTTCTGTCTCGCCAGAAAACGCGAGTCTAATAAAATAATTAGCTGGCAATTAAACTGGAGCGTGGCGCGATGGTATCGCCGTTGCATGCGGAAAACGACCTTCGAGTTTACGCGTTAACTATTACGTGCCCTTTTAATGCCGTGACGGGAAACCCTTGTGAATCTTGAAAAATTAGCCCGGATGATTTAAGGCAAAACTACGGGGGGTGAATTCGAATGAACAATTTAACCGAAAACCAGAGCCTGCACCCCAAAACAAGTTGAAATGCAACCATTTTTAATCCTGAATGCTCCGTTTAAAAATAGTCTCAGAGCTTTGTAATTAATGTGACAAATGGGCATTGAAGGACGCAACGTAATTAACTTGTTCTACATTAATCGATTCGGTTCTGTAATGTACTCGATTTTTTAAGAGGATTAATTAACGTCGACTTTCATTATCAAAAATTAATCTTATCTTTATCAAAAATTAGTAATTTATTTAAATGTAGAGAATTGACTTTAACATTATTTAATAACACAGTATTAAATTTCCAAAATTTATTGGGAACGTTTCTCCGCTGGAAACCCTATTTTTCTAGAGAATAAGCAATGCGGAATAAGAACAAATAAACAGAAAAATTGATGATTTCAACTCGTTCGAGGGTGTAGCATCGATCATTCGTTGTTTGCGCCACAAATCTCAACTCGCCGTGCTTCTTACTCGAAATTTCAATGAAGCTACCGAGTTATTTATAAGTCTCCCGAAATAGCTACATTAAAATCGTCCACCATGTTCGTCACTGCATGTTTCGTTTGTTGATTAACAAAAACCGAAATTGCTTATGCTTCCAGAGACGATAAAATGTCGACACAATTTCATACAATTTCATTTGGCCTTCGGTAAACAGATTTTATTAAATGAAATAAATTTCTCTCGAGGTTTTCATTTCTCGTGAAATCGCATATGAGAAATTTTAATTCTTTTCGATGAACTCTCGACGAACTCTCTCTCTCTCTCTCTCTCTCTGATTTAATTATTTTTATTATTCTGGTATTTCGTGCTGTGCGAAATATATTTCTGAATTTCTGCGGCACATAAAACATATGAATGACTATGTTAAGTTATAGTTTCTTCGCCGACGTTCACCGCCTTTCCGAGTATCGCCTAATTGAGTTACGAGTCGCTTCACACATAGTCAGCGCGAAGCTATACACACTCGACACGAGGTGATTCACCTAAAACAACAAGCACATAATCGTACTTTGGCAACTTCCTGCAGTGAAAGTTTTAACAAGCATAACTCGCCGGCTATTCACCTTCGAGTGCATCCACCTTACCGCCTTTTTCTGTTTAACTTTTCATCCGCTTCCGGTATCGATTCATAAGTCTGATAGCAACAACAATAATAACGTCTGCGTTACGCGCGCTCCCCTTTCAATGTAAACCGGCAAAGGCGTAAAGAATTCACGAACAACGATGGTGGACGATTATCAATGTGTTATAGACTTACGCGAGAAAAATTATTTTTTGAATTGTTCAGAAGTTCGTTTGTTTTGGCCCTTTTATGACGCGCGCGCGATGATGCGCACTATTTCAATGTAAATGGGTCAATAGAATTCGACGAAAGCAAATCGATTCGATCGAGCATAAAGCAACTCGCGAAGTTCTGACACGAATAAATTCTTATGGCACGCAGAGTGACCCCGAACCGCTGCCAGGAAATTCATGATCGTGCCTAATGACTTCAATCGGAAATGAATTTTACGAACGTACCATTCAAAATTAATTTAAGGGTCTAAGACTGTAACTATAATTCTAATAGGCTTTGAACCGTGGTCGTTTTTCGAAGAAAACAACATGGCTGATATTAGTAACGATAATCTCTCTTCACAATGCTATTCACTAGAATTTGTCAAGACTAATATTTCAATACTAATCTATCTTGAAGTTTGTAATTGCCAAGACTTCAATACTAATTTACATCGAAGTTCGCGCATGCTAATACTTCAATAGTATTGAATCAATACTAATTTATCTTGAAGTTTGTAATTGCCCAGAGTTCAATACTAATTTATATTGAAGTTCGCACTTGCTAATGCTTCAATACCAATTTATATTGGAGTTCGCACTTATTAAGACATTAATACTAATTTATTTTGAATATCATACGTGCTACTATTTCAACGTTACTTCGAGGTCACTCTGTGCGCAGATTTAACCGAACAAAAATTCTAAATTTCAAAATATAGTGTAATTTTCCTATACTTAATTGTTCTGTGCTTTTTTAGGAATAGATTGCGGATGTTTATAAAGTAACATTTTCAGAAACTGATTTTAACAGCTACAGACTATACCAATGTTCGTTCAACAAACTTTCAGAAGGACTACAGAACAAATTTTGATTAGCTACTAATTAAAAAACCGCGTTCCGATTCTCTTCGCCGATAACTATACCATCCGCTCTCCGAAGTAGCCGCAGTTATTGACCGACTGAGCTTACGCGGTTTAAATATAGTGGAAAATCAATAGTTTCTGTAATATTGACGCATTAAGGAGAAACCCTTGGACGTATACTTGGAGGTAGCGATCTATCGAGGTGGTGAACCCAATGAGGCCATAAACAGAGGTCCAGTTGGTCAACGAAAGCTATGATACCTGTCCCAGCAACGAATCTCTCGAAATTAGTTCCTCTAGACTGGCTCAAAACATTTTTTAAATGCTCGAGTATATTTAAAAAACAAAAAGTTTTAGTATGAACTTGGTGCGAGAGATACAGTATATAAAAGCGATTAGGAATTAAGTTACCCTTGCATCAGCCGTTGTGTCAGCAGAAAAATAACAAAATACAATTTAATATATCTATATAACTTCATGATCACATTAGAAGAATTTAAAAAACTATTAAACGAAGAAACACATTTCACTTTTTCTTCGTACAATTGACTCAAAACACTTTTTGTTCGCATAAAGATCCAAAGTGGAAGAGTTGTTTTTCATATTCTTGATATACAATATACAAAAACATAATCACAACCACTACTCGTCCATCTACATAGTGCACAATGTAGATCTTGTTCTGGTTGTGATTATCTTTCTGCACAACCAATTCCAAAGATATGAAAACAAATTCCTTATGGGATGACCTAATAACGATCCACCGAGGTGTCATAAACCGTAGCGAAAGATTCTGATCCAAAATGGACACCTGGCCTAGATACTGCACGCAACCAGTGTCGTCAGATCAAGACTCGTTCCTCCACTCTAATTTCCCCTTCTACCGCGCTATTCCCCACGCTTCTGCCGCGACTGTAGTGGCAGAGAGGGGGTAACTTTTCCCCTCGATTCATGCCCCCTCCCCTCATCTGGCGACACTGCACAGAAGAGTTTCAAGGTTAATTTAATTAATCGATCGATCAAATTTTTCTGCGCGCTGTAAAAGTTCCTAAATCGATTCTGCGCCTTTAAAACAACATGGCTGACGTAAACAATCATTGGAACAGTACAGAGGAACTTGAATCCGAAAACTGATGGTGAGTTTGAAGGATTCTAGCTGGGTCAGGTCCGCAATGGAGCGTCTGCTGACGGCTCCGGCGAGTTCGCCAGCCCGTTAGGTCGTTAGCGACAAGTACACGCTCGAAGGAGGTCTTCGGGGTGCTCTTCTACTGAACTATGGAACTTGCGGCGTCCGTTGAAGCGTTCAGCATGCTGCGGCCGAGACCGATCGCGCGGATCAAGCGATAACTACTGTTTAAACAGACCGATCTGGAGTCCCGTTTTTCTCCGCGGACTAGCGAAAAGACATTGTCGCAAAGAGAGAAGATTGTGAACAAGGAAGTAAACGGTTGGGGGTTGTGGGGGGTATGGGGGGTTGAAAGAGATCTTTGGCTAGCTCGTGGTAAGAGAGAGATTGGTGAACGTGGCGTACGTACATTCTCTTTGTTTTTATTTTTTTTTTGGTTTTTCTTTTATTTCTTTTTTTTTTTTGGCTGTTTTGTTGAGAAAGGGTGAGGGGTTCGGTGGGGACACAGGTGCTGCTTTCTTTACCCCGCATCATGTTTCATTCACAGAGCAACAGTGTGTGCAATGTGTATTGTCTGTGGTGTGTAAGTATATTGTTTATGAAACTGCGCCGCCTGAGTGCCTTAATCACTGTTAAAGTTACAACGACGAGCAACCGAGGAGAGCCCGGCCACGAATTCGACGTGTCCGACCGAAAAGAAATATCATTCTCTAAGAGAACAGAGAGTACTATCGTCTAGAGCGC
This sequence comes from Seladonia tumulorum, assembly GCA_913789895.3. Classification (NCBI taxonomy): domain Eukaryota; kingdom Metazoa; phylum Arthropoda; class Insecta; order Hymenoptera; family Halictidae; genus Seladonia; species Seladonia tumulorum. Next base: position 3,736,759 of record OU565276.1, read on the forward strand.
TATTGTTCTCTACGGTTAGCGCCACGTGCATCTCTCACACTACGAATTGGCTCTATACGTTTCGGCTATATTTCTTTTCGAACAAACGTCGGATTCGTTTGCTCTTCAGTATGTACCCGTTTTTTATTTTTTACTGATTGTTTCCATATGGTTTTTGAAAAAAAAAATTGGTTTGAGTCTTCTTTTTATCGTTTCGATCGATTTCGTTTATTTTTTTTTTTTTTGTTTTTCTTTTTTGCTCTCATCGTTCGTTTACACTATAGAACTCGGTCGGTTAGTCGCGCGGCTTTTCATGCGTATATTACGCGCACACACACATCGAATTGAATTCGCTGGTAGCGAAGTTACTATGACATCTCACAGGGAGCGGTGTCGAGAAAGAATCTTCGTGATACCTGGTAATCGCGTATTATGCACTCCCATTATCATCGACGGCCGAATCACGGCCCCGGGGCGAGGTGATTGTCTTTTCTTTTTAAGTTTTTTTTCGTTGTTTCTCTTTTCTTTTTGTTTTTCGTTTCTCTTTCATTCCGTTCTCTTTTTATCTTTCTTTTCTTCCCGGCGTGAGACACGCACGGTCTGTTCACAAGGGCTAACAACTAAGAAGGTGGATTAGGCGAGAAATGAGATTAGTATACGGGGTCGGTTAACACCACCTAGAAATAAAATACACATTACAGACATCGACACAACCGGGCGATCATCGTAGCGATCGTAGCGAGCCACGATTCACGGCGGCTGCTACAATACTATTTTTATAATCTTATTGTTGTTTTTTTTTACTTGTAGTAATTTCTCTTTTTTTTTTTTGGAATTCGACGTACGTTCAGTTTCTATTTTACAATTCACGGTCGGAGCATCGGACATCTCTCTTTCTCTCTTTCTCTACGATATTCTGTACATACACACATAGGTACATATATATATATAGCTCATATTTACATACATATACATGTATACGTACATGTACATATTTACATGGTACTCTTCTAGCGAGTAGAGCTCGATCAATGGAACGAACCAAATGCATCGGTACTATGTAACAAGATGAGGGTTTCTCTAATTAGAGTCTGGTTAATGAGTAATCGATCAACTATGCTTGGTTCACGTGATTTCGATCTGGCTTTGACGCGAGATAATTGACCGCGCTCTGGCTTCGCACCGGAAATTATGGCGGGTTTTTTTTCACGTGGAAATACGTCGAGACGCACACTTTCAATGACAAAATTACAGAAATTGACTTCATCGAAGCTCATTTAATTTCAGTAAAATATTTCTAAACAAAGGAAATACGTACAATGATTCCTCTATATATATATTCTCTGTATATGATTTCTCTATGTATGTATATAAACAAAACACGGCGCTGGCAAGACCAATGTTGTTGACATATATCGAGAACTCACTGTAAACAACTTTTACCGATCTTATTTTAATTTCTTATTTCATGAAATGAATTCCAATTTCCTCTAATCGGAATTTTTATTAGAATGAAAATTTATAGTTCTATCGTACACGATGTCACAAAACACCGAATCGTCTTCAGAAATTATGTGATTGTATTAATTTTTCTTTCAACAAGCCCAATAGCGATTCTATATAATGTTCAATATCAATTTCTTCGGAGATAGAAAAGAAAGATTTCGTTGCGTGTCTCGATCGAATTTACCACGATTTTCTCCCGTTCCTCACTTTCCAACAAATATTGACCACAAACACGCATAATGTGCAGTTAAACACTACGTAAAAACATGTACTGATTATTTCTTGTTATTGTTCACACATCTTTTCAAACAAATCCGGCGCCGAAAAGCGGGAAAACGACGAAAAGCCAGGATCCAAACCCGATCAGACGACTTTCTATCCGAGTGAACGATCTACAGTGAATATTAATGTCAAAAGATCGCATACGTCGCAAACGTTCTCACTACTTGTCTTTCTCTATGTTAATACGTGAGCTACGTCGAACCAATGTTTTCTACTATCAACTTTGTTAATACCTTTCGTCAAACCGAGGCTCCAGTACGAACTGTAAACGTGGAGACATCGTAAAGTAGATTAGTGGACAGATTCAACAGGATTCTCGCGCGATAAGTGAACGCGAGAACAGTTATCGGTCAGTCGTTACGTCGAGAACGATTCTCGAAAAATAGAGTTCTCGAAACATTCGAAACTAAAAAGAAAACAAGAATCCAAAATAAAAAAAATAGTCCTTTCGTAAGAGATACGAAATCGAGAATTGTTTCACCGATCGCGAGATGAACGAGCTGGGCTTAATTATGCGAGAGATCCCCCCTAATGTCGTCAAAACTCGCGTGCAATGTAGTAAATAATTCTTAAACGTGTGTATTCTTTTGGCGCCCGGTTATTTACATTTTGGGTTGTAAAAATAGTGTCAAAAGTTGACTGTAATATGTTTTCTAATGTTTTCTCGTTTCGAGCAAATCCACTTTTAAAAAGCCTGTTTTCACGGATGAAGTCAGCGATCCCGACTCTAAAAGCTTTTTTTTCCCAACTTGAGAGCTATTTTCAACCCTGCATGACTGATGAGTAGCCCGCGGATTTTATGCATTCACGGGCACATTGAGCAGGTGAAAATTCAAGTAGCAGAAAGATCAAAGGAATTTAACGATTTTTTCGAGAAAAAATGAAGCTTCATGGTTTTTATTTCTTACCGTAGAAAAACCTATCAAACCTTTTAAAAAATCCCTTAAGAACTGTCCTTAACATTTTGAAATTATAAAGATGCTTTCATGAGCAATAATTCAATAAATATCTTTAGTAGAGCAAGCATTGCAATCAGAACCGCGCAAAGTCTAAATAAACTAAATCTTGTCATTTTTACAAGGCAACATGTATCTGTTACATTTATAGCTCGGTACGTTTACTGTCAAGGAACTGCTAACAACATTTTTATTTGAAGAAAGATAGTTTTACGAAAATTTTGTGGTCACGCAAAATTAAAACAACTCACTTAATAACACAAGTTCTGTAACATTCTCATAACTCGTAAATCTTAATCAAATTTGATTTACTTAATAAGCAGCCAAAGTGTTTCGGACGTGTCACTGGATCTTGGCACTCAAAGTGTCAACAAATGCCAATTCCTTCGTTTGCTTTGCCGCAATTGCTTTTATTTACTATTATACTTATAATTATTAGTCACTAGTTTTCTGAGCATTTGTTCTGAATTGCACGCAAGTTTCGAGGAAATAGAAGAGGGTGACTCGCAGAAGCCGCCGGAATCGATAAAAAAATCGGTAAAAAATCGTTTTCGGCGATAGGATTCGAGAACGCGACGATCGAACGGGGAAAGAAATCGAGAAAATAGAGAAAAGGGTATCGCGTCGATCGACTCGAATCTGTTGCCGTGGAAACTAGGTCTTAACGATGAGACATCGAAAGAATTTGAGACACGATCAACAAGGTCGACCCTCGATGCCGGTCCGCGAGGGTCCGTCAATGCCAACTGACACGGTGCGTTGTTGCGACAACCCGTGTTTTTGGCTCAAGTTCAAATTCCGCTGTCCCGGAGTCCGATCTCAGAATACTATTCCAATTTTTCTCCCACCGGTTTAGCCCCGCGAGATCGCGGAAGCGAGAGGCCGGGCGCGCGCGCGTGCGGTCTCTACCAAAAGAGACATCGTTAAAAAACGAAAAAGGAAGAGCCAGGAAAGACACCGGTGGGGGGCGGCGGGGGGAGGAGGGTGGGGGCTGGTGACTTGTGGTGGATGGATCACGATGATCATTGACGACGCAACTCACCCTGGCGGCGATCGAGGTGGTCGGTTTCTCGAGCAGGTCCCAGAGCCATTTCTGGTACTCGGCGCACTTCCCTTCGCCGAACTCCTCCTCCTCCCTCTGTCGCAGGGACTCGGCCTCCTTGCGCATCTCCTCGTGCACGTGCTCCTTCCTCTGATGGTACTTGTGCTGGCAACAGCTCTCCAGGTAGAGCTCGTCGACCCCCCAGTACTCGAGGTCGTCGCTGAACGCCAGCACGCACATCTCGTCGACGAGATGTAGCTTGCCGGTCCGGTAGAAGTTGAGGATCGAGCTGAACGATTTCGGATGACGATCGAAGAAGTACTCGTTGTCGATCAGCGAGTAGTCGTCGCAGAGCTCGGTGATCGCCTCGTGGGTATTGCAGTCCTTGAGACGACCGAGCCGGGTGTGCGGGAGACGTTCCAGGGTGCGCCAGAGCACCTCGTGCTTCACGCCGCCAACGTTGATCGAGACCCGACGGTTCAGGGCCTTCGACCTCATGATCATAAACGGCTCGGGCGGCAGGGACGTCATCGACCTTGAGAACGCACGCTGCTGTTGCATCTGCAACGGCAGGGGCGGCGGCGGTGGTGGCGGCGGCGGCAACGGCGGTGGCAAAGGCGGCGGCAATGGCGGCGGCGGCAGGTTCACCGGCCCGACCGACCCGACGGATCCCACGGTCGTCGAGAACGGGGCATAACGGACCTCCTTGTTCGCTCCTCCACCGGCTCCTCCTACTCCACCTCCTCCCCCTCCACCGACGCCGGGTTTACCGCCGCCGACTACGGCGATACCTCCGCCTCCGGTCATGCTAAGTCCGATCACACCTCCTCCGCCGGTACCTATGGTCCCAGAGCCGACACCGACTCCGAGGGATCCACCTCCAGCACCGATGCAACTTGGGAGAGATGCACCGGCCCACTGCAACGTCGTCGGGCCGCCACCCTCGAACACGAAGCCCTGGTCGGTGCCGATGTACGGCACCATGCACGTAGACGACGACGATAGCACCGGGCCCGTGACCACGGCGCTCCCATTACGTTCCCCGTCCGCCAGCGTTGTGTCCTCTTCGAGACGCCTTTTGTTTAGCATCAAACGCACCAGGCCAAGATGATAATAGCACCGCGCTGTTGGCTGCTGCAACCGATCTCTCGGTCTTTGGACCGCGAGGCTTTTCTATGACGATTCCCTGATTCACGGCAACTTCTTCTTCTTCTTCTTCTTCTTCGTTTTCGGCGTCGTCTTCTGCTTCTTCTTCTTCCTTTGCTTCTTCTTCTTCCTTTGCTTCTTCTTCTTCCTCTGCTTCTTCTTCTTCTTTTTCTTCTTCTTCTTCTTCTCCTTCTTCTTCTTCTTCTCCTTCTTCTTCTTCTTCTTCTTCTTCTTCCTCCTCCTCCTCGTCCTCGTTACCCTTTTTGCGCTTCATCCGTGCCTACGTCTGTCCTCTCGCGTTGGCCCGGCTTAACCGCGCCATAATCTGAAACACAACCGCACCCGAACCGTTAGAATCAGCTTTGCTAATTGAGAATATTCGATTACGATTGTGAATATGATTGTTGAAAAAAATATTTGGGCGTATATTTGCACGTCGACTGGCACGGTGGTTTTTTTTAATTGTTTTGGATTTTGAGTGCGTCGTACAGGTCTTGGTTTCATTCGTGTAGTCAGGCCTGCTCAAGAATGGCTCGCGGAACAGATGTGGCTGCTTCTCCTCTTCCCCCGCTCAACGAGTCAGCCCCCACCATGTTCACTCCAACTCTTCCTTCGGCGTGTACATACATGTACATGAATACGTAGTATTAGTGAGTAACCTGCCGGTGTAGTGGTCGTGGGCCTCATGTCGAAGGAAAAGTTGGTGTGGACGTGTTGGGGGACTGACTCGCCGAGAAGGCGAAGAGGGGAAGCAACCACAACTGTTCCGCGAGCCATTGTTGAGCAGACATGAGTACAGGATAAGGTACCCAATTACATTTAATTAATGCCCACATTAATGACTCTTATTTTTAAAGGATAATGAATATTAAAAAAGAGATATAAATCATATATATTAACTAGTTTTAACGCCAACCCTACCAAGCATAGAACATGAAATAGTGGAACTTCTTATAGGAAGGAGAAGATTGTATTTATTTAAACTTTGTACGATGACTATTGTAATATGTGCTTAGATAAATGAGCCAATTCAGTAATTTTCTATGAAAACGTTTTTATACTGTCAATAATTGTAAAATAGAAAACTGGTTATTTGGACCGTGTTAGGTTTAGTGTTAAGAAAAAAAATTTACTTGCTATTTTTTAATATTCATTATGCCTTAAAAATAAGTATAATTAATGTAGGCACAGTAATTGGTCTTCCCACAGTAATTGTATCCATAACTCTAAGCGATCAGAATTATTAGCAATTATTATTAGCTACTTGATAATGAAGTTTACTCCTTACACTATAATTTAGTATATTTCAGAACGAATAAATTGTGAATAAGCGCACAAAATTTGCACGGAATTCAGCGTTTTAAATCCGAAAACTAGTACTGTATACATTACAGGTGACCTTAAAAATTTTGGGTACCCGATCGGGTCGAAAATTGTTTTAATTGGATAAGGATCAATGAATGTGTTAACGTAGGTGCGTAAAAGTCGGCAACATTTTTTTAATAAAATACCAATGGAGACATATTTGTAGCAAATATTTGATAATCGGTGATTATTAAATATTGGTGGCGCATGTGCAGTATAGTACCTTCACTCACCAAACAATTACCAGTCACACACTTTCCTCGAATGTGTTAGTAACGCTTGCGATATTTTAAAGCCTGCAATATTTCACGAAGCGTCCGATGTTAACAAATTTGGAGCCGCTAATAAATTCAAGTTTTTTCTTCCCCTTCTATTCTAGAGCAGCTATTTGAATATTCATTAGGAAACAATAGACGCTTCTTCGCGAGAAGTGTGCTAGGTTCAACCTATAGGTGGATTATGTTGGCTATAAATATACGGCAAAAAAGATCCATCTCCATTGTTTCCTCTAAGAATCAGAATTCTCTGGCTTCTGGTGCTAGTATTTATTACACCGCTGACCTCATAAAATGTTCACGGGAAAACTTTAAATACTTTAGACGGGCTCCGTCTGTACATTGATAAATAATTTTCACAAGCTGTGGTGGTGAATTTATAGTATTATCGTTTTCAGAAAATATTCTCGAATAAATCAATTTTTTAACTTTTCGATTATTCTGTGCCAGTCTCCTTGTTCGAATGCATCCTCTTGTTGTGTGAAAAATAAACTCGATTACAAAAACAAACAGTTGAATATTACACAGTACAATTTTTAACATATTATTTAAAATTTTTTATACTTTACAATCATTCAAATACTTTTATATTTCTACCAGAACTTTTTATTTACCAGATATTTTTTTCAGAACGCATGAAAGATCGAATTTCTCAAATTAATTAAAAGAGACATTTGCTATAAAGTGCTAATTTTCGGATTGGTTAAGCATTGCGATCATTCAACGCGTACCCAACGACTGTAAAAAGTAACACGCATGTCGACAAACTCTCCTCTCTCTCTTTCTCTCTTTCTCTCTCTCTATCTCTTCCCCTGTATACTAGGAAAATAAGTTAGCCGAATAATTAATCTTGTCATTAGCATGTTTCTGCTACGATACTCCGACATCGGGGAAGAAGATATAACAGCGGTAATAGCCTTAAATTACTTTCAGTTAATCGTTCTATTACGCTAATTTCGATGAATTACAGGGGCGGATCAACGATACGGGTTTTAAATAATTGCTCGTTAATTGTGCGCAACCTCTCCACAACGTGCTGAAGCATTTGATTACGTCAATTGATCCCATTGGCGAATTATCTTGATATTCTCATAAAGCGTTTAAAACTGCAAAACTAATATTAACATTCGCCCTTATGTGATAATTTTGAAACATCCGTAGCTCATTGCAACGTTGACCGATTTTTATGAAATTCTCCGAATATGTCCAGATCTACAAATCGTACTTTCCAAATTTTCAATATAAGTCCACGTGAAAAAGTTTCAAAATACAACTTTTAGTATTTTCTGTGCAATTTCGACCAATTTTTCTAAACATTTTCTTTTTCTCTTTATGCAGCACACCAATTGTGCTAACTTCTTAAGAAAATCCAAGTCGTATGGTTCAATGTTAACAAAGTTGATTTTTAAAAGCGTCCGAATATTAACCCTTTGCAGTCAAAGCTATTTAAACTCCAAAACGAAACATTTCTTCCATATTTCCCTTCTATATATTTTTTTTTAGTGTTATTGTATATATGAAAATGGTGCAATTGACTCGTACAATACTGAAGTGTTCAGTAATTAATTAAATGCAAACAGGTTTAATAATGCGAAAAATATTTTGAATAATGGTGTAGCAATTTTTAGTGGCGCCTTACAGTCGCCATTCGAGTGCTAAGGGTTAATGGGGTCATTGTATATACTTCATCCCCCGAGGACCCAAAAATTCGTTAAGTGCACGCTATTGGCAGCTCTCCCCCTATTTCTTTCGCAGAAGCCCGTTGACTTATTTCCTCGGGAAAACTCGAAGACCGTTGGTATCGCGTTCAGATGTCATCGACATATTTACTGCACCCTACGTTCGATTCCATCGGTAAAATTCGGGTCGAGGTCACCCCGGACGGTGGTGTGTTGCAACCCCGTTTAAAACGAATGATCGTAGATCAGATGAGCCAGACGGGGGCGGCGGCGGCTAGTTGCTCAAAAGAAAAGGAAAGAAAGAGGAGCTGTGTGCGTGTCGCTTCTAATGAGGCCGGGGATCTCAAATCTGATATCATCGCACCTATTTTCGTGCGTACGGCGGTCGGGCAGAGACTCTTCCTTTATTACACTCCTGGTCAAAGAGATAGCCCAGGTGTGCTATCTTTAATTTCTCAATGACGCATGTAAAATTTTTCGCCTGTAACGTATAATATCAAAACATTATGAGCTCAGAATATGCGGCTTGGTCACAATGTCGTAGATGTTTGTATACAACAAAGAAAAACTGTTCCATACTAAGGTCGAAATGATAGCACACTCTATTAATACGTTTAGAAATTGCTCAGTATTTCATGATCTATCAACGAGTACAGATTACAGTACAATATTATATAAATTTGTAAGTACGGGACGCGGAAAAAAATTAAACGAGTCTGAAAAAAGCAAATTCTTGAACTAAAACAGCAACAGTTATCAGTAGCGAAAATAATAAAACGAAGTCGTGAAGCAATACACAATTTCTTAAAAAATGTTGAAGATTATGGCGAAAAGAAAAGTACTGGTCGGCCGTCATCGTTATCCGATCGTGATAGGCGAGCAATTTTGCGTGTAGCTTCCAACTCGCAGTTAACAACGAAGCAAATAATGGAAAAATCTAGTGTCAGTGCCAGTGTTTCAAGTGTTCGTTGAGTTCTACTATCCTGCAAAAATATTAAGAGGCTAAAATTGAAAAAGAAACCTCCGTTAACAACGAAACACAAAACAAAACGTTTACGCTTTGCAAAAGAAAGAGTGCATTGGAAAAAGAAATGGAGAAGGGTACTATTTTCGGACGAAAAAAATTTAACCCGGATGGTCCTGATGGGTTCCAATATTATTTTCATGACATAAAAAAAGAGACAATGTCAGAAATTCGACGACAAATGGGAGGAGGCAGCGTAATGGTATGGGCCGGCATCGGTTATTTCGGCAAGACAAGTATCAAGTTCATCAATGGGAGAATGAATAGTGTCCAATACATTTTAATCAAAGAACAAATAATTAATCATGCAGAACGCATTTCTGGACCTGATTAAATCTTTCAACAAGATAATGCATCCGTATACACTTGAAGATTGGTCCAATCATATTTTAATGAAAATAATATATCTGTTTTGCCGTGGCCTGCACGCTCCGCGGACCTTAATATTATTGAAAATTGCTGGGCAGAACTTGTGCTATCATTTCGTTCTTAGAATAAAACAATTTTTTTTTGTTACACACTAAACCTTATAATATTTTAAATTATTTTCAAGAAACCGCATATTCTGAGCTCATAATGTTTTGAGACGTATAAACGTCATAAACGTAAAACTTTACATGCGTCATTGAGGAATTAAAGATAGCACACCTGGGCTATCTTTTTGACGAGGAGTGTACCGAGGCGCGCATTCGCGGGAAAAATTCGGAAATGAGAGGTGAAAAGTGTTTTTTGCCGGGAAGATTACGTACGACCGGCGGCTATATTTGTGCGCGAGGTCAATACTCCCCGACCCAGATACCACGCGAAAAACACCTGTCCTGACCGATAGTCCTGATTGAATCGCACGTGGTTTCGTGCTCGAGGGCTCGGGAGATCAGTATGCAACGGGAGCGATTGCCGTGGCCGAATGCGCCGGGTCTGGGTTAGGTTATTAGCCGTGTTCGATAAGAAAGACCCTTTTGCACTTTCACGCGACCCTTCGGTTTTTTAGGACGCTCCGCCACAGGTCTCTCGCGTGATCTTACCTTTGGCATACCAAGTGTTTGGATATTAGAACGCGTCCGTGGAGTCGGCCAAAAAGGAGAAAGGTCGCTAAGATGGCGCTTTTAGGACCCGGCCAAGTGCATCAGGTGATTCGAAGTTCTGAGCCATTCGACTGTCAGAGCGCCCGTTAAATGTCCGTAAAATTAAAGTTATGCGTCCAATGAAATACGAGCCTGCGAGTGCACGCTCATCATTTATATTTATCTGTGGTTACTCCTTTGACGCTCCGATGACCGTGTCAGTCCGAACTGCACCAGGACTGCGTATTTACTGCAGAATTGAGAGTCAGTCCGAGAATCAGAGAAATTGAAAATATTTTATTTTTATTTTATTCAACGGGCCGATTTTACCGAGGTCAATTGAATATGGTAAGTATTTTGACTCCCCGATTAGATTTACTGTGTCGAACACGTTATCACTGTAATTGTGTGGTCGCATTTTCTAAATAAGGACCTCGAAACTAGAAAAATATCGAACGAATGAGAGGAATGCATTCCATGCAGTTGTAATGCGCACACACGTCAACGCAAAAATAAATCTGACCTTTATATCAGGCTCACTAACATATTTCTGCTATTTTTAAGACATTCAGAGCCAAAAGAAGTTTTCCGTCTATTTTAACCGAGGCATTCTAGGTGGAAAATAATCATAGATCATCAATCGTAGGTAGAAATTTTCTGTTAGGTCATGAAATGAGATTCAACACATTTAGAACATTTAAGAATAATATTTATATTGAAAAATATTATATTATTATAAATTATATAAATATTAAATAATTACAAATAGTATCTAAATATAATAGAAACTTAAAGATCCATATTTATTGCTCTAACATAATTTTCTTTAGAACAAATATAAACGTACGATTTCGCCGTAGTACTGTTCGGAGTTTTCAATTTCGATGCTTGTATTGCTATTAAATGAATTATTATGGGTACCATTAGGCTCAGTAAACATTCCGAAAGAAGAATATACGAATGTTATATCTATTTTCTGACATGACTTTTTTCCACCTAAAATGGCCATTCGCGACATTGTGCGAGTCGTGTTCGGTTTTGTGCGTTGTTTGTGCAACAAATTCGTTGTGTAGTTTTCATTTCCTCGTTCCTTCTTCCGTGGAATCAATGTTTCACCAATTGCACCGCAATTCAGCGAACCACCGTATGTATTGTTGTGTACGAAGGGGAAAGAAACGACAGTGGCACGGCACACTTGACTCATTGGGGCTGACCCAGTTTCCCGTGTTAGGTGAACTACTTCCTCCTTACAAGTTCAAAGATCACTATTCCCGAAATGGAATTTTCGCGACGACGAGCTGCCATTGAGCCGATAATTGAAAAGTATTTGAACGAAATCGAAAAGTCGACGTGAGAAATAGATTTTTCTTTTTTATTGCATTCGGGTACTATTAATTTCGAAATTCAATTCTGAACACCTGCAAATGAAGCATGTAAGTGGAGAAATTGTACGTAGAAGTTAATGTTACTATAATGAGTTTTTAAAAATTTATGATTTTCAGAGTTCTTGGCACGTATTTCCATGACAATAACCGTTTCAGTCGCGTACCAGGACGCCACTCTCGGTACCATAACCTACAAATATCTGGTGGGATTACTGTTTAAACAGAGATTTTTAAAACTCTTTTTGACATAATACAGATACTGAGAATCTTATTAAATTTCATTAATAACTTCTGATTTTCTCTTTGAGAATGATTGAAATTCTAAAAACGTTCTTGCAAGAAATTTTTGAATGAACTTCTCTGTCGAAGTACATAAAAAATTGAACAAATACAATTTCATTTTCAGACTGAGGTTTTGATGTATATTTGGTAAAAATGAGTAGAACATAAAATAGTGGAAACATCAAATGAATTTAATATCACTGATACATTATTTAAAACCTATGAAAATTACTAAGAGAAGAAATCTTCTTGTAGTTGATGCAAACAATTTTTATTTTTCATAATGTCCAGTTATTGTTATAAATATGTATCTGTTGCGATTAGTGCTCGGTAGTTAATATTGTAACTCGGACTTGTTATAGTAATAGTAGAAAGAAGTATTGATAAATTCTGAATGTTGTGGTAGAAAAGAATTGTCGATCGAATATTCAGTAGCAACAAAGTATATTATTATGTTCTACCAGTATCACCAGCACACTATGGCTTAACTGGTATGAAGTTATTTTAGTCATGATATACATATACGATTGCTTTCGATATAGCCTTGAACCGCGATTCTGAAAATAATACCCTGAATCGACTAAATGTACCCCAAATGGTGGGGAGCTATCAGTCAAAATAAGGGAGGAGGAGCATCGTCCTTGTGATTAAAATCACCCTAAAGTATCGACCAGTGGAATTACACAGTTTTATCCTCCGTATAGTCAGTCGTTCTAATAAATGAGACGCTTTCGATAAAATAATTTAGCAGTACGCGTGGTTTGAAAATTTATTTAAAATAAATATTACAAGAACATAAGTATAAATATTGTATTAATATAAACATAATCTCTAAGAAATTGACATGGAAAAAAAATTTCAACAGACTTTCTTTTTTAAAAAGTAAATCTATTTAACAGAGACGATGAAATTTCAAATTAGTTTTACTTTATCGAAGCACAAGCTATTTGTTATGAGCTACCGATGAAACACGCGATTGTTGTTCAAAAAATTGCATTGTCCAATCGGGATAAAAGACGTGAACAACAATAGCCGCGTCGTGAATCGAGAATTGTAGGAAATTGAACAGTGCCAATTATTATTATCACCGAGTAAGCAACAATAGAAAAGAATTCTCGTTTTTCATTACCCACACTATCTTCAGTGTTAAAAAAGTTTTATCAACACGCGTCTGCTTTAGAAATTCTTAAAACAATTTACCAGAAGAATATCATGCAGTCTCTGAATATTATGTCCATTTACTACCACCTCAAATAGCAATATAAAATTAATTTGACGAACTTTAACAATGACTGCCTGTTAAGCTCATATTGTATGTCAACGCTCAGTGAATGAACTTAACTAGGAAGTCAACATCAAATCTAGGCCCCCGAGCAGTGCGCAAGGCGTCAATAGTGCCACAAACAAAAATTACTATTTGACATGTTCCACGCTAATTAACACCGAACCTATGACGGACAAACGGCTGGTATTATATTTTATATCTTATTGAAATTATCAAAATTCGTTTCTGGAAAATAATGGAATAAATCCCGATAAATGTAGCGTTGCCAATTTTATAAGACAACATTCACCAGACAAACTTTTAACGGTGGGTTCAGTGTTAAGCATTTGGTTCTGCTTTCCAACTATTAGCGGAGCATAGTAAAGAATGCAGAACGAATAGTGGCGGAAGGGATCGCTGCACGGGTTACGAAATGACTTGTTCTTTCGACACTTCCGGTCGGCGTTTCTTCCGATCTAAGTATACTCGTACATACCGATAGCAAAGTAAACGCACGCGGTAGCCCATCTGGATGGCACCCTATCGGCGAATAAACGAGAACTCGCTCCCACGAAGAGGACGACGAGCGAGACGGGAAGAGGATCGATCTCATTCCGGCCGCAGTGACCCAGCCAGTCAGCGTGTCGCAAATACAGTTCGGTCACATGTCATCTCCACAAAGCAGATGAACGGGGAGGACCGCAACGAACGCGACTTTCCACGAGCTTTTCGACACCCGCACCTCTGGAGGACCGTGCTCGCGTACGGTTCAGTATCTACTATGCGCAGATCGATCCGCGTGGGCGGAAGCAACTGCGCGAAACGAAACGTTCCGATCTTCCAGAGAGAGAGTGACCGTTTGGGTTTCCCGAGGAACGCTCCAGATGAACACGAACGACCCCTTGCACTCTCATTCACTCTCTAGCAATTCGAAATTCTTCTACGCTATCATAAACGTCCCCACTTTACCCCATTCGTATGTACGATTCACGTAATATACCATCCTTAACCTCTTAAGCACGGCGCGTTTGTCCGCAACTCTGCCTCCCAGGGACGGCGCGCCTAGCCGCGGAAGGCAAAAAAGCCACTATAGTGGTTCGTGCTGTTCGAACTGATGCTTTCCACGGAAAGCCACTATAGTGGCGTGCAGGGCTTAAGAGGTTAAATACGAAACGTGAGGGGCCACGTGATTATGCGTTTTATAAATTATAATTTTATTTGTTTGTAGAATTGAGTGGGTGAAAGGCAAACTTGTAAGAAAATAAACTAAATTTGAAGATAGGTTATTTTTCATGTAGGGTAAGAGACCCGACTTCTGTGGTGGTACCAATTACTGTGCCTATATGAGTTATACTTACTTTTAAAGCAGTATATAAATATATATGTAAGTGATATATAAATATGTATCTTTTTGAATATACATTATGCTTTTAAAGTAAGTATAATTAATACAGGCACAGTAATTGGTATCTCCACAGTACATAATTGGGTCCCCTACCCTATTCAGAGCGTTAGAGAAAAAACAATAATCTGGTTTACGGGATCCAATTATTGTGGAGGTACCAATTACTGTGCCTAAGTAAAACTAATTTTACATATTTTTAAAGCATAATGAATATTAAAAAAGGAACATATAACGTATATTAAGTGATCCTAATGAGAAAAATTCAATATCTCTTTTTAATATCCATTACAAATAATATAATTTATATAGGTACAATAATTGCTAGTCCCACAGTCATTGGGTCCCTTATCCAATTTGCTTACTATTTCTAGCAATTTATGCAGACATTTTATTTTACATACAGATCCGCAGTCTAGTGATTACAATTATCATACAAGATGACATCGCCACCATTTTATAGTTGTCAGGAGGCTGACAATGTTTCTATAGAAAAATGTAGCCTAATCGCGTGAATCAACCGTCATACAAGGTGACTGGTTCCAAAAGGGTTACACTCGAAAATCTCAACCTTGGTGGAATCCCCAAACCTCTGAGTAGAAACATATAGTTTCGTTGTTAAAAAAAATGGATTACTTTGAAAAGATTCTTTCCTCTATAATTCCTGACAACTGCAGCTCGTTATTGCATATTTGGCATAGAAGATTCATAGCAAACTATCCTCGTAATTTCAGTAAAACACGTTCACAAAATTAAAAAATCATCACACTTTTGACCTCCCAGCGCCTCTATGATCTTACCAAACTTTGGTTTGGAAAAAATAATTCGACCGAACAAACGAAACGTTTATGTTTATAATTATTCGTGTCGCGCACTTTGCGACGAAACTGACACAACTCGAGGAAACATGTTTTCTGAATAACGAATTGATTTTCCAGCCCGGACATAGAATTGTGTCATCGCGGAGCGCGCGGGAGTCAACGTATTAGAGGTCATTCACAGCAAGGTGTGTACACATTATGCGAACAATTTCTAGATAAGGATTGAGATCGTGAACTCAGCCGAGCGTAACGCTGGATAACGCTGGGAATTTCAAAGCAACGTGCTTATTGGCAACAATTTTAAAACTAATACTGCAATGTAATGCCAAAGTTTGTGTATTGAAGAATACTGAAGTAAATGTCCAAAGCCGAACACAGGAAGTATAAGAAAATAAGTTTGGCCAATGGGGGCGATGCCCCCGCGCATGGGGCGAGATGGTGTGCAATTATTTACACACGACACAGAGCTAAGTCATCAATTCCGGCAAGTGTACGTGGAATCAATCTTGACATTCTAAACACCGGAGTTGTTCTCCTGTAGACTCGGCGGGCAAATGGCTATAGAAAATACATTTGGCGTTGGCGGCACCTTTGAAGGATTCTCTGATCTATTGGGTTGTCCGGGAAGTACATTTAAATTTCGATATACATTTATTGAATTATCATGAGTGCCATTTTGTTCCATAATTTTCTCCATCTTTCACGCAACTTCTGTTTTTCGGCAAAAAACTTTTAAATATCATTTTCTATGTCGACCAAAGAGTTAAAGTTTTTGTCATTATGGGAATTTTGTATTGATCTAAAGGGATGAAAATCTGAGGGTGTAATGTCTGGTTAATAGGGTAAGTGGGGTAGTACGTCCCAACCAAGCTCCAACATATTTTGAAAGAAAAAAACATCAAATGCCCATAATTCACTCTGTTTCCATATTTAAGAACGTCTAAAAATAACAAAAATTAATGTATCCTATTCAAATTTTTTTCTAAAAATGTCTGAAATCATTCCATCTTAATGCCAGCTACAGAAAAACGGTACGAACTTTCCGGACAACCCAATATAAGAGACGGTTTTCTTTTAGGTACGAATATACGATCATGCCTCTACTTTACCCCATTAGCACAAACCCAGTAATGGAAATTCTATCTTTAAGTCCACAAAATGAAGGGAAACGTGATTACGATCGAGACAAACAAAAATGGCCACCGTACGTGCGAAGAATTGCAATCCAGCTGTGAAATTGTTCACGCGTTATAGTCCCCAGGAAGGTGACAATATTACCGTGAAATGCACCCTAATCCCGCGACTCTTGACCTTGTTTCCCTACAGCATACAGGGTGTCCCAAAAGATTGTGTACGTACTTTAACAGTTAGTACCTAACTCACTTAATTTTTAACCGGAAGGTCCATTATAACTTGAATAAAAATCGCCATTTTAATTCCCAGTTTCTGGCAAATCATTGACATTGGCAGCTGTTGACTAGGAGCAACAGAAAGACTGACACGCCTAGAAAAATTGGCAAACGACATAAGTGGTCTTGAAAATGGTCCTCCATCCGAGGGTTAAAGTATGCACACATACCCAATTAGCCTCTCAAAAAAATCTATTTCTCAGGAACCACGATTTCGGACATGGTCCAAGCTAGTTGAACGGTCGGAATGTCGCGAAAAACGCCTCCGCGTACAATGACAGGGTCCGCCGAACGTCGTCAACCTCCCGTTCACGTGACATTTTAAAGAGCTATCCGTTTAAATGTCACCGCACGGCATTTATTCGTGGCATATATTTCAGAGCGGTTCCTACCCCTCGGTTCCCGGGGTTAGTCGGTATCCGGTGATGCTCGATGGTCTCGTTATCGATTGAATTATTATGCCTGGTTATTTTGTTCGGGCCCGTTTCGATCGGCGCTGGTCGCCCGATAGGTTACGTTGGCAATAGTGTTCCCGGTAGAACAGCACGGGGATCGACGGGCGTATTAATTCGTGTATTATTTAAACGCTCCTGGTCCGTGCATTGTTTCGCTGCATCAGGGCCTGGATCTTGGCTGCGCGTCAATGCGTCGCTCTATGGCTAGCGAAAATATTCCCCGGAGTGTCGCAATACCAGTTTCGAGTACTTCGCTTTTAATAACGATCTCCCGGGTCCAAATCTCGATGACGCCGCTCGCGCGAGCGCGAATCGAAATTCCGGGAAAAAACACTAGAGAGAGACCGATTCGACTTTTCGAACGGACCATTTTGTTCGTACGATCGCGGACGACAGTAGTAAAGATGGATGATGAGCCTTACCAGGCAGTAGTAACGTGCGACGATTTTACGGCCTGCATTTCAGGATCGAGCGGGTTCTCGCCGAACCGCCGGACGATCGACACTTTTATTCAATTGTTCCTCGCTGGTGCACAACTTGTGCCATTGTCACGTTACCGAGGATTCTCGAAGGTAAAGTGGCACGAACGATCATCGACATTTTAACGCTGCTCCCCTTTTTCGAATATCTTCCGCGATTTAGAGAATGCGTAGGGTACGGGACCCAATTACTGTGGGGGTGCCAATTACATTACTTATTGTATTATTATATTATATGTAATATCAGATATATTACATTATTTTCCTTCACATTATTTTAAATTCTTTTCATTAAAATCAGTAAATGTATAGGTTATGTATAGGTTGTATCTCTTTTTTAATGTTTGTGATGCTTTTTATTAATATAGGCACGGTAATTGGGTTCCTCATCCTATCTTGACCAGGCATCACATTAGTAGATTTTATTAGGTTGTATTCGACCTAGCATACCCTAACCCCACCACCCCGTTCCCAGACATAGCGCACAATTTTCTTGACCTTTGCTTCGTCCAGCGGATTCTGTTTTCGTAAGCCGTAAAATTTGACCCAGACTGACCTGGAGACCTTATCGATTCTCTTTTCTGAATGAATGCTGCTGTTACAGCCCCCAATTTTGTGTGAACCCGTCAGGTACGACAGTCTGGTCTTTGGCTGGTCTTGATCCATTCACATTAGATGGCATTATTACTCTGCTCTCTAGAGGGTCAAGTGACATCGATAATAGACATACGGCAATTTTGAATAAAATCGGTAACCTCGGTACTGTAGTTGAGCACAGAGGCTGTCGCACAGAATGCCGAATTTTTGCTAATAAACGAACGCAATATCGCTAATGTTCAATCGACAGAGCAAGTTTTTCAGTGAGACTTCGAGGAACGCGTGGAGACTCGTGTATTTTTGACAGATTCAAGAGCGAGCAGCTGAGAGGTTCAACATATCTGGGTCTGTACGCGCGTTATTCGGGGACAGTATTTGACGCGTGCCGGCACCGTGCTATAACGAAGCAGGCTACTATACGGAAATAGATGTAAGCCAGTAGAAACGTACCGACGACGGTCTCGCGCGAATATTTCTTTTTTTTCTCTCTCTCTCTCCCTCTCTCTCTCTCTTTCACTCACTCGGCGACTTACCTCTGCTTTATACACGGTCACCATTCGGCCGAGAAGACAAGACGTTGTGCACCACGATGTAGCGCCGCATCTTGTCGTGGCTACCGCGACGAATAATGCACCCGTGACGAGTAGTGACGATCGGTGACGAACAGTGACGAGGGCACCGTACTACCACTTGTTCCACACCAAGCGCTGCAATCGACGTTCACGCGTCTATCGATTAGGAGATGGACAATGTAGCATAGTCTCGGACTTAGGATGCAACGCGAGAGGAGAACGGTCCCGAGGTTATTCGCCGTTTCTTCGAGGATATCTGTCCGTGACAATTTAAAATTCGGGCACGACCGCACAGTTCGATCCGTCGGCCGGTTTAATGTCGAGCTAGAGAACACGCCAATTGCGTTTTCATTCGACGTTCCGGTCGCTCGAAACGGCAGTGGTAACGACGGATGGTAACTGGTAACATCGCCGATCCGTGTATCCGGTAGCGATGACGATACGAATTGTACTACTATTATAGCTGGCCCGCGACAGCGGACAGAGGTATTGTTTGGACTACAGCCAGATATGCGCCTGCGTGGGGAATTGCCGTAAAGCTACCCTGTCTATCGCGCGTATGATGAAAACTTGACCTCCATCTATGCCGTTCGCTTTCCTCTTTTCGCGTACCGATAGCTCGAGATCAATTTTGAATCTGTGTGAAATTTGCGCGTGCGCGCGCTGCGCGCCGCTGCCTACCGGATGCGCAGAAAGCGCGAACAGCCCCCCGAACACCATACGCATTGTTTTAATCGTTTTCTCATTGAATCTTTCTACGACCACAACAACGGAGCGAGATTTGTAAATGAGAAATAAAATTTTACGTTGACCAATGTGTCTTTTTCCAGATTACTCTATTCTGGTTTTCAGTTATGTCCATGATTCACAACTTTTTAATCGTGCGCAGCTGCGCGTAAAATTGTATGTCGATGTAGAAACGTACGCTTTGTTTATTTGAGTATCGTTGTTGTCGTGAGTATCTAATTTCAAAGAGATTGTCTATTCCATTTTGCTGCAAATTCGTTGAATAAAATCAGATGATGTTGTGCACGAGTCGTTAAAAATGGTTTGTTAAGTTAAACGCGAACGGTGGCGCTATCTAACAACGCAATTAAGGAATTAAGAAATCGGAAAAGTCTTCATAAATTCTTTCAAATAAACCGAAATCAATTTCTTGATAACTAATTTAATTACTGTAGTACTTTTGTATCGTAGAAAAAGCTTTAGCACGTATTATAGCTATTATTGTCTGACGTGAAGTAATAACCACAGGCTACACGCAGTGTCAAAAACTATGACGTCAGCGCTCCCTGACATCATAGCTGAATCTTTAAAATGTTCATAATTTTTAAACAATTTTTCGACATTTATCTCTGGAAATCCTTCTGAATTCTGTTAAATAATTGCAACTTTGTTTCAATTTGCTTCTGTATTAATTTATTCAATCATTTAAATATAATTGATTTCTATACAAATCTTAAATAAAAGTCAATGTGCAATAAATTAATAATGGATTAATAAGATAACATTAAATATAAATATAAAAAATTTTATTTACAGTGACATATTTCTTTGTATATCTCAGACTAAGGCATAAATAGTTTTATCAATATATAAATAAGTATTTGTATAATGCATGCATCGTTTTGTTAATGTGAAAATGTCAAAATGTTACACTATATTGTACGAGTCAAAACAAATGAAAAAATTTGTTAATTTCATACATATTTATACACATATTTACAATGTAATCGCCATACTTTTAGTATCTCGAATGAAATAAATAATTAGTTGATCTAAATTTAATAATAAATGTTCGTTTTGTACGTAGAGCTACCTTTTTAAGAAAACTTGTGGTTATTTTTTTCTTTAGCAGATTATTTATCAGTGACACTAAAGATGTTTGTATAACAATAAACCAGTCTTTGTACAATGTTTGCTTTATATAGAAATTGCTGTAGCTCTAACAGCTGCACTCAATAAAGGATTTGGGTCTGGTTCTTCTGTCAAAATATTAACTTTCACCCATTCCCGTCGTTTGTTACTTTGTCGCAGTGCATCGATGACTGCTTGAACGTACAAGCCATCTTCGAAAGTTGATGCAGAAAATACTGGTTCCTTTACCCAACCCTTTTTATCTTCAACAGATTGGAAAGCTTGTCTCAATGCAGAAATCATGTTTCTTAGTCCCTTGACATACGGTCTTGGAATGGAATCAGTGATAGGAAATGGTATATCTTGCAAATCGTCTGTATCATGATATAACATTTCTTCTTGCCCGTTACGGTAGCCATATAAATCTCCACCGCGTGCAAGAAGATGATTACCACCTCCACATATTAATACCTCTTGAGAAAGTTGACCTTGCAAATGGTTGCTTAGGGTTGCCGTTACCAATGTACCACCACTCAATTCCATTTGAAAACTACAAAAGTCTGGCGACGTAACGTGCCTTATTCCATTTATATGCTTTGTAGTTTGGGTGAAAGTACGAACCACTGCATGTACTTTGGAGGCGTGTTGACCAGTCAAATGAAAAATTAAGTCTATTACATGACTCCCTACTAATGCTAAAATTCCTCCTCCCATTGTATCGTCGCACAACCAATCGTACCCTATAAAAATATAAAAAATTATAGTTGTATAAAAATACAAAATACTTTTCAGAATGATAATCTATTTGAATACAAACCATTGTGTAATAAACTGCCCATATGTACTCTAACTTCTACAACAGTCACAACACCACCTAAATATCCTTCCTCTAAAGCCTTTTTCATGTCAACGAATGCTGGCAAAAATCTTAAACTATGGTTGACAATACTTATTAACGAAGGATAATACTGTGCAGCTCGCACCATTTTTAAAGCTTCGCTTTGACTTAAACCAGCAGGTTTATCACACACAACATGCTTTCCTATGCCTAAAGCTTTCACTGCAATTTGTGCATGCAAGCTGGGAGAGCACATAATAAAGATTAAATCAACATCCTTCCTGAGCAATACATCATCTATTCGACTAGTATGAAATGGTATATCTAGGTCAGTCGCAACTTCTGATACTTCTGCCAATGTACGGCCCCAGATAGCTTCAATCCTAAAGCCTTTCTCTCTCAGAAATGGAATAATAATCCTTACAATGCTTCCAGTACCAAAAACTCCAATACCAGGCAATGTCATATTCAATTCTTAAACTTTCCCCTCGCTAGTTTTATCAAATATTAATAATTTAGTCTTACTTTCGGTCAAAAAATACTTTTAATACTTTTATACCGTACTTTCGTATTCGTTTCTATCGATATCCTTTAATTGTTATCTTTAGTATACATAACAAACAAAACATTGTCAAAAGCTATGTATGTATATTACAACCAGGTAAGTACATTACCAGAGATTTCGTCTCTGACATCACATTACAGTTTGTAAAGGCGCAATTTCATGAAAGTCCCTACCTCAGAACACGAATACTGTGTAAGAAAGTATCCTATACTGAAAGTTTTTAAATAAGTCAAAATAAACTTACAATGTAACAAACAGTAGTAACAATAAATTATACCACCACATAACGATAAATATTTTAATCTGTATCTTCATGGTAAATTCATTATTAGCTAAATTTAGCAAATAAACATTTGCTCAAATATGTAAAATACGTGTATCAGAATTACAGTTTCATCAAGTTAATATCAAGTGTTACATTTATTTTACATATGTATATCGCTTTATGAACTCGGTTGCTTGACGCAAGTGTACTGTGGCGTATTGCAAACGAGTCATTAGTTTCCATTCACTTGTCAGTCATTTTTTATCATTGATTTTCCGAAGGTACTCGAAATAAACCGACCATCGACGATGATCGTGCCCTGCGCTAACCTGTCAGTTTGCATTGCGCAAAGATGATAGCCGTTTGTCACGTCCGTTGTATGTAATTAATTATTTAAATATGTAAATATGCAGGTGATCCATATGAACCAGTGGTCACTTTGCTATTTTTTACTTTAAGTTTTTCATTCAAGTGTAAGTGTCGTAAAGCTATTCAACGAATAAAACATGACGGAAATTCGCAAGAGAATAGTCGTCAATGATGATCAGGTAAACGGCTTTTTTCTATTTTACAAGTTTCATTGAGGCCGCGTGACTAGTTTTTGCTAGTTTGTTTGTGTCTCCTATTGTGTAATTAACTGTGATTAACTGTGTGTTGACCTTCATATTCAATGTTATACATACATATTAAATAAATTGAATAACGACTATGACAGCTATTAACACTAAATCATTACACCAATGCAATCCGTCACTAATATTATTTTTATGATATAGCTGTGGCAATGCGGCTGTAGCTATACGGTGTTTGTCAAAAATACATTCTTTATACACATAATTATACTTCTGGGTGAAATATTTTTGATTTATATGACGTATTCGCTATCTTAATTGGAAGATGAGACGCATAAGAAGTTCCAAGCTTAAAAACATTTTTATATTTAATCCTTATATTATTGATATGTTTAAGAAGTATTTGTTTCACGTGCTATCAGTAATATTATTTTCATTATGAATTGCAATATTCACTTTATAATTAGAGATAATTGAAATTGTTTTATCCAAATAGAAATATGCTGTTATCTTAAACTTTTAGGTACTCGTTAGACTTTACACTCTGTTATTTATATGAATATAAATCTGCATAAATACAAATTCTTTCTGCAAAGACATGTTAATAAATGATATTTATGTTTTATATTGTATAGAAGGAAGATGTGGAATCTGAAGATGACGCAAAGTTGGAAGTGGAGGAGCTGGCAAAGAGTCTGCCACAGGGAACTGATCATACTCCTCATATTTTGGATTCAGCCCTTTCTGGCTTATCTGATCGGTAAAATTCTCATATGCACTACCTTCGTTGTTTACGAATGATATACATATATTGAACACTGTAAAGATTATTCAATATTTTAGCTGGAAAAACTGGGTGATTAGGACTATTTTTACACTGTTTATGATTATTGGATTTTGTGGAATTATTTACATTGGACCATTAGCACTGATGGCTACAGTAAGTTTTTTTTCTGCTAATTGTACAATGTAATTCATAAGGAAATATTATATGTCTTCATATATTTCAATAGACGCTCGTTGTACAAGTTAAATGTTTCCAAGAAATTATTAACATTGGATATGCTGTCTACAGAATTCATGGTTTACCATGGTTTAGATCTCTCTCATGGTATTTCTTAATTACATCCAACTATTTCTTTTACGGAGAAAATTTAATGGATTATTTTGCTGTGGTTATTAACAGAACAGTGAGTACTATTCTATAATTTTATATCTCGTATAATTGTATAAATGTTGTATAATTTCATTGGATAGCAAAGAAAATTTTTCAGTAAATTTGTTCTATTTAAACCTTGATATCATGTATAATATAAAAAGTTTTTTTATCAATCTGCTAAGAACAAGAATAATATAAGTGGCCATGTTATGTAGTTCACCTTGTAAATATAATTGAATTAAACTGTGAAATATAGTTTTATGAATACATATAGGTTGACATAAAATCAATAGACACCTTTGAGTATCATCTTTATATAGTTTATATGGCTTCCAGTTCTACTTTCTGAGGCTTCTATTAGATCTGTACATATGAAATGCTGTTTTCCGCATTAAATACCACAAAAAATGTAGTGTCCATAATTTTTTATGTTTTTAATTTTCCAAATATTTCATGAATTTTTATTAATGAGTTTTTTCATCTTTTTAGGAATATTTACGTATACTTGTTACCTACCACCGTTTTATTTCATTTTGTCTATACATCGTTGGTTTTGTATGGTTTGTACTGTCACTCGTAAAGAAATACTATATGAAACAGTTTTCCTTATTTGCTTGGACACACGTTGCTCTACTTATTGTTGTGACACAAAGTTACCTCATAATTAAGAATATTTTCGAAGGTTTGATATGGTAAGTTGTTTATTTACGTAAATTAATATTGCTCTGGAAATATATTTTTTGATTGTGAATATTTATTTTGTTCAGGTTTATTGTTCCAGTTAGTATGATAGTGGCAAATGATGTGATGGCATACATGTTCGGTTTCTTCTTTGGTAAAACACCTTTAATTAAATTGTCTCCCAAAAAGACTTGGGAAGGTTTTATAGGTGGTGGTATCTCAACGGTTATTCTTGGTTTAATGGTAATAGTTTTATTTTCTTAAAAAAAAACATTTCTATAGAATTACATTCTTGCGAACAGAAATGAGAGAAAAAGTATTTCAGATATCGTATATCATGTGTCAGTACCGCTACTTTGTCTGTCCTATTGAATACAGTGAAGCATTAGGACGAATGACTATTGATTGCGAACCATCTAGTTTGTTTCAACCTCAGGAATATGGTTTGCCTAGCAGTTTACAAGTTGTATGGAAAGTGGTAATTCATTTGAAAATCCAGAATGTAGTTTGCATTTTATAAGACCGTCTGTGGAAACGTTTTACTTTATCTTTCCCAGATTAGTGGAAAATCTACTGTGACACTGTATCCATTCTTACTACACTCGCTATCAATGTCAGTATTCAGTTCTGTAATCGGGCCATTCGGAGGATTCTTCGCCAGTGGTTTTAAGAGAGCATTCAAAATTAAGGTAGTTTTTATTGTACATACAAATTTCATTATAGACGGTAAAATACCGTGCGAGAACTTGAAAATGTTGGGTCAGGACGGGACGAGAATTTGATTCGGGGTCGGGACGGGTTCTCAAATATATCAAAATTTCCGAGTTTTCAGGATTTCGAGAACCCGACTCGTCCCCACTATCGGGGTTATCACACACACACAAATAAAATACGTTTCATTTCATACAGGATTTTGGAGACGTTATTCCTGGACATGGAGGAATAATGGACAGGTTCGATTGTCAGTATTTAATGGCAACATTTGTGAATGTCTATATATCTTCGTTTATTCAAACTGCTTCGCCTCAAAAACTTCTACAACAGGTAAAGTAATTTTTATTATAACATTTGGTGTTACTTTTAATAATCAAACTCAACTTATCAGTAAACAAGATATCATTTTTATAATACTATCTATTTAAAATAACATCTTAAAACTAATAGAAAATATTTTTTTAAATCTACGCAATGCAGGTATACAGCTTAAAACCAGAGCAACAGCTGCAGTTATTCCAAACGCTAAAGGATTCACTAGAAAACAGAGGTTTATTAAATATATATTAATGTTCCATCACCAATTGACATGACTAACTATAAGAGTTTACGTTTAAATTATGCAAAATGTTAGAAAAACTAACTGCTGTTATTTCTAACATTTGTCCG
Organism: Seladonia tumulorum; assembly: GCA_913789895.3. Lineage (NCBI taxonomy): Eukaryota > Metazoa > Arthropoda > Insecta > Hymenoptera > Halictidae > Seladonia > Seladonia tumulorum. The sequence continues at coordinate 3,763,063 of OU565276.1, forward strand.
AATATTGTGTGCAATGTACGCTTGCATAAGTTGCAGTAACAATATTAATCGTAATTTCATATTAAATTATGATGGTAAAGTTTATTTTATAATTAGAAGATTAAGAAATATGCCATGCAACATTTGCAGTTTTTTTGCATTCCGCAACAAACAGTCCATTTTTTATCAAGGAAATAATGTTTGTCAAACTGTGATGATGATAGAAATTCAATTGAGAATTTCTTTTTTATCAATGAAACCAAAGAATGTTGAAGACACTGTGTGTTGTAAAAGGAAAACTTCCAATTTCTTACAGATTTTTTAAGTACATGTTTTCTTTTTCTATACATTGCAATATAATTGTAAATTGGTCAATGAAATCAATGAATTTCTTATACGTGCCCAAAACTGGATCATCTAATTAAATCGGATCTCAATATATTTTTAAATCCTAATTGTGCATTTAAAATCCATAGTATTAGAAGCGAATCTCTGATGCAATCCATATATTTCATACATATAGTTTTAAAGAAAGCATGACATACAATAGCTAGTTTTATTTGAAAAATCAGCAAGTCTCCATATTTTTTATAATATATTACTAATTGTACAACAGGAATATGAAGAGTATTTCTTTAGCTTGCCTCTATAATCTACCCATTATGTGCGTATAATTAATCTGTACAAACTAACGTGGGTATGAAAAATGAACCAAGAGAATTTTGCAATTTTCTTTATGATCAGTACTAACTTTGAGATTAATACGTTCGGCGTAATATCTTCTTCACGAAGATACAATAAAAATTCAACAAGACATAGTTCAACAATACTGATACATACTAATAAATAATTGTATCCATATTTTATTAACAATTACGGTACTTACGAATTTAACAAATGTATGTTTCTAAACAATGTGACTCAGAACATTGCTACAGTTTAATTGTATCTATCAAGTGTAACAATGAAAATAAGATGAAAGAAAGTAACTTCCATATATTTTTAATTTTATTACAAAGGATAAGAAAGTTAAATGGAAATGTAACTGTTTTCCACGGTAACTATTTTTTTACTTAGTACTCTTAGTTCTTTCTTATTTAGCATATTCCCTAATATTTTTCATACCATATACCATTAAATTAAGTAATAGTCTTAAAATTTAGTAAAAGATTGATCAATTTTACTAGATTTACAAATACTGAAAAATATTATTAGAAAATATTTTGCTCCAAGTTATTCTCTCAGATCTACTTAAAATTGTGCCAATTGTTTTTAGAAGTAAGAAAATCTTTAAGGGAATGTTATACAATTTAGGAAGGAGAAAAATGTTAAAGTGGCACAACTACAATATTTTTGTGTGATTACATTACATTTCCAATTGAAATTTTATATGCGTTTCATAAAGTTAATTGATGTATGCTTATACAAGCAAGTTACACAATGTACCTAATTCCAAATTAAATATTTGTACTTTCCTTTATCACCAAATGCTTGTATCCTAAGAAATATTTCAATGTTAAAAATATGATGTTAAATATATGTGTGTATATAGAATGAGAGAGAACAGTAATATATAAATAGATAAATGTAAGTATATTTATTTAATAGCACACATAACAAAATATACATACGTGTTTAGATGAAAGATTTATGATGTAATAGATATGTTATTACAACCATAGATTCTTAAATAAAGGTGACTTAAATGTAAATATATGATAATATATATTTATGTAGTAGCAAAAGGAAATAAAGGAAGTTCTTGTAAATGTTACTCTTGCTGTTGAATTTTTTTGGTCAGAGACTCCTATAAGAACTTCCCTTTTATCTTCTTATCTTATCAGCTTCCAAGGAAAGCATAAAACCTTTAAAGGTTACCAATTTAATTGAAACTCATAGATTTCGTTATTCTGTTTATGAAAATATGTTTTTATAGGGTCAAATATTTTTTATTAAGGTTTTATCACTGTTTTAGAACAGAGTTGTAACAGAGTAACGGTAGCAGAGCTGACGGTAGCTTATTGGAATTTGCAACGTAGGTCTGAATTCAAATCCTTTATCACATTTCCTTTTTTTTAATTTATCTGTTCAAATTAATTATATGTTATGAAGTAAACAATCCCATTAGAAAATCGAGGTACATTCTGTATTTCAAATTTGGCTCCTGTTTCTATTGGTAATACTGCAGGAATTGAAACGTTGTCGTCTGCTATCGTTTTCTATCGTACCTAAGTTCGCGCGGTCGCGTAATAGTATCGAGCAATTGTTGGTATACTGTAAAGTGATATTTGACTCGAACTGTGTTCACTTGCTATTAATACTTTGCAGTTGACAGACAGTGATACGGTGATGATATAAATATACATATGTGCCCACATAAACATTGAGTTCAGTTTTTGGAAGTCGGTGATATATTTTATAAAAGTATCATTTGACATGTCGATTGATCATCACAGTGGAAAGGGTTACGCACCTTTGCCACAAAGCATAAGTAACACCGATACAGAAGATGAAGATTGTTTGCCCCAACAAAACGAAGCTCCTAAAGAGCATACAGATGATCCACTAGCGGTAAGATCAAATTCAAAGAAATGCTATTAATTTACTTTATCGAATGATATAAATGAAGTCTAAATCTGGCGGAAAATGTGAAAAAAAGTAGCGTATTATATGAACGATTACTCATAATATACATATACTTATCGTGGAAAGTACGTTGACGCGCAACAATATATTTGTTTAAACATAGTTCGAATAGGAAACAAATGCTAATTGAGAAGTAAGTTAATAGAAACAATAATAAATGACTACAAAATATTTACAAATACACGCATACATATATATTTATCTCGTTGAATATTTTTTGTCAACTTGTTTCTCACATATAACAATCATTTGTTTATTATTTTCCTTAAGTATGTCAGTATATTTTAATAAAACTTAGTAATCTATTGTTCTGTTGCATAATAAGAGATTATTTGACATAGTATTTATTACTCCCTCCGTTCTATATTGTTTGACAAACTTTATAATTATCTGGCGTTAAAGAAAAAAGTAAAATGCAAGAAAATTAAAGCTTCACCTGGTGCAAAGTTGATACGATTATTGTTGCTCTTCAAAATGAAGCAATATAACTACTAATCAACAAAACTGTAACTTGATGTGCTTATTATAAAACAAAATTAAAATAAAATGAAGCCATTATTATAAACAAAGCTGTTTCTACGTTTGTGGTTACAGAGTTAACCACCTTCAGAATTTGATACACAATTAATAAATAATATAAATGAGTCATATTAATTGAGTTTAAATTTAATGTTATAAATGTTTAACAAAGTTAGTTGAGAAACAAATGTAAAAAAATTATCCATATTCTGTGATCAAGTTAAAAGAAGTATGTATTTATTATCATGTTTTGACTTCTGGTATTTTTATGCAAGAGAAAGTGTGTCGACTTACTTTCCTCAAAGACTGTAGAAAGTATGTTACAAACTTTAAAAAATTATAGGAATCAACAATAGTTCATGAAAATGGAATATATTATCCTTTGGATGAAACAAAAAATGCACCAAATCGAATGAAAAATGGACAGAATATGTTTAAATATTATAGAGATGACATACCAATAATGGTAATCGAGGGAAATGATCAAAATGATTTGTGGAAGCCACGTGACATGTCTCCCCTTCGTCGATTTTGTTTGGTTATGTCCATATTTCTCTGCATTGTAACAATAGTTGTATTTTTGTATGTTTTACCTTGCGACAATTCAATGGTATGTCCCACAATCTCTGAACCTAAATCATCGATTTCATGGCATAGAACTTTAAATGGACTAGGTATGTTAGATAGAATATCTTGTTTAGTACATATATTTTTTATAGTTATTTAATGAAACTTTTGTTACTTTATTTATGTGTACATTTTCAGAATTATACGGGCCTATCTCTATCATTCAAGATGAACTTCTCTATTATTCATCTAATCTGATATTCTTCGTTCGAGGACAAAAATTCAAAGGGAATGACACAACCGAAGATCCGGGGCAAATATCAGCAGGAGGAGGGATTATGTCATTGCAAGAAAGTAGCGGTGCACCATTATGGCTGGTCTCATTGAAAAGATCACCTACTGAAATGGATTGTATTTCGGTTGATACTGATAAATCTGGGAAACCAGATTGCATAGTTGCTGGTGATCAAGGCCTCCTAGCTAGTATCGATCCTATTGCAGGCATTATACACTGGAGTTCAAAAACCCATACATTTGAAAAGCTACCTATCATTTTGCCAGATATTGATTCAGATGGAGTTGTAGATTTTTTGAGTATAGAAATAGCAATAAAAAGTATGCCTAATCTTGTTCTTTTATCCGGAAGGTCTGGCAATCTTCTAGGAAGATATTCACCTGAAAACTGTTCGCTAATTGACATATACGTTTCCGCTGATACTATAGCTTACGTTTGCAACGATAATAGTAGAAAAAGTAAGTGATTACTTTCTAGATATTGATATTTTATGACTTATTTTTATATGGAATTGTTTTTTCTTCTGCAGGTACTGTTAAAACAATGACCTTTGTTGGTTTACTTCATGCTATGAAGCTACCAGAATCGTATAAACAATCTGTAGCAAAGTCATCATTACCGTTTCGTATGTTCGAAACATTAAAGCACGACGACGAGAAACATAGTTGGAGGCCTACATCATATCACTCTTTATCTATAGAAAATGAAGGCTCATGTCCTGGAGAATTTTGCAAAGCTAGTATAAACTTAACGTTGCAAGCGCCTGGAAGCCAACCAATAACCATATGGGATCATGTTAGTTCAAATTCTTTTGTATCGAAACCAGCTTTTCTAGTTAAACCTGGAAATCCATACACTTCCGGATTCGCCATCAAGTTTTGGCAATGGATCGATTCGATAACTGAACATACAAAGACAGTGTCTGCTATCACAGAAAGAAGGTTAATAGAAAGCGTATTAATAGTTTTTGTAAACTATACAGACGTACAAGTGATGAACGCAAGCCAGAGCGACATTATTCAGTTGTGTCAAGCTGCAGATTGTCAACCAAATTTGAATTTACGTGCTCGTTTTAGTTCAATTAAAATCGATTATACGAGCGAAGACAAATTTCCAGAATTAATAACTTATTGGTCTTCATATAATGTAGAGTCGCAAAAGGAACTTTATCTGACGTCCAATGTTCAAGTTGTAAAGTTAGATTCCATCATGACTAGTCTACCACGTATAAGTGTTTAATGATTTTTCTGTTTACTTAGCAGCTATACTTGTTTTCAAGTACATTACCCTCAGCTTCACCACTTAAAAGCAAGCATAATAAACAACAACGAAACGAAACGGAAACTTCAGTCCGTTTCGTGAATATATTTAAGTGAACTTATTATTGAAGGTGACTGGTCATAAATCTACTAGAGCTAGTCAACACATTAAGAGTAACGGAACAATGATTTTCATAGTTGCCTAATTTAATATAAAATCATCATTCAAACAATAATTTTTATTCTAGAAGGCCATTGTTAATGTCTACATATTTTAAATGAACTCTCAATGGTGCCTTGCAAAAGTTATATAGACAAATTATGAGCATATGTATAAAATTTAAATTTGCAAAACTACTCGCATGTTATTAGAGAACATATTGTATGTTTAACAAAGTCCTGAAAGAGATAGCAAAGTTCCTTTTCTAATATTACTTAACAGTGTGTGTGTGAGATTTTTTCATGTAAATTTATTATTCATCTCGAATGAATCATTTCCTACAAGGAATAGAGCTTATTACACACCAATGCTAGTGCAGCATAATAGAAATTTAATAGCGAATAAAAATCTAATTCTAGTCAAATTTGTATTATTCTATTCGTTTTATTTAAAATTTATGTATTTATACATTTTATTGTAAATTAATTACTCATTATTCCAAAGTGCAATGATGCTTTCCCGATTTCTTTCTTGTAAATGATTTTGCTTCTAAATGAAAGTATACCAAACCCTGAAGCAAACGGTACTATATAATTGTATATGACTCTATAGATTGTATTTTCTTAAATACATTAAATTTTGTTGATTGTTCAAATGTATAATTCTTTCTTGAAATAAAAGAATTCGAATGAAAACAGTCACGAACGTTGTAATAATATTGCAAATCTCAACAAATAAAAAGAGATTTGTAGATTATATAGAAATCCTGCAAAACCTCGTTTCGAAATTCGATGAAGTAATTTGAAGTGTTTCGTATGCAAATAAAACATTACAAGAAACAATATGCGGTTTTGAATTAACACTGCCGGCCGCACTGTTTTTAAACATTTCTTCGTTTGGCGCCGGCACTACTAACTTTGTTATTTCTCTTGTCGCCGGCTGTTTTTGAGGTTATTGGGAGATGATAAATTTCAAGTTTTTCTAATCTTATCGGTAGTTCTCACGAGTTTTCAATCCGTCTCACCTATTTTTATGAAAATGTACATATGTAAATAAATGTAAAATTTTTTTTAATTATATATTTTTTTAATTACATTTTCTTTGGTACTTTCTTAGTATTTCTCTTTTAAATGATACGAAGCAAAACAATCTCCAAGATGTAATGCAACACCGCATGTCTTGCACATCAAATTTGTTGGCTTTCTTTTCTTTTTTTTGGTACATACATGGCACATTCTTCGTTTTCGTTTATTGGTTTCACAAATGAGTACTAGCTGGTGTTGCCTCAGGTCACAGGAAAGTCTGTTGATCGCTTTATGATGGGACGCTCGCGATGTAGAAGCGACCTCCAAGTTTTGCTCAGGTGCAGTTACTTGATCTTTTACCCAGGATTCAGACACTTTCAATAGAAAATTATTAAATCGGAGACTTTTGTGTTCTGTATGGAAATGTTGAAATGTCCTGAATGCATTAAACAATGCGCAATTAAACAGGTACATGCAAACCTTTTTTGACCATTTTATTGTTTTTAGTAGATAGTAACTGAGATATTGGTCTGCTCGATCCACTCCCTTCATGTATTTATTGTAGTCTAATATGCTTTTAGGTTTTTTTATTGGGCAATTGGTTTTCCTGCATTTTTTTTTAGTATCAATCAAAGTGGCATTATGTATTGTAGAGACCATCCGTATCATTTTGATTTTCGAAGCTCTCCATAACTGTGTCAGTACATCACCTTCTCGTTGATGGCAGGCTTCAAACACATCGAGTTTTGCGCTATTTAATTTTTCTGGAAATCCTCTATTTTTCCGTATCGTTCCACAAACTCGAACTTTCTTTTGAAGTAAAATTTTTGCAAGTTCTACGCTGTTGTAGTAGTTGTCCATGTACAGGTGATGCCACTTTCCATAAGAAGATTTCAATAGTTCCATCACCGTTTTCGCTAAAGGCTGTCCATCGCCGGAATATATTTGAAATGAGGAAATATATCCCGTATTGGAATCACATAACATCCGAATAAGTATGCCATATTTTGTAATTTTTGATGGGTTGTAAACTTTAAAATTCAGTCGTCCACGCCATGGTATCATTCCTTCGTCAATCGAGATGTTTTGACCAAGGCCAAAATTTTCTTCAAACTTTTTCGAAAAATAATCAATTATCGGTTGCACTTTAAAAAGTCTGCCGGCATTATCCGGTTTATCATTATTATTGGAAAAATGCAGATATGATAATATTTGCCTAAATCTATTGCGGGTCATCGTTTTGCGAAATATGGGAGTTTCTATCAACGGATTCGTTGACCAATAATCATCTATTTTTGCTTTTTTTACAATTCCCATAAGGATAGCAAGCCCAAACCATTTTCTAAGTTCGGTTGCCGTAACGCTGACAAATTTGGCACTTTTTTTACCTATTTTCCTTCTGTGGCAATTTTGATCATAATACTTGTTTGTTTCGCTGCTGATATGTTCGAATAAATCCTTCCCAATAAATAATTCGACGACGTTCTCGACGCTCTGTGCTTCTTCGGGAGAAACGTTTGGGCCCGGAAACCCTTCAAATTCCTCATTGGTCCTCGGTAGATCGGTATCTGACCACGGTACACTATCGTATTCTCCTGATTCATCAGAATCACTTGGCAACCCTAACGTTCGCCGAATTCTTCTTGTAAGAACTTCATTGTCTGAAGATTCTGCTTCACTTTCATTTGTCGGATCTGCAATGTCTTCTTTCCAATCCGCAATGTCGATTGGAACGTCGGACAAGTCGTCCGCGTATTCCTCGTAAATAACAGTGTCTTCTCCTTCGTCTGCCATGAAAAATGGCTACAAGTACTCATAAAGAAAACACTCGCTGACGTATGTAACTTATTCCACGTAAAGCTGTACAGCTTTATGCTAAAAATACTGTATCTAGACGGTACGGAACAAAAGCAACAACAGAACCCCACAGATCATCAAGAGAATGATAAAGATACTAAAGTGTTGTCGTCGGCCACTGGACGATATCGTGCGCACGACATTGTTGCAGTGCCACCGGCCGTCAGGCAATACTTTGCGAAGTCCCCACCGTGGTGTCGCCGGCCGCCGAGCGATACTTTGTGAAGGCCACCACTGTCGTGTCGCCGGACGTCATAGTGTTAATATTAGGTTGTACGAAAAGTTCTTTTCGTTTTTTTAACAGGTATTATAGATTGAATCAAACGACCTGTCATTTTTTGAGCAATTAGAAGAATTGGTTTTCCAAATGATGTGTAAAAAAAATTTTGAAAAAATTGCAATTGGTAATGAGAGGCAATTGGTTACATGAGAAATTAAAAATGGCACTTTTCACAACTTTTTTATTTGAACATGTAGTGAAAATTTAAAATATGCGTTTTGTAGGTCTATGTTAATTATACACATGCTGAAAATATCATCGAAATCGATTAATATACACATGAGCTACGAAGTGGTGAAAATCGTGGTTTTTCACGACTGTTGGTCACTTTTTGCTTAAAATCCACAAATTCTAACATCTTTAGATGCGTGTCGTTTTTAGCTGTATCAACCGATTTCGATGAAATTTTCAGTATGTTTATAATTAACATAGACCTACAAAACGCATATTTTAAATTTTCATTACAGGCTCAAATAAAAAAGTTGTGAAAAGTGCCATTTTGAATTTCTCATGTATTCTTACCAATTGCAATTTTTTCAAAATCTTTTTTACACATCATTTGGAAACCCAATTCTTCTAATTGCTCAAAAAATGTCAGGTCGTTTGATCCAATTTATAATACCTGTTAAAAAAACGAAAAGAACTTTCCGGACAACCTAATATTTCTACAGAATGGTAGTGGGGATGGCTGACCATGGATGACAGAGCAAATCAGTGTGGGTCACTTTTACCTACATAATACTACATACAGTGTAAGTTGTACTATTTTAAGTAACGGGTGTGCGATGCAGTGTGTAACTCGACTGATAATTTCTATCAGCTGATCCACAATAATTGATAAATCAAAGTTGTTAACTGTATATGAAGAAAACAATAAAAGCGGCTGGAATCTAACCTCGATTCGTATAAGAGAAAATAGCCTGACATGCGCCTATGTGACGTGTGTTGGATAGACGAATAATACATATGTACGTGCGATAACCTGTACTGTACAGGTTCATGATGGCTACGGGGAAGCGAAGAAGTGTGCATTCTACGGTTGGCAATTCCACAATGTTTGGTTCAACAGCAAGCAATGTAAGATCGAGCCGTTTGAACTTTCGTCCGAATTCAACTCAGGAGGACAGAGGCGGAACTCGGCCGACCGCAGCTCCCAGTTCCATAGGTCTAATTCTCGTAACGATGTTTTTACATATTTGTAAAAAATCATTACTGTTCGATACGAGACTTAAGGTTGCTATATATTGTGGTGCGATATTCGTAGTATCGATCATAGCGGACTTTGTTACAATGCCAAGAACATATTTCTCACGTTCGGATAACATGCTGAACCAGTACTTCGTGAAGTGGGGATGGGGGTGGCTGCTGACTGTAACCGTTCCATGGGTCGTGTTGACTGCGCATACACTTGGCTGCGGTCGTCGGTCCTTTCTACTGAAACACCTTGCCAGATTGGCCCTGGCAACGATTGCCTGGTTATTATGGATCAGATTGTTTAATTACATCGAGACGAATTACGGTCGATGCCTGAACACGAGGGACATACAATTGCAGACGAAAGCGAAATGCCTTCAGTCCGGCAAATTCTGGAGTGGTCTCGACATATCCGGACACACGTTTATCCTGATATATTCAAGTTTAATTCTAGCAGAAGAGGGATCCTCGTTAGTCGGATGGGAGGGTATAAAAGATTTGGTCATGCGGGAGGAGCACTCCCGGACCACTCCGAATGATCCTAGTAGTGGACCACTTCGGAATTTGTCGAACTCCGATTTAGAGTTCTTGAAGAAGGCGCACAAAGAGCTGACCCCCTATCTCAGAGGTCTTTTCGTCGCGATGACGCTGCAACAGCTACTGTGGGACATTATGTTAATATCTACGATGCTCTATTATCATATTATGATCGAGAAATTCATCGGTGGTGTAGCCGCCGTGTTGACATGGTACGTCACGTATCAGTGGTGGTACAAAACTCCGAAAAATTCGCTACCTCCACCTGGTGACGGTTTATTTAAATACAACGAGGTGAAGGTTCATGACAACAACAATACGATTAGATCAAGACGCAGCACTTTAAATGGTACAAACAGATTTATGGGACTTCCAATTCGCACGAATCAAGACAACACCGAAACGAATGGTGTCAATAGACAATCAGACACCGACGCAACTACCTCTAGATTATAAAAATTAAGAATCAGCTTCTTTTTTTTTTTTTTATTGGTTGGATTGGTCGAAGTTTTTGATGTTTTTAGGTAGCTTTCTTAATTATATTTTTTAATACAATTTTCGGAATTGTATATAATAGTGGTATTTTGTAATTATACAATGTATAATCAACAAAAAATTTGCTAAGCGGTTTATTGTGTTACTTGGGAAACGGTTTTATAGATCATGTGGTATCTGCCCATTTTGAATACGTATTTGAAAAGTTGTCGATAAGTTCCACGCATTTTTGGTGATATTTTGTCTACATAAAAAAATTAGTACTTTTGCGATAGAAATTTAAATAAAATTACATAAGTATCTCAAACAATTGTTGTTTATGTTTGGTAATATATACAGTATATCAAAACAAAGTACGTATTCCTCATTTACCTATGTATGGATTGTTCAACCAATCAGACTACACCTACATAGTACAATTATTCTTATGGATATATACCTTTCCTGACCTTGTTTTGTAATTTATATTTAATAACTTTATTGTTAACAAAGTGTTTGTCTCAGTAATTGATTAAAAAAAGGACTTGTAATACGAATGTAATATAATCTGTTGTCGAAAGTACAAAATACATTGTCACATCCATTTTACGTGTATGCGTGTATTCATTTTCGCATATTTATCAGATTTTCTGTACTTTTCTGTACTACTGTTGCATGTAGGATTTAATTCACTAGCCTATAAAAAGTTGTATAAAAGAATACATTTTTCTTAGTAGTTTCCCGCGTTGCTACGTTCATTCAACAAATTTTATTCTTTTATTGTGATAATTACTATTCTAAGGATAGTACCAAATCTGATAGTAGTTACACATGGTGTAACCAAAATTGTTGTACTTCCTCGAATGGAGCGATTCCCGAGGTCATTTGATGCAACTTTTTCCTTTGGGAAAATGTTCTCCGTGTCTTCATTAAGGAGTGGTTAACGAAAAACACAGATCAATCAGAGCGCAGCTATAGCGGAAGGATTTCGGCTCAGCCAATGCCAACGCCAACGTCCTCTGTAGCCGTGTTCCGATTGGTCCGTGTTTTTCGTTAATAACTCCTTAACGAAGCCTGCGAGAACATTTTTGCAAAGAAAAAAGTAACTTGAAGGAAGTACAACATTTTTAGGACACCCTGTGCATTTGTTTTGAATGGTTGCTGGTGACAGTGTTATACAACTTCACCTGTTTGTGTGCAATAAACATAACATAAAAAGCAGCAATATAAGATAATGCACATTACACAGTGCACTCATGTTTTGCTATGTTGAATTCATGTTTCTCCCTTAATTCAAATTGTCCTATTATCCACTGATGATCTATTTTCAGTAACGGCCATTCTAATTAATATCTAATTTTGAATGCAATTGCTTTTGATGGGTGATGTTTTTTTTTTTAATGATAACCTAAAGAATATATACTTAATCGGTTAACAAAATAAAAAAGAAGAGATTATAGATTATTTGTACAGGCGCGACATTATTGTCGTTTAATATCACCAAACTTGCTCGCATATCGTGCTTAAAAATGTTATATATCCGTGACAATAATATACGTTTTACATACTTCAACAAAATCTTTGTCGTTCATACATAAATAAGTTACATGTTTGTTTTATGTTTTCGTGCGTTTGGCATTTTTTCACGACGTAGTCCAGCAGTTTATTTACTTTTTTTTATCTTACTTCTACGGATCGCTATACTCAATCGATCCTTAAGAAAAAAAACTTCAATGCTCGAAATTCTCACATATACAATATATAATATCTTATACGTAAAAAGACGCACGATTTTCTAAGTTCCAGCAATGAAGAGACTGTACATTAATGGCGTTCGTTCAACATTGTGTGTCTGTTTACATAGTATACCAAGAGAAAAAGAAATCAAAAGATAAAATCTTGATATTGCGATTAGAACAATCTGCTCAATTAGAAACGTTTCTGTTTCTAATACAATGTTCCTGTTCTGATATCACACGTTATCGTTACTGCAGCTAATTACATGGTACATCTACGAAATATTTATGCAAGTAGGTACATATTTACCTTTAAGGCAGTAAGCTGCGTTATTAAACTTTTGATCTTTTACGAGCGATCGCGTCTTCCACCGCTTTGAGCTGTTTCAATAGTTCTTCCCGTCTCGAGCTCGCTTTTTTAGCTGCTTTCGCTGCAGCCGCGGCGACGCTTGCTTTGCTATCGATCAAAGGCGGCGATTCTAATGGTCTCTTCTTTCCAGCCATCATTCCGGACCGGTCAATCTTTTTCACAGCCGTGGCATTGCTGGTTGGTTTCAGCGTCAGCTTGATTTGTTGTTTGGTACCGCTTAGCTTCAGAGCATCGATACCCTTCGAATCTTTTCGCGTTATCGGCGGTGTTGAGCCTTTCCTGCGGCGTGTCTCGCTGGAAGAAGACGAGTAACTTGATTCGCTGGAGTCGCTGCTGCTACCGCTGCTCTCTGATCCGGAACTGCTGTGCGACGATCTGAAAAATATGCTTATCAAAGTACCACGCGACAAGATCCCAATGTGTTTCTTAACCGTTGAAAAATGAGAATGGCGAAGCTATTTGAAATGTTTACCTGGATCTTGATCGACTTTTGATAACCTTTGCCACAGCAGCTGCTGCTATAGCTGCTTTGTCTCTTGCCTTCTCGTGGTGACGCTGATGAGACGATAGAGGGCTTGGCGCAGGAGGGTTCAGCCCGGCACGTCGGTGCAACGTACCGGTTGTGGGTGAAATGGAACCTTTCGGTGGACGTGGAGAAGGAGCAGGTGGATTCATTAGCATGGCACCGCGTTGGGGCGCAGCAGCTGCGACTGCCGGAGGATTTGAGGGTGGCGATGTTGCGACTGCTTTTCCTTTGCCAGCACCACGGGTTCTAGAGGGAGGGGATGGTGAACGGGACCTGGATAGGGAGTCGTAAGAACTGTAGCTAGATCGGCTCGAGCTACGGCTAGAACTAAAAAGAGCATACACGATACTCGTACGTTGTTGCACGGAAAAAATATTGAAAAAATTTCAGCCAGACGCGTATCTTTGTAAAAGAAACTAAAAGATCCAATTTTTACGGGTTCTACGATAACTCTAACAGGCTTGGGCATTATTCAAATCACATATTTGAAAAATGAAAATTATAGATGCTATGTTAAAATGTGAGAATAACTTTTCTCTAGACTATTTCATTATGTCAAGTAAGAATTTTCACAACACACAGATGTGGTTATATTAAAAATATTCATGAACTCCAATTCCAAAGAAATTATACCCAAGCCTGAACTCTAAATAGATTATTACCACGACTGATGATCTTACAAAAATTTGATCATTATACATCAGGCGAGAATAGTATTAGTTACGAATTCGAGTATTTGTTCTATGTATCAAAGTTACAGTCTTTACGTGATCACCATAGTTCTAATTGCAATGCCGTTTGCCGAGACTAGAAAATACTACTACCAATAGAGGATGTTTTACTAATAAAGGCGTTACTCAAATGGCCACCGTCGATTTTTATGCAAGTTTCAAGCAATATAGAACTCGTGTCAAAGTTCAAATATATCATTTATGTTTTTAAGATTCAGAAAAATCAAAGCGACCGCTCGAATAACACCTATTACAAGAAAAATAAAGTAATAACGATTATACTGTATTGTTTACCTGGTTGACGAATACGAAGAACCTGATGAATACGATTGCCTTCGCGAACGTCGAGATGACGTATTTCGTCGCACAGTACTCGGAGACTTCCTTCGCATCCAAGGATCCGCCCATTCATCTCCTCTACCCCTTTCCACTGGCGGTGGTTCTTCCTCCCGCCATGGTTTCGTTGGTGGAATACGTTCTACTATAACTTCCCTTGACGGACGCTTATGCTTTTTCTCATATTTCTCATAATACTCTCGTTCCCTGTCGCGTTCGCGTTCCCTTTCCCTTTCACGATCTCTTGTGTGTGGCGGTGGAGAAACGGAATGAGGTGTTCCACGAGGTACAGTATGATAGTCGATCCGTTCTCGGTATTCCGTAACACGAGAATCAGCTTTGTAATGTACTCTCCTGTAAAAATTATCAATATCAATATTATCAATATTATCCTGTAATTATTATAGTAAGTTTATCTTTTAAAGTAGAAAAGAAAACAAAGCGAATCGTTTCACAGTCAACAAGAATATTACCTATAATACTCTGGCGGTGGTGCTGCTGGTGGTGCATAGTAAGGATCGGGTTCTTCGATATATCTTTCAGGTGTAATCCTTGGAGCCGGTATTCTTCGAGGAGCCTCCCTAGGCGGCCACCTTTCGACGGGTGGTTCTGGGCTAGCTGCTCTGACATAGTAACCGGCTTCTCTATCTAATTCATCTTGACCTAAGCTTAAGTTCATTTTTTTCTCTTCGAAGTCCATATCCGATTCTTTGCGCTTGTTTGCTTTGCGCATCATCTACGCAAAAATAAATAAACATTAATGAAGTGCTGCTTATTTCAAAATGTATTTACACTTTGTGTATGTATAATAAATTTGCGGTAACGAAAACTGACTTCTTTAGCGTGTCGTAATCCACGTTCCCACGCAGATTCAGTAGGGAGCTCCTCTACTTTAGGTGTATGCGATGGCGCGCCACCATAACCAGGCAACGGTCGTACCATATTTGGTCTATCGATATGCGGTCTGAACTCGTGTTGAGTGGTAGCATGTGGTGGATACGCCATTGGCCTCACCATATCAAACATAGTGTAATTACCCTTATCTGTTACACCTGGATGTAAAAATCTACAACTAACACCCCACGTGCATTGACCGCGGTTGTAAAAACGGCAAACAGGCCTCGGTTCTGTTTCTTCTGGCCGAGCATCATCGCCATCGCTCAATTCGCCTTCCTCTAGTTCCGACTCTGCTTTCTCCCCATCTTCTTCTCCTTCTTCTTTGTCATTCCCTTCGCCTACATCCTTCAACTTTATTTTATCTTTGTCTTTATCCTTATCTTTCCTATCTTTGTCATCTTTGTTGTCCTTAACATTTGGCCCATCCGTTTCACCTAAAAGTATCACATTTATTTTTTACTTATGTTCAAATTACATTTATTCTTGTTTGATGTCTTTGTAACTATAAGATATATATACCTTCGTCACGTTCATCCTTCCACTGACCATCTGCTTCAAAGTCCAATTGCTCACTTTCCTCTGTTAATCCAACTTGTGCATTTTTATCTTCTTTCTCTACTTTATTATCGTGATCTCCTATACGTCTGTCCTCGTTCTGCTTATTTTCGTTAAGTTCTGATTCATGTTCTGCTGTACCATCAACTCCGTCCATACTTTCGAGATCAGAAACATCTGACAAATCTTCACCGTGTGTAATCGGTGCTGGCTTTGATTTAGCTATAGATTCGGGCTCGTCTTCGATATCTCCATCTGAAATTTGTTCTCCGTCTAATTCGTTAAATGAACCACTTTTCGTCGGTGGCGAATGAGGTGGTGAATGTTTCTCAAATTCTTGATCGTCCATTGTAGAGGCTGGATCCGACTTTGGAGAACTTCTTCCTGAAAGTAATGATTTTGCTGAACTATGCCCAGATCTTGGCGATTTTGGCGAGCTTTGTCTTGATTCACTATTTTTATAAGAATAAGATTTAGGAGAATTATCAGCAGATCTTTGCGCATCAACCTCCAGTTCAAATTGCTTGGGTTCTGTGTCCTCCAAGTGTAAAGACTTTGAATCATTTGGAGTAGATGGACACGATCTTTCGTCTGGTATAGGTGAGCAAGATAAACTTCTATCGCTTCTGGGTGAATCCAAAGAGTTATTTCTTGAACGATACGATTTTGGCGTATTAGGTGGTGATTTTGATATACTACGTGTAGACCTTGGAGAACCTTCTTCACTAGGAGATGCTAGCCCAGACCTTTGAGATTTTGGTGATATTGGTATATATGCTGGTGAGTTTGGTGTATATGCTGGTGATTGTGAATCCCTTTCAGACATAACAGATGCCGGAGATTTTCCTCTCGAGGAAATAGAACTTGCTCTCGACTTATGACCCGATACGGATGAACGATGCGAGTAGCATGGTGAAGCCACATTGTCAGCAGACGCAACTGCATTTCTTCTTCCATCGTAACCCTCTGAGGAGGAACTTTCTGAACCAGAGTCTGACATGATGAATTATTCTAACCTGTAAACAAGCGATATTTTTACAGTATTTGTAATGAAATTTGATGCAAGACTGGGACCACTGTTCAAACAAGTTATCAATCGCTCTTACTTGAGAGAAGTGAACTTTTTAGCCGTACCAACCGAATGTAGCACTGTAAAATCTGCATCAGTAGCAGCGCATGGCTTACCTGTATCAATAAGAACCTGTGCAGTACTCGCTCTTGAAGGCACAACGCGCGCGCTCCATACCGTGTCGAACATACTTTTTATATCACGTCGATAACTTTTTTTACTAGCAACTGTTATACTTTATACTTAAACTGAACTTTTTGCACATATACAATACATACTGTTATTTTTCAGGATTTCTTGCCCGGAACTTTTTTGTTTACGTTTTAAACTTTTCGAGCACAACACAAACTAATAAATACCGGTAAACCGCAAACCGTTTTTATACTGCACTAGAAACTATAGCGAACGGACTTTCAACCTGTAAGAATATCTTTTGGGCATGTGGAACGATACAGAAAAAGGAAGAAAGGGGAAATTTAGGAAATGATAAATCAAAGTATTGTTTTTACCAACAGATGCAAATAAAACTATGTAACACTAATTTCAATTAGCCTGTTTTCATGGCTATTAGAATATAAAATTTACAAAAAAAAATACTTCACTATTATTAGGAAAGAAAACAGAAAAATTCAATAAGACATTTATAAAAAAATCAATTATGTTTTACATACTGCAATAATATTGGAAAAATCAATATTAATCATGAAAAATACTAATAAACTGGTAATCAATGTATAATTATACAAATCAGATCATTTTTAATTTGAATTAAAATTAATTATGTGCACCCAAACAATTTGTTATGTTTGCAACTCGAAGAATGATCGATTAAATTGGTAATATAACTTTACTTAATTCATTTAATTATAATAGCATAAAAGTTATTATAAAATCTCGGCATACTGTATCAACATGACAACACATTTTCGTTAAATAATATTTTAACTGTAATTAACCTAAAACAGTTAAAGAATTGCAAAACAAAAATAACAGAAATATTTCATTGTGTAAAAAAAGTTACTGCTACTCGATTACTCAAACCTAATACACGTTAATCGTTACATTGAATACAAGTTCATTCGGGTATTTCCATGGTTGCATTGAGGTTAACACTGCATTGATTTTAGGTATAACTGCAGCTGAACCTGTAAATCTCTGAACGGACGAATGCTCGGAATTTTGTAAAACATTTTGGAAAAAATACAAAATATTTGATGCATTTTGCTAAGAACGTGTTGTGGGATTCTTACCTTGGTTGCGCTAATGCCTGTAGGCCTGTGGAGACTATAAGGCTCCGAGGCTTTAGGCCGATGGCGTCACCCAGATAAAACGGTTTGACTTTTCAGGTGCGTCCTCGTTTTACCGTTTTTCTGAACAACTCTATCCAATGATGGAACGTTGTTTATTCCAAAACTAATTGGCCACCGCAGAATCAGTCTTAAAAAGGAGAAAGCACAAACGAAAAATTCGTGGAACGTAGGAATCGAAAGTCCTCCATTACTGTAAACGTAAACCACGAATTACCTGTAGATGGTATGTTCCGAAATTATACGAACCCTTTGTTTTGTACTGTTTTGCACCGTTTTTTGTGTTCTCAAAAAAGAATTATTCATACAGACTTTTTAAGATATTTTTTATTTTCGATGTGTTCATATATACAATTCAATTTAATCGACAACAACTTTTACAAACTATAATACATATTATATACATTTAAAAATTTTACCAATCATAACTCAGTTTATGATGAAACGTAATGTCCATCCATTCTTTACAGAAGTTTTATATAAAGTAAATTCCAACAACAATTGTTGATTAATGCATTTATTAATACATACTTAACAGTTATAATGAATCAAGCGCTTAAAGTATTTACATGGAAATGCTTTTTAGGGGAAAAAGCCATGATCACATTCTACGTAAGACTAGAGGTAAGACATGTTACTTGCTTGAGCGTTTTGCCGTACAGGCGCCACAAGTACCATATATTTTTTTTACACATGAAAAAATTAAATTTATTCTGATATTTCGAATTTGTAGCTCGTGCAGACAAAAGATTACAATTTTTTCTAAAGAAAAACTGAACAAACTAAAACAGTATATCGACGGTACTAAATAATTGTTTTAACATCGCAGATTTATTAAACTATAATATGTATAGCTAGAAATTGTATATATCATTTGTTCATTGAATAATTTATTTATGATAGCCATGTTGTTCTTTCAAGATTAGAACGATCTGTCAGTGATCCTAAATCAGCACGTCCATCCATTAATAATTGCGTTACTTTTGATGCGAAAGCTGGATTTGCTTTCATTTGTTGAAGTAGCCATTCTACAGGTATTCTAAAAGCAAAATATTATGTTAATGGAACCTATTATAAGCTATTTGCTTCTTTACATTACTATTAACAACCCCAATATTTTTCTTTATATTTGAGTGGAACTAAAAACATTTACTTCAAACAGTTCTTAAAAATATTATTTAGTTAACAGGTCAGCTCGATGAGGATCCTTTGATTTAAATCCTGGGCGCCAAAATTGAAAATGAAGAGTTAACTATTGTCATGTTCCTCAAATCACACAGTACATAAAATGTTTAAAGTTAATATTATTTGTTTCGAAACGAAAAATGTATACAAACGTTGTACAATTTGTATATTCGCCTCTGTGTGTGTGTGCATAGTTTGAAAATAATTAATAAAGGGCTATTTGAAAATTTCATATGTACGTACCCCTGAGGGAAATATCGTAGAAGTGTAAATAAAATCCGTTCGTTTTTATTAGTATCGGAAACGTCAGCAGTACTTTGCCTTTTCCCAAAGCCGTATGCAGTGGACATAAATTCTGGTTTAAATCCACGAATCACCCGCGGCTTCGCAACATGTTTCACGAAATGAGAGAAATTGCGGTGTCTAGGTGTCGCAGCGACCATTCCGGCGGCGAAAGCCAAAATGATGATTACAGATGGTCGCATGGTATTCTAATATTAAAAATTGTTACGATTACAAATTCATATGGTTAATCATGGGTATATTAGTACAAAAAATCATTGTATTTGCCCAGAAGAAACAAATGGATTTGACGAAAATCCAGTAACATATGTTTGCATTCGTTTTTTAAAAAACTGACTGTAACTTATTTTAATAATTACAATATTATCCATATGCTTCTGTTTGGGCCCGTTTTTATATTTTGATAGTATTATAAAATGATAGAGACGAAATGATAATTACATCGAGTAGACTACGCTCATGTCAACACTAATCAGGTTTAATAAGTTTAAATTTAAAATATCACAACCACTCTTTCCTTATCCAGATGAAGATACATTAACGGTATAATTTCGTCTCCATTGCTTATCTAATCTTATACAACTACGAAAAAGATGAACTTGTTACGAGATTATAGAAATTAAAATATTATCGGGTGTGTGCAGATTTGTATATGTATATATGTACCAAGAATTTGTAAAGCTTGTAATATATTTAATAATTACTTACAATTCAGCAGCGAATTTATTATAAGATGAATATGTACGTTTAAACGTACAATTTTCGTATACTTACGTGGACAATTTAACATTACTACGTTTTTCTATTATATATGCAATACTATAATAATTATTGATATTCGCTAAATAAAATGAAAGTGGTAGTAAACTGAATGTACATGACATAATTATTAATCGAACGAAATAGAAGATGCACTTGTTACAACTGAGAAGTTTGAACGTGTAATCTTCCACGAATATTCAAATTTAAAATTTAACGGTTGCTTTGAATCCATGATATCGCATTCGAGGATATACAACTTAAACTATAGGCGAGCAGAATAGTCTTGTAACGGCACGTAAAAGGGACTGAGCTGGAAATTTATCGCAGTTCCTTTTGTATCAGGCCGCCGACACCGCCGTTGTAGCCGCCGTTGTAGCCGCCTTCGTCGGCGTCAACTGCGTCAATGGCGTCGTCGCCGCCGATACTTCACTTATTTATTTAAATTTTACTTATATTTAAAAATAACTAAGATTCTAAGGGATGTAAAAATATTTTTACCGATCGCACAATTTTTAGATCCGTATAAAATATACTATTAAAGACTTAAACATTGTTTTCTAATAATTGTAAAAACGCTGCAGCTTTCGGCGCCTTCAACGTTCTCCCGGCGGCCGTTCTAGCCGACGAAGCCGCCTATGTCTGCTAAAATACGGTATTCAAGCAAATATATAACGTAAAAGAAGGCGAATACGTTATAATTTCGGGCAACAATGATGATTCTCGAAATTCGATTTGTTAACATCAGTGTAGATGTAATCTGAAAGGACCGATGTTGAGGAAACCTTTACATAAGCCACGCACCACCGCCGCTTGCGGCATATCGCACCTTTAGCCGCCGATGCGTATACCAATTCCCACTGCAGATGTTGACAATAACGACCCACACATTCGCGGAAGTATTGTCATCAAAAGCCCATGTAATCTTATTAAGTGATTATAGTCCATTTTAACGGATTATAAATTTAAGACAATTTGATTAAACATTCTCCAGTTTCTTCAAACAAATAACTCAATAAGAGACAATTTTTATAGTAATAATAGAATTTTATTTCTTATATTATTTAACAATAATTCATACAATTGTTATATATACGTACATACGTACATGTATAAAATACAAATTCATGTGTGAACATATGTACAAAATAGAGAATATCTATTCTTTTTTACGTACTTTAACACAATGTAAGTTGGTTTTATACAAAAGATTATGTTACACGAGAAGCTTTTAGCTACTTGGTAATTTTCATATGGAAATGATCCATTACAATCACTGGAATTTCTTTAAGTATAAATGAGCGTGGTAAACCGGAAAATTTTATAAACAGCTCCAAAATATGTAAAGTATTCGAACCTTCGGTATTTCCGTCACTTCCAGTTTTTGCACTGTTGAATAGAATATTAAGAGATATCAATACGCATTTTAATTAATGTTCATAGAGTAGTGTTTTTGTACCTGTCAGGTGCAACACAGGAGGTAACATATTTACAAAGATATTTGACATAGTTGGTCATTGCGGCAAAAGTGAACTGACGTAAAATGGTTTGTACCCCGATCGTAAATATTATAGCATCTAGAGGATCTTGAGGCTTTTTACTCAAAAGACTACCTATAATATATTATATTTATTATTACTTTTGCATGCCGAGAAATTTGCAAATGTAAAATATTGATTACCTGCATTTTTGCAATAGTACACTTTAGGTAATTGCGATACAGTAAGTAAAAACATAATGAGTGCAATACTATTTAGATTTGGTGACTTAATATAGACGTTGTTATGGCAATTACTTATGCCAGCCCAATCTAATCTGACATTCAACTCTCGTAGGAGTTCGTTTCTTTTAGTCTCATTTTGATCACAGTTGTTTCCTTTACCAATTTCAAATAAAATAGCCCTATAAATTAGAAAAGTGATGCATAAAAATATATTACTAGAATACGAGACAGATTTGTTAAGAAATATTTATATGTACGCATTCAATGTTTGAAGTGCCGCTTCCATGTGTTTAGCTTCAAATTTGCAGGTGGTATTTAATTCATACGCTATCTTCTTTTTAAGAAGCTGATAGTGTCCAATTTTCAATACCCATTCGAGCAATTGAGGGCAGAATTTATTTGCATGAGTAGCCACTGCAGTATGAAGTTTTGGGATGTTACCTAGACGTATATATTAAAAAAAGTTAGCTTTGTAAATATTTTTAGATATTCAATACGTTGAGTTACAAATACCTTTAAACATATCAGAGGAATTTAAAATCGGTTCAAAGTAGTCTAATGTAGATGCCCAAGTTTTATTGCGAAGATTCCTTTCTATATAACGAATCATACTATCTAATTCAGTGACAATATAAAATGAGATAAGTTTATCAAGTCCTGTTAAGCCAGGTGTGCCTATTGCTTCTACTATTTTTGAAAATATTTTATAATTTAGAACCTCTGCTTGTGTTTTGAGATCATACCATGCAAGGGAATGTTCAATGTAGATAGTTGTTCTAAAAATACATATGTAAATGTAAATATAATACTGTGTTGGAGAAAGGTAATGAAAGTTGCAAATAGAAAATAATTTACCTAGGATCAGTTATACGAACAAGTTCACGAGCGAGTCTACCAATAAAAGTTGTAGAATTATTATCTAATACAGACGTATGTTTGTCTTCTTGATAAAATCTAGATGATCTTTCTGGAGTCCAAGAAGAACCTATACATTCATCCTCCACTGCATTATTTATAATATATGTTATCTATAAGTAGAAAATAAATTTATATTGCTATAAATATAATTATATCTCATATTACATACGTACAAATTTACATACTTCTTCATGCCATATCTTTAAACTATTAATGTTTATATAA
This sequence comes from Seladonia tumulorum, assembly GCA_913789895.3. Classification (NCBI taxonomy): domain Eukaryota; kingdom Metazoa; phylum Arthropoda; class Insecta; order Hymenoptera; family Halictidae; genus Seladonia; species Seladonia tumulorum. The sequence goes on from OU565276.1 coordinate 3,786,495, forward strand.
TCTTGAATATATTGAAAAGATTTACGATAACCATCCATAATTGCCGCTAAACTATTCAGTTTCTGTAGTATTGATACCTAAAACAACGCAATGAAACAAAAATCTTCTAAGCACTGATATTCGAGTAAAAAACTAATAAATATTATCTAGATCTTACTTTTGATTTTGGTTCGAAAACAAGGCCATTGTCTAAGGCTACTGTGACTTTTTTTACCAATTCTTGCCGTATACCATCTTCTAATAAACGATGAGAGTCAACTCTCAATACTCCCAAGGGAACACTTCTCAAAGATAATACACCTTTTGTGAACACAGACACAGCATATGTCAACTTAGCCATCTAAAATATATTTAAATTTTAATTCGATATTTTGCATAATAATTAAAAATATACTTTTACTATATTTCAAGCACTAAAAATATTAAAAATTGAAACTCACTTTTAATCTATCATCTAGCTGTGCATATTCTTTTAATTTATCTTTTGGTAATCTAGTAGGAATTTCCTTGAAAGCGTTTGTTTCAAGGTGTACAATCTGAGCAAGTAAACCAAACACGGTCTCTGGTATTATTTGTAAAACGCGCCTTGCATATTTTTCTAATTCTCTACTGTAGTACTGAGATACTGATGACAGATCTGCACTACGTGCTTGATTCACTCTCAATAATGGAGTTTCCAATGCTGAAGCCATCTAAAAATGAATGAGATATAAATATTTCTATAATAAAATATACATAGGTTACTAAATAACACTAAATACAAAATTGGAAATTTACTTTTAAGAACAATGCTTTTAATTTAATTACAGTAGGTGGACTTTCTTTTATGCTAGCTTGCATCGTTTCAATAAAAGATTCCATTATATTCCATGCATAGCAACAATCTGTTACTATATTTAAGCTGATCATAGTGTCTTCCGTAATACTTCCCGTGCGTAACATATTGTGTAATATTTCACGTGTATCGGCTAAATACTGAGATATGTGTAAATTACTTTCCAATTGATGAAATTCTGAAATCGTTTCAATCCAAAAGGTAATAATTAATTGTAAATCAATATAAATCTTTGATTTCTTTTATTATACATTCTGTTGTTAATTACCTTGAACTTCTTCCAATGCCGGCAATAATTGTACAATTTTCCGTCCATCTTCTTGTTGTAATGATTCGATGTGCTTACTAATTTCCAAAAACCATGCATGCAGATTTTGATTTTTCTCGATACCGTCAAAAGATTTATTACCTCCAAATATTTGAGCAAGGTCTGTTATCCTCTCAACGCATATTCCTTTATCTCTAATCCATTTAGTTTCTTTACCAAATAACAACTAAAATTAATTGATGAAATTCATTATACCATGTATCATTGATTTTATGCGTGATATCATACAAAAAATATTATACTCGTACATCTTTATATAATTGTTTGACATCTTGTTCGATCTGAGCTGTATTTAGTAATAGTTGAAGACTATCAACTGTTGTATATTTACTTTCATTCACTACTAACTGTCTGAGCATACGGGTACGTTTTGAATCTTCTAGCGATATAGTTGACATCGCTGTATGTAAAAGTATCCAGTGTAAAGTTACATTACATTCTTTTACTAACTTTACGAGGGATCCTATTGCACTGTCATCTAAAGTGCCTGCTAACTGCACTTCCTCTGTTTCTGATATCAATTTCTAAAATATAATTCTAATATAAAATATATAAAGAGAAATATAGCTTATTAATTTAAAATGTTAATTCGAAATTTCGAAACATAACTACCTTCATTTTCTGGCCATATTTCTGGGCAATTACTTTAACATTAGACGACTCAAGTGTATTATTGAGAGCTGTTCTTGCAGCTTTATATGGAGACCACCAATCGCACAAATTTATTACTATTCCCATGTAAATGCTGATCACCCAATTATCGGGGAAGAATCTGTCTACTATCTCTCTCATCATGGCTGTATGTGTATGTAACATGCTTGGCTTAAATAATAAGATAACAACCAACATTGAGGCTTGATTAGAAAGAGCAGTACTGCGATGTTCTGGGTGTGGAAAAGCAAGACTTTGGTTATATATTTCATCTGAACGTAAACGTCCAATAAGATGTTCTATTAGAGATTCGTTTAATACTATTCTCCTGAAAAATACACGTTAATATAAGAAAGTATTATAGGCACTGGAGCACCTGAAAGAACTTAAACAACTTACTTAAAATATTCCTCGGGATAATTTGTAGGTTTTTTATTGGAATTCTTAGAAAATCCTGTTGAACGAAGTAGCATACATATGTCATCTACACTTGTGGAAGATGATCGTTGAGCATTATATCGATAATAGGATACTAGTAGTCTTTCTCTTATGCATCCCTCGAAATGGTAATCCACCAAAAGAAGCATAACTCCATATAAATATACTGCTTCGCACTGTAAACATAAATTATATTCATACATAAGAAAAAGCTTACTGATATCTTACTGAATGTTCCATAATTTTAAATTACTATACAGATATTGATAAATTATTACATTACCATTAATTGTCGTCCTTCCTCATTTAGCATGATAGAATCTATAGATTGATGAATATAGATTCCATCTCCTAATTCATCTACATACGTGTTTAAATCAGTAACATACTTGTGTATGCTTTCAAATGCTAAATAAAATCTGGAAATTATATCTGAATAACTGTTTCGTAAATCTTCGTCAGTCTCTTGAAGAACCTATATAATTGTTTATTATGGACATTAAAATTAAAGTGTACTTATTTGCACTCATTTATATATCCTATTCTTTTACTTACTGGATCAGTTTCTATTTTTTGTTCGTAAACATTAGCTGATTTGAAATATGCAAAATCAATTATAATTGATCCATATTTTTGTATTATTTGCTTTGAATCTAAACTGTAAAGTGAAAGGACAATATTAATTTCAACAGGAAATCAAGATGTAATAACTGTTACAAGAACAATGTTTATTTTATTCATAATTAATGATAATAATAAATAACCTAAATACTGGTGGCACATAATCCTTTAATCTCATCAACTCCGCTATAATAGCATTTCCACGGGACACCAAACGCAATAAATTTTGGCCGCAAATATTGTTAGTAGCCAAGAAATCACCCATTTTAAAGGACTGTATATTTTAATAAAAACAACAGATAACTCATGAGCATTTCGGTAATAACAAACGTCAACGCTGACGTTGAAAGGCTGTATCAAAAAGAACTGTCAAGAAAATCCAATTCGCAATCACAATTTTCGTATTGAATTTACTGAAGTGTGTAAAATGCTGTAAAAGAAATATATATGTAGTGTTTATTTAATTTTTTAAACAATGTTACAAATTACATTGATATATATATATATATATATATACATATATGTATTTGTATATACTACAAAATACGTTACATGTACTTATTCAACTTCACATCTTGTATAAATATAATACAATACTTTTTATTCATTTAAATATTTTTAATCTTCTTCTTTGTATAAAATAACATTCTTTCTAGAGGTTGTTATTGTAGTAAACTAGAATTCGAATTTGAAGTTACATAGACACACACATATATACATGTATGTCAGTATGTGTTTTTGATAAATAGACACTTACATAAAATACCGTTTAATTTTTCTGTATTTCTTAAATTGTAGGAAAAATGATATAGTTAAAGATTTTATTTATTAAAGAATAAATTCATCCAAAGTTGATGAATTGTCATGCGCAAAGTATTTAATGCTCTGTGGTATAGCGATTTGCGTAATCATATAATCACGTATTGTTTATGTGACTGACTAACACTACCGACTAACCATACATGGTTCATGAAAAGCTATAACCTAAAAATGCGTATAAATAAAAGTAAAATTTTGTGTATATTTATGAAATAACCGGGTAAAGATTAAGCGTGTATTATTAATATAAAAATCCGCAGACTTTCATGACAAACTTATTTAATTACAGTGAAATATAAAAGTAATACACCTAAATAAGAACTACAAAAATGTTCAATCTTTTGTATCTTAAAACCAGTTATACAAGAATAAATGTAATTAACAAGCTACAATTTGTTTATCAAGGAATAAGGGGGAATAGTAAATTTAAAGCTTGTGTATTTTCTAAGTTATATCATACTTCACCTAAACGTACAATTAAAATAACCAACTCAAGGTAGTATAATAAAAACATTTTTAAACAAAAATTAATTTTACTTCTTATGTATGCAAGACACAACTATTTAGAATGTTTTTTATAGATTCCGAGAATCAGTCGAACAATCAAAAGCTGATATAGGTCCTTTAAATTTAAATACAAATGTACAAAATAATGTATTACTATACAGATTGGAAACTAATTATTTCCAAATGATGAGATATTTTTCATTTGGAGCGTTGGCTGTTTCTGCGTTTATGCTGTATGTGACCTATGATCCAAAACTTACATTACTTTTCACAACAAACATATCTATAAAAGAGTATTTAAAAGTTAATGGATTCTCTGTAATATATTTTGTTTATGGAGGATTAATGGGTAATTGTGTTTTTATCTTGCATATAATTATGTTATAGGTTTTATACAAACTTTTATAAAATACCTGTTTTTTTTATGTTTAGGGCCTTTAATATGTTGGGCATTATATTTATCAGCTTCACGATATATAAAATATATTATTTTACACAAGGGGGGTCAAGAAGTATCTCTAATTACTTATCACTTATATAAAGATCAAGAAGTTTTACGAATTCCTTTAAATAAGGTAGTTGTCAAAATGTCAGTTAAATTTTTAAATAAGATTACACAATTTTAAGTAATTTATAATGTTTAAGGTACAATCTACTATCGCAAGAAAGGATATGAAGAATTATTTACCAATGAAAGTTAAAGGTAAAAGGTTTTTCTACTTATTAGATCATAGTGGGAAAATTTTGAATGGAAGATTATTTGATAATACGATAGGAACAGAAAAAATATGGCAAAAGTAATGTATTATTTGTATATTGTATTAATAAATTACAATTTGTAGAATTATAAATAAAATATATATTTATAAAAGCAAGAGAAATTAATTAATTTTATATATATATATATATATATATATATATATATATATAATTATAAAAGTAAGAGAAGAATTCCTACTTGTTAATCATTTTAGTTATTATATACAATAAGTAATATATTTGTAATTGTTATTTTATTTTTCTTAGATTTATCTGTATAAAATAAATAATTTAACATTTTATACAAAATACAATTGTACATGTTATGTTCTTATATTGCATGTTAATAATAAGGATATACATAATAGGTGATTTTCTTTATCTTGAATTAGCTTGTGTGTAAGTTTCTTATGTAATTATGCTTGTTTGGTCATTGTATGGATAATATAAATATGTTGAATGTATGTACGCTTTGCATTAAATTAGTTTTCAATATCTTTGACGGTCATAATATTTATTTGAATATTTGCTCAAGCGATCACTGTACCCATCATCTTGATACTTATCCTCGGTCTTGTAATACACTTCAGGTGCTGAACCTACATGACCCTGCCAGTACTTTGTCCAATAAAGATCTTCAGGATTGATATCATGTGGATGTTTAGCATTTCTAAATACATGAACACAGTATATTAAGCTTCCTATCAAAGTTAAAAATCCAAATATAAGAAAGACTATTCCCAAAATCCTGAAATCATAGTAGCATATTAAATTAATAGGTAAGTATGTGTTATTAAATGCTCAATTAAATGACTTGTTATATACTCACCAAACTATTAATGGTTGAAAAAATTGAATTACTATAACAAAACCTAACGCGACAAGAATTAGGCCAAGATTAAGGAGAAGCATAAGACAGCAAACACCCTTGGTATTCGGGCAAAATGGATTAGGCGTTGACATAGTTTCTATAATAATACCGTCCTTCCTGGAAGTGTGAGATTTTACTGATTTTGCAGAACCATAACTGCAATGACTAGGTGCTCGATGACCCATTCTTAAACTTGGAGATAGACTGTGATGTGATACATGGCTGTTGATTGAATGACAACCATGTTTATAACGTATCAATGAGTAAATATTTTATATGTTTATGTATGTACAACCTTATGTCTGATGTTGCTCTATAAGCAGCGCTCGTAACATATATGTCTGAGCCATTGTCACATATACTACCATGTGAAGCACTCTTTCTGAGGGGTTGCAGACCTTGTCTGGAAGATCCGGATAATACTGAAACACGACTATTGTGTGCGCTTCGCGATCGTCTTCCTTCATCTTTTTCATATTTTTCTGGGCGGTCTTTCTTCATTGCTTTTACCTATGCAATACAATACATGTAATATACAAATTTTACATTATTATTATTCATGTGTGCTATATCAATTAACTATAATGCAAATAAACCATATGTATTTAGTAATTACCATTGTAGCATGATCAGCTGATACAATGTATTCAGATACTGTGCGATCTGATGGAGCACGATGACTTTCATCGCCATCCGTTAAGTAGTCTCGATTTGTAGTAGCATGGTATCCTACATATCTTGAAGTATGAGTCATTGTGTATGAGTATGTTGGCTTGTTGTACTTATAAAAATGTCAAGGTTGATGAACAATTTGAATTATGTATATTGATGATGCGTACTTTAACTGAAAAAGGAATTCAGTAAACATTACAATATAAACATTATTATTGAATGTTATTGTTTTATAATTAAAAAACTTACATAATAAATATTGAGTGGTATAAAAGAACATTTCTATTGTCAAATAATATTTATTTTAGACCAAAATATTATTTATTACATTTGCTGTAAACAAATAATAACAAATAATTTTTAACTAGTAAAGGGATTAAGAGGTATAATTTTTATACATAAGAAATATAAAGGGTAAATAAGCGATTTTGATTTTTAAATCGATGTGTGGGCACTAAAGTAGGAGTGGCATCCTTTGCAAATGAATTGTAAAATACGTAATTATCATAAAATCTTTCTGTCGTATGTGTATGTTGCAATACGTATACGCCGGTAAAGAGAGCCTAATATAGTATCGTGATGTCATTTGACAAGGTCGCATATCGCATGCATCTTCGATTAGTGACAAAATTATTGTGAATGCAATTGACACCTTTAGCACTTATAATTTATACATTTTTCATCTCCATCTAAATTGTTTGTATCTCGTCTATTTTTATCTTCAGCATTTTGTATTTGACAATCTATTAATTTTGTTCATGATAAAAATTTCGTTCACATATGTATATTTAGTCTAATATAATTGGAAACAAAAAAGTTACAATAAGATGAAACTGTCATTTTATTCCATCATCGTATTGTAAATGCTTTTTATTTTTTAACTTCACGTATTTGCCATTTCTAATTCAAAAAGGATACGAAATTTCCAAATACATACATACTCAAAAGGATAAGATCGAGCAATTTGCCTGCGCAAGCGCCATAAATCCTGTCAACATAGCATCGAACGCATATTGCCTTTCAATTCGCATCGAATTTCGTTTGTATTTCAGGCGTGCGATCAGAATAAATTAGAAATCTAACTAGAAAATTTTTACGGAAAAAAGTGATATAAGATTTAATACAATTACGGCTTTTGCTGAATGGCACAATCATTATAATTATAATTAATCCTCAGATTGTCATACCTGAAATATCCATGTTGAAAGGAACCCGTCGAAAGTAAAGTTGATCTGCAAGCTATCGATCGAGATTTCGCGTAAGAGCTTCTCAGGTGGTTGCGTGTGGTTGTTTATGCATAAAACGTGTTTCTTTCACTAGAAAGCGTTGATCAATCGTACACTGATACTGGAACATATCGAGCATTTGATACTGCACGTATTAACTGTAACGGTATTCGGTATATTGTATACCTTTAATGAATCTTTGAAATTCTATTACACAAAAGAGACACGCGAAATCATTTTAATCACAGCTGAAAAACTACTGATTTATTCACGATCGATAGATCGATGGAGGTACAGCACGATCGTACACGTTTCTGTGGCTTTCACGCTTTCTGCTGGAGTGAAGATTCCGAGCGAAAGGTGCATTTATTGTAGCTTGCCGGACGAAAACACTCCGTGACGTCTTTAAAAGGCAATGCAAAGAGCTGCATTGTTTCACTTAAATGCAAATTTCGCCATTAGAAAATGTTCATTTTTCTAATTTCTAATTAAATTTTTTTCATTAAATCATTAAAAATAATATTAAAATATTTGTGAAATAGTTTATTCCTACTTTCAGCAGTTTTATTATTACATATATTTTATTATACATATATCTACGTGATAACTTTTATCGTAGTGTAAAAATTTTGAAAGCAGTTTATATTCAACGAATTTAATCTTTTTAGAATGTATATATATAACAATAATATAACAATAATATAAAATATATAAAAATAATTATTGATAGTATTAATAATATATAAATAAGATAATTTTCTTTGTACAATTACAAATAAACATTGCATTCACTTCTACACATTCAATTCTGAGAATACATTGACATTTTTAAATCGTAATAAATAATTTCATATTAGTGAGTGCGCATGCGTCGTAAATAACCCTTTTTGAGATCCGCGGCAAAACTGAAACGTTTGTTTAATTGCATGCATGTGTTTGAAATAAATTGTTAGTTAAACTATCCATTGAATACAATTTTTTTTACTAGATGAAAATTGTGATTATTAATTTGTGCATGGAGGGTTTGAAATGTCTCAGCACGGTGCTGCTTTACAAACGTATAATCAGGAACTTGTAAAATGTAATTGGCTATCATATAACCTATACAAACTATATTTAATTATTTATGTACTCTAAGTAATGCAAAATTTTGTTAATTTGATACACATTTTATATTGTAATTTGATCATAATATATTTATTATTTATAAACAAGTATTTATTTAATCATTTTAATAAAAATGTTTGAGGTTATAAATTAATCTATTTGGAGAGCTCTTTTTAATAACTTTTTCATTCTGTTTAGGTTTAGAGGATATGAAAACGAAACGTTCCGAGTTGCAAGTACAAATTGAATCACAAGAGGAAGAAAAAAATAATCTGCAAAGAGAAATCGAAAAATTATCTTATAAATTAACACGATTGAATGACAGTTTATCTCAAAGAATAGCTGTTAGAAATGAATATGATAGAACCATTGCAGATACAGAAACAGCATATATAAAAGTATATTTTTTGTTGATCATATTTCTCCTAAATTTTATAAATATATTAATAAAAGTTGATCATTTTAATTATTATAAAACAAATATGAAATTTATTATTATTGCAGATTTTGGAAAGTTCACAACTTCTATTGAACATGATTAAAAGGGAGGCTACAAATTTAGACCAGACACTAGTTAAGGCAAATACGGAAAAACAACAATATCGATAAATGTGTAATAATAAATAGGTGGGATAGAGAAATACAATATACTTATACTTATAAATACAATATACTTATTGAAGTTAAGTGTGAATAAACACAGAGTTGAATAATAATTCAACAAGTACAAAATTGTAAATATATCTCTGCATACATACATATCTTCTTGAAATTTTTATATTTGTAGTCTAATATTTTTTTAGATTTTTTTCTCAGCTATTTTCTTATGGCGTACTTATCGACTCTTTTACTTCTATTACAGAAAAATTGTTTTACTAAAGTAATAGTCATTTTTTATTTCTTAAATATGACTACACAATTGTGTGTTAAATATTTAATTGTTTAAAGGTATTTACATGATAGTATTACAATAAATTAGAACTGTCATAGTGATGTGTCACATATGAAGATAAAATAATATATCTAGGTCTATTCCAAATATTTCCTAAATGTATTTTACAATAAAGTACTTTTGTAAAGTATAATAAGAATACTTGTACAGTTCCCTGAATTTTACCTGCAATTTCTTTTTTACGAGTTTTCGTGAAGTAAAACTAATATACATTTTGAAATAAAAAAATAATACTATCGACTTACTCATGTAGTTTACGAAGAATTATATGATACTTATATAATTGTTACAAATGTTAATACAATAAATTGTTTCGCAAATCGTAAAATATATAGACAAAATAAGAATGGAGGAATGCTACGCCCACTTGATTGCATAAAATTGGTAACAATGTAAAAGATACACATCTGGCCCTACTACTAAACGAAAGAGATCAAGTAAAGATTATACGAATAAGAATAAATAATAGTTACGTAGTAATAAGTAAATGCATATAAGATAAATATATAATAATTATATCTTCATTAATTATATTTGTAGTTATACATATAGTAATTATACAATAAGTTACTAATATTGTATAATTTCTAAAGTGTAGTGAAAACATTTCTTTAAGCATTACCAAGAGCTTTTTGTTCATTCCATACATTCAGTAGTTCAATTGGATTTCCATATCCATGTGATGTTATGACATATTTGTAATTAAACCTTGTATAATCTTTTTTATAAAAATGAAATTCTTCACAGTGAAAAGGTTCAATTTCTGCTTTTTGTGCAAGCAAGCCTAGATATATATCATCAAATTTGAAATGTTTCGTATAAAAGCTAGTATAGTACATATCAAGTAATGCTTCTTTCGACAATATATATGCACCAGCTGTAATATATGGTGGCCATAAGTGATAAGGGTATTCACTAAGAGAAACATACCAAACAGAAGATTTATGACGATGCGGTGACGATATAATCACAAACCCTGCATACAATCTAAGATCTTCTGGAAGTTCTAAATCAAAAATTTGTCTCTTCCTTCTATTCAATGTAACATTATTTCCTCTAATTTTTGTTTCATTTTCCAGTTTCCTTATAGAAGTGTTCGTAGGTGTATACATTCTCTCCGCAGTATTGGTAATCTCATTTTTAACAAAAGAATTTTTTATGTATTTAGAAACACGATTTTTATTTGAACTATCGATATTCCTCTCTGTAATTGCATTATCAATGTATGATTCTTCTATTTTATCAGAATCTTTAATTTCTCTTTTATGAGCTTCAATTTTCTTGGGTTCTTTAAGATAATTCGGATAGCTAGTGGGATTTCTTATAAATCTCAAAACATTTTTTACTGAAACATACATGTCATCGTCAACGAACATATAGAATTTTGAATTTGAACAATGTTTGACTAACCATTTAAAACCCATTAGTGTCTTAATAGTGTTATTATAATAAGCATCTATAAAATCTACTTGAATGATATCTTTATATTTTGCAGCCTCTGCCTCCACTTTTGCTTGAAGTTCATTGTCATTTAAGTGTACACCTAACATAAAAACAGTCTTTGAAGGTACATCAAAAAATCTTTTTTCAAAGCCCCAAGATTTTCTAATTGCAAGTCTCCTCTCAAAGTTTTGTATTGCAGACTTCACAACATATACAACACGATAATTGCTATATGCTGAATCTGCACATTTCTGTTTGTTATTAATTATATACGTGTTGTTGTACTCATTTATAGGAGCAACTCTTGGTTTTTCATTATGACGCAATGCATTCACAAATTCACGTACTTCTCCTTCGTATGGATAAACAAAATTTGAATCATATGTGACCTCAAAAAAATGTGTGAATGCTCCAAAGAAGTCAAGTAACATAACGGCACCAATGCAAACGCAGACATATTTCAACTTGATCTTTTTTATCAGTTGAAAACTTGCATGGAAACAAACATGCAAGAAGCAATACATTTTATAAAGTATTACATAATTTTTGTACTTTTAATATTTTCGAAGTCTGTAAAATAACATTAAATGTTTAGGTTATATTGGAATACTTTGTTTTGTGTAAGTTAGATACTTACATTGCTATCGTACATACAATTTACATGAAAATTGCTAAAATAATACATAATAATACGTATACATATAGTATAGGTATATGTACATGTATGTGTGCATATAAATAAATATACTTTTAAATTATATTGAATAAATACTGTTATATATATATTATATGAACAGAGATATTAAGTACACATGTTACTCATAAGACGATATTTACATATCAATAGCCAGACACTATAAACTGTATCAATAAATAATGAATATATTCTTTGACCTTGCACTCACGGGTTGCCAACCAGCAAATAGTGTATACAATTGCGAAATGAAATTAGTTTCACAACACATCAGGAATAAATGTTATGAAAAAGCTTTTATCACATATCAAATAAATTTAATGACAGTAATTGTGGTATCAATAGTACTGCGAACAATTTATTCAATTTGATGCATATTCCTCGAAAAATTTCAATATTTTAGTTATGTATATAGTACTGACACTGAATATAGATTTTATTTTTGTATATTTAACGCGTTAAAAAATTTCAAATTTCAAGATTCAGCAAGTATGCAAATTAATATCAATAGTGAAAATAGAATTTGATGAGATAGAGATTTGAACTCTGAATTGCCCTGAATACAGGTGGAATGCTTATATGCCAAAGTTTTGTTCAGTTTGCATGAAATTGACGTTTCTACGGTGTTGGTACACCTTCGTTCTGAAGTTCGTTGTTCACTTCAAAAGAATCGGAGCAAAGATGGACACCTAAGAAATTTTTATACACAGCAGTCATTCGACTTTGGATTTTCTTCGTTAAATTTCCTTGAAACGTTCGAGATTATTCTTATATGACCAAGCCTACCGTGTGAACGATGATCGTACAGGAGCCAGTGCAGGTAAAATCATTAGATTTTAACGGGAAACTTCCAATGATGTGCGATTTTCTATCGGGGCGCATCCACACTTATTGATACTGACATCAGAAATTGAAACTGTTTGCGCGTACGTTTCTCTTTCAATTGGAAATTGTTTTCGTCCTTCAGGTGATATCACGCGAAGCTCCATTCCCTTCTCAATAATATACCGTTTGCTATGTTATCATAAGTTCACCTAATAGCTCATTAAATGTATTTTTCCGCGAGGGTGTACTTCTTTAGGGTTGTTTGCTTTTGCGAAATGGACGTAAATGGGAGGGGATACGACTATAAATAAGTCCAAATGTTTATGGTGTTTACGATTTCTTTCCCGTATAGTGTACCTAGTTTTACTAATTTTTATGAATTTAATTGTCTACTCTATTAGGGAATAGTTATATAGGTACTATGTATTTATTTATATGGTTATAAGAGCAAATGTTTTTATCACAATGTACTCATACATGTTCTGACAGCGATTATGTTTTATATAATTACAGGCAGCCATATGGCATTGTTTAAATCATTATGCTTATCCAGATGCAATATTTTTAGCAGAAAGGTTGTGCGCAGAAGGTAAGTCTCTTGTTTTTTGTTTAGTTATAATTTCTGGAATAATTAATTTTTGTGTGCTGTGAAATTGATATGTAATATTGGCAAAAATATTTTTCAGTTGACACAGAAGAAACGTTATTTCTTTTGGCAACATGTTATTACCGTTCAGGTCAAGTTAGACAAGCATATGCATTGCTTTCTAAAAAAGCTCCAAGCTCAGCGCAATGCAGATTTCTTTTGGCCAAGTGTTGTTATGATTTAGAAAAGTGAGTACAGAATTATTTCTGCTTTGGAATCTTTTTGTAGATTCGTTATTAACGTGCAATTTCATATTTGAATGTTTAGATATGCAGAAGCAGAGGCAGCAATAATAGGAGGATATTATAAACAGTTAAAAAATTTAGAAGAAATCATAACTCAGTTCGGCGAACATGCATGTTTCTCGCTTCAGATCATAGCCAAGATTTATTATAAAATGATGCGTACTGCAAAAGGAAATGATGCACACAAATTAGCTTTAAAACTGAATCCATTTCTGTGGCATTCGTTCGAAGAATTGTGCAATGTTGGTGATGTTGTAGAGCCTGCAAAAGTTTTTCAACTAGATAAATTAGATAATTTTGCAATGTGCCATGGTAGCATATCTGCTCCCACTTATGCCACAGAGTCAGATCTCATTGTACCTACTAACATTTCAAGCGGTACACCTACTACAAATGGCATCAGTGTGTACGTATATGTAAATTAAAGTGATACACCCATATTTACATTGTACTATTATATTTTTATTTGTGTTTTGCAGTACACCCGCACAAATGACAACAGCGGTGACTATTATGAATGGTATAGGACCTGCTGTAAGATTATATTCTTCTGTAGACGACAGCCCGCAAAATCAACCTACGCATTACAGTAATTGCTCCTCAATATCGCCAAGGGCTAAACTTCCACGGTATCGTAGCATGTTCAATAACACGATGAGTCCTCTTACTCCGACTTTTGGTATTTTACCATTGGAAAGCAATACACCTGAACCGACAGTTTTACCATCGCATACCACGCTCACAGAAGCTAATGACCAGAAAAGTTTAGTAAAACGTGTCAGTAGTTTAAGAGCTCATATGGGGGTAAGACTTAAGTAACAACTGTTGAATTCCTAAGCAAATAATATATCTATATCGCACATATTATGAGATGTAAAGCATAATATTATGAATTACAGCAGTTGATGTCAAGGAAAGAAACGCCATTACAACAAGGAAAACCAGTATTTTCACAATCGGGAAATACAAGTAACAGCGCAAATATTGTTACAGTAACACCTGCTACACCAACGCCAACACCACCAACGTTACAAGGTACCAACGTTAGGCGTTCATCAAGGCTGTTTAGTCACAGCTATTCAGTCAAGGTAAGTTAATGCTCGTTTAACTTTATAATCGCTACTACCAGTTGAATATTATAAATAACACATGAACGTATCTGATCGATATACATTCATTATTTTTTAGGAAAATAATAAATCACCTAATAGAAATAAATTTGCTACACCTAAATCTCCTTCACGGAAAACAAAAGCGAGGATTTCAAAGAGCAATTTAAATAAAGCAAATTTTAATGAACTAAACGAAAGAAATCGAAACGAGAAAGAGAAATCTGAAACTATTACATCGGAAAAAGCAGTAGCTAACGTGAATGCACTGAACAATCAAAGTAATACTAATTTCTGTGCTATAACACTCCAGAAACAATGTGCTGGTACGCTACTATTGTTACAAAATTAGTTAGAGAAAAATATTGTTTTTCATTGTGATTGTAATCATGTGGTTTATCTGCTTACAGAGGGTTTAATGTCATTGTTCCGAGAACTAGGAATGGCATATCAATGCTTAAGTCAATATAAGTGTGCTCAAGCTGTTGAAATATTAAGTATTCTTCCAGCGCAACATTACAATACAGGTTGGGTACTATCGATGCTAGCTCGTGCACACTTCGAGATGATAGATTATAAAAAGGCGGCCAGGTAAAAAATTTAGAAAATTTTTTTACGAATCTGCGTTCGAGATAAATTGACTTTTCAATTTGCTATTCCTTGATATGTAGTTATTTTGCTGAGGTGAGACAGTTAGAACCCCAGAGGACTGAACTTATGGAAATTTATAGTACAGTTTTATGGCATTTACACGCTGAAGTGCAGCTCTCTACTCTTGCACAAGAACTGGTCTCTGAAGATCGTAATTCACCGGCTGCATGGTGTGCTACCGGAAACTTATTTTCTGCACAAACGGAACACGAAACGGCAATTAAGTTCTTTCAAAGGGCTATTCAGGTGTGTTGACAAGAACATTTGAATATATAAATATTTATAAAAAAAAATTATAATCGATTACATTGTTTGCAGGTGGATCCTAATTTTCCATATGCCTATACGCTACTTGGTCATGAATATGTAATGACGGAAGAATTAGAGAAGGCTATTACTGCATTTCGTAGCGCCATCAGACTTGACTCTCGGCATTATAACGCATGGTATGTTAATCAAATAGATGTGTATACTTCTCGTGAAATTTCTTTAAAACCTTTAAAACCATTTATTAAAAATTTGTTTTATGAATTTCTAAACTAAAATATTTGCCGATACTTGCAATATACATTTTCTCTTACAGGTTCGGATTAGGAACAATATTCTCTAAACAAGAGCAGTACAGTCTGGCCGAACTGCATTTTAAACGTGCTTTACAAATTAATCCGCAGAACTCTGCGATAATGTGCCACATCGGTGTCGTGCAGCATGCGCTGAAGAAAACCGATCAAGCTTTAAAGACTTTGAATACTGCGATCACGAACGATCCCGACAATACTTTATGCAAGTTTCATCGTGCGAGTATTAATTTCTCAATTGGCCGACACGTGGAAGCGCTTAGTGAATTCGAGGAGTTGAAAAATATTGTACCCAAAGAATCCCTAGTCTATTATTCGATAGGAAAAGTATGAATTATTACTGTTATTTATTCAGATAATTTCTAGTGTTTTTCGTTGTTTTTATTTATGCATTTAAATTTATCTTTTCTCCAGGTACATAAAAAGTTGGGTAATACGCATCTCGCGTTAATGTACTTTAGTTGGGCATCGGATCTTGATCCAAAGGGTGTTAACAGTCAAATCAAAGAAGCTATACTGAATCCAGGTCAAGGAGATGAGGAATCTCCGGCAACGCAGTCAGGTAATTAATTTAATACAAAGGATAGGTCACAGTAACATTGTCAAGGTATATTCAGTACTTGTCTAGTTTCATTATCGTAATATGACGATCTTATTCTCATTCTTCAATGTCTCGCCGTATATATGGTTTCCCACGTATCAAATACACTCGATAAAGCCTCAAATTTAATTTTCTCAAACGTGAGTACTCGGATGATACACGTTTGTTTGTTCTATAATTTCGGTTATATTACGAGACATCCATATGTATCATTCAGTACTTATCTCACAATCAAGATAATGAAAAATCTTTTCTATTGTGTAAACGTACAATACCTTACATTTTGTATGATATATTCCTAGTATTAGGTTAAATAATATTCCCGTTGTAAAGAGACATTACTAATTTCATGTTCGGTTAAGTATTTTTATAAAAAACAATTTCCGAAACTAGTTAACTAAGATTTGCAACATTTCTTAGTACAGCCAGTAAAGTATTGGTTCAAGTAGATCAACACTAGACAGCGGATTTGATGCATTTATGATAAAAATGAGTAGATGCGTGGATGAGTAGATTCATTTTAATAGTTTCAACTTATTGAAATCGTTTAAAGTACGAAGAAAATTTCTGTGCGAGAACCAATGCGAATAATTTTTATTTTGCGTAAAGATCCGCTGTCTAATCATCACAATTCAAAAAGAATCTAAGAAACCGGAAGATGTTTGTTATAACATCAGAAAAAATAGTAGTGTGGATATATTTCTTTGTATCTCATCGATCTAATTAGAATTAATATCTATGCGTAGACGAGCAACAGGCGCAGAGTAACTCGATGGAGCAGGAGATTGAAAACAACAGAGAAGGAAGTACCGGGGGTTTGGCCGGGAACGTTGCAGTCGAGGCCCACGCCGACGACAGCGACGATAGTTTATGAAGATATCCTGTCGCGTGCAAGATTGTCGCGGAATGAAGAAGTGTCGTCGAGCGTGTCACTATTTATCTTTTCTATTGATCGGGCCTGATCAATTACTTCTCGGAAACTGGCGTAGCCTCGTTCGAATTCATACTTCCCTCGCGCGCACTCATTGATTTCACCTGAGCAGTGCTTTGTTGTCAATCTTTTAATATTTATAATACTTTCCTTAGTCCCGTAGTACCGCGCCCTCTTCGGTAAACTAAAAAGCAAAGAAACCAGACACTATCTTTCTACGATCTGGATCGTGACATTTATATTTTCTTTTTCGTATCCAGTTGAAAACGGGAGACGTTTCAAATAATCGATAAACTCCGGGCAAAGAGTGTGTGTACGAATGTGTTTGAGAGAAAGAGGAAGAAAGAGAGAGAGAGAGAGAGAGAAATTTCGCAATATCTATTTTATCGATTTGTATATTACGCGTTTTGCTCTGTATATTTTTTACGATTACTCATATTATTTTTTATAGATAAATAGAGTACGTTCAGGCGTTTAATCAGTTTCATTTAAGAGTTTACGGCTGAGTACAGACTGTATTGCGTTTGAAGGACGGGCGAGTGTACGCGTAAGCATGCCGTATGTAGATAGGGAATATAATTAATTAACTGAGTAAATAAGTACGTGGAAGTGTATATGTAAATTATTAATTATTGTATTATCAATATTATTATTACCATTAGTCAGTGCTCTGTCAGTACTATTTATCCATATAATTGCCGTTGTTGATTTACCGAGTCACGGGAATATTTCTTCTTTTCAGTTTCTGTTTCTTTTCTATTTTTTTTTCGTTTTTCTTTTGGCCACCGTCGTGGCCGTATTGGACGATCGTGCAATTCTCGTCGCGAGGCGGGGTCGTCGAGGTGGAACCTTTGAAAAAATATCCGACGATCATCGCACGGTAGACGAGTCAAACCAATCCGTACTCACGAGTCTTCATCTATCGGGTAACTCGAAAGTCTACAGCATATATTTATTGATGGAGGTCCATCTGTTGTTCGAAATAAAATGCATTCTATGATCACGAATTGACCAAGTAACAGTTTCGTTCTAGCGTGCCTTAAACATCCAACTGCTTCCCGATGTTATCACACAATCTCGTTTGTGTCGCTTGAAAAAACAATAACGTGTATTTTAACTCTGTCGCAGAATCGACGATCGCGATTCAGCATTTTCTGGAATGTTTGTATTCGGAACGACCGGTTGGCCCAATGAATTTATGTTCTAGACTTTGGGAAAGCCCGTCGGACTGTCGGATTATTTAATTGTACGCGGAACGAACTATGGATCATGGATACGTTATCCACCGAAATGCGGAGGCGAGCGCGTCGCACGAATGATTCTTGCCGTTCGGCCCGCAACGCGATCATGCACGGACGGCACGATTCAATCGTGCGTCGACCATCGGGACGATAATGTGATTTATACACGTAAGTTGCATGAATAATTTTGCGCTCGATAAAAAGAGGTAGTAAACATTTTGTATTGTGTGCATATTCGATGGAAATGAGACGTACTTGAGACGCATAAACAGCAAAAAAAAAAATTGAATGAATTGCCAGCAAAGGACGTATAATATATATATATATATATATATTATACATAAATACACATATACATATATGTGATACGGCATCTCGTCCCTCTTATCTTTTTGTATCTTTTTCAATCAAAGCGTATCCTAGTGTATTTTAGGCGCTAGACGATTATACAGGTTCGCAAAAAGAGAATGATGATTAAAGGAACATTTATATGTTCCTCTTTTTAGGAAAAAATTTGATTTTACTGATCTTATGTGGCCTTTAACTTTACCGTATCATTTTACCTCTTAATAAACCAATAGGCAATGAAACCAGCGTAGGATAAAAAATTTCACTCGAGAGCTGGACAAATTTTTTAAATTCACCACTTTTTGTCTTCGTGTTCGGAAAGATGTAGATTTTCTACAACTGAAGGGGCAGAATGATAGTTGTTCAGGAGAAATTTTTATGCCATTTGTTAATGAAATTCGAGCTGTTTATGAGCTGCTGCAGTGTAATGATTAAGAGGAATTTATCGAAATTAAATTTCTCGTCACTCACGAGGTCTCCTGTATACGTCGTACCGGAAGTAGCATGAAATTCGACGCTCTATTCGCCGGGATACGCTTTGCTCGTTTGACCTTTCGTCGATTCACGGTTCTTCCCTTTTTCTTCTCTTCGTATTATTTATTTGTTCGCAGTTCATTTTTCTTTTTCTTTTCGTTCAAACAAAAATGTCGCATAAGAGAGAGTTCCGTACGCTTTTTAGTTGTAAGAAACGAGGCGAACACCGTGCTACGGGCTCGATTGCTGGATGCGTTTATTGTAATGTTTCAACATTGAATGAAACGGATCCCGCGAAACAAATTCAACGAGAACAAGAAACCAAAGCGGAGAAGGGTGGTTTTCTGTTTCGTCTGTCTGGTTCATGTAATAGTAAATTACTTAAACGAAGATCAGGTTAAAGCAAGTTTATGAAACGTTGTCGTGTTACTCGTTACGAACTGATGTACGTGCAAAAATAAAGGCCTGCACTTTGTATGATACAGTTTGGTTCCTTTTCTTCCACCAAGAACGATTCTTATCAATGGTAGTCGTTCGATGAGAACCCTTTTTTAATTAAAAAACAAAAGAAATCCATCAAGAATATATATCAGATACACTAATAAAATAAATTACAATAATAAAATGGAACTGAGACAACCCAAAAAATTACGATCCTTTTCCGTTAAAAATTGGTCTTTTTCTCAAAAAATGGAAAGTTGAAACTTTTTCATATATAGCACGATTGTTATATGAATATTACAATTTACAGTGTGGGTCGGAGAAGATCAGACGATGATTGTTTACGCGAATACTTTTCGTCGAGGTCGTACGATTGTGTATTATTTTGTCCCGCTGATTAGGAAGAATATTATCTCGAAGACCCAACGAAAACGGTGTATCGTATGCAAACAAAATCTTTGGGTTTTTGTTATATAACGTTCGCCTGACACATCAGTCTACGGCGGGTCGAGCCAGAGGCAGGAATCCTCCATAGTCTTTGAAAAAACAAAGCGATTTTACTTGAGAGAAGACTATTTTCCGTATCATCGGTAATTAATTGTCTACTTTAATTTGCGTTACACCGCCGACAGTGAATTTTAAAACTATTTCCAGTGATCCAGATTGCTGTAATCTATCGAAGGAATTTTAATTGCATCCGCTCAAGGCGAAAATGGCGAACGCAAACAACTACGTACAAACCGGTGAGGATGTCAAACTTTAATTCTAAGTTTCGAAGAGCTAGTATTAGTTGTTTCAAATTACTGGAGAATTTTGTTAGTTTGCAACTGGACTGCGGATTGTTCGATGGAAGATGCAAACCGGCAAACTATACGTTGATTAATTAGAAGCAATGAAATAAAGTCATTACATCATGGTCAATTATATTAGTTTAACACAGTCTACGTTCGTTGTTGAGTTGGTGAGACAGTTTGTGCAACAAAAAGGTTTTCATTTGAGTCGCGTTTTTGCAAATTAGCCTTTTGCATGAAACCTTCGCAGTTCAATTTGCTTTTTATCGATATTTATGGAGAGTAATTTGTATGCTCAGTGCTCGGAGAAAAGAATGCAAACGAGCTTGGCAGGATTCTTACCCACGAGCATATGTCTTTGTCCTTCGACGCGTTTTACGTTCCACCTCCGCATCATCTGAAGCGCTTCTTCGGCGATAAGATCCAGATTGAAAATCTTGGTCTTCTAAGGCAATATCCGTGAGTGCAGATCAATATTACCTTCTTCTCTTATTCTATCAATATTAAATTGTTCGAGCTGGACAAGTAGACGGCGAATTAAATGAATTTTAAAAGTATGCGGCAGCCATATTGCAAAATTCAAACATTACATATACCTACAAGGCGATACCTTACTAGTCTTTTAAAAATTAAAGATTGAGGGATTCAGGATTGACTTAATTAATTTTTTGGCTTTCAGTTTCTTCAATGAAATTTATACAAATATACAATCTTAACTAAAATATTTAATCCGTTAAACGTGAATTTTTAATATGTCACTAAGAACTGTAAAGAATTAAGAATTAGAAGAAAAACTATGGTAACAATGGAGATTCTATACATTTCTAACACAGTGGACGATGGACTAATAAAATACAATTTTTATTTGCAGTTACAGTAGCAAGTATAACATAAATTTCGAAGACAAAGACACTATAGACGCCGTGTTCGAAGATGTAAAATTTTACGGTGAATTTGGCGGTGGTACCATCGTGGAGAACAGCAACCACGGTCTGAAGCGGGACATTCGATTGATGAAGAGAATCAGCAAAGCAACTGGAGTGAACGTTATTGCAGGGACAGGTACCAATTTCAACAATTTCAATAGTTTGATCGTCGTCCGAGTAATCTACGTGGCCATTTCCAATTTTGCTATTGCTCATTATTCTTTGTTGTCCAAGGTTATTATGTCGCTGCCACTCAGAGCGAAATAAATCTCTGTCTATCCAATGAAGAAATGTACGATACGATGCTGAAGGAGATGACCATTGGCTGCGAGGACTGTCCCGATGTGAAGACAGGATTCATCGGAGAAGTGGGGAGTGCCTGGCCAATCGAAGGTACGCGTACACTGTTTTTAATCATTGCTTTTGTAATAACAATCCTTTGCATTCGATTCTAGACTCATAATGTCCCCTTAGGGGACACATCCGAGTGCAAAGGGTTAATTCAGGGTAGTTCAGTTTTATAATTCTAATATCGGACCATTTGTTTCGAATAGATTTCGAGAAACGGGCGATACAATCGACCGGGGAACTCCAAGGGCAATTAAAGTGTCCAGTCAGTTTCCATCCTGGACGAAATCCTGAAGCGCCTTTCGAAATAATGAGGCTCTACCAGGAAGCAGGCGGCGACAGTGGGAAAGCCATTCTTTCTCACCTGGATCGTACGATTCAATTATTATCTGATCACCTGTCTCGCTATATTACGTAAATTTTTTAACGCCATCGCTGCCGCCAAGCTGCCTAGAAACCGTTCTTCGTGAACCGTGTTAGATTATATCTGCATTCTATTTAGCATTGCTTAATTTACTATTTCATTCGAAGTACAGTGGTCTACCGTACTTACAAAAATGGAGACGTTGTAACTAGAAACGAAGAGTACAGCATTTATAACTGATTATGGCTGTGCTACTTAAATTGGAATTTTCTATGCTCCGACACTTGCGCTCATTTTCAATAGACTGGCAATAGACTGCCGATTTTTATGCAAAATAGAAATTTTCTTTGTCAATTGTAAGACACAGAAGCTGTATAAGAATTTCTTTCTATCTTTCACAATTTTAATTAAAATTGAAAATAATATATGTAGACGTTTTCTTGAATTGTCTTCTTTTGACATACTTGCATAAAATCCGCAGTCTACGTTATCGGTGCTTGATTTCATTCAATTATATGTTATCTTTTATCTTGAAGCATCGTGTACAGTTGCAACAACTTTCTGATCCGTGTTTTCGCGCGATAGCTAATGTTTGAAAGTGAGATAATGTTTTTGATAAGAATGCAACAAGTGTATTTATCATATTTTATCAACGATCAAACACCGTAGATATATCTAACTATTCCAAATTCACCGCTTTGGAAATCATTTTCACTTATTGGCATTGTGTGCGTGTTCACGGATTATACACGATGGACAGTGTCTTATTAATTCATAAGCATTAAAATTATTTTGAGTAGTTCTATACGAATATTTAATATCAGATTAGATTAATATTTGAGTTTCCGGGATTGGGAAAAGATTAATATCAAATCCCATTTGATGAACAATTTATAATTGTTTGGTTTGCATGTCAATAGGAACGCTGTCCGAAGACAAGCTTATGGAGTTTGCCGACGAGACCAACTGTTATTGCCAATTCGATCTGTTTGGAACGGAATGCTCCTTTTACCAGTTAAACCCAGAAGTGGATATGCTATCTGATGCACAACGGATTGATCGCGTTAAGATTCTTCGAAACGATAAGAAATTGCATCGCGTGCTTCTGAGCCACGATATTCATACCAAGCACAGATTAGTAAGTACATATAGATTTCATACAGACAAAATATAGATAACAGACAACATATAGTACATATAGATTATTTAATGAAATGATTCCTAGTTTTTACTTTGATATTTCTTGGACTGATTAGTTTATTTTTAAATGTCTCTAAATCCAACATTTTTATTTGTAAAATAAAGTAATTTATTAATTTGTTCTTTCCTAAAAACAGAGCAAGTTTGGCGGTCACGGATTCTCTCATATTCTGAACAACGTCCTACCGAAGATGTTGCTGAAGGGCTTCACTCAAGACGAAATCGACACGTTGACTATTAAAAATCCTAGAACCTGGTTGTCCTCCTAAACGCATTCCTCTTCAAGACATACCAAAAAATATCCTACAAAGACTGCATTTTTAAATGTAAATTCGTAGTTTTAATAGTAGATCTATAACGAATCGCATTTTTACAATATCAATAATTTCTAGAAGATTGAACTTACTTAAAGTGTCCGAGTACTGCTAATTCTACTAACTGGGAAACTAAATGTACGCGTACCTATTAAAAGTGAAATTGTGAAAGAATTATGTGAAACTCCAAAAAATTATGTTTAGACTAGTCTGATGGCTGAAGTGTCAAAACAAGAAAAGATTTACTCACACACAGTTTATTACGACTTACGTCACATCAACTATATATTAGCCAACTTGATATATATATTATTTACGTTACATCAGTTTGTTAATTATACCTACAGGCGACACCTTACTAGTCTTTTAAAAATTAAAGATTGAGGGCTTCCTAATTAATTTTTCAGTAGCGACAGCACCTTCGTTTGTGAACCAATAAATTACAAGTACATAGCAAGGTCTAGTCATCTCTTCTGGGATTGTTACTTAGAATGAAATTGTTAAATAGTGCAGTCATTAAAAAACCTCATAGCAGACTTGCTGTTATTAGATAGAGTACTAAAATTTTGTTTGGCACGAGTTATCAAACGAAAATTCGTTCCGAGGCGAATTACGCGAACGTAGCGGGATAGGAGAAGTAGTATAGCACTATAATTACGAAGTATTTGGTATAGCCGCGTACCGAACAGATAAACCCGACCGAATAACAGCGTTCATTGTCGACAACCTTGGCATTATACCGCCACGGAACAATGGTAGCGGCGATATCGCGCCGGAGTTAATAGCATTTCGGGCACACACTTGCGTCCGTCAGATGTTGATTAATCCCCGGCTAAACCGACCGGGTCCCACGGAACGATAAACTATCATGAAATATACATAACGCAGCGAGGAAAGCAGCGAGAGCGGAAACTCTGGCCGATAACCGTAGTCGAAATTAACGAGATCTCTGGTGTTTACAGCGGTCACCGAATGATAGATAGCACCGCGATGACGATATTTCGGGGTGGGAGGGGGGAGCGAGGAAATCACGAAGACGACCCTCGAGGTCGAGTCACTTCTTGTCACCCTCGGTTATTTGCAATGAGTCTGCCACCTAACGAGGAACGCGGCGCTCGCGTCCAGGGTACGTACCGTCAGTAAACAAATATTTGTGCGGACCGTGTCACCGGAGAGCCAGTTTGCAAGTAGGGGGAGTAGTTTATAACAATACGCGCCTCCGCGTGCAGGTACCGAAGCCCTGCACAACTATAATCGACCTTCGACCAGTGCTAATATTTATTAAACCGTCTTGAGATTACTGCAATCTAACGTGAACGTCTGCAGGGATAAAAGCAAGGGAAAACAGTGTACTATTTCGTCATTTTCATTCGGTTACGAGCCAGCCTGAATTGTGCAAAAATTCACCAAAACAAGCAGTAGTACACATTTATTTGCAAACAACGGAGACGTTCGTATGTACTCGGTGTTCTGACATTACGAGTGAAATTTTTCTTTTCTCTTATCCTTGGAGATATTGGTTCAGACACGCCAATCTTTTATCGCAATTTTTTGATAGTTAATACGTGCGTTCACGATAATTTTCAAATAAGAAGTTGATAAGTCGCAAGCTCTGAAAGTGTTGCTTTGAAATCGCAGTAGGATAAGGCGCTATATCAATTATACCTATTTTTAAAGCATAATGAATATTAAAAAAGCGATATTAAACTTTCTTTTCATTAAAATCAGTTAATATACAGGGTGTTTCGACTAAAGGAGGATACCTAAATATCGTCTCTATATCTAATGACACAACAAATATTTATTGTATAATTTCTACCATAGAAGAAAAATTTATTTTGTCTAGTTATTTTTTTTTTTAAGGAAATAAAGGAGAAATATATCCCCTTTTTAATATTAATATAGGCACAGTAATTGGGTTCACTATTGGTTTGAAAGAAGTTGAGAGTATTTAAAAATGGGAGGCGCTTAATTTGAAGAGGAAATTAAGGACTTTCGATTGTAGATTTCATTCAGTTGGATCGTGAAAAGGACAACGACAGGAAGAGCGAAATGAACGGTCGCAAGCCGCGGAGGGACTCCGACGTCCTCTTGTCGAAGTTCAGTCAGAAGGAGTTCCTCTTCAAGTTCCTCGTGATAGGCGACTATGGTGTCGGTGCGTCGCGGCTGTTTTATACCCCAATATTCGAAAATTCGCCACCGACTGCGTGCTATGCCACTTCCGTTAGTATACATTTTCACATAAAAACCTACCAAATCCCATGGGACTTACGTGTTTGACTTGTCTCCATTTCTTGGTCGTTCAAAAGTGCACAAAGACCCGTCCGTTCGATGACGATTGGTTTTCGCTTCGTTTCATAAACAAACGCGGGTGGTGATTGAATTTTGTTTTGCATGACAAAGAAAGTGACAGTGATAATTTATTTCTTTATTTTTTTTTTAGGAAAAACCGCGCTCGTTAGGAGGTACACTGAAGGTAAGCACCATAATATTTTGTACATGTGATTCCATTTTGCGACGTTAATATAATCGACCGAATAAACTGGGATTTTAAGCTATCGGTGATTTAAATTAATCTTCGAGTTCTTATTTTCATATAATTAATTTCATATCTTTACTTCATCACCGTTTAAAAATAGTAATAGTTTTTCTCTTGTTATTTTACGCTGCACCTGGTATCAGCATTAGCGTGAGTAAACGTCGAACTATTTTTATTCTTGACCTAATTTATTCGATCCTCCTCTCAGTCGAAAGATGATAATTTGAAAACATCAACAAACAATATTATCGTCTGCTCTTTTATTTCGTCTGTTCCAATTAACTCGTTGTTTTCAATTAACCGCTTTCATTGTTTGCGTTAACATTGGATTGCTTGTCAACAGGAAAGTTCACGTCGAATTACAAGATCACCATAGGAGCCGATTTTGCAATGAAATCTCTCGATTGGGATCCACGTACTAAAATAAATCTGCAATTATGGTGGGTGCACGACAACTTTTTCGCGCAGTCATTGAAATCACCCGAAATTCCGCTCATTCGTGGAAATTTAAACGTTTATACATCATTTTGTCGAGGACATTTTAGACACGTGTAAAATAAAAATCTCCTTAAATTTTCATCGAAGCATTTATTTCGTTATAAAAATGTCGCCTAGTCGTCTAAAGTATATAAATGCATAAAATCAACAGTCCTTACACATGGAAACTAATATTCCTCGGAAATATTTATCTGCTGTTCCGTATAATGTGAACCAGTGTTTACAATTTTTAAGTATACGCGGTAATTACTGTTGTACAAATAATTATTTGCATTTTCAGGGACGTTGCCGGCCATGAGAGGTTTGGATACATGACTAGAGTTTATTATAAATATGCGTAAGTGTTCATTCAAAGAAATATGGCGGGTTAATACTGATTAAGGTTCAGAAGAATCGTTCTGTTCTTTTTCAAGTTCCAAGTGAAAGTTTTTAGCTTGTCTTTTTTGTCTGGTAACATCAATATAAATATTATAACAGTACATATATTTTGTACAGAGTGGCAGCAGCTTTGGTATTTGACATATCGCGAATAGCGACGTTTCAGTCAATTAAAAAATGGCTGTCCGATCTAAGGGAGAAGGTCACGCTACCGGACGGTGCAAACATTCCGGTAGTCCTTTTGGCGAACAAATGCGACATTCCCTATCCCGTTGTGCCGATAGAGCAAATCGCAAAGTTTTGCAAGGAGAATAACATTGGCGCTTGGTATGTGACCTCCGCGAAAGAAAACACAAATGTCGGTGAGTAAAGCAACGACACAACCTGCACGCTTCCATCTTATAATGCAAAACACCGTGAGTCATTTTCACACTTTACCTGCCGGATGTCATTGACAGATTTTTTAAATGACTGTGCTGTTTACGTGTGAAAGCATCTCAATATTTCTTTTCCAAATAAAATTGCCTAATTTTGTTGATTTGAAAAATTCATTAAGAAATTCTCAGCACGTATAGTGAACCCCTGAAAATATTTTTCTTAGAGAACTCGATCATACGTCTTCTCTACTGGATAACAATAAAAATATACTGGTCTTAAATTAATTTTTTCTTGATATGTTGACGAGGATTAGTGCTTTAAAGTAATCTCCAGTAGGTAAAGTGTTGACAGTTTGAGTTGTGAAAGAGGAAAAACAATTACAGTCGTAGAATTTGATATTTTATACAGAGTGTTCCAAAATAATTACTTCAGATGACCTTGGGCACCATCCCTTTTAAGGAAATGCATTTTTGGAACACCCTAGGCAGAAATTTGATTACCTTATTGAAGGATGATTGAAATTATGGTAATGTTAAATATTTCTTTTTTGCAGATGTGGCGATGCGTTATCTAGTGGAGAACGTTTTGAAAACTAGAATTGACGGAGGTGTACGGGACTCCGTTCGGTTACGAGATAGGCCACCTATTCGGGAAAAAAGCGCATGTTGCAAGTCATGATCGGTATCAGTCATTTATCCTACGATACTCACTTCAGATATACCTTTTTTTTACATACAGTTTTACTCGCGAATCATACGTTTCGATCGTATACGACCGCTATACGACCGTTCCAAGGTCTTCTATATTTTTTAAACACTTAACATACACGTACACACGGTTTTATCAATTAAAAAATGCGGAGACTATTTATTTTTAATCGAACTTACAACCAAACGATTATAGTTATCCTTCTTAAACTCGCTAATTAATTGCATTATCGAAAGCATCGTTAGATTGACACGTCTTCCATGGAGATTACAACACATAAAATTTTCGTTCGCAAGGTTTCGCATTCTGGAGAAGAAGGAAGATAAAACGTGAATTTTATAGAAAAAGTATTTAATTTTGTACTTTTCCCGATAATCTTTTTACATCGTGTTCTTTCTTAGATTGTGTAAGAAGAATAAATATTACTTTCCAATATAAAATCGCGAATGTTTGACGAGTATATTAAAATACATTGTAAGATGTATACCTATGATTTATTTTTATATTATACTTATAAACATTAACGAGTGCTTTTATGTGCAAATATATTTGTGTATAACCTTTGGCAAAAGTTCGACACTTGCGTCTCGAGGATTAAACATGACGTCCGCCGTGGTCCTGTCGACATTTCGCTTATCGATCGACGAATAACTTATTTTACTCTCTATCGTACAACAATATTAAAGCCATTTATGTGACCGCTAGATATATGAGAACAGCACTGCTGTATCGTTCTTTTCTTCGTTCAATTTTCAATCCTTGCAATGGCTTCAATCACCGAAGGAAGATTTCACCGAAGGAGGGACGAAAGGGTTTTCAACCTCAAATTTTCCCCTAATTTTCAAGCTCAGTTTCTGAAAGACAGGGATTCCTAGCACTAAGCAACTTCGGTGTTTCAAATCTGGTCACTTTGGATGACAGTTTTTCTGTGTAATGGGGGGGGGGGGGATTGAATACTTCGAAGGTAATAATACTCTCGTTATCCGAAGTTGGAGGTAGAGGTTTGAAGATTATTCTCAAATCGTGCACGTTAGGCTACGTCCACCTCTTCCCACGCGCAGTTCAGTCCTAAGTTCACGAGTCCTCTTCGAAGTGAGGATTCCTCACAGGGTTCATAGCGATGGAGACAGTGGAGACCATCGTCTTGTTAAAATCTGCAACGAAAACCGTGGCAGTCGATGCGTGAACCACCGGCTCTCTTTCGAACGCTTCAAACAATCGGTACGATGCACAGCGACAAGCAGGAAACAATTAAAAAGACAATCAACGAAGCGGATCACGTGCATGGTTAATTATCATGTGAAAAGCGTATTCCCATTTGAACCTTTTCCTGGACGAAACCAATTATTATAACTAGACTGCGAAATTCAACCGAATAAAAAATTAAATTCGATAAAGTCTTCTACTCACGTTTCAGTACAAATCCGAGAGTGCATTTTTCTAGAATTCTTTTTTCTTTAAATCGAAAATGTGAATTTACATAAATCGCAGTCTGATTATAATCTAATTGAACGAACATTGTATTAATCCAAGGAAACATCGTAAATATTAGTTTGTGTAGTCGATGGAGTTTTAAAAGCAAGTTATTTCAACCAAACTTTCCCGAAAATGTTAATATAATTTTGGATGTTGAGTCTGTTGAAGCGAGTGTGAAAGGTGTTATTGGATTACAATGCAAATACAGTAGAACCTCCTTTATCCGCCTGTTGCCATAGCGGTTTTCTCCCATAAGAGCGCGTGCCACTCACTGTTACCCGAACGACCTTGTACTTGGAAATGTTCGGATAAACGAGGTTCTACCCATGCAGCCTCTGAAGAAAATGTTTCTAGTATTTATTAAATTGTTTATCGTCGAAAGGATTCGCTTGACAGTGAACAAACTTTCGTGAGAATGATTAACACTAGGTTTACGGGGACCCTCCACAATATTTTCAATTTACGAATATTGTGTTTGTAAAGATTCGTGAGGAAATTATTCAACAATTTCTTTGCGTATATATTGCAAAAATTAGGATAGACACATTTTTGTTATTTTCATAGAGTAATGTCAGTCACTTTTAGTGCTTTGTAAACCTAGTGTTAACAAAATTAATAATCAACAGAAATTAATGAAAGAACTGAAACGATCGAATACAAGTGTTTTGTCTATTCTGTTCGAGAAAGTTCTACCATCATGGAATGTCTTTTTCTTTAGTTTTAATATTTTTCTTGCAAATAATGTCATCAATGGACCAAAAAGAACAAAGACTTTGGAAAACTAACATAACGTTTGTCGGTCCAAGCTTGCTATTTACCAGAGGTTGCAGGAACGGTTTGCAGAGGTGGTGTGCGTGTCGGGCAGGTGGAACCGGAAGTGAGCGAAAAAAAGGCGATCATAGAAAGCAGCGAATTTGTGCCCTGGACTTACGAAGTAAGTGTGGAGAGCGAAGAGTGGTCGCTTAGCTCGCGTTCGGTCAGAGCTTGGTGAGCGATACCACGCGACGGTGCTCGAAGTTACCTTGGCCGTAGTCCTGTTGATGATGATGGCCGGGTGCGCTGCTCCCAAAGGGTGTCAGACCCGCCCTCAACCGCGAACAACCGATCACGCCGGCGTACGCTTGTCTGTACTGCTTGTTCATGATCACGTAAATTATGGGATTCACGCAGGACGCGAAGTACAGAAGAAGGTAGCCCAGCACGTGAAACCCTGCAAAAGAACACTCCAATGTTAAGGGCTCGGGATAGTCACGTGACTTTTTAATTGATAATTTCTATTCACAGCCTTCAGACACAGACTTAACCCTTATGTGGGCAACCAAACTTTTCACGGTTGTTGGGCAACCGGGGTACCCGGGTACCCCGAGCATTCGGTGCCGATATATAAAAAATAAAGTGATAATTTTACTTTCATGCGTTCCTATAACTTTTAGTTTTTTTGTCTATGGTATACTAAGTATTGTTTTAAACAGTTTAAGTGAAGCAACTGCTTCAAAAAATAGTATAACTCAATGCTAAGATCAAACTTTTATGCTATTCGTATGTGGACGTACGGTATTTGACTCTTCGACTTACACAACAGTACAACGGTATTCAACTTTATTTGGTCACAACCAAAATGTTACAATATATTCGTATGTGCCAAAAGAAAAGAAAAGTTCGTTGTATTACTATCCACAATGCACAATGATAATGTTGTTTCTGAGCCAAAGAGGAAACAAGAAATAGTCCACTTCTATAAGAAAACAAAATCTGGTGTCGACATGATGGATCAAATTTTGAGACGATACAGTATGCAAAGACGTACTAACAGATGGCCATTAGCATTTTTTTTTACATAATTGACATTGCTGCTCTTGCCTCATACATCATATATATTTCTAATAACGATATGTTGCCTAACAAATCCAATAATCGCCGAATATTTTTACGCCAAGTGAGAGAGGAACCTTTGTCTTCCAGTAATTAGAAGTCGATCAACCAATGTTCAAGTGATGAGACATTTCTCTTGTAAATTAGCAATAGAAAGCATGCTGCATAAGTCACCAACAATGACCGACGTTCCTTCAAATTCAGGTACTGTACAACAACGAGATAAAACTGGACGAAAAAGAGTTGTAGACTCATGTTATATATACCAAGCTGACCCTGATAGAAAACGTAGAAAGACACGAAAATATTGTCAAAACTGTATAAAACCAGTTTTCCAACGAACACGCCAATACTCTGACAGTTTGTAAAAATTGTCCTATTATTGGTTAATAATAGTAACTATACTAATAATAAAATAATACCAATTGAAAAAATTTGTGTGTTGTATGATTGTGTTGTAAAACTTCCCTTCATAAGCATCCAACTACAACTTCCTATGTATGGGTACCCGGGTACCCAAGTACTCAACAACCGTATAAATAAGATTGAAGCCTTATTATTTAATATGTTTTGCATCAATTTTAATTCTGTAACCATAAATCGACAGAGAACCTTCTAAATAATGGGGATCCAAGGCGGTTTTGCGATATCTTCATAAAAACATAACAAATTATTAGAGCAAACATAGAAAGGGGTACCCGGGTACCCGGTTGCCCACATATAAGGGTTAAGGGGTTATATACAGTTATCAGGCCCAAAAAAAGCGATTTAAGAACTTTTCCTGAGAAGACCTTTACATGTATTAATGTAAAAATTTCTACACATATTATGGTAACTTTTAACTGTATTTGAACATTTTTTATTTGTAAAAATAATAATTTTGAAACCTGCTATAGCTGATTTCCTGGAGCTCCTCTAAAAAAAGGCGCTTTGCGGTGACCACTATATCTCTGGACTGGATCATCAAAAATGAAAAAACCAAACTGATTTCGTTAAAGAAATGTATAATCTAGTACTTAATCGAAGGAATAAGCAAAATAAAATTTTGTGACAAAATGGCGGCTTTTCAAAGAAAAAAATCGATTTTTCACCAAAATTTTGGCCTTAAATTGTTTATAAAAAAAAACAAATATTCATCGGAGAGAAAAAAGCTTCGATTAAGTACTAAAAAATATACTTAAGAAGCTTGTGTTAAAATTTGAGATTGATCGGTTCAGCCGTTTCCGAGGAATATTGGTCATCGACTTTGAAAACACAGTTTCGAGAAAAACGCGTCGAATGATCGTGTTGAAATGCTCTGACGCTCTCAAACGTTCTGCCTCGTCTTCACAAATATGCGTGTAACTTCGAAAATAATCGCCGGATTGACTTGAAATTTTTTGTGCGTATAATTAAATATATATACATTACGAAAATGAAATAAAAAAAATCGATTTTTTGAAAATGATAACTGTATATAACCCCTTAATATTCGACGAGTTTGAAGCGAAAAGTATTCTCATATAAGGACGAAAAGTTTTCGCCTATTTTTGTCGGTAACGTAGTCATTCTACCTTATCGCTAATCTACGCAGCGATGCAATCTAAAATTGTAGAAATAACAACACGTTCTCGACTCTTCAGGAACGTTGTCTGGGCACTCTGTAGAATCTAAAGAGCTTCCCAAAATTCGTTACACGTTCATTATATGTTGGCGACATATATAGAGAAATCACTGTGCTAAGTTTGAAGATTCCTTTTACGGTTTAACTAGATTTACACATAAATGTACTATAAATACAGAAGACTATATTCACATATCGTATAAATGTATGAAACTAATTTTATTTTATCGTGAGAATGAATAATTGAAGTTTATGAAACACGTATTTAGAATTAGTATTTCACCCACACCTTTTCAATTTAATAAAATTAATGCTTAAGTGACCGTCACTATACCTCATTCTTCCCTAAACGTGTGATACCCGATACTCGAACTAGGTCGGGAATTGTTTTCGTCGGACCAATCCAGAAAATAAAGTTGCATTTAGCTCCAGCTCTGCTAAATGTGGAGTTAAAAACGCGAATCCGCATCAACATCCGCAACTAATAATAAGTTCTACGATTCTGTGCGAACTGTATAAACATTCTACCCTTAAATTTAGAACGATTACGACTTAGAATGATTAACAAATTATTAATAAGTTCAACCCTCATTTCGTAATTCTTGTTTCGTATACAGGGTGTTCTAAAAATTCATTTCCTCGAAATGGGTGATTCCCCAGGTAATTTGAAGTAACTTTTTCCTTTGCGAAAACATTCTCCGCGGCTTCATTGAGGAGTTATTAAAGAAAAACGCGGACCAATCGGAACGCGGTTACAGCGGACAGACTCCGGCAGGTCTCGCTGAGCGACGTTGGCATTGGCCGGGCCGGAATCCGACCACTGTAGCCGCGCTCTGATTGGCTCGCGTTTTTCGTTAATAACTCCTTAACGAAGCCACGGAGAATATTTTCGCAAAGGAAAAAGTTTCTTCGAA
This sequence comes from Seladonia tumulorum, assembly GCA_913789895.3. NCBI lineage: Eukaryota > Metazoa > Arthropoda > Insecta > Hymenoptera > Halictidae > Seladonia > Seladonia tumulorum. The sequence goes on from OU565276.1 coordinate 3,820,817, forward strand.
TGACATCAGGAATTACCTCATTCAAGAAAATACAACATTTTTTTGGGATACATGGCATATACGTTACCTGGATATAGGACTTCCGGATCGGCTACTTTAACGATAGTAATTGGCAGGTAACAAGCGACGAAGCTCAAGAAAATGGCGAGGACCATCTTCGTGATCCGCCATTCGCTTCGTTTCTGTTTAATTTCTCTGGTGTCCCTTCCGGGGGTGTGTGGTGATTTTATCGCTGGCGCCGTATGCTTCCGCATCCTTGACTCGGATCTATAAATCACAAGAAGATATATGCATGTCCCTTTTGAATCGTAGTGCATGAATAATAATGTATATGATTATTTACCTGTGTACTACCCAGAATATTTTCGTGTAACATCCAACAATCACCACGCAGGGTATCACGAAACCCGTCACAAAAAGAAATGTCTTCGACGTGCGACCTTTGTGATCCTTAACGATCGAGCAGGTTTCGAGATTTGTGTCGTAATCGAATGTTCCTGTAAAATTAACAGAAAACGATTAAATTACTTATTTTGGGGCATTTATTGTTAAGTTAAAATTCTGTGAGATAGAGACTTCTTCAATTCCAATATGAAGCTCGACATTTTGTTCGTAATTCAGTCGAACAAATTATTAAATAGATGCACGAGTCTAACGGTTTTCCACTTTTTACGAGTGGTTTTTGACAATAAAAATATACAGAAAATATGCACACTCCGACTCACCCCAAACTCCTAAAAGGGTGGGCACCTGCATTCCGTAAGAGAAAACCCAACAGAACACGATCATGAACGCTATCCAGTATTTTTTGTACACTTTGCTGTATAAGCCATGATGAGCTATCATGATGTACCTGAAAAGAATGTAAAATGTAAACGATACTTTAACGAAAAATATATTTTGATGTTTCCCGAAAATAAAATTGCATCTTCTGAACTTTCTGATGTTTAACTTGCATTCGATAAATCACTATATATATATAATAGACTGATAAGAATATTATTTTTAACCTGATAGTACACTTGAAGTAATATATAGTAATATAAAGAATAGTGTTTTTGACTTACATTATGTTTAACTTGCATTCGATAGATCACTATATATATAATAGACTGATAAGAATATTATTTTTAACCTGATAGTACACTTGAAGTAATATATAGTAATATATAGAATAGTTTTGTTTGACTTACATAATTTGCAAAAGTCATTGTCGAGAACTATGCAGATGAGAATCAAGCATTTACCTGTTGATGGTTATGGCTGCGACAGAGAGAAGACTGACGCCAACGTTCCCGTATCTCAGGAAAGGCACGAGGACACACAAAAACCGCACTTTCGCCCAATTAGCGTTGACGAATCGAATCGAATCGAACGGCAATACTAGCAAGCAGAACACAAAGTCTGCCACGCATAAACTGCAATAATCATAAAAACAAATTATTCATTCGTTCTCCACGCAACGCATCTCCTCGAAAATATGTACAGTCTTTACTCGATATATGTCCCAAATATCTAGCAGATAAAAATCCCAGAACTATTCCCACTACCGCGGGGTATACCCCATGAGAGGCCAAAAAGATCGAGTGACCTTGGACGCCGAGGAGTGTAAACATAACACGGGTCAGGTATATCTCCTGGACGATACACGACGCTGGTAAGACCCGTGTTTTGGACATAAATCGAGTAGACACTGTGATTGAAACAACGAGGAATCACATACGAACTAAGGTGGAGTGGGGTAAGTGCATAAACGGACTCTTATACGGACTCTTATTCTTTTTATATTGATCTTATTTTACTAATCCCTTTGTATTCATTTATTTATATTATTTATTTGCTTTACTCCAAAACGAAACAACATATTTGAATGCAGTAAAAAGCATTTTGTGGCAGACATACAGTGAGTAACGAAAGTATTCGAACGCCCTTTAAATCAGTATAACTTTTGTTTTTAAGTGAATCAAACGACCTGACTTTTTTTAGGAGTTAGAAGAATTGGTTTTCCAAATGATGTGTAAAAAAGATTTTGAAAAAATTGCAATTGGTAAGAATTACATGAGAAAATAAAAATGGCACTTTTCACAACTTTTTTATTTGAACCTGTAGTGAAAATTTAAAATATGCGTTTTGTAGATATATGTTAGTTATATACATGCTGCAAATTTCATTGAAATCGATTAATATACACACGAGCTACAACTGGTTAAAAGTGGTGAAAAGCGTAGATTTTCACCACTTTTGGCCAGTTTCTGCTTAAAATCCTCAGATTCTAACATATTTTGATACGTGCCATTTTTATCTGCGTCAGCCGATTTCGATGAAATTTTTAATACGTGTATAACTAACAGAGATCTACAAAACGCATATTTGAAATTTTCATTACAGGCTCAAATAAAAAAGTTGTGAAAAGTGCCATTTTTATTTTCTCATGTAATTCTTACCAATTGCAATTTTTTCAAAATCTTTTTTACACATCATTTGGAAAACCAATTCTTCTAACTCCTAAAAAAAGTCAGGTCGTTTGATTCACTTAAAAAAAAAAGTTATACTGATTTAAAGGGCGTTCGAATACTTTCGTTACTCACTGTATGTATCAATAGTTATGCTCTTGCCTCGTAGCATACAATATAAGGCATCAAATAGATTTTATCTGTCGATTGTGCACTTGCCCCATTTTCTGGGAAAGTGCACAGTTGTTGTAATTTTTTACAATTTTCTTAAAAAATTAAAATATACAAGTGGAATTGGCATTATTGCCAATGTTAATTAAAGAGTATTAACTCGAGTATTCGTCGATATCAATAAATGTTAAATTATTATAAAACAAATTCAAGATTTTTGGGTTGAAAGTCAAACTTACTAAAAACTGGGGTGCACTTACCCTACTCCACCTTATTTAAATTTGCAAAATCTTTAGTGCTGTTCTATTTCCTAATTTTTTGAAGACGAAACGAAATTCCCGTTACCTTATGATAAAAGCTGCCGCAACGTTGCGAACTTTGGGATACTTGCAGAGGGCAATGATCGTTAACAGATTTCCGGCGAGACCAACGATCATTATCAAAGTGGCAACTGCCGCCGCGAAAGTTTCCAGCGGGAAGAACCGCGGCTGAGGATAACTGCGAACATGAAATGGATCGTCCTTTGAACTATGAAAAATAAAAATCACTGACAATAATTAATACCAAGGCGAACGAAATGGAAAATGGTTTCCGCATACTTTTTCCTGACCAGGTATAGTAAAACATTGTTTGAATTTTAATTAAACCGTTTTCTGGATATACAATAAAAGAAATTATACACTGTATTTCTGAATAAAAAAATTTCTTCTTTCACTGAATGTATATAAAATATAATTGTTTGTTTAAAATATGGGCCACGGTTTACGGCTAATGAGAGAGGATATTTTCTTATAATGGTGTAATGAGGACTCGAGGAGCCGGTAGTTAACGCGAATAATTTGCGTTCTATTTTAGACTCGTGTCGCTTGGAATATTAATTACCTATCGCCATCGACGATCCCGGTATTGTTTTCCGAAACACGTAACATCCACGTGGCCGTATTGTCCATTTCGACGATGACGAGCCTCTGGCTTCGTTCTGTGTGAATAATTCGACCTTGATCAACCTCCGAGGCCTGGAAATAGACGAAGAAATAAAAGAAAATTGGACATTTGATTTCATTATCAACAAATTAGTTTTCTTCCAGACAGATTTCGGCAAGCTGCCTTCCATTTTTTGCCAAGTGTTCAGAGTTAAAACTGGAAAGAACCTATTCAAACAACTACACTTCGTTTATTTACATTCTATATTTTATTGTGCAATAATTATACTTGTCGACAACTTTTATCGTATTTAAATTGTGCACGACGAAAGTCTATAAACTATAAAAAAATCAATTAGCTATAAATCATAATTTCAATTACCAGAGAATAATTTAATTTTGAAGTGAAGGGATATTTTTATATTTTTACATTTATAGTTTAGTAACAATTGCTAAAGCTTGCAAACAGTTGCCATAGACAGTTATAAACTGTCTATACGAATCCGGTTTTTGGTGTCCGGGAGAATAATTTGTAAACTCCCACTTACGTCAATTCTCGAAAATTCAGTCGCATAATTTCGTGGGCTTCCCCGATTTGTTTGAGGAAAGTATTCCTAAACAACAATGCGACTTCCGGTCTACGTGACGCGCGTCAAGTTACGTCGGCGCTTTGCGGGTTTTTCGCGTCAAAGACAATTAAGACGAATTTAGACAATATTAAGACGAATTATGGTGGCCGACAATCATATAATTTTATAAATAATCTTTTCGATTTTCGTCGCATGTTCAAAAATATCCAAATATAGATTTTAATTAATTGTGCTTTAGTTTCCAGAAATATTAGAGAAATTTATAAGAAACAAACAACTTCTAAATGTACAGAGAACAAAATTCTTAAAATTGTTCTAGTTGAAAGGGAATAATTTTGTCAAGAAGTTTCCAAAGTGTTTCCTGCGTGTTCTAGGCCTATGGCGGAGTCATTTCTGACCCACACCGATATTTCACTACAGTTTTCTTTCGATATAAGGCTCGGGACCGGCTGTCGTCGTATTTCGGATGAAGAAGAGAAGAAGAGGGGATATCGATTTTCTTATTTCAAAATAAAAAGCGAAATAGGAATCCCCATCGCGACGGAGTTAAATAAATTGTCAATTTACGTAATTTGAAAATTCTCAAAATTCCGAATTGTCCAGAAACCGGAAACGAACGAACGCCTGAACGAGGAGACGATTGCGGCCATCTTCGACGTTCGGGAGCAGCGTGTCGAAAGCAAATCAAGTCGATATATGTCTTAATTGTCACGGTGAATGAGCGAGAAGTAGGTATTTACTCCGGTACATCGAGCAACACCGTATCTTCGATGAACCGACTATAGGATTGTTTCGTCCTATGCTGGATTTGGTAAACTAGGGTCAAGCTGCGGTGCATTAACCTCGATTGAGCTTAATTAAGAGAAATTAACGGTCACCCAGCGCCGGGCGTTCCCTCGTGACAAAAAACTCGACGAAACTTATGGAAGACATGGGAACCGGCCAGCTGGTGTCCTCCTCCCGCGGTTTTATCGTCTCCTTTCACGCCCTGGGGCTTCTCTGTTATCTTTACAGAACTGCTCTGTAAGATCGATTCAGTACTCTTCACACGTTTTTTATCCGCCTCGTCGACGATATTCTTCCGAAGGATCTACCACTTCTGTCTCGCTTCGCTTTTTCAAAAATTACACTCTAAACTTATCGGTTATTCTGCGCTTCAAACGATGTTTCTTCTTCTTTTTTTTCTGGAAACATCAATAAGTTTACTCTGATGCTTACATATTGGATAATTACGTTGGGGATCGTTACGCAAACTCCAAATTTTCTACTCCAATTGCAACAAACTTGAGTGAAATATTTTTCAAAATTTGCTTTAATGGGCTAAAAATAACCCACTTTCTTCACTTTTGTCACGAATAAATGAAATCAATAATAGACAATATTGTTGATTACAGAAGAATAAAGTTTGATTTTAGTGTAAAAAAAATTAATAACTCATATTTAGTAGATATTTAGTAGATGTCGTTTGAAATTTTCATCGTTAAGGTAATATTGAAAAAGAAGAAAATTGATTTCACATTTTTCGGATACAATTTCGCATAGCGTTTTAATAAATGCTATTATCTATTAGCAATTATAGATTACCCATCGACAAGGTAGAAATTAACGTTACAACATTGTCAGGCATAAGGGAATTATTAATTCGATCAGTGCAAAGAATGTACGCGTTCTTGGATTAAAAGAAGAATAGAAACAAAATTATATTGAATATTCTATTATGTTTTAGTTGAGAGTTATATCGCGGCGCGAACATTTGTCACGCACTAATGAAAAGTACAATGGCGGTGAAACGCAAACGAAAACCGCACTGGTACAGGCTCCGTCCGTCTAATTGGTAAATGAAGGAACGGATAAATACATAGTTGTGATTCTATGACAGCATTCTTCGTTACTTTTCTTCAGTTCCATTGGACACATTACGGCGCGTCGAAAAACTTCATCGATGATTCAACGAATTCTATTCCAGTTACCCTCCACAAAAGGAACACTCCAGCTAACCGTACCCTTTCAATGCTAATTTATTTCGTCGCTACTAGATTAGGCTCACCCTTCGCGATTTAGGCGGCGCAAATGCGATCACGATCCCCCCTGCCCCCCTGCCCCCTCCAACCATTAATTGGTATTCATTTCAGACGGCTGTAAATGATCCAGTTAGCCAATTAAGATCTTTTTCGGTACGTTTGATGACGCGCTGTCCTGGTTTACGGTTTGTTTTCGAAATTACAATTTTTAACGGCACTTTCCGCAAACTACACAAGAATAAATTAATTAATTTACTGTTCTTTCAATGTTAGGTCTATCCATTTCTCTTTTAGATCCCCAGCATCGTAAACTACGAACGAAACAATCTTCGCTTAGGGTAAGTGATCCAATTACTGTGGGGATACCAATATGCCTGTATTAATTATACTTGTTTTTAAAGCATAATGAATATTAAAAAAGTTATATTAAATTTTGGACATTAAAATCTATTAATGTATATGTTATATATATATATATCTTTTTTAATATTCATTATGCTTTAGAAATAAGTATAATTAATATAGGTATACTGGTACCCCCACAGTAATTGAGTCCCTTACCCTATTTAGTGTAGTAGCGACTTTCAACAGAACTTTTTATTATATTTTACCGGAATCCATTTTGTCAGCATTGTTTACTTTACCAGCGTTAAAAGTCTTAATTAGCGTCACACATATGGTTCCTCGGTGGGGAAAAAAAGGGAATTATAGTAATCCAATCATGAGGTACGTCGTCAAGTACGAGTATCAAGGGATGAGAACCACCTGTGGATCATTTCGGTAAACAAGAGCATCCCATAGTAGTGGGTTATGCCACCACGAATATATTAAAACGATACTAATTAAAATAAAATTGAACGTCGAGTTCGTCACAGTAGTACTGTAAAGAATTCATCTTCATTTTCTATGATACAATAAACAATTCTGCTTAACCAGATAAATAACATATTAATGATAGATTAATACATTAATACATTAATACATTGATTAATACATTGATTTTAGATTTTATACATTTAAGGCGAAAATGAATAGGTGAAACACAAAATATTATTTACTATTATTATTATTATTAAAAAAAAAATCAGTTTTCACGTGACTCCTTTTTCTTGTAACACGTGCAGGCAATTTTTATTTTGCCTAAAGATCCGCAAACTAATAATTAAACTACGAATTTTTGAACAAAGTACAAATTTTCCTACATCATTTGCAAAGTACTAGACAACAACTGGGCAAGGTCTTTCTTTCTTCAATACTTCAAATAGGTCGAAAATAATAAAATTTTTATACTCTTCATGTTTTCCTACTGTTTTTCAATTTCATCCTTTCAATTTTGTCATAAATCCATAAAATCCACAGTCCACTAATATAATATCCCATATGTTTCCGTATCTGTCTATAAAAAGGTGCCGATTCGCATAAACTTCCTTCAGACAAATAAGCCGAGGTCACTGCCAAATTAGGTCAAAAATGCAACAGAATGCGTCAACGCTGGAACAGGGATAGCATATGAGCGTTCTCGCCATCGGTTTAGTCACCAAGGTGAGAAAAACGGGTCTCGTGCGTGTCGAGAAAGAGAGAGAGAGAGAGTGAGAGAAAAAAGAAGAAAAAACAACGCGGAGAAACGTCAAGATCGGTAGCGATGGAATCCTCCGCGATCGTCTGACGTCACCGAATGATTGCCGAGTTAATCACGCGGCGAATGGCAATGAATGAGTCAAGTTGACTCACGGTGAAAGTGCCTAAGCCGCCGCAGCAAGACGATCGGCACGCGCGCTCATGCAAATCGGCTCGATCGTCTCGCTGCGCTGCTTTTTGTTCGAACGACGCTCGGCGACGATCGGCTCCATTCATGGAAACGTTCCCGGACATTTTTCTGTCGCGCTCCGGGATTAGTGAAAGGATTGCAGGAAACGTGACGTCGTCGCCGCGAAGTATACTTTAGAGTACGCGGATTACATCACCGATCTTGGTAATCGCGTTGCCAGCAACAACAGGCAATCGAACACGCAAACTCTTCTGCAGCGTAACAAAGCTTTCCTTTATCAACGTTGGTCCTGTATCTTGTAATTAAGGCAATATTGCATGCAAATCTTCAATCTTGGGTGAGGGACCCGATTACTGTGGGGGTACCAGTATGCCTATATTAATTCTACCTATTTTTAGAACATAAGGAATATTGAAAAAGAGATATTTTACATTTTTCTCATTCAAATCGGTTAATCTTGGGTTAGGGACCCGATTAATGTGGGGCTAACAGTACGCCTATATTAATTGTACCTATATTATTTGTAATATTTTCAGAGTATAATGAATATTGAAATAGAGATATTAAATGTTTCTCATTCAAATCAGTTAGTGTCTCTCTTTTAATATTCATTATGCTTTGAAGAGAAGTGTAATGAAGAAGAAACAAGTATAATATAAAAGAATGATGTAAAAGAAGTATAATATATTGGTGCCTCCACAGTAATTGGATCCATTACTATAGTATGTAATTATGGTTTAAGTAATGCGGTGAGAAAGTAAACAACTACCAAATATGAAGATCAAGGAGTGACAAAATAATTAACATGTGGACATAAATTACATGACAAAAATTAAACCGCTACGAGATTGTTTAGAAAAATTACTTAGTAAACTGAGGATTTTTTAACAAAATTTTCTACCTTTTAAGTAGACACATTAAGATAATCCAAGATTGTCGACACGTTGTTGTCAATTTATTAGAATCATTGCAGAAGGAAGGTAAGATTTATGTTTCCTGTTCGTTGCAATTCTATTTTGCATAAAGATCTGCGATCTAACGAGCATCGGTGCTTTTACAGAGAACCAAATGGTGGACTGTCGGACAATTCTCACGCTATCTGCGTACGTTCGATCACGCTTGTGTCCCGTCGTTGTGTTTACCGGAAAAGTCACAAAGGATCAAGAGCACCGGGTGCAGAGAGTTCGTCGACCCCGGGGAAACGAACCGTGTCGTTTTCGGAGCAGCAGAGTGGGGGAAATTTTTCATCGGACAGGGGAGAAATATTTACATCGAGGAAAAATATTTGACTGGAAGGGACCGCCGCGCCGGTGCCCTGGAAGCCCGATAGCGGTGAAGAACGCGTTCGGTAAACAGGTTCAAAGTCACGGGACTATCGGACATCGCTTTGAACCGTATAATGGCCACTGCGCGCCGATACGAATTGTATTCTCAGCGTTAAATGCCGCCCGAAGTGGCAATAAAGAATGCGCGCGCGCACAAGCGTTGAAATTTACAGTCGATCGTATTTCGTGCAGTAACACGTGGACGAGAGGCGAACACGTGCAGGGGAAAGCACACCCACGCGAATGGCACCGCGGGTAAACAAAACAGTGTTCCTGGACCGATATCCTCGGCTTGCACCAGCGTTCGCGGGCTGCCACGAAAAATCATCGAACGATGATTAATCTTGACCTGACCCAACGGAGAATCTACGTGGGAGACCTCTTTGACGTTTCCTTCGGGAATGGCTAACAAAAAGTGGTCGTTTTCTTCTTCTTCTTCGTCGTCTAAATACTGTATTTTAGTTATTTATTTTGAGACATATTACTTATCGTCCACGATTTTTGGTTTTTATATCAATTAATTCTAAAACTAAATTTTTCTTCCGTCTTGGAATATTTTCATTTTATTCATACGGAACTGATCTGATTTCAACATGTAATGTTTAAATGTTTAACAGTCTATTAACAAAAGTCATTACAAATTTTGTAATGTAACAAATATTTGTGATATTTTTTTTTGTAATTTCTCTAAAATAATGCCACAATTTTTAGTGGCGCTTCAGAGTCACCAATCGAGTGTGCAAAGGGTTAAATGAAATACACCACTGGTTATTTAACACTTTAAACGCCAAACAAAAAAGCTGAAAAATTCCACGAAATCAGTGTTATTTGATAAAATAGAAATTGAAAAAATTAAATGTATGATATTGTGTGGTTCTCCAACTTTCTTGCATTTTACAGATCCTAATCAAAGGTGCAATGAATATATTAACGTAAAAATTCATTTTAAAGCCTGAACAAATAATTCTGTCACCCATATATGGGTGACATGGCAGTCAACGTGTTAATTCACCGTTTGTCGTAGGATTAGCGATAAATTTTCAGAAAAAATTTAAAATAGACATGCTCCTGGAGTTTATGCATTTCTAACGAAAATTGAAGGATGTAATTTAAAGCGGTAGACAGTAAAAAGCGACAGAATAAAAAGAAAATACTATTTAAAATAATATTTATTCTTGGAACATTTAAGAGTATCAACGTATTAAGTTGATTAGAATGCTTAGAGGAAAGATACAATTGTTCTTTCTCTTAAATCATATTTCTTGGGTCAAACAATTATTTGTTTCAATGTAATAATGTTAAAAATGACTTAATATATACTTGCGATAAAATCAACAAGTGTAACTTTCCTCCAAATAGCAGAAACGTCGAAAAAATTCGGTTTTTCTTGTTTTTGACAATGATGTCCCACAACAAAAAATCTAAAAAAAATTGACAACACTCCCTGTTATAGTACTATATTGGGGCACTAAACAGCTAAATAGCATGTTTTCATATTTTTGAGAAACCTGTATTTTTCCGATTTTTTGAGGGTTTTTCATTTTTTACGACCACAGTTCGCATCCAAAAAATCTGAAAAAATTCTCAAAAATCTGCCTTACGGTCCAAAATATACCACATTTTTTTCAGAATTTTAGGAAGCATCAGAGTGCGGAAAATGCGTGGAAAAGCTCAAAATCTAATTTACCCTGTAACTACCATCACGAGGAAGATAGGGGGTTGAAATTTTGCTCAGAGGGGTCTTTCTTGGTCAGCTTTCGAATGGTTCATTAATCATTGAAAAACGTCTAAGGGCAGTTTTGCCCATCTTAATCGGCTAGGCCCTTTCTGTTTGGCGAACTGCAGTACGCAGACATTTGATAAAAATGTTTGCAAATATTCTTCAATTTTGCCTCGTTATTGCCAGCTTGACGAGAGTGCTTAACAACCTTCCCTACTTTTCGCGGACAGAATTTATGGCATTGGTAATACGGTCATTGTTCCGCAGATTTACGGGTTGCGCGACGCGTTTTACCTTGGGCCCAGCCAATCCGGTTATTTATGGTCGCGAACATTTGTACATTCCTAGCAACCGACGCTTGTCTCCTTGAGCTTTCTGAATGGGAATTGCCGTATCGTAAACCCACGGGACCGTTAAACTCGAGACCTGGACCGTAATCTTGCGAGTTCATTTCCCAAATTAATGGCGCACGGGTCCTTGCGTACCTGCGAGACTTATGATGCGGGTCAAAGAGGAGACAATTTTTAGCACAGGTTTCCGAAATCCTCATACATTCTACCTTCTGAAACATTCTCAACATCTCACTAATCAATAATTTATTCGATAGGAACGTTTGCGTAGTACACTGTTTACTAGATACAGTGATTCGCAATAATATTCGGACGCTTTTAAAAATCGTATAACTTTGTTAATATTGAACCATGCGACTTGGATTTTTTTTTTAAAGTTAGCACAATTGATTTGCCATATAAAATGAAAGGAATTTTTTACAAAAATTGCAATTGGTCGAAATCACAGAGAAAATAATAAAAGTTGTATTTTGCAACTGTTTTATGCGGGCTTATATTAAAAATTTAAAAAATACGTTTTGTACATCTGTATCGATTATACATATTCTGAGAATTTCATCAAAATCGGTCAACGTTGCAATGAGCTGCAGATGTTAGAAAATGATTACATAAAGGCGAAATTCCCTGTCAAAGCCAAAATTCTGCGACTTTCGCCCTTAAGTTTTCATCGTTAAACGTTTCAGGTCGTGCAACGTTGATCGATTTAGATGAAATATTTAGAATATGTATAATTGGTACAGATGTACAAAACGTACTTTTTAAATTTTTAATATAAGCCCGCATAAAAAAGTTGCTAAATACAACTTTTATTATTTTCTCTGTGATTTCGACCAATTGCAATTTTTGTAAAAAATTCCTTTCATTTTATATGGCAAATCAATTGTGCTAACTTTAAAAAAAAAATCCAGGTCGCATGGTTCAATATTAACAAAGTTATACGATTTTTAAAAGCGTCCGAATATTATTGCGAGTCACTGTACATGTCCAAAACACGGGTCTAGCCAGAGACATATATCGTAAAGCTCTAGAGGCCTCGGTTCATGGTCTCTCACGGGGTATACTGCGTGGGGGTAGTTCTGCGACTTTTATCCGGTAGGCATTTGGGACAAATATAGTAAACGCTGTACTCCGCATAACTTTCTAACTATGATGCGAGAAAGTGTTGACGCGTAGGTTTAATAAAGCATAGGTTCGGAAATGGGACAAATGCTCGTTGCGGTTCAAGATTCACGCTAATTTCCGAGAATTCTAGATTGCCTTTAATTAGCCGGTACTTGCTGCAAGTGTAGGTGCCACATAAAATAGGCATGCAACTTATATTGCTCTTGACGCAAAGCAGAATGTCGTAAATCATGCGTTCTTCGCTTTGAGAAGTCACACGAGTGTCGAAGACGCTCGAGAGTCCATTTTCATCCACACTTACACAGGCTCACGAAAGTATTCGAACGCCCTTTACATCAGTATAACTTTTTTTAAATTAAATTTTGAAAAAATTGCAATTGGTAAGAATTACATGCGAAAATAATAATGGCACTTTTCACAATTTTTTTATTTGAACCTGTAGTGAAAATTTGAAATATGTGTTTTGTAGATATATGTTTGTTATATACATGCTGAAAATTTCATTGAAATCGATTAATATACACACGAGCTATAAATAGTTAAAAGTGGTGAAAAAAGCGTAGATTTTCACGACTTTTGGTCAGTTTCCTCAGATTCTAACATATTTCGATGCGTGCCATTTTTATCTGCGTCAGCCGATTTTAGTGAAATTTTCAGTACGCGTATAACAAACACAGATCTACAAAACGCATATTTTAAATTTTCATTACAGGCTCAAATAAAAAAGTTTTGGAAAATACCTTTTTTATTTGCTCTGATAAATCTCCGAGCTTGAATTGAAATTTTTTTAAAATCATTTTTGCACGTCATTTGGTAAGCGGATTCTTCTAATTGCTCAAAGAAGTCAGGTCGTTTGGTGCAATTTAAAAAAGTTATACTGTTTTAAAGGGCGTTCGAACACTTTCGTGAGACAGTGTATGTGCCCAATCCACATTTTACAATTTGTAGACTCCGGGATCGTTATGCGGAAATAAAAATAATTTTATCAAAATAATACCAATTTTAATGTCGTGAAAATAATATATCAATTCTTTTGCAGTCTTTTAAACTGTATATCGAGGCTAACAAGTACAATAACATTTGCAATGGCTAGGACGATTAATCGAAATTCAATCCAAATAATCGTTTGTTTGCCTGCTCGTCGCTATAAATACATTGCCGTGGACTCGCGCGAGTAAATCGGACTTATGGAAATGAGCAGACGAAGGATAACCTCCAAGGAACCTGACGCGAATAGAAACGATTTTTGACAAACGATAAGTGGAATACGACAAACAACAAATCTCTCATCCTTTGAACTACAACATCTCGAGTCCATTTTGATCGAGGGTTTCAAAAACAAAATAATAATACAGTCAAACCTGTTTTTGTGCGGTCCTTTTCTATGCGATTTTTTTGTTTTATGCGATTTTCTTTTATGCGGTATATGAATGCCAGCGTTGTTGTCATTATAACACATTATACGACGAGTAGTATCGAATTAAGTGCATTTGGAAAATTTCCCAATATTTAAACCGAGAAAATAAATTTTTTATTTTATGTAACTTAATTATTTATTTCGTTTGGAAAGCACTTTCTCGCTATTTCGTAAATCTGACATATTTTCTGAGACTTTTTTTCTATGCAGACCCTCTCCATATAAAAAAATATCTTTAATATGTCGCAAAGAATTATTTGTTATAGCTATTTATGAAGTTTCTGAATATCTTCTTTTTGTGCGGTTTCTTTTATGCGTAGTTACCGCACAAAAACAACTTTGACTGTAATAATACAATAATTTCTCGGTTATTCGACGAGATCCATTGAGAAGATCATAAGTCGCAGAAATCATCAAGAGTCTGAACGGCCAACTGAGAAGTCCTTTTTCCGTAGGGTTAATTATCGCAACTCGCGGAATTGACTTTTCATCACCGTCCTGTTCGCTCATAATTCAATATATCGACCGGTTGACGGGTTAATCGGCTGAGACGTTGCGCAAGCACTGGATCGCCATGTGTTTCACGATCTCTAGATCCGAAATCCCGCCCACGAGACCACGTGCTACGCTCGCTCTCGCTTGTATGCAAAATTGTCGGCGGAAAGAGAGAGAGAGAGAGTGAGAGACAGAGGGAGAGGGAGAGAGCTTGACAGACACAAACAACGGCCGACGAGCAGGAGGAGAATATAGTACGGATGTGTCATCCGTGTTTCGTTTTGTCCTGGCCATTTTTTGTCACCGATACGTTCGTCGTCGCATGAGACACATACAGCCGTTTTTTGCCGGGATCTTGGCATTGGTCCTCGAAAGGGTGCATGCGCCATACGGCCAATTGCTCGTCCCCTTGGTTCCAGCTCGGGCTACAATTATTCCCGTTTTGGATCGAGGAAACGCCCAATGGACACTTTCAAAATCGGATGTGTGTGATTAAGCAAAATATTTGCTTAAACGTAAGCAAATTATTTTCACTCGAAAACGAAACATTTCTTCCGACCTAGAATATTTCTCTTCTATATATTTCTTTTTATGTTATACATACAGCAAATTTAATAAGGTGACAAATATTTTGAATAACGATATAGCAATTTTTAGTGACGCCTTGTAATCGCCGTTCGAGTGCTAAGGATTAATTTAATACGTCAGTCACATATGACTGACAATGATTTTTCTCTGGGTTTGGAAATTAATTTTTATTATGAGATATCCAGACAAACCGAATTTTATTGGAGTCTTTCGAGTTCAAAAGGGTTACGACAGCATCCCCTATAATACATTTGAAATTTCTAGTTGTGGTTTCGTTAAATAAACTACTCTGATTGTTTAAGAATCTCGGAGGTTAATATTTGGCACTTTATGTGTTAAACTTGTGTCTTTTGATCTAAGAGGTATGAACTTCAACAGTTTTACATTGTAGAAATTCTGTTATGATAAAAAAAAAATGTGTAAACTACCTTAGAAATCATGTAACTTATGTACTGTCTTGTGTTTCGCACGTTGTTGTAAATACGTGAAGATAGAACGTTTATTAACCGTTTGTTGTTCTCAATTTGCTTTCTCTTTATTTTCTTATTTTTTTGCGAACGCAGACTTTCACAATCTTTTTAAACTCGAATCAGCTTTCAGTCTACTAACCTGACAAGTTATCGCCGATTTTATTAGTCGTAATTCACGGAGTTTACGCGACGAAGAAAGAACAAAAACAGTGTACACAAACCGTGTAAGACTGTGTAAACTACAAACATAAATGTTGACAGGTCATTTAATTCTCACAAACCTAGTAAAAAGCAAGAAAAATTTCATGTTCAAAATAAAGTCTTCGTTAATCCTCATCGATCATTATAAAAATACAGTTTTTCGATCAAAATATACTGCAAACTATTTTTAATTTCGTACCACACAGGTAATATTATCTATCGAACGAAACCAAGCAAGCAAAAATAAAAAAGAAAATTGGCCTCACAATTTTAGAGAGAAGCGATAGAAAATGAAAATTGAAATATTTAACATTAAACGTGCCACCACCGGTCAAGTGATCGGTTCTAGATTTTTTATTTGACAATTTTTGAAATTATAAAGATACTTTCATGAGCAATGATTCAATAAAAGTGCGCGCAAAGTCTAAATTAATTAAATCTTGTCACTTTCATAAGGCAACATGTACCTGTTACATTTATAGCTCGATACAACAATAAAAATAGTGAAATTCTGAATTCTGGTTGCCACAAAATTGTATCGCTAAAGCAAGGATAAAAATGATAAATTTTTTTGGAAATATCAATGTTGCAATTATGTGTTGTTTAAAATAAAAAGATTTTTATAATTTGTATACTTGCTTTATAGATAGACAATAGGATAAGGAATAGAATTTAAAATGACGGGAATTCAAGTCAGCGGCAATCGGGAATAGAATTTAACACTTTGATCGGCAAACAAGAAAGCTCAAAAATCCAATGAAATCAAAGTGAGTTATTTAATAAAATAGAAATTGAAAAAAATTAAATATACGATATTGTGTAGTTCTCCAACTTTCTTACATTTTACAGATCCTAATCTTTGGTACAATGCATATATTAACGTAAAAATTCATTTTAAAGCCTGAACAAATAATCCCGTCACCCATATATGGGTGACATGGGAGTCAACGTGTTAAAGTGACGTGAATTCACGTCAGCGGTCGCGAATGTGTTAATCACCTGCGCAGGCTGTGGTCATCGAACGGCACTGTATTGGATCCTAATCAATCCTACACTTCATACATTTCCGAAAACTCGTTTGTAAAAATCGGAACGAGCGTTAGCAATCGGAGAAATTCGTCTCCGATTCGGCCATCGAGGAAATCGTTTCCGGAAGCAGGTCTCGCAACGACGCACAGTGGGCAAAAACGGCCTTTTTCGATTCAAAATCAAAGAACTTTCGATAGGAATGAGATAGAGCGATGAAATTTTTTTAAATGAAAGCTGAAACTTTGTAGAATATGGGAAAAATAGGGAGATTACGGTACGAACGTTTTTTAACCTTGAGAAAATTCGTTAATGTTGCACAATTTCAAGAAAATTTTGTTGTTGTGGTTAATACGCGCGGAAAATTTTTTTTTAACATGCTATATATCGTTCCCCATAGATTTTTTCACGCTGATTTCAAATCTGTTTTCAAAATTTGTCTACGACCTCTGGTTTTTGAAAAAAATAGATTTTTGTGACACAAATTAATGAAATTTTTTCGTTAAAATGACTTGATAACACAGTAGTTTGAAAGTATATCGTATTCTCATATATAAAACACAATAAAAATAATAATAATGAAGTATTTTAACGTTCTGAGTTACTTACGAAACATGAAGCACTTCACATCTCGCCATCACTTGACGTATCGCTGTCATTACTACTGGCACTTTCTTGAAATTGTGCAACTTTAACGAATTTTCTCAAGGTCAAAAAACGTTCGTACCGTAAAATCTCCCTATTTTTCCCATATTCTACAAAGTTTCAGCTTTCATTTAAAAAAAAATTTCATCGCTCTACCTCATTCCTATCGAAAGTTCTTTGATTTTGAATCGAAAAAGGCCGTTTTTGCCCACTGTGCGACGCCTATCGTTCCCAGCGTCAGTGATTAAAACTTCACGGAACCGTCGAGGAAAGAAACATGCGCGACTGACTCACCGTGTTAATTCCTTTCACGAATCATTCGTCATTGCGATCGATGGCCATCCGCAACGGCGTCTGCACATCCGGTTTCCGGTTCGCCAGCACGTCCGCGCCAAAACCGAGATCAACGGTTCCGGAGATGTATTCTCGTTCCACTTTGTCTAGTCTCTTTCACCGAATTTTATCTTCGTGGGTAACCGATCGGTAAACGATCTATAATTTTTTTAAACGCACAACGAAAGCGATGGCGACCGAACAGCTAGGTAACAACGGATGCGCGTCGGTGAACTATAGCGAGTGGCAGGTTCCGGTGACGCTGCCCGCGTCAGGACCAGGATGATCCACGGAGATCGATCGTCGACGGTGGGATCTAGACGCGATCCAGTGCGACGAGTAACGATCTGTCCGTCACCGTCACCGCGAATGGACTGGTTGCCGCGATAGATACGGGCCCAGTAGACCGCACGGTGGGGGACGGACGGACTTGAAGCGAATGACGAGGAACGTGGTGAGTAGAGGCCTGCGTCGGTTTTTGAGGCAATCGGGAAGCCCGGGACCACGCCGACAGAAACCTAACGACATGCCAGCAGCAACTTTTACGCTTACTCGACAAAAATTTCAAAAATTTCTGGTCAGAATTGGCCCATTCAGACCTATTATATTGGGTTGTCCGGAAAGTTCCGTTTTTCTGAATAAGTCGGAATGATTGAAAATAAATGTGTACACAGTCTAAAATGGTAACCTTTCAGGTATTTGTAGAAAAAAGTTTCATTAGGATATATTAATTTTTGTTGGTTTTATAAGCTCTTAACCCCTTGCACTAGTATTTAATTTGTGATTATAATTTTTTTTTTTTAATTTATTTATTTATACATGTCGCATCAACAACTAGGTTATTAGCGACCACAGTTATTATATCATAATATTACATTATTATGTCTTTGTACTTAACATAAAAGTCACTTTTAGGAATTTTTCATCGTTCAGAATTTCATAGTAAAAAAAAGATAGTTTATATCTATTGTATGTCAATGTTTTCTCCAAAGGATATATACCAATTACAACAAAATAGAATTTTATGTCGGTTTAAAGGAAATTAATAACATACATATTTATTAGATTCTGTTCAGAATCTACATCACGAGTCTGACTCGATATTGTAGGGCAAGGGGTTAAATATGGAAGGAAAAACAGAGTGAATTGTAGGCGTTAGGGTTGGTATTAACCAGACAATACACCCTCAGATTTTCATGTCTTTAGGTCAATACAAAATTCCCATAATGACAAAAACTTTAACTATTTGGTCGACACAGAAAATCATATTTAAAAGTTTTTCGCCGAAAAACGCAAGTTGCATGAAAGATGGAGAAAAATTGTGGCACTTATAATAATTCAATGAATGTATATCGAAAATGTACTGCGTTCCGGACGACCAAATACAAACCTCACAGTCTGAGGTGAGCAATATTTACAGTAAAATATTTTAGTAAAATCTAAACCAGGAAATAAAATATTTTTATTTAAAAAATCTGAATCATAAAATAAAATATTTCCAGTTAACAATCTAAAACGCAAAATATAATATTGCATCTCGGTACGCTTTTAGACTCCAAATCTGTTGGAATTCGATAAACGCGTGCACGATTCGACTTTAATTTTTCCATAAACGAAGTATAAAACGTGGCCAATCTTTGGATGATTCACTCAAGCTTCAGGTAGATTATACTTTTGTGTTCCGATGAACACAAAAGTTTCCGTGAAACCCGCATCCGGGCACCTCGAACCAAGGCTATATTAATCTGAGGAAGATCGAAGCGCGAGATTAATCGCTTCTAAGAATCCCCATTAATATGTCCAACTGTCGTCGATTTTCCGATACAATAAACATAAATTATTTTCAAGAAAACCCGGAGCGGGTAGAACTCCTATTAAAAGACTATTCACAACATATCGTTGCAACCATTAACCAATGACGAATATTCACGTTGAACGCAGGCCAAATCCCTCTATTATAAATTTTACGAAAAAAGTAAAGCGAAATGAGAAAGAATTACAATTTTATTCGATAAGAAATTAACAAATCACTAACGTTAACCGTGCCGCAATAGAGTTTTCGATTGACGCGCTTAACTGGCTAACAAATATTTATATAAGTCTTTTATTAGAAGATTTATCTAAGATTTGTTTATCGATCTCTACCGTTGTCATCAGAGTTTAATTTACTCGATGATCCCGGTGGTTAACACTTTGACTGCCAAACTAGAAACTTCAAATATTCCATACAATCAAAGTATTATTTACAGTATTCACCAGTGAAGCATTAGCTGTTCTTCAAGCCCTGAAGTACATAGAAGAAACAACACACAACAAATCAATCATTTTAACTGATTCCAAAAGCACCCTACTCGCTACACAAAATTTGGAAACAAATAACAGAATAATCCAAAATATTATCGAATTGAATGAAACCCTTAAGCGAGACAAAAGAGAAGTTTTATACTCCTGGATCCCCTCTCATATTGGTATTGAAGGCAATGAAAAAGCCGACACAGCAGCAAAGTTGGCTCGCTCTAGCTCTGGTACAAATATAATGGAATATGAGCTGACAACTCATCAAGACTTCCAAAAGTACTGCACAAAGGCGCTAACGGAAATGTGGAACGAAGAATGGAGAAATAGCAGACCAACTAAGCTACACAAAGTCCGAAACAACATAAATGACTTCAACCCAGCGCTACTACTAAATAGAAAAGACCAAGTGAAAATAACCCGATTAAGAATAGGACACTCAAACTGGACACACTCATATCTCATCACAAAAACCGAACCAAATTTCTGCGACACCTGTAGCGTACAAAATACCATTGAACACATCTTGACAAGTTGCCCTAAATACAATACGAAGAGGACTCAACATAAGCTACAAAACCCACAAACGATCTTACAAGGAACAGAATCCTGTAATAATGTCCTAAACTTTTTAAAAGACATTAAAGTATATCAATTGCTCTAAATATGATAGGCCCCACTAGGCAACCCAAATGTGGTTACTAATAACCTACAAGGTGCATGTGACCTAAAACGCCCAAAAAAAAAAAAAAGTATTATTTAATGAAATAGAAATTAAATATATGACATTGAGTAGCCCTCTAATTTTCTTACATTTTACTGATCCTAATTAAATTTGGTACAACGAATATATTAACATAAAAATTCATTTTAAAACCTGGACAAATAATTCCGTCACCCACGTATGGATGACATGACAATCAATATGTTAAAGCGTTCGATCAAACAAAACGATATTTTTCGAACAAAACTGAATTTGTTTCGCGTCGATCTAATCGATTGGCTCGTCCAGTTTAGCGATTTAGGTCGAAGTTTTTATAGAAAGGGGACCGGGTAAACGGCCCCTTGACGATAAATCGTCGAACGTTTACTTTTTATTAGAGATGGGGGTGTAACTCTAGGCTTAATCTAGGGCAATGTATATCAACGAGCGGAGACTGACAACAATTTAGCGACGACAGAGACCTGTCTGACCGCGCGGTCACCGATTGGAAAAATTCGAGCCGCCATTCTTGCGAAGCTTGATCTCTAGAAAATCGAAATAACCATTTAAATCGCTCGCATCGTTCATTTCCCGCTTGATGGAACATTCGTTTTCGGAGCCACCCCCGGAGTCCGGACGATTTAGTTCTCCCCCAAGTTTTTAATTAATCGGGTCCACCGCGTAAATGGCGTTTCCTTCTTGCGAAGAAGGTTGGGCGAAGGAGAGAAAGGAGAAGAAAAAAAAAGGAGGATCGGTGCCACTTCCGATTGATTAGGGGCGGCGGTGTGTACTCTTCCGTTGGCGGCCGCTTGTACCCAGCTGGGTTCACTCCCCCTCGCGGCCTCGTGTACCCTGGTAACCAAATGTAATTATTTTTAAAAAGGATGTAGGGACCGTCGGGTTTTCAGCGAACGGAACGCGTGGATCGGATCGAGCGTAGGTGCTTCCAGGGCGAGCATCGTGGATAGGTCGAGATGCGCGTTTCTGTAAATCATTCTTCGCCGAGAGAGTGCTATCTCCCTCCCCCTTGCCCCTACACCTACGTCACGAACCTTTCCTACAAATCAGGGACGGCGTAAACCGGAAGTCTTCTCGCGTACAGTGCCACGAAAAAATATCTGCGCGCTCGCTTCTTTGCGACCGCCATAAAATGGCGACGATCTAGAATTTTTCGGCTTTAAAACGGTCCGGTGAACTTAACCCTTTGCACTCGAAGCTATTTTAACTCCAAAACGAAACATTTCTTCCGACCTGGAATATTGCCCTTCTACAGTGACTCCAAATAATATTCGCACACACAATATTGGACTATACTACTTGAATTTTTTTTTGAGAAGTTAGAACAATTGGATCGTTACATAACGTGAAAAAATTTTTTTACAAAAATTTCAATTGGTCGAAATTGCAGAGAAAAAAACTAAAAGTTGTATTTTGCCACTTTTTTATGTGTACTTACATTGAAAATTTAGGAAGAACGATTTGTAGATCTGTATCGATTATACATATTCTGAGAATTTCATCAAAATCGGTCAACGTTGCAATGAGCTGCAGATGTTAGGAAATGATTACATAAGGGCGAAATTCCCTGTCAAAGCCAAAATTGTGCGACTTTCGCGCTTAAGTTTTCATCGTTAAACGTTTGTAGCTCGGTGCAACGTTGACCGATATTGATGAAATTCTCAGAATGTGTATAATCGATACAGATGTACAAAACGTACTTTTTAAATTTTTCGTGTAAGCCCGCATTAAAAAGTTGAAAATTCAACTTTTAGTACTTTCTCTGTAATTTCGACCAATTGCAATTTTAATCAAACATTTTCCTCACGTTATGTAACGCTCGAATTGTTCTAATTTCTCAAAAAAATTCAAGTAGTATAGTCCAACATTGACAAAGTTATGCGATTTTTAAGAGTGTGCGAATATTATTTGGAGTCACTGTATATATTTTTCTTTTTCATGTTACACATACGGAAATGGTGCAATTTACTCGTACAATACCGAATTGTTTAGTAATTTATTAAATACAAATTTAATAATGTGAAAAATATTTTTAATAATGATACAGCAATTTCTAGTGGTGCCTTACAGTCACCATTCGAGTGCCAAGGGTTAATTGTTGGAAACGCACCGGGAAATAATTGTGAAATAGAAAGCCGGTCATTTTAACCATGGTAGGTTTAGCGTTAACACTTTGACTGCCAAATTAGAAACCTGAAAAATTCCATAAAATCAAAGTGAGTTATTTAATGAAATAAAATTGAAAAAAATTAAATGTATGATATTGAATAGTCCTCCAACTTTCTTGCATATTACAGATCCTAATAGGTACAATGAATATATTAACGTAAAAATTCATTTTACAACCTGAACAAATAATTCCGTCACCCACATATCGGTGACATGGCAGTCAACGTGTTAAAATATAATTTCTAGATTGCATTATCTGCAACAAGACCTCTGCAAAAATTTATTGTATCTCCTATTGATAGGCTTCGTACAACTGAGCTGTGCGTCAGAGAAGCTGAGCAATGTGTCTTTGAAATAATAATTTCAGAAGAAGTTGTTATATCATATTAATTCCAAAACTTGGTTGAATTATGAAGCTTGCTTGCTTGTTTGCTGTCGCTTACGAACAATTGAGAACAATTCTGAACTTTTGATCCCAAAAAGTCTCAAAAAATTGCCAGTAAGCGAAGCAATTTAAATGATCCATTAACAAAGAAACAATTTCCTTGGAGAGAGAAGTAAGAATAGATTCACCAGCAAAGCTGATTTTCGGGAGGGCATCGTTCATTAATGTGTCCCGCGCGCAGGACCGTCGAAACTTGGCAATAAACGATCGCCAAATTACCGAGTAATAAATCGTTTTATCTTCGCAACCGGGTCGATATCACCGTTGATTTCCTCGTACAACGCTTTCTGGCACACGGAGCCGACGTCGAGGACGGATCTATTTTCGCCGACAGGTAAACCAATCAATTCCGGCCGTGAAACTGCGTGCCGCAGGTTGTCTTATTGTGGTCACCAGGTGGGAAATCGGGAGATCGAGTTTTTCCCATTGGATCTACGGATTAAATTGGCCGCGCGATCGCGTGTCCCCGAAGCTTGCTCGGCATGTTTTATCAAGCGTCGAGACGCCCCCGCGCGTCTTGAGACGTCTGACGAGTTAACTGATTTCACCGTTAATGTCCCACCGCCCTCGGATTCTGTTAATGTTAACGGTCCGTACCAATTTACCAAGAAATCTCGGCAACCAGCAACGTTCTCTGATTCTTCCTTCGTCGCTGCGTCCGCGAGGGCGGAGACCGAGATAGGACGTTATCGTTAACATAAACACCGGCACGATGCTCGCCGATGATAACGATAAAAGGTGCGACACGACGGTACGGGACCGTTCCACGAGAAATGCGAATTTCCTCTCGGATGGTAAAATACCAAGAAATAATTTCAGTCGTTAATTCCGTGGACTGTAGGAAATTAAGAAAAATGTACACAGAACGCTAATGGTTGCGATATTACTCATGGAATGAACAAATATATTCGTTATTACCAGACTGCGGATTTTATGCGTTTACAACGAAAATAAGCAGATGTAATTTCAAACAGTAATGATATTACAAGAATTTACAAATATTGTTACGATATTTTCAACCTATTAAATATATTAAGAAAGAAAATAAATTTTTGCTTCTCTCCAGTTTGTTGGAATTCAGGTAGAAAATTTTTATTTTGCATAAACATCTGCTGTCCAGTTGTTACTAAGGTAATTTTCAGTTATTCTTGTTAACTTTGATTGATATTAATATTAATTCATATTAAGAATAAAGTAAAGGAGATCTGCAGGTACAATTAAATTTTGTACAATAATAATATTACTATTGCAGTATGAATTATTTCCATTTTTCTATTATTTTTATCTCAAGTATTTGAAGTGGAATATTATTTCAAGAAGCATTTGGTCAACAACCATTTTACAATTGCAACGACTGCAACACAATTTTGTTCTGCAATGCAGAATTGATAAATGCGTAGTAATAGTACATTCTTCATTAACTTTTCACCCAAATATTATTTTATGTAATCATAGCAACAATGTACACACAAATTTCTTTCAATTTCTTTGTGAATGAAAATTTGTAATCCTTTTCGATCAAGACAGAAATTTCGTCGAATGAATCATGTACAAATACGCCGAAGATACCTCGTATCAATTCCAGATTAGGAAAACGCATGGTCTCGTTCCGTATTGAATTAAGGTAAA
Organism: Seladonia tumulorum; assembly: GCA_913789895.3. NCBI lineage: Eukaryota > Metazoa > Arthropoda > Insecta > Hymenoptera > Halictidae > Seladonia > Seladonia tumulorum. The sequence goes on from OU565276.1 coordinate 3,845,694, forward strand.
GGCACCAGTAGTTGACCATTTTATAGAAAAACATAAAAAATAAGGTTCTTATAAGTGCACTTTTGATGAAAATGAACCTCGGATGCCATGCCGTCTGTTGTTTAAATTTCAAAACAATAAGAACATTTCAAATCTTATTTTTTATGTTTTTCTATAAAATGGTCGGTAATTATTTACATTAGGGGCTTCCTCATAGATTTTGATAACCTTGAAATATGTTGTCAAGGTCATCATTCTGAACAACTTTTTCCTCTACATGTTACCGCCGCTCAGCTTTAGTTTCCGAGATATTCGCAAAAAAGTTTCAACTTCTCAAAAAGTGATCGGAGTAGGTGTGTGTAGGACTGTGTAAAATAGTATTTCAAATAGTTGACAGTAACTTACATTTTTATGATATTTTGTTGCCTGTAATGTTATTACGATATTGTAGTCTGTTTATCAACATGTTACATATTCGTAATTAAACTACACATAATACTTTGCTAACTATTATAGCTTCTCATGTTAAAAATTATGATTTATAATATTAACTACTTGCTCAACGTATTTTCATTGTAAGGAAATATTTTAAATACAAAATAAAAATATTTCATTTATCTATCTGGTTATCAAAATAAAAATATTTGATTTAAAGTAGTATCTTATTTGAACCACATTAAATTATACTATATACCAAATCATTAATGATCGTTAATATACCCAGATAGCACGCGACGTCTTCAAGACGTCTGTTTTACGTCCATTTTTGGTCTGAACGTCTTACGTCCTGAAAAGACGTCTTTAAGACGTCTGTAAGACGTCTTTTACGAGTCGTCTTTAAGACGTTTCATTTCTTGACGTTTCAGTCATTCTAAACTGCTAGAGAAAAGCTTTACAAACTGTACACACGCAACGCAATATAACGCAGTTTTCCATCCTTCGAATAGACGTTTATTTATTTAGGAAAGTTAAATAACTAAATTGTTAATTTAGTACTATTAGAATATATTACATATACAGTGAGTAACGAAAGTATTCGAACGCCCTTTAAATCAGTATAACTTTTTTTTTAAAGTGAATCAAACGATCTGACTTTTTTGAAGAGTTAGAAGAATTGGTTTTCCAAATGATGTGTAAAAAAGATTTTGAAAAAATTGCAATTGGTAAGAATTACATGAGAAAATAAAAATGGCACTTTTCACAACTTTTTTATTTGCACCTGTAGTGAAAATTTAAAATATGCGTTTTGTAGATATATGTTAGTTATATACATGCTGCAAATTTCATTGAAATCGATTAATATACACACGAGCTACAACTAGTTAAAAGTGGTGAAAAGCGTAGATTTTCACGACTTTTGGCCAGTTTCTGCTTAAAATCCTCAGATTTTCTAACATATTTTGATACGTGCCATTTTTATCTGCGTCAGCCGATTTCGATGAAATTTTCAGTACGTGTATAACTAACATATATCTACAAAACGCATATTTTAAATTTTCATTACAGGCTCAAATAAAAAAGTTGTGAAAAGTGCCATTTTTATTTTCTCATGTAATTCTTACCAATTGCAATTTTTTCAAAATCTTTTTTACACATCATTTGGAAAACCAATTCTTCTAACACCTCAAAAAAGTCAGGTCGTTTGATTCACTTAAAAAAAAAAGTTATACTGATTTAAAGGGCGTTCAAATACTTTCGTTACTCACTGTATATTCGCAATAGAATCGCAGAAACACATCATCTAGTAAACGGCAAGTCCCGAGTTCGAATCCCGCCAACTGCATAAATATTTCTAAATGTGATTTTTTAAGGTCCTTTCGAAGGGAGAGTGGAATATTCCATCAACAAAGAAGTGCACAGAAAAGTAATACATCAAAATAAATAGATAAATAAATAAATAAGTTAAATAAATAAATAAAGCATAAAATGTTAATGTTCGCGGATATGCTGAAAAACATTCTTTTAATTTATTTTTTTTTTTATTTATTTAGTTTTTTTGTTATAACAAACATTCAATTTATATTTCTTGTACATGTATACAATATTCAAATTCAATATTTTTCTCACAAGAAAAAATGTGGCTTAAAAAATATTTTTCCAATATTTGACAAACATATCTATCTAATATTTTTGTGCTACTAGGGGTCTGTTTCGGGACGTCTTGAATACGCCTGTTTCGAGACGTCTTAAAGACGTCTTTAAGACGTACAGTTTTTTCACAAAAACGTTCCAGAGACGTTCAGAAGCCGTTCGGAAAACGTTCGTAGGACATTCAGACGTCTTATAGACGTCTGAACGTCTTCGACAGACGTCTTAAAGACGTCTTTAAGACGTCTCTGTGCTATCTGGGTACGTTGCAAAATATGATAGAAAACCTTGTATCCAATGTTCCACATACGAATACTAATCCTACATTATAAAATACTAATGTAAAGTGTACTTACTTCTGAATCTTCTGTACCTCCGTCGAATCCACACCACACAATTATTGACTCACGAGAATAGGTCCGAATAATTGAACAACAATCACTAAACAACACACACAACACACACACACACACACAACCCATTTTGTAAAATCGTGACAACGAACGAGAAGATGTCACTCCGACCACGAACAAAATAATACTGCGATTTTAACAATGATCCCTTCCACGGAGGTGGTAGGGTCAGATTATCCTAGGAAGGTTAGACGCTGAGGGTCTATAAACACTACATACAAAACCAAGGTAAAAAAAATTATGGCGGGGCACCGACCCTATTTCCCGGAATTCCCTGTTTTCGTATCACACGTCCGTGGGTTCGAAGCGATTAAAATCGCAGTATTATTTTATTTGTGGTCGGAGTAACATCTTCTCGTCTGCTGTCACGATTTCGTTAAGTGTGTTGTGTAGAGTTTAGTGATTGTTGTTCAATTATTCGGACCTATTCTCGTGAGTCAATAATTGTGTGCTGTGGATCCGACGGAGGTACAGAAGATTCAGAAGTAAGTACACTTTACATTAGTATTTTATAATGTAGTTTGTAGTACTTTAGTATTATATTTTATTATTCGTATCTAGAATATTGGATGCAAGGTTTTCTTTCATATTTTGCAACTTCAATGTCCCTTTAACACTAGATTTACAAAGCACTAAAACTGACTACTTAACATTATTTTACAAAAATAACAAGAACGTGTCTATCCACATTTGTATCAATTTTTTAAATAATATATACCCGAAAAAATTATTTTGTTGAATAATTCCCCATGGATACGTCTTCTCTAATGTAAAAACCTCTAATGTAAATATTTACCTTCAAATCTAACCTACACCTACTCCGATCACTTTTTGAGAAGTTGAAACTTTTTTGCGAATATCTCGGAAACTAAAGCTGAGCGGCGGTAACATGTATAGGAAAAAGTTGTTCAGAATGATGACCTTGACAACATATTTGAAGGTCATCAAAATCGGTGAGGAAGCCCCTAATGTAAATAATTACCAAATGGTCAACTACTGGTGCCTTTACCTTAAGAGGTTAAAATGTACTATCGTGTTCATATTTTCGTTAACAATTCTTACCGAAGTATTCGTGTTAATGTTTATGCACAAATATCGAACTTTAAAAATAAGTATAATTAATATAGATATGTGCCCATAATTATGAAAGTGATCTGTCAAAATTAAAAAAAAATGAATTTATCACTTATTTCACATGACATGATTTTAAACTAAATTTATTCAATGTAAAAAAAATGAAAGAAATATATGACTTAGACCACTTTCATAATTATGGGCACATATATCGGTAGTCCCACAGTAATTGGGTCCTGCCGCGAATTCGTTGGTAGATATTGAGATAACTGCTCGTAATTAGTGCATGTAAAAAACCGTCAAATAAACTCGGCGATCGTGTGATCTCTGCCGTGTTCCGTGAAAATGGTGAAATAGAATTCGCCTGTTTCCCCTCGATCCATGAAGGACACTAACCCCACGCCTGCGCTCTATTAGGTTCGAAAGAACGCGTCCGTGTGCGAACGAATTCGGCGGTCCAGTTACTGGACCGGTTTAGTTCGTTTCGCGGATTACGCGAGAAACGTTTCGACCCGTTCTCGCGAACCTGATTAATTAATACTTATGCGAACCTGGTCGATTGTACTGTGAGCAAAGTCTAACTGTCCGCGATGTCTTGTGCGTCGTTCCAAATTCTTTCGGAAAACCCCGTGGACCAACTTGAAACATGTTCCAGATCTTAAGACACCAACGCAGAAGAATTTTCCAATTTTATATAGTCGATTTAGTGTATCACTGTGCATAATGATCTTTCACGGAATTCGGAGCTTTGGAGAACTTCTAAGCTCAATGTGTCTTCGGTAATCTAAAAGTGTGAACAAAGTTCCTGAAGATGTTAAGCCAGCCGAATGCAACAACAATAGAACTTGAAGTCTTCGTAGGTTCCGCAGGTTCGAACGTTTTGGGTTGAATCGGATAATCCTGTGAAACGACAAAATTGATTAACATTAAATCTACCACGGTCAAAATGACTGGATTTATATCTTACAATTACTGAAACTATAAAAATTCGTTTATGGAAAATAGTAAAATAAATTTCCTTATCCAAGCATTTATTATATTGAAAATTACAAACAATTGCAATAAATTTAGGGTTGTCATTTTTATAAGGCACTACGTACCAGATGCTGTTAATGCTTGGTAGGCTTAGCGTTGAACCAATCGTAAGTTGATTTTTAGGTTCTTGAAATTTAATGTTACACAGTTTAAGATGGGTAATATATTTTATTCTCAAAATAAATATAATATACAATAAAGATAAAAACTTTTTTCAACATATATGTATTAATAACGAATTCAAGGGTGAATCTCTGCGGAGTTCCGCAACCATCAGTCAGAACATTCTAAAATAAATCTTGGATCAATCAGAACACAAAGCGTGCTTGTAGCAAATCAGGAAAAGCGACTTGAAGCTCTCGCAATTTCCAAATTGAAGGTCACAGCGATCGATCGGGTAGATCAATTTCTCAACAATTTAAACGTATCGATTCGTACAGTTTCCGCAAGGATGGCGTTGAAGAGGAACGCGAGTACGATGTTTGCGTAACCGAACAATGTCGGAGATAGTTCAAACAATTCGCTAACATCGATACGGATATAGAATCGCTATGAAGAAGAGATGATTCGAAGCTGAAATGCTGCATCGCTACATTGTAAATCCCCCGAGAAGAGCGAGCCAAATGTATGGAACGGAGTGTGCGAGTGCTCGTGCGATGACGTGCCATAAATGATTCGCATCAATGAGACCAGGACCGGCAGCCTTTGCTTGTCACGAAGGTAAGTGCCCTTCTATTCAATTCTAGGCAAGGATTCGTGTGAATGGGCGGATTGTGCTGACGATAGCACCGGACAACGATTGACATCGCCGATAAAGCGTGCTCGCGCACGTTCATTTTGACTGAAGCTAGCCTCGGAGAACAAAACTTTATTAAAAGAAATACCCCTTTGTTCCCAGCCGTTTTCACCGCTACACAATCTCGGAAATTGAAATTTTTATCTTTACTACGAATTTTCTATTTTAAGAGAAACATTCCCCAGTAGCACAAAAATATTAGATAGATATTTTTTTCAAATATTGGAAAAATATTTTTTAAGCCACATTTTTTCATATGAGAAAAATATTGGATCTGAATATTGTATACATGTACAAGAAATATAAATTGAATGTTTAAAAAATATAAGCTAAATATTCAGAGGATATAAACTAGATATTTAAAAAATATAAAGTAAATATTTAAAAAATTTGAATTCAATATTTGAAAAATATAAATTCAATATTTAAGAAACATTCAATAAAATTTTCAAATTTAAGAAAATATTATAACAAAAATTAGAAACTATGAATATGTATTACTTTCTGCGCACTGTTTGTTGAGGGAATATTTTCTGTATTATCTGTATTTGGAAAAAATATTCTATTTCTAATATTAAATAAAGATTTGTTTTATAATGAGAAAAAAATATTCTACTTCTAATATGAAATGAAGATTCATTTAATATTTAGAAAAAAATATTTTTCTCGTAACATGAAATAGATATTTCCTGAATATTTAAAAAGAAATATTTGTTACTTAATATCAAATAAATATTCTATGTATATTTGAATATTAAAAAAGGATGGTATCTCTTTTTAATATTATATGAATGTGTATACAATATTTTGTGCTACTAGGGTTTCTTCCGGCCAATGGAAGAAATCTCGTGAAAATAAAATAAAAGCACATAGAGTGCGTTCTATGTAGACATTTTCTTAAATTTTACAAATTTGTATATACGAAACTTTATTAAAGGGAATACTCCTTTGTTCCCAGCCGTTTTCACCGCTACACAATCTCGGAAATTGAAATTTTTATCTTTACTACGAATTTTCTATTTTAAGAGAAACATTCCCCAGTAGCACAAAAATATTAGATAGATATTTTTTTCAAATATTGGAAAAATATTTTTTAAACCACATTTTTTCATATGAGAAAAATATTGGATCTGAATATTGTATACATGTACAAGAAATATAAATTGAATGTTTAAAAAATATAAGCTAAATATTCAGAGGATATAAACTAGATATTTAAAAAATATAAAGTAAATATTTAACCCTTTGCACTCGGCGCTATTTTCATTCTAAAATTAAATTTTTCTTCCGTCTTAGAATATTTTCATTTATTCATACGAAACTGATCCCATGTCCACATATAATATTTAAATGTTTAGTAGTCTATTAAATACAAATTTTCTAATGTAACAAATATTCTGTAATATTTTTTGTAATTTCTTTGAAATAATGCCATAACAATTTCTAGTGGTGCTTCAGAGTCACCACTCGAGTGCTAAGGGTTAAAAAATTTGAATTCAATATTTGAAAAATATAAATTCAATATTTAAGAAACATTCAATAAAATTTTCAAATTTAAGAAAATATTATAACAACAATTAGAAACTATGAATATGTATTACTTTCTGCGCACTGTTTGTTGAGGGAATATTTTCTGTATTATCTGTATTTGGAAAAAATATTCTATTTCTAATATTAAATAAAGATTTGTTTTATAATGAGAAAAAAATATTTTTTTCATAATATTAAATAAATATTATTTGTATATTAGGAAAAAATATTCTACTTCTAATATGAAATGAAGATTCATTTAATATTTAGAAAAAAATATTTTTCTCGTAACATGAAATAGATATTTCCTGAATATTTAAAAAGAAATATTTGTTACTTAATATCAAATAAATATTCTATGTATATTTGAATATTAAAAAAGGATTGTATCTCTTTTTAATATTATATGAATGTGTATACAATATTTTGTGCTACTAGGGTTTCTTCCGGCCAATGGAAGAAATCTCGTGAAAATAAAATAAAAGCACATAGAGTGCGTTCTATGTAGACATTTTCTTAAATTTTACAGATTTGTATATGCGAAACTTTATTAAAGGGAATACCTCTTTGTTCCCAACCGTTTTCACTGCTAAAAAGTCTCGAAAATCGAAATTTTTATCTTTACTACGAATTGTCTATTTTAAGAAAAAAACCTTTCTTTCGGCCAATGGAAGAAATCTCGTGAAAATATAATACAAGTACATACAGTGCGTTCTATGTAGACATTTTCTTAAATTTTACAGATTTGTATATACGAAACTTTATTAAAGGGAATATCCCTTTGTTCCCAACCGTTTTCACTGCTAAAAAGTCTCGAAAATCGAAATTTTTATCTTTACTACGAATTGTCTATTTTAAGCGAAACATTTCTACCTACCAATGGAATAAATCTCGTGAAAATATAATACAAGTACATACAGTGCGTTCTACATAGAAATTTTCTTACATTTTAAAGATTTGTATATACGTTAACATGTTAATTGTTACATTAGACATTATACTATGGGTGTATTTCCTGGAAAATTTTGTTTCCTCTACTGAGAAACGCCGTCAACAAAAGTATTATTAATCGTGTTTCGTATACGCATAAAATGCTAATTATCAGACTCGAAATTCCTTTATGTCCGGAAAATAACATTACATAACATTTTATAATTTGCATATCTGTAATTACGATCAAACACCGATCATTACAATAACAGAATAATATTTTCGATGAAACATTTGTTTATTGTAGGAATGCGGTATTTGTTTGAAGTCGCAACGTGTTCCAAATTCGTGAGCGTTAGACATCTACTGATTTAGTCGCTCCAAAATGTTATTCAATTCTAACTATTGATTTGATTTCCTTTTACTATACTTTAGGGTAAAAAGGAAATCCATCTGATTTGTAAAAAATAATCGTGTTTTGTTCGGCAATGTTACATAGAACATTTATTTATTTTTAGAAACCAATAATTCGAAGGTTGGGTTAGTGTCAAAATTAAATTCGCTGATCGTGTCCATCACCTCTAACTTCAATATTAATAAAATCGAATTTAGATGAACGTAATAAAATTCATAATCGATCAAAAAATCGATGCAATTTTGTCACTTAACCCTTGGCACTCGAGTGTTGACTCTGTAGCGTCACTACAAAGATTGTTGTGGCATTATTTCGAAGAAATTAAAAAAAATATTACGAAATATTTGTTACATTGCAAAATTTGTATTTAACGGATTACTAAACATTTACATATTGTATGTGGGAATCAGATCAGTTTCGTATGAATAAAGTGAAAATATTCTTAGACGGAAGAAACATTCCTTTTTTAAACGATCTATTCACGCGCAAATATTTATATTGCACGCGTGACATTATCGATCGTAATTCTGGATATCGGCGCACGGAGACGGCCGACTTCCGGTCCCAAACAATTGGATCCGAGGGACGCTCGCACCTGGCCTACGCGACAATGATTTCCAAGCGTCTTTTAAACTGTTCGAGCAGCTTCGTCCGGACACTCGGACGGAATCTAAAAATCATGCTCTTCGCGGTTCCTCTGGAACGCAATTCCGACATAAGATAGAATCGTTCGGTAAAGTTTACTCCCGGTTGAAAGAGTTTATCGTCTCGAGTGGCGAAAATAGATTTCTCTCTTCCTTTTCAACGTACCGCGCGGGAAAAAGAAGAGGTTCCGTGCATTTTCTCGACGCGCGAGAAACAAGAGAACCGAGCGGAGCACCTACAATGGAAACGGGAAAACAGACAAGTGGACTTACAATTGCATAAAATAATTGGAAAAGTGAGAGAACAGAAAAACCGATGCGTGTGCATTTGTCGCGCGGTAGCCATTTTTTTATTTAATGCAATTAGAATCTCAAAGTAGAGATTATTTTGCCATCATTTTTCTATACATTATACATTATTATAAACTATACAATTTTCTCAGAGATTTAACACATAGGCATTCAGAAACGAGTAGGTTATTTTATATATTTCAACCGTAGGTCTGGAAAGGAGAGCATTTCTTTTTTAACTCTTTGCACTCGAAGAAATTTTAACTCCAAAACGAAACATTTCTTCCGACCTAGAATATTTCCCTTTTTTTTTGTTGCGTGTTTAATGTCACATGAACCTAACTACGGTTATTCCATATATTTTTTTCCACGGTATACATACGAAAATCGTGCAATTAACTCGTACAATACTAAAGTGTTTAGTAATTTATTAAGTACAAGCAAATTGAATAATGTAAAAAATATTTTGAATAATTATACAACAATTTTTAGTGGCTCCTTACAGTCGCCATTCGAGTGCTAAGGGTTAATAAAGTGACTCGCAATAATATTCGGACGCTTTTAAAAATCGTATAACTTTGTTAATATTGAACCATGCGACTTGGATTTTTTTTTTTTAAAGTTAGCACAATTGATTTGCCATATAAAATGAAAGGAATTTTTTACAAAAATGGCAATTGGTCGAAATCACAGAGAAAATAATAAAAGTTGTATTTAGCAACTTTTTTATGCGGGCTTATATTAAAAATTTAAAAAGTACGTTTTGTACATTTGTACGAATTATACATATTCTGAGAATTTCATCAAAAACGGGCAACGTTGCAATGAGCTGCAAATGTTCCAAAATGATCACATAAGGGCGAAATTCCCTGACAAGGCCAAAATTTTGCGACTTTCGCCCTTAAGTTTTCATCGTTAAACGTTTGTAGGTCAGTGCAACGTTGACCGATTTTGATGAAATTCTCAGAATATGTATAATTCGTACAAATGTACAAAACGTACTTTTTAAATTTTTAATATAAGCCCGCATAAAAAAGTTGCTAAATACAACTTTTATTATTTTCTCTGTGATTTCGACCAATTGCCATTTTTGTAAAAAATTCCTTTCATTTTATATGGCAAATCAATTGTACTAACTTTTAAAAAAAAATCCAAGTCGCATGGTTCAATATTAACAGTTATACGATTTTTAAAAGCGTCCGAATATTATTGCGAGTCACTGTACATAGAGTAATGCATTGAATAATACATCTCGAGTAATACATTGGCAATGCGTGTAACACATTCTTTCCATTGCATTTATTTTCAATCTGGTGCGATTAATGGGTAACATATAAAAGCGTTGACACGAAATTCCCAAAGTGTGAAATATTATTCATGCTTCCGCATTTGTTCATTCCTTCACAAGGGTGCTATATTCACAAGCGTGCTATAGTTTTAAACAACATCCGAGAAGCTTCTAAATTTATTTCACGTGGTCTAGGAATTGAAAATATTTACGCGAACCAAAAAATGTCGGGGAACAAAATATTTTTAAGAAAGTTAAGCATAAAATTTGGGAAATAAAATGTAGAGTTTGCCAGCGTGTAGATTCGCATAAATATTTGCTTACCCCCGTTCGTGTCAGTTTATAAAAAGAACACGAGACTTCTCGAAGTAGATCGTGATAAAGTGAATGAAATTCGCGTAAAAATGGTCGAGAATGTTCACGGTGTTCGATAATAGAGATACACGAAAATTCGACACGGGAGAAAAATTTTTTCCAGATTTATCGGAAACATAGTCGCCGAGTTTTACGGCCCTGCGCAAAACGATAACCGTCTAGCATGCTGTCTGCAGATGGAGTACTGGATGGCGAGCAACGATACCGGTCACAATGGCGGAGCAGAGGCCCTCGAGGGGGTCCTACAGGACCCAGGATCGGTGATCCTGTTCGTCGGCTATCCGCGATGGCTGTTACACTTCGCCGCCGGGTGCTGCGTGCTTTTCATGCTCGTCGGGATCCCGGGGAACCTTTTCACCATTGTCGCTCTTCTGCGAACCCGAAAGGTCAGTTCACACAATTTTGCAATCGTTCGTGCTCGGATTTAACTCATTTCCGCGCGCCTAAACGCTGTCAGAAACCGGGAAACGTTGTCAAATCGGAGACTGAGGATTTTCTACGAGTTCCATTTAAACGTTAACAATATTTACTTGACAACTGAAATATATTCTCTCCAAAATAATTTCCATCGCTGTCTACGCGTTTACTCCATCTTAGAAGTAATTAATATGGTGGACCATTGGAATTCAAAATAAAATTATAATTGGCTAACGGCGGGAGCCACGAATTAATTTGTACATACCTTTCTGAGTGCACATTGAAGTAAAATATTGTTCAATATTGACAACAATTACCAGTAGCAATTATATTGTCCCAGAAGCACGTCTAATTGGAATTTATACGAAAATTCAATGCTAAGCTTACGCCGTAAGTTAAATAATAAATTTTTGGTTACACAGAATTTAATTTAATTCGTGTGTCAAGGGGTCAAATTTTAAATTGTTTAATAAACGAGTGAGCACAATGTTCAGCTTTAAATGCACGAATTGCGGTAGACAATGTGCATGATTTGACGACAATAATTGTTCTCTCAATTATTTCGATGCGTATAACAGATAAAATTGCACTCAAAGACGACATAATTATTATGACTCTTAAATTTTCGTAATGTTTGTACTCGTTAACACGATAATAATTTCGACGCGATCATAGTTGTTGCAGTGCATGTTCCGTGTGTTAACCTGTAACTCTGTATGTTTGTTGCATGTGCCTACAATAGTATCTAGGAAAATGTTGCATAACTTTAAACGTTGGATTCAATGGTATTCAACATTGTCACTATGGTGACGATAGAGCGGCGATTATCAAGGTGTCCAGATAATTCTCAGCTCTGTAGGCGGCGGTTTGAAATTTGTGCAACGATAAACACGAAGATAAATGTAACTACGATAGTGTCTGGATTTCCGAGTGACGAATTTCTTACGCGGAACGATCTAGATTACACGTCGCAGTTGCTCGGGTTTCTAGTGCGCCTTGCCCGTGTTGCTATTAAATCCTAGACGGGCCGCTTTGTGAAGTGGTTCACCTCGGTTCTTGTTTTAGAACACAATGGCGAGGCGCGGGGAAATTTTTAGTAAAAGTTTGCAATCCCAATTACTACGGGGGCTACCAATATGTCCATATTAACTGCACTTATTTTTCAAGCATAATGATTATTGATTACATGAGCCGTTTATTTTGAAAGTGGCCTAAGTCCATTTATCTTAAAATCGAGATATTTAAGGGTTTGCGTTTCAATGAATTTAAAAATATACGTATAGGACATTAATGAGTCGCACTGCTTAAGTGTATCTAAGGGTGTTAAATTTATAGTTCCTATTAAAATAGTGGCAATTATTAAGTGAATAATATGCGTTTTCTTATCAAGAATGGAGTTAGGCCTGTTACGTATGCGGCGCTACCGTTAGCGACCCTTGACCCTTCCGGAGATATGAGTCGAAACAGGGGATCTATTCAAGAAACAAAGGGCTCATTTTTGAATCGATCTAAGCTAGGCTCCTGCAAGCGATGCAACGAGTTGCATAACTTCCAGGAACTCGGTTTAATCTGAACCTCCCACTCTCGTCTGGGGCCGATTTTGGGCAATATATAAGGGCATAGAATTCCCTTCGAGTTGGGCAGAGAGTTAGAAGAGTTCACGCTGTACGCGTCGAGTCATTCGCTAAATCAGAACAAGACAGGGCTTAAGTTCCCTATCAAGTAATTAACGGTACGTTCCCAAATAAGGGACCTTGATTTAGTCTGCCCCCGCACACCTTGGTGCGTTAAAACTAAGAGTTTAGATTGCGACAATTTACACTCCACATTTGTAACCCAATTTAGTGGTTAATATATATATACATATGTATATCGATATCTTTGTGTGTCAATCCTATTTACAATTTCATTTTACCTAGTTCGATTTCCCAGTCACTAGTATTTCCGTAACGGTACACCTTTACCGCTCGAGGTGTATCATTTCAATTCCTAGATTACGAGTCTGCGGAACCCTTGACCTATCCCTTATACGTGGCGACCCGGTGGTGAAAGAGACATCGGCAAGTCCACTCCTTCTTCCTTACACGAGGCGACCCGGTGGTGAAAGAGACACCGGCCAGTCCTACGTGCTCCGAAAGTGGCAACCTGGTGGTGAAAGAGACACCGGCGAGTCCATTTTACCCTACTTCCACACACACGAGGCGACCCGGTGGTGAAAGAGACGCCGGCAAGTCCTTGGGTGCCCTTATACGTGGCAACCCGGTGGTGAAAGAGACATCGGCAAGTCCACTCCTGTGTTCCACACGAGGCGACCCGTTGATGAAAGAGGCAACGGCCAGTCCGACGTGTACCTTCCTGTCTCTATACCATAATCTTTCCAAAACCTAAACTCCCCTCGGTTCCGCAAGCTGCCGAACCTTGGCTCGTAACAGGCCACTTTCAAAATTAACAACCAGATTCATTATAAAATTTGAAGGTGCCCAAGTCCATTCAACATAATTTAAGATGCTTCAAATTGAAAAAAAAAAACAATACTGAATTTATTTTACATATCCTTAAAACACTTCAGGAACATAATTTATGCGATTCAATTAACTACATAACGTGCAAAATTACAAACATAAATTTATTACAAAACAATTTACTACTCATCTACATTTTGTGCGTGTTAAAGGGATTTGAAGTAATCATGATGTTCCGGTGGTATATATCGTAATAGGTCCATCATGTCCTTGAATTTTGTTGTTGTAATTTGTCTGATATTTTTATACAGTGGTGTCAATACAATATTTTCGAACTTTTTTGGTCTACCCCGACGTGGTAATAAATTCAGGACTTTAAAATTTTCATTCTTATTCATTGATGTCTTATAGAAAATTTTATACGGTTCATTTCTGACAAAGCGCATCCAACATATTTTTAGCCAGTTTATTGATTCTCCATTAGAATTTTTTACTCTTTTAAAAATTGCATCTTCTAATAATTTTGTTGATACAAAATCTTCTTGTCTCATTTCATTTACAATAAAATTATTACCTTTCCGACACTTTTTCATAATCTTGTAATAATCTTGGGGAACGAACAGTAAATTTTTTTTTTTTAATCACATTTCTACCACGCCAAAATCTCTATCATTTGGTAAAAACGAATGTCCTGATATTAAAAATTTGTGATCTATGATTTCTACATTATTTTTCAAAGATTGGACAATTTTTAACCACATTAAAGCTATTTTAATGTTTCTATTTTGCCCGGTGCACATGTCACTGTAAGCTATAATGTGTCTTTCACTTTTTAAATTTTTAACATGTTTTAGGATGCATGAAACAATTTCTTGAGCACCTCTGGATGCAATAGTTTCATCCCAAACGTACATGTAAACATTATCGTTATGAAAATTGTGAATGCCTAAGTTTAGAACATACATATTGCGTTTTTTCCGGTACAATATTTCCGGTTTGAGTACAATATCTTTTTCCTGAATTCCGTTTAATCTTTCGCACTTTTTGGATGTGTGATTCATCAATTTTTTCTCTATTGTCATTCATATCTTCATCCTCTGAAGATGAATATTGTTCTATAATTCGGTTTCTTTTTCGATTTTTTTTTAAATCATTACTTACTATTTCTTCTTCACTATCTGAACTAAATAATAGTCTTGTTCTGTTCTTCCCCATGGGTGAAATAATTTCTAAAATTTAATATTAAATTTTAAGTTTTATATTAATTAAACGTACTGGTTATTCAACTAACGCAATTGTCCAAAAACTGAGGTTAAATTGTAAATACTAATTAATTAAAATTACCTTCATCACTACTTTCCGACATTATCGATAGTAAATATATTATCTTGATTATTTAAGTATAAATGGAGTTAGGCCACTTTCAAGCTACACGGTTCGATTATTAAACTAACTCTGAAAACTTATGTGTCAAGAATTATCGTATTTGCTCGGATCATAAGCAACCTGAAATGCTTTACTGATAAATAACATAAAGTTGTACACGTAACCATGATAACCGGAAAAAACTGAAAAACGGAGTTAGGCCACTTTCAAAATAAACGGCTAACATAATGAAAAGTTTGCAATCCCAATTACTGTGGGGGCTACCAATATGTCCATATTAACTGCACTTATTTTTCAAGCATATAACGATTACTAACCCTTTGCACTCGGCGCCATTCTCATTCTGAAACTAAATTTTTCTTCCGCCTTAGAATATTTTCATTTTATTCAAACTGATCATCGATTTCCGCATATAATATTTAAATGTTTAGTAATCAATTGAATACAAATTTTGTAATGTGACAAATATTTTGTAGTACTTTTTGTAATTTCTTAGAAATAATGCCACAACAATTACCAATGGCGCTTCAGAAAGGGTTAACCCCTTGTACTACGATTTATTTCACGGTTTCAGTGATTAGAACTTGTTTGTTATTTATAATTTCTTAAAAAAAGGAGATAATTTATATCTGTCGTATGCCTATATGTTCTCCGATAGCTGTATATCAACAACGCCAAAATAGAATTTTATTTCGGTTTAAGGGAAATTAATAAGAAACATATTTATTAGACCTTGTTCAGCATCTTCATCACGAGTCTGACTCGATATTGTAGGGCAAGGGGTTAAAAATGGAGATACAATATTGTACGATTCCAAACTTGAAAAATTGAGAAAATGATTCCAAACGTTGTTCGATAGAAATCAATATTGTGTTTTATTAACACGTTGACTGCCATGTCACCCATATATGGGTGACGGAATTATTTGTCCATGTCTTAAAATTAATTTTTACATTGATATATTCATTGTACCAAATTCGATTAGAATCCGTAAAATTCAAGAAAGATGAAGGACTACTCAGTTGTATTAATAATTAAATTTTTTCCAATTTTTATTTCATTAAATAAGTTACTTTGATTTCATCGAATTTTTTAGGTTTCTAGTTTGGCAGTCAAAGTGTGTTAATAATCTGTAACAATTTAATAATCTATGTACTTACACCTGTATAATAATTTGGCATTTAGTTTCTCATCCGCATTGTCCTCATGTAATTGTTCTCGTAGTTTCTGTATCTTTCTTTGTTCGGTGTACATAGGTGCAATAAAAGGTTCGCGATCGGTAATTGGATAAATAAAATCGTTCTACAACGTTGATGTTTATAGGTTTAAAATGGTGGTATTTACCCTACGATCGTCAGATAAGACCCGTCGACGCTACGATAACTTCCCGCCATGCATACAAACATTCTCCTTTCTTCGAGTTCCCCGGATTTATGTAGGAGACGATTTTACAACGCGCCGTGCATGCACGATTTATTTTCAGTTCCCGGCAAGCCTTGGAACAGTCATAAAACTCTTCTACCGGTCGCATTGTGCCGGAAAAACCAATTTCTTCGAGTTACCGGGACTTCCAGCAGAAGTTCGTTAGAAACCCAAAATAAGGATTACTTCACGCCCGCGGATGTTTGGAGAAATTTATTGTTCGCGAAACACTTTGCATAAAGCCATAAAGAATCCATTACCCATTCTCGAAAATTGTTATTTAACTTTTAGAGATATTTCTTTCAGAAATAGAAATATTTTCAAAAATATATACAGGGTGGGGCACCACATTTTGCCATCTAGATTTACGTCATTATTATTATGCATAGCAAACAATTTTTTAGGTGAAGTTGAATAGTTTTGATAGGGGCACATTCTGATGGTACATTTTTTTTGTAGGTGGACGTGTAAAGGACATATGAAGGTCATTCATGTTTTTTTAAATGGAATCATATATTTTTTCTTACATCAGCTGATGCTCCTTCATATTCTTTACAAAAAAGTATTAACCCTTAGCACTCGAATGGTGACTAAAAAAATTGCACCACTAAAAATTGCTGTACAATTATTCAAAATATTTTTTACATTATTAAATTCATTCGCACGTAATAAATTACTAAACATTTCAGTATTGTACGAGTAAATTGCACCATTTTCGTATGTATAACATGAGAAAGAAATATATAAAAGGAAAATATTCTAGGTTGAAAGAAATCTTTCGTTTTGGAGTTTAAATTATTGTTTAGCTCAACAATAGGAGATATTTGTGCCTTTTGAGTATGCGTAAAATGCTTTTGCGACTAATTCCAGCTTGTCTTTCGATTTCGCGAGAGCTAACGGATGGATTTAACGTAATTGCGGCTAACATTACAATTTAGTTTGCTTCATTTGTTATTGTTTTATTACGAATTGCCTTTTTGCGTAATAATTGCCCCGTCTGGTGAAATTTTTTAAAAACATAATCAAAGGCACGGCGTGATGGATGATTTCGTTGAGGAAATCTATTGGCGTATAATCATTCTGCATGTGTAGCACTTTTCCCAGCTTAAAAATAAATTGATAACATGTCTATCTTTTCTTCTTTAGAATACTTCATTATGAAGTGATTCACCGTAACAGAGACTAAATTTAACAATGAGTAGGAGAGCAAGAATTGTCAACACAGAAAATGTAAATATTTACATTGGTAATTCTTGCTCTCCTACTACATTATCACATTGAATGCATAATATTGACCAGAAAGTCGAGGTTTCCTAACAAATGAGAATTAAAATATCTCCTAAACTAATGATTTTTTTTACACAAATAGATTAATACTTTTTTGTAAAGAATATGAAGGAGCATCAGCTGATGCAATAAAAAATATATGATTCCATTTAAAAAAACATGAACGACCTTCATATGACCTTTACATGTCCACCTACAAAAAAAATGTACCATCAGTATGTGCCCCTCTCAAAACCATTCAACTAGATGGCAAAATGTGGTGCCCCACCCTGTATATTATTATATAAGGTAAAGGCACCAGTAGTTGACCATTTTATAGAAAAACATAAAAAATAAGGTTTTTATATAAGTGCACTTTTGATGAAAGTGAACCTCGGATGCCATGCCGTCTGTTGTTTAAATTTCAAAACAATAAGAACATTTCAAACCTTATTTTTTATGTTTTTCTATAAAATGGTCAACTACTGGTGCCTTCACCTTATATTGTTATTTTTGAAATATTTTCAAAATCCACAATCTACGTGGAAAAGAAGCAACAGAAAAATGTATCATTTTTCGAATGCTCGGAAAATTTCTGAGATCACGGTCAAACTTGGTTTTATATCACCCACATCTTTTAGCCTGAATTTATAATCTCGGAAACCATTTGTCAGAATGAGTTGATATTCTCTAGCCCAATCAAGAACGTCTGTGGTCAGACGGTCCTGCGGTTTGTAGAAATTACAAACTAATTTCGCCCCGAAACGTGGACGCTCTTGTTTGAAAGTGAAACCGAAAATACGAGCCTGTTCGTTAAAGTCTACAAAACAAGTATTCGATTCAGGTGTTTTTAAAATTCATATCGCAATCGATCGCGCGCCGCGATCGTGGACGTCATTGTCAAGCGAGTCCTTTTGTAAACGTTTCGGTCATTGTTTCGGCGTGGTATAATGGCCACCGTGTTCCTATAAATACCGAAAATATCAGCGGCGTAATAACGAAAACAAGGCAACGATCGGAAGGTTGTCGGCATCGTTTATTATGAAATCGGACTTTCGATCTACACCTTCGGTCGCGGAAGAGATCAGAAGTTTCGCGTTACCGTGTTTTTATTGGTCCCCGGGAGGGGTGGAGAGGTGGAGGAGAGGGGAGGGGGTGAAGAAGAGTATATTCGCGCCAATTCCGACGGAGTCGATCCAATCGATGAACTGGATTTAAACCGCACGAAGAAACAACACCGGCGGCTTTAATGTTTTATTGCACAATGTCCGAGGTATGCTTACTAATGCGAAATTCCTGTTGAATTGGTATTTTCAGCATGGTTCCGTCCGCCGTACGTTTCGCCACGATATAACACGTTCGATTTATGAGACCTGTTGTACGCGCGGAACGTGGAAGATATTTATTTACGACTGTACGTCGAACGCCTCCGTTATAGGCGGCCATTTAAATTGTTCCACACGCGCTATCGAAATTAAAAGAAAAAAGTAGGCTAAATGGTGTTTACGCGATTCGAAGACGCGAGCGTACAGATGATAATAAACAGTCGTTGCTATCATCTTGAAGATCGCGCCAAGGTCATGCTTTTTACACACTGACGTCTGTCTTTTAACGTGGAGCCCACGTCGAAACGAGTTCAACGACCCGATTAGGATTTTAGATAGATAGTCATACACTCCGCGACAAAAAGATAGCACATTATCTAATTTTGTTAATTCTTGCAAATATAATCGAATAACAACAGTTCCCGTATTATATACAGGGTGGGGCACCACATTTTGCCATCTAGATTTACGTCATTATTATTACGCATAGCAAACAATTTTTTAGGTGAAGTTGAATGGTTTTGAGAGGGGCACATTCTGATGGTACATTTTTTTTTTGTAGGTGGACGTGTAAAGGACATATGAAGGTCATTCATGTTTTTTTAAATGGAATCATATATTTTTTATTGCATCAGCTGATGCTCCTTCATATTAAATCCTTCATATAAAAAAATCATTAGTTTAGGAGATATTTTAATTGTAATGTCTATTTACAGAAAAGGTTCAATGTGGTGACCATTTGCATCAGAACACTTTCTGAATCTAGAAGTTAATGACTCACTAACATTGCGTAATGTATCTGATGTTATTTTGTTACACTCATTGATGATACGATCCCTCATATTGGCCATTGTAGTCGGAGGCTCAGCGTACACTTTATTTTTTAAGTAGCCCAACAAGAAAAAGTCGAGGGGAGTTAGATCTGGTGATCTTGCCGGAAAATGAATGGGGCCACCTCGCCCTATCCAACGATTTGGGAACATTCGATTTAATGTATCCCTTGCTATTCTTGAATAATGAGCAGGGCAACCATCCTGTTGAATCTACATTATTTGTTGTGTATGCAATGGTAAATCATTTAAAAATGTGCATAAAGTGTTTGATAAAAAATGTGCATATTTTGGTCCGGTTAGCGATCCTTCGATAAAGTATGGACCAATAAGTCTATCGCCGAGTATGCCCATCCAAACATTTACACTCCATCGATGTTGATTATCCATTTGTCTAAACCAATGAGGATTTTCCGTTGACCATTAATGCATATTTCTTAAATTCATTGATCCATTTTTCGTAAACGTTGCTTCGGCCGTGAACATAACATTGTTGAAAAAGTAGTCTCTTTGAGAGAGAGCCCAATTACAAAATTCTAAACGTTGATAACGGTCATTTGCGGTCAGTTCTTGAACCTTTGATACATGATATGAATGGTATTTGTGCCTTTTGAGTATGCGTAAAATGCTTCTGCGGCTAATTCCAGCTTGTCTTTCGATTTCGCGAGAGCTAACAGATGGATTTAACGTAATTGCGGCTAACACTGGAATTTCGTTTGCTTCATTTGTTATTGTTTTATTACGAATTGCCTTTTTGCGTAATAATTGCCCCGTCTGGTGAAATTTTTTAAAAACATAATCAAAGGCACGGCCTGATGGATGATTTCGTTGAGGAAATCTATTGGCGTATAATCATTCTGCATGTGTAGCACTTTTCCCAGCTTCAAAATAAATTGATAACATGTCTATCTTTCCTTCTTTAGAATACTTCATTATGAAGTGATTCACCGTAACAGAGACTAAATTTCACAATGAGTAGGAGAGCAAGAATTATCAACACAGAAAATGTAAATATTTACATTGGTAATTCTTGCTCTCCTACTACATTATCACATTGAATTCATAATATTGACCAGAAAGTGGAGATTTCCTAACAAATTAGAATTAAAATATCTCCTAAACTAATGATTTTTTTCACACAAATATATTAATACTTTTTTGTAAAGAATATGAAGGAGCATCAGCTGATGCAATAAAAAATATATGATTCCATTTAAAAAAACATGAATGACCTTCATATGTCCTTTACACGTCCACCTAAAAAAAAAAATGTACCATCAGAATGTGCCCCTCTCAAAACCATTCAACTTCACCTAAAAAATTGTTTGCTATGCGTAATAATAATGACGTAAATCTAGATGGCAAAATGTGGTGCCCCACCCTGTATATCACTGTTCGGTTAGCAATGTTGTATCTGTTCAGGGTAAATACTCGTTTTCTGTTTATGGGTTGAACGTTAAGCCGAAAACGTAAACAATAGTGCTGACTGCTGCGTCAAAATGATAGCACAAGGTCAAAATTGTGTCCTTTCAGTCAGCGTCAACGCGTCAATCTGTTCACATTGGCAAGTAGTTAAGATTGTTCGTGTTCCAGTGTTAAAGTATTGTGAAATTTTAAACAATGGCTCCCGGTAAAAGATTGACCGGCCCTGAAATATTAACAATACACAATTTACGTAAAGAAAATTGTTCTATCAGTAAAATTGCGAAACTATTGAATCGTAGTCGCAAGGTTATTTACAATTTATTTAAAAATATAGACGAATATGAGAAAAAGAAAGAGCACAGATCGTCCAAGAGTGGCAACTGATCGTTAGAGGCGTGCAATTTTAAGAGCTGCATCAAATTCTGCTGCTACTGTAAGAGAGATTGCAACAGAAGTTGGGGTAACTACCAAAATACGTAAAGCAACATAAAGAAGCACGTTTACAAATTGCTGAAAAGTATACGCATTGGAAGAAAAAATGGCAAAAAGTTATCTTTACTGATAAGAAGAGATTTATGTTAGATGAACCGGATGGCTACCGATGTTATTTCAACGATTTGCACAAAGAACAACACATTTTATGTAGTCGACAGTACGGTGGTGGTGGAGTAATGGTATTGGAGGGAATTGAGTAGTATGGACACACTGAAATTAAGTTTATAAAAGTGGTAAAATGAATAGTGCAAATTATATTGACTTGTTAGTCGACGAACAATTGAAGAGACATGCTGTAAAAATTTGGGGGCACAAACTTTATTTATCGGCAAGATAATGCAAGTGTTCATACAGCCAAGATTGTAAAAGAATATTTTACACGGGAAAATATGAAAATTGTGGAATGGCCAGCCAGGTCTCCAGATTTAAATATTATAGAAAAT
Source organism: Seladonia tumulorum (assembly GCA_913789895.3). NCBI lineage: Eukaryota > Metazoa > Arthropoda > Insecta > Hymenoptera > Halictidae > Seladonia > Seladonia tumulorum. The sequence goes on from OU565276.1 coordinate 3,868,023, forward strand.
TGCTGAGCCCATTTAGCCAGATCATTATATGTCGGTGGAAGACAATTTCGAACCCTTGACGAAAGAAAAACCTGCAGTGAACGAAACTGGGCAGCATTAAGCAGGAAATTTGTTAAAAAAACTACATAAATCTATGCCAAAACGTTTAGGCGGAGTTACGAAATATTAAAACACTATTTTCTCACACATATTCTTATATTTTATCTATTTTAAGACATTTGTGCTATCATTTTGACGCACCGATTTTTCGTTTAATGTTACACATTCTCCAATAAAATTGTTTCTTCACATAACAAATGCGTTAAAACATATTGAAGTAATTGGTTATTCTTATTACGCAGTATACAGGTCACAATAGTATACAGGTATAATGTGCTATCTTTTTATCGCGGAGTGTAGATGGTCGGAGGTCGATCGTAGACGGTCAGGGGTTGACCCTCCGTGTGCTATGCCGGAGTCATTCGTGACCCGTCGCGGTGGGGATAAGCTCCAGCGACTACAATTTTATTCCGATATGAACTTTTAATTTGGAAAATAAGAAAATAGCTATCCCCTCTTCTTCTTCTTCTACTTCTTCATTCGAAATACGACAACAGCTTATATCGAAAGAAAACTAGTGAAATATCGGTGCGGGTCAGAAATGACTCCGGCATAGGCCTAGAACTCGCAGGAGTTGGAGAGTTAACACATTGCGTATGGGTCACGAGTGTCACGTCCGGTGGTTCGACCGCCAATGATTAATCGAAGATGCTGGCTCAGGAGTAGGGGTCCTCATCATCCGATGTCATTCTTATTGATTCTCAGAATGTAAATCGAACTTTCATTGTGCAGTTTGAATTATCATAGCTTTTTCTCGTAGCAATATCTAATATCTCTTCTATTGAGTCTAAGGATGCAAACCGATCTTATTTGTGCACTTCGCAGAAGGCTGAGTTGTTGATTTGGCATCCTGTTGATGCGTCACTATATTGCGCAGTTCGAATAATTTATATTATATGTGTGTATAATTATATATGTACCTATTTGATTGTTAACATGAATTTATTTAACGCTGATTATTTTATTGTTCTATTTCTAAGCTTACCTTTCTCGTGACATTATCGGATTTTGCAATAATTCTTTATTAGATTGATTAATCATTGGCGGTCGAACCACCGGACGTGACACGAGATATCTTGTTTTTAGCAAATCGAACGTTGCGTACGGGTCACGAGATATCTCGTTTTCATGTTTTTTTCATCATCGTAGAGGTACCGTATCTTATAAAGTGTTGTTTTTGTACATTTTGGAATTTCAAAGCTCGTGTTTTCATTTGTAAGGCAACAATTTTTGAACCCTTTCGCTACGGCACACAGTGGGCAAAAACGGCCTTTTTCGATTCAAAATCAAAGAACTTTCGATAGGAATGAGGTAGAGATATGAAATTTTTTTTAAATGAAAGCTGAAACTTTGTAGAATATGGGAAAAATAGGGAGATTACGGTACGAACGTTTTTTAACCTTGAGAAAATTCGTTAAAGTTGCACAATTTCAAGAAAATTTTGTTTTTGTGGCTAATACGCGCGGAAATTTTTTTTTAACATGCTATATATCGTTTCCCATAGATTTTTTCACGCTTATTTCAAATCTGTTTTCAAAATTTGTTTACGACCGCTGGTTTTTGAAAAAAATAGATTTTTGTGACACAAATTAATGAAATTTTTTCGTTAAAATGACTTGATAACACACTAGTTTGAAAGTATATCGTATTCTCATATATAAAACACAATAAAAATAATAATAATGAAGTATTTTAACGTTTTGAGTTACTTACGAAACATGAAGCACTTCACATCTCGTCATCACTTGACGTATCGCTGTCATTACTACTGGCACTTTCTTCAAATTGTGCAACTTTAACGAATTTTCTCAAGGTTAAAAAACGTTCGTACCGTAATCTCCCTATTTTTCCCATATTCTACAAAGTTTCAGCTTTCATTTAAAAAAAATTCATCGCTCTACCTCATTCCTATCGAAAGTTCTTTGATTTTGAATCGAAAAAGGCCGTTTTTGCCCACTGTGCGGCAGCTCCATCCGCCGAAGTACCGTCACTGAACGGAAACTCGCTCCGGAAATATGCACAGTACGCGTTGTTTCTGTATATATGTTGTTCTAAGTCTTAAATAATAACTGTGCCGAATAAAACAATCACTGCTCTAATGTAACAAGTATATTTACATTTTCAACAGAAAATGTTCTGCTAAATACAAATTAGAAATGTACGTATCCGCTTCCTATTGCTCGCCAAGCATGCTTCTGGAGCGTTCGAAAGTGTGCGGGCTTTGAGCTCGTGTTGAAGGCGCAGTGACCCATACGCAATGTGTTAATATAAAATTTTCTTCGGAAACTTTCTTTCGTTTTCACAGCTGAGAAATGCCACCGCCATCTTCATACTGAACCTATCGGTCTCGGATCTGATGTTCTGCTGCTTCAACCTACCCCTCGCCACGTCGACATTTTGGCATAGTTCTTGGCCGCATGGGGCATTGTTATGTCGTCTGTTTCCTTTGCTGAGATACGGTCTGGTCGCAGTGAGTCTGTTCACGATCCTTTCGATCACGATCAACCGTTACGTCATGATAGGCCATCCTAGACTGTATCCTATGTAAGTAACTTACAATCTTCGTACGGTTAATTAGCTGAAAATGAAAATAATAGTTTATACTTCGAAAACGTACATTTTATTATTAACCTAGAGCTGCTTTAACACTAGAACTACCGAGTAATAAATACAACTGATGAATATTGCTTTGTACTGATGACAAGACTACCTCTATTTAAACCTAATACCATTTTTATTCTAACATGTGCTTCAATTGAAAAAGTTCATTCGAAGAATACTGATGAAAACATTTTTATAATTTCGGTAATTGTGACAGAAAAAATTAGGAACCAGTCATTTTGACTGGTTCGGTAGTTCTAGTGTTAAATAATTCATTAAAGAATAAATAGATGAAATAATCACACGACAAATAACATAATAATAATAATGATCAACTGGGTGTGTTGTTTCAGATTTTATAAACAAAAGTACATAGTGCCGATGGTGATTGGTATCTGGATCGTCGCTTTCGGCTTTCTCGTTGTTACGTGGTTCGAAAGCTGGGGACGGTTCGGGTTGGACACCGCCATTGGATCCTGCTCGATACTTCCGGATGTCCACGGTCGAAGTCCCAAAGAGTTCCTTTTCGTCGTTGCCTTCTTAATCCCTTGCGTTGCGATCGTCGTTTGCTATGCCAGGATTTTCTACATCGTTCGGAAAACCGCCTGGAAAAGACGGAAACGAAACCTAACTGCGAATGCTGACCTCAAGGATGTCAAGCGTGAGGTAAGAATCGAAACGAACAGAAAATGAAGACGTTCGATATTCTAGTCTACAGGTTGTTCATGCTATTACTAGGCAGCGTTTTTCTTCCAAATAGTAAATATTAGAAAAAAATGAAAGAGGAAAAAGTAGTACTGTTTTTTATACGCAACACAATGGCGTATGTAATTTTGTTGTGTTTATACTATTTTGTTAGATATGAAGGTGACCTTCAATTATTTAAATGGAATGCTGTATATTTTTTATATCGCACGAAAGCGTGTGTCTAGACGACTTCATCCGTATACTGCACAGTGACCTCCAAGGTCATGCAAGGTCAGAAATGGAAGAAACATTTTGAATATTTCATAGCAATGTAAGGCTACTTTTCGTACCGAAGTTGTCGGACTTTCTTCAAAATGTAAAAGAACTTCTAACTTTTTATCCTCGGAAAGAAGACACTTCCGATTATGATACTTATTCTGGAAAGACCCTGTTTTCTTCAAACGCTTTGCACACAAAACAAATTGATTTTCATTTGGTTGCACTCTGTCCGGATATTCTTCTAGGTATTTCAATTTACTTCGTCCTTTATTTCCTTTGCACTGCTAATAAATGCGTACCATATCCATCTTCCTGTCCACCGAATAACGATACATTCGGAAGTAATACTGAAATTGTCTCGTCATAGTAGAAACTAGAAGTAAACACTCTGAATGTGAATGACAACATCATCTGATTCGTATAAATAAGGAACACTTGTAAACACATTGGTACAAAATATTCTAAATGTTTCTTCCATTTCTGACCTTGTATCAGCTCGAAGATCACTGTGCAGTATACGAATGAATTCGTCTAGACACACGCTTTCATGTAATATACAAAAACATACAACATTCCATTTAAAAAATTTAAGGTAACCTTCATATCTAACGAAATAGTATAAACACAAAAAAATTATATACGCCATTGTATTGCGTATAAAAAACAGTACTACTTTTTCCTCTTCCATTTCTTTCTAATATTTACTATTTACAAGAAAAACGCTGCCTAGTAATAGCGTGAACACCCCGTATATAACATTTATCGTGAAACTAGTCATTGGCGTTATTATTAATTTAATATTAATATTATTATTAATAGCTCTTCTAAATATACGTTACTCAAGTGAGCTGCATACTGCAGTCTTCAGATAACAAAATAACATTGCTTGCACGTAGAATTTAACCTTGGGACATACTTGCAGGAGATTCAGACAATCTCGAACAGGCCTGATCCAAACATCTGCGCACGAGTATGCGGTGCGCTGAAAATATTTGATTATTATATTTGCTTTATTATTTAAACCACTCTTTAAATATTTGATAAATAATTTTTATTTACAAAAATCAACGGTTTTGTTCCAATAAATTGATCGATTATTGTACAAAAATAATTTCTATTTCCATGGAGATGTCCATTTCCATTGGATTTTTGCAAGGAACAGGGAATCTATATAAGATATAATTGAGCCGCTCAGTGCACACATCGATTAACTCCATAAAACGAAAAGTTGAGAAACGCGATGATGTAATGTATATTGTTTTTAAAAATTCCTCTGATAATATGAATTCAAATATATAATGTAGAATGCATAATTGCAGATATAGCTTTCATCTAACGGTATATAAAATTAATAAGAAAGAATAGCCAACAAACAATCGTCAGTAATGTTACAGTTTTTATGTGACTGGTGGAGTTAATCGATTTGGCAACTGAAAAAAGTAATAAAGTTAAATTTAGTCTTTACATTTTTAAGTTTTTTATTACAGAAAAAGTTAGTTATTATACATTTTTATCACAGCTTTTCCATAAAAATGAATGTTGGCAGTTCGGTTATAATATAATTTTTGTAATTAATTCATAGCAGCTTTATGTTAGCGGCGTTATTCTTTGGGATGATTCAGCAATATTATAAATAATGTCTTCTTCATCAGCTGTATGCGAGGATTCGTCATTTCGATTTGTTGACAAGTTCTTATAGTAATCGTGTTTAACAGGAGGAATGAATTTTAGCAGGTCCATCATGTCTCTCCATTTTTCCTTTGTCACAGTTCTACCTTTAGGATATAATAAAGGCTGATCTATATTTTTCAAACTTTGCGGTCTACCCACTAAAGATTTTCTTATATTAATGGCTTGAAATTCTGTATCTTCATTATAGTCACATTTGAATTGTATGAGATAGAGAGAGGGTTTGGACCTTTCTAACTTTATCCAGCGTATTTTAAGCCAATTTACTGGAAGCCCTGTGACGGTTACTTTTCTGTTAATGATAGACTGTTCTAAAGGTTTCAATAAACTTAAGACGGTTTTAATATTTCTGTTTTGCCCGGTACACGAATCCGAATATGTTATTATTTTTTCGAAGTTTGCAGCGTAAGTCTTTATGTACTTTATTAGACAAGATGAAATTTCTTGAGACCCACGAGATCCTTCAGTTTCTGGCCAAACAAACATGTGGCTTATATTTTTATTGAATTCATGACATCCAAAATTATAAACATATAAATTGCGCTTATAATAAGCTACGGATGTGGTCAACTTGGGAAAGGCTAAAGCTTTTTCCAAGTCAAAAGAAAATACGAACAATTTTTCCGATGTTGCCATTCGATCGGCAGCCATTTGACTGCGAGCCCGTTCAGCCTGTTCTAAGTGAGTTTCCTTTTCAATTTTTGCCATCTTAATTCCCTCATCGTCTGAAGATTGAATTTTTATTTGAAAAGCATCACAAGTTTGACACGTATCCTTTGATGGTTGTTTAAAATGTAAATTAAATTTTGTAGAGAACACATTATAGTAATATTTTTCTTTCACTGGTGCTACGTTTTCCTTTTCACATTCTGTGACGTATAGTTCATACATCTTCTTAATATTTAAGTCAGGATTTAAATATTGTCGTCTTGGATTATGAGCTCTGGTGTAGTGACTACTGTAGGCTGGAAATGACTTTATATGCTTTATAACATTTGTATCATCTATTTTATTGCTTGCAACGCGGCCTTTGCGCTTATCAACCAAAGATGTAACTTGTTCTTTACAGCAGCAACCTCTTACAAACGGTATAATATTTATTTCTTTAAAAACAATCTGGGAGTAATGTTGAAAAGACTAAGAAGTGCACAGTAACATTCAGCGTGCGAGATCACTGCTATAATAACTACCGTTTGCATTGTGCTTCTTTTTATCTGTTTACCGATGCGATTTTGTTACGAATATTATTGAGAGGGAGAGAGCATCTTCGGCTGTTTAAAAACAAATAAGCGTCGATGCACGGCCAGAACAGATACATCGTTACTGAAACGATTTACATTAGAGTATGGAGTTAATCGAAATGGCTTCTGAAATAAATTACTTATTATTCAATGGCCAAAAAAATTTGCCATTTAACGGTGCTAATCTTTATTATTCAGGAAAGTTATTATAAATATAAAAAGTTATGACTATACCAAGGGCTTCGACACTTAAATTTAAGATTTTTCAAAAAGTGGAGTTAATCGATGTGTGCATTGAGCGGCTCAATTATCGTTAATTTTAAAACAACTATAATAATTGCTCTTTTCCAGAATCGCTCGGTTTCCCCGAGGATGCAAGAGGAAGAACTATCAGTCCTGGGTTCGAGTTGCACGGCAAGCGTGATTTGTTCAAATTTCTCTTCGAAACGGACGATTATGGCGCCCAGCAGGCTGAATTGTTCTCGGACTCCTTCGAGATCGGCGATCGGAGGGTCCCTGTCGGAATTTCAAACTTCCTCGGAGCAGGATCCAACGAAGGAAGAAGACGAAGAGGATGAGGAGGAGGATGAGGAGGAAGAAGAAGAAGAAAAAGAAGAGGCATACAGCTTGGTCAACAAAATGGCTGCCGAAGGGACAAACGAATCCATTACAAAATCTTCGCCTCCTGGAGTCCTCGAGGTCTGTGATAAAACGAACCCCGGATTCGGTGTAAAAATAGACGATATACCGTACGTTGACGAGCGTGACGACCTGGACGAAGCGGAGGACGTCTTCTCGCGGAACGATTCCGCCATGATGAACGAATCGGCGGCGAATGGTACCGCTCGAAATAAATTGGAAAGAATGGCGAGCAGGGCTTCGTTCATCATCGAGTCCGCTCTGTGGGTTCAACGATTGAACTCGAAAGTCGAGCGATCGAGCACGCAGGAACAGTCCGCGAAGAGATCGACGATCATCAGGAAAGGATCGAGGTTCCCCAGCCTGGCGAACTTGAGGAAAACAGAGAGTCCTCCGAGGATGTGCAACAAGGACAAGAAGCTGCTCAAGATGATCCTGGTGATATTCTCGTCGTTCCTCGTCTGTTACCTGCCGATCACCGTCACGAAGACGTTCAAGAACGCCATTGATTGGAGGGGTCTCAATATTGCCGGATACATACTGATCTATCTGACCACTTGCATAAATCCTGTGGTGTACGTGGTGATGAGCTCCGAGTACAGAAGTGCCTACAAAAACGTGTTACTTTGCCGAAACGACGTCGGGCCGAGGAACGGAGCTAGAAAACCTTGAGGACGATAACGCAGAGTGACCACGTTACCGACAAAAATATGCGAAAAATGGTTTTACGTGTCCCAACTTCTCGTCCTTATATTAGAATATTTTTCGCTGCGAAAGAACTCATTCTAACAGCTAACGAAATTATGCAGATATTTAGTAATAATATTCATTTGGAAAGTTCTCCTTTTTAGAAATTTTGCGTTAACTGTCTCCTGTGACAGTTTGGTCTAGGACCCAGTGCATGTATGTAAAAATTCAAAAACGGTCTTCGAATTATTGAAAAAGTGCCCGGGGCCTGCGAGCAGCATCATACGCCTCTGATCGTTATTATAAAAATAAAATTTGGAAACATTTCAAACACTGTTTTAAATAGTAGACATGTCATATGGAAAAGGAACGGGAAAAGGTCGAGGAAATACGTAGAGATAAAATATTTTTATTCTAGGAAAGCGGAGTGTAAGATAAAGTATTTTAATTTTATATTTTATACGTTATTTGTGTATTGTCAATGTTTATGGATAGCGAGAAAAGCATGAGAGAGAGAGAGAGAGACGAGAAGAAAATTGTGTAGATTTTGAAGAGTGTAAATAGTTTTATGTGACAGAAATGATCGCGGCAGTTTAAAAAATGTCATTTATTTATTGTTCCATTTAAGATCCTTATAATAAATCACAATATAACGACGCTTAAAATTGAACAAAGTACAGAAAATATCGATGAAGTCGTTACTAACTATTCGAACATTACGATTAACCCTCATGTAGGCAACTAATAAATAGTTACACGAAAAAAGATTCTCGATACTCTTGCATTATCGTTCGATACTTAAACTCGATATTATTATCAATAAATGCGACAAATTACAACATAATCGTACAGAAATACAAAAAATTTGCACTAAACCGGAGAATAGGTGAATTTTTTGCCAGAAAACCATGCGAGGGTTAAAATATGAGCAATCGATAGATAGGAACTATTTGCTGATCTCTTAGCTTAAATTTTTAACGTAAAGTTGTGAAACTTCTTCGCCTTTACAGTACACCATTAGCTTATCGAGTACCTAAACGATTTACGTAGCTAAAGATAAATCGAGAACGAAATATGGCCGCACATGAATTGTACAATATTTATAATACTTGCGAAATAAATTGCGTGGCCTGTAACAACGAAACGACATTTCGACTTTGACGGTGGTAGAATCTTTCAGTATCGTTGATTACGCACCGTTTACAGAGCAAACTCGAAATCGAAGGCGAAAGATAGTACACCGGCTTTATCGGTTTTTTTTTTGCTAAATTTAATTTAAATAAAAGAAACTAAATGATACTATGTTTAATTCGCGTCCAAATTAGGGGGCACCGCGGCGCTCTGTGTCTGTATTGTACTAATGTTCATCTGCTGCTGCGGCGGCCATTTTTTCTCCTCGTCCTTTCCGTTTCGCGACTCAGGCGTCACTTTGGTCACGTCCAACGAGTTTTTGTTTCGGTTTTTGTAATGGAAATAGCCTGCTGCAGCGCCCATACCAGCGCCGCCCACCATCATCAGGTATTTCAAGACCCTGAAGAGCAAACGTCCAAAAAATTATGTCAATCGCTAGTCTTCGAGCGGACTAGCAGAATTTAGTAATTGTGTGTAAAAAGTTAAAAAAAAAAAACAGATACATTACCCGATTACCCCTAGCAAAATGTACACTTGCTTCACTTGGCTTAATAGTTTGCCGCCGAGCAGGATACCTTCGTCCACCCAGAAAATCGGGAACAGACATTCGGGGAATTTCTTCATCAATTTGAACTTTTCTACTGGACCGAGGAACATGTTGAACTGCAACCTCTTGTGAGCTTTTATGGGGGTGGCTGTCAGTGGATCGAAGTCCATGGAGAGATCGTGTAATTCCTGTAAACGAGACGCGAATATATTCGATTCTATAAATCTCAAATATGACGACAGTGTTTACTCGCTATACACAGGATCACGAAAATATTCGAACGCTGTTTAAACTACTATAACTTTTTTTTAAATTCGATCGAGCAACCTGACATTTTTGAGCTATTAGAAGAATCGGCTTTCCAAATGATGTGCAAACAAGATTTTGAAAAAATTGCAATTTGTAAGTATTACATGAGAAAATAAAAATGGCACTTTTTTACAACTTTTTTTATTTGAGCCTATGATGAAAAGTTAAAATATGCGTTTTGTAGATCTATGTTAATTATACACATGCTGAAAATTTAATCGAAATCGATTAATATACACACGAGCTACGAGTAGTTAAAAGCGGTGAAAATCGTAGTTTTTACAATCCACAAATTCTAACATCTTCGGGTGCGCGCCGTTTTTATCTGCATCAACCGATTTCGATGAAATTTTCAGTATGTTTATAGCTAACATAGATCTACGAAACGCATATTTTAAATTTTCATTACAGGCTCAAATAAAAAAGTTTTGGAAAGTGCCTTTTTTATTTGCTCTTCTAATTCCTAGTAATTGCAATTTTTTCGAATTCTTTTTTGCACGTCATTCGGTAAACCAATTCTTCTAATTGCTCAAAAATGTCAGGTTTTTTGATCCAATTTAAAAAAAGTTATACTGTTTTAAAGGACGTTCGAATACTTTCGTGAGCCTGTGTATGTCCGAAACACGGGTCTACCCAGGGACATACAGTGAGTAACGAAAGTATTCGAACGCCCTTTAAATCAGTATAACTTTTTTGTTTAAGTGAATCAAACGACCTGACTTTTTTTAAGTGTTAGAAGAATTGGTTTTCCAAATGATGTGTAAAAAAGATTTTGAAAAAATTGCAATTGGTAAGAATTACATGAGAAAATAAAAATGGCACTTTTCACAACTTTTTTATTTGAGCCTGTAGTGAAAATTTAAAATATGCGTTTTGTAGATATATGTTAATTATACACATGCTGAAAATTTCATCGAAATCGATTAATATACACACGAGCTACAACTAGTTAAAAGTGGTGAAAAGCATAGATTTTCACGACTTTTGGCCAGTTTCTGCTTAAAATCCTCAGATTCTAACATATTTTGATACGTGCCATTTTTATCCTGCGTCAGCCGATTTCGATGAAATTTTCAGTACGTGTATAACTAACAGAGATCTACAAAACGCATATTTTAAATTTTCATTACAGGCTCAAGTAAAAAAGTTGTGAAAAGTGCCATTTTTATTTTCTCATGTAATTCTTACCAATTGCAATTTTTTCAAAATCTTTTTTACACATCATTCGGAAAACCAATTCTTCTAACTCCTCAAAAAAGTCAGGTCGTTTGATTCACTTAAAAAAAAAGTTATACTGATTTAAAGGGCGTTCGAATACTTTCGTTACTCACTGTATATCGGTCAGGAGATACTACTCTTTCAATCCGTATTTCTGAAAATGAATAGATCTGAATGAATTTCTTTAAATCTGTACACGGAAGTTCAATTTCCGCAACTTAGAAGCCGGAAATCAAAATGCACAACAAAATAATGACGCGACGTGTATCGAGGAGATTGAAATCCTCGAATTGTAAGTAGAATATTTTGAATAAATGGTGTATCAATCGTGGATAGTGTTTTGATTTGTTAGTGTTACATCAACGATATTGAGATCCTCGTTTCGCTTTGTCATAAATATCCCTGTGTTAATAAACGCATGGAGTTCGCAAACTAAAAATGCATTAACAACGATATAGTTGCGTACCGGATCCGGATGGAGTCCATGGACCATTTCCAAATACTTTTCCTCGGCTCCAAGAAAGTGCGGTTGAGAGCCAATCATAGGAACGCCAACGCATTTCTCTAAATCCATCAAATCCTTGTCTAAACACGTATCCGGCGTAGGGCAAAAGCATTGCTCCTCCGGGTTTGATTTCATGTCACCGTAATCGGTCGAATAATGGTAGGTATTGACGCCTGCAATACAATAATAATAATAATAATAATAATAATAATAATAATAATAATAATGATAATAGAAACACAAGATAAGAGGTTTAAGAAATTAATTTTTTTTTGTCGGCGAATAGGGTACATTTTACTGGTTTAGGGAATACTTCCGTGATACCGTTCATGGCAATTAGGAATAGGGTTACACTTAGGACTGCTCCTTGTGGTACTCCGTTTAAGAGTTCGGTTTTTCCGGATAATGTGCCATTGGCACGGACATAAATGAATCTATTTTTTAAGAAATTTGATATGAAATGGAGCATGTTTCCGTGTATATTCCATTGTACGAGCCGTTGTAAAATTCGATGTCTCCAAACCATGTCGTATGCCTTTCCAATATCCAGGCATATTTCAATTAGATGTTGTTTTTTAACGAATGCTTCACATATGTTTGAATCTAGTATTAAGAGGCTATCAGTTGTTGAACAGTATTGTCTGAACCCATTTTGGTTTTCGTCTAGCAGGTTGTTGGTTTCTAGATACCATCCGAGTCTTTTGTTTGTTATCTTTTCAAGCAATTTACATAGACAACAAGTAAGGGCAATAGGTCTGTTTCCATGCGTAATTTAATTATTTATTTTGTTTGGAAAGTACTTTAAATCTTTGACATATTTTCTAAGCGAGACTTTTGTTTATGCGATCCCTCTGCACCGTATATAAAAATTTTTCTTTTACACGTTGTCGATAATTATTTGTCATAGCTATGTATGTATAAAGTTTCTGAATATACTTTTTTATGCGGTTTCTTTTATGCGGTCCCTGTCTACCGCACGAAAACAGGTTTGATTGTAGTTCACTAGGAAAGAATTTTCGTACCTTTGACTTTGCTATCGTAACGATAAGGAATAGAGATACTTCTGCAAATCTCCGGGGAGAAGGAGACGATGTCGTCGTCCCTCGTCATCAACGACGGGAAAATCGTCGAGTCGGTTCCATTGAACGCGTTGCAATGTTCTCCATCGTAAATGTCTAACGCTGGTAGCCCGTTATACTCGATCACACGTCCCACGTCCTTATAATTTTTCCTCCCGCGCTGCACGCGTATACGTCCAGGATCAACGGTTCCATTTTTCTGCCGGTTCGTAACGATCCAATTAGGATAATAATTATAACGATAACACTCGAACATGAGCTGACAACTCATCAAGACTTCCAAAAGTACTGCACAAAGGCGCTAACGGAAATGTGGAACGAAGAATGGAGAAATAGCAGACGAACTAAGCTACACAAAGTCCGAAACAACATAAATGACTTCAACCCAGCGCTACTACTAAATAGAAAAGACCAAGTGAAAATAACCCGATTAAGAATAGGACACTCAAACTGGACACACTCATATCTCATCACAAAAACCGAACCAAATTTCTGCGACACCTGTAGCGTACAAAATACCATTGAACACATCTTGACAAGTTGCCCTCAACACAATACGAAGAGGACTCAACATAAGCTACAAAACCCACAAACGATCTTACAAGGAACAGAATCCTGTAATAATGTCCTAAACTTTTTAAAAGACATTAAAGTATATCAATTGCTCTAAATACGATAGGCCCCACTAGGCAACCCAACCCAAATGTGGTCACTAATAACCTACAAGGTGCATGTGACCTAAAACGCCCAAAAAAAAAAGGATCGTTATGTCAACGACGGTGTCTGTTACACAGAGGTGGGTGAAATTTTTCAATTTTGCTTTATTTTATTTTTACTTCGCTATTAAAACGACTGTCGATGAACGATTTCGCTGAAATCCGGTGAACATAACCGATCGGAACCGACCGGCAACCGGTTCTCATCAAATTCCGGAGACCTTGCAATTAGGCAGATTATTCCGGAGCTTCCGGCCGGCTGTTACGAACGATAGAAGGCCCAGAAACGACCAGTACGACGAGTAGTAAAACGACCCAATTTTCGCGAAATCGCAAGCAGACGTACACGTTAATTAACTGTTGAATTATACTTGCGTACCGTGCCGAACAAGGACAATAAGTAGATATTTTCGCTAGGACCTGGTAGCAAATCCTTCCTTTCCTTCAGAACGCCGCAAACCGTGCTTCCAGCGAAGTCCTTCACGTTACAGTCGATAGTGACACCGTCGAAAAGGAAATCTTTCGCTTTCACTTTCAGAAAGATCGTTGAGGGCTTCCTGAAGATGCTGTCCACCCCTTTGGCTGTATGGAACGTTCGTTAGATGAAAAAGTTGCAACATTTTGCGGACAGCGTGGCCCTTATCGTTCTAAAATAGCTCAACACGAGACAGTTAAGATCAACTCGAACCGAAATCAATGGACTACAAAGTTTGCAGAGAAAAAACAAAATGTCCGATAAAACAAATTAAAAGTATTGAAAATAGAACACAGAGATGTGTAGAGTGTAGGGACCCAATTACTGTGGGGGTAGTGATATGCCTATATTAATAACACCAAGTTTTAAAGCATAATGAATATTAAAAAAGACATATATATATATATATATATATATATATATATATATATATATACAGGGTGAATTCGATAAAACAGGACACCTAAATATCTCCGTTACTTTTCGTTGTACAAAAAACTTCGTAGGACACAGTAACACTGTTTGAAGGGCCACATATAACGGTGTAAGGGAAAAAAAATTTGAAGGTCATTTTTATGAGATTTCAAGGTTATCGATGTTTTTTTTAAATGGAATGATATATTTTCGTTAACGTAATGTTGTAGCTGACAAAATAACGAATTCATGCATGTAACACAATATGACCTTCAAATGACCTTCAACCCAGAAAAACGGTATAAATAAAATTCAACGTGTAAGATTCATTTGATGTATTTCTGTTACACCAAATGTTCAAAAATATTCCCTTGAGCTGCTATACATTCAAATGTATCGCAATACACAACATAATAACAGATTCGGTGTTGACAGGAGGACAATTATGATATACCTTCACCTATACGTTCGTACAGAATCGTGTTTAGCCACGACTAATTACTCAGAAGACCTTCTTGCCAACAGATTTCCACAGTTTCTAAGATTTCTCGATCAGTTTATCGATGAACGTTTCACAATGTGTTACTCGAAGGAAGATAAGATTGATATGATTTTCATTTATGGAGAAAGTCGACAGTGTTTAAGAGAAGCCGTGCAGTTGTACAAGGACCGATTTCCTAATCGTAATTGTCCATCAGTTTCCGTTTACTCCAATTTGATAAATAAATTCCGTGAAACTGTTAGTGTCGAAAATAAAAAACGTACAAAGGTGAGGACTGTAAGGAATGAAGCAAACACAATTAATGTTCTGGCAGCAGTGAATGCAAACCCTCATGCTAGTACGAGGCAAATCGCACGAGGAAGTGGCATTAGTCAAAAATGTGTAGTGCAAATACTCCGGGAACACAAATTTCACCCCTATCACCTATCAATTCATCAAGAACTTCATGGTATAGACTTTGTACATCGTGTAAACTTTTGCCCAGTGGGGATTGCGACAATTGATAAACGATAGAGCATTTTTTAATCAAGTATTATTTACTAGTAACAGAAATACATCAAATGAATCTTACACGTTGAATTTTATTTATATCATTTTTCTGGGTTGAAGGTCATATTGTGTTACATGCATGAATTCGTTATTTTGTCAGCTACAACATTACGTTAACGAAAATATATCATTCCATTTAAAAAAAACATCGATAACCTTGAAATCTCATAAAAATGACCTTCAAATTTTTTTTCCCTTACACCGTTATATGTGGCCCTTCAAAACAGTGTTACTGTGTCCTACGAAGTTTTTTGTACAACGAAAAGTAACGGAGATATTTAGGTGTCCTGTTTTATCGAATTCACCCTGTATATATATATATATATATATATATATATGTATATTAACTGATTTTAATGAAATACAATATCTCTTTTTTAATATTCATTACGCTTTAAAAATGGCTATAATTAATATAAGCATATTAGTGCCCCAACAGTAATTAGGTCCCTTGTATATACATTTTTGTCTTAATATTCATTATACTTTAAAAATAGGTATTATTAATATAGGCATATTAGTACCCTTACAGTAATTGGGTCCCTTAACTATATTTCTTTTTTAATATTCATTACGCTTTAAAAATGGCTATAATTAATATAAGCATATTAGTGCCCCCACAGTAATTAGGTCCCTTGTATATACATTTTTGTTTTAATATTCATTATACTTTAAAAATAGGTATTATTAATGTAGGCATATTAGTACCATTACAGTAATTGGGTCCCTTAACTATATATCTTTTTTAATATTCATTACGCTTTAAAAATGGCTATAATTAATATAAGCATATTAGTGCCCCCACAGTAATTAGGACCCTTGTATATACATTTTTGTTTTAATATTCATTATACTTTAAAAATAGGTATTATTAATGTAGGCATATTAGTACCCTTACAGTAATTGGGTCCCTTAACTATATATCTTTTTTAATATTCATTACGCTTTAAAAATGGCTATAATTAATATAAGCATATTAGTGCCCCCACAGTAATTAGGTCCCTTGTATATACATTTTTGTCTTAATATTCATTAAGTTATTAATTAATTACTAAAAATAGGTATTATTAATGTAGGCATATTAGTACCCTTACAGTAATTAGGTCCCTTGTATACATTTCTTGGTTAATATTCATTATGCTTTAAAAATAGGTATAATTAATATAGACATCTTACTACCCCCACAGTAATTAAGTCCCTTGTATACATTTCTTGGTTGATATTCATTATGCTTTAAAAATAGGTATAATTAATATAGACATCTTACTACCCCCACAGTAATTAGGTCCCTTGTATACATTTCTTGGTTGATATTCATTATGCTTTAAAACTAGGTATAATTAGTATAGGCATACTGGTAGCCCCACAGTAATTGGGTCCCTTACCATGCGCGTGAGCTAAAACAAAATGGCTATGGAGCGGAGTCAATCTTTCATAGGCGATGGATCAAAGCGAAAGGTTACGGAAATCAATTGAATTCTCATTGTCAAGGTAGGATGTAACTATTGTTTGTCGCGTTAGCCGCCGTGTTATAAGTAAATCACACCACCGTGTCGGCTTAGCAGCCTCTAGAATACATAGGTAAGGCCAAGCCAACCTTCGCTTCTGATCGACATGCAGGAATATACTGGGGGGTTATACTCGGTAAACAATCGATTTTCACGGTGTTGTCGTGGATAAACTTTCCGCGAACGTCGGGTGACAAATTCGGAAAGAAAATTGACCAATTAACGGACCTGCGAATTTTCGATGCCGTTGTTATCAATGTATATTCGTACAATTGTTAACGCCACGCGGCACTAAAACGGTGGTTATTGTACATTGTTTAAAAAAATTACGAGAACGTATTCATTCAGGATCACGTTTTCACGAAATTGTACTCACCGGCGACTCCTAGTGCACCCGGTTGTGTCTTCTGGACGAACTTAAGCGCCATTATGGCTAGCAAATTAGGCATAAAGAGTTCCTCTTCGCCCGTAAGCCCGTTGCTTAATTCTTCATTGAAGTACCAGGTAGTCTTCACGCTGTACTCTATGCTGTCGTCTTCGTCGCGTTCGGTTTGCTCCACCTTCTCCTTGTACTGGCTGAAAACCGATAATTATTTCGGCAATTAAACATGTTTTTCTGCTCTCTCTCTCTCTCTCTCTCTCTCTCTCTCTCTCTATTTATTTTCGAAATAATTGCTACGACGAAAATAATTGCTTCGGACGTCTCACAGAGCGCAAGACTTACTACCGACCGCGCTAGACTTTATTAACTGTTTGTTTTGACACGTTTTTTAACGTCTGTTCTAATTTACGAAGAACAGGAAGGCATATTTTTTAATTCAGGGTTCGTTGCTTAACCCTTTGAGCGCTGAGTTGTGCGAAGTTAAGCGTGTGCTGTGAACCACCTACTTTTTATGACGAATCACTCGCGACAATTTGTAAACCAATGCGCAATAAATGCACACACAAGTCTAATGAACAACACATATTTGCGTTCATGACCCAAATTGAATGGCTGTGTGAGAATCCAGATATGCGTTCATGGCCCAAATTGAATGGCTGTGTGAGAACCCATATATGCGTTTATGGCCCAAATTGAATGGCTGTGTGAGAACCCATATATGCGTTCATAGCGCTCAAAGGGTTAATGATTACTTCAAGAAAATTGGAAGGTGGAAAATTCAATTGTCCGGGAATTCAATTGTTTGGGATATTATTCGGCTTTGAAGAGATAATTTTTTTGGCAGAAACGACTATGAAAATTCCTGAAGAAACTCACTCGTAATGATATGGACCCACTTCTTGCAGAATCGGTGTCTGGCCCGCCGTTATTTCTACGGGATTCGTCACGTTGAACAGGTGGACTCTGAACTCCATCGGAACGGGAAGATTCGACCAAATTTCTCGCATCTTGCTACCTTGTTTACCGAGTGATATTTGCTGTAATGACAAATTTTTAGTCGCCTTTCGAATTTCATTTTCATTTTATTCGAAAGCTTAAGCGGAACTCCCCATTGGGAGCTGTGAAGCTGTTACATTTGGGTTAGCATACGGACTAATATACGTTAGAATTTCACCGGGAAATTCCTCTTTGAAATTAGTTTAAACATTATTACGAACCACACAGGGTACTGTAAGAAAATATTTTATCAATTTTACAATGAAGCGATGGCAAAGGAACGAGCGAAGTACGTAAAAATAAGCTAACAATAAGGATAATGCCATAAGCGGATTTTTACGCAAAACAAACATTTTTTACCTTTTCACCAAACTCCAGCGAAATTAAAATTAATTTTCTTTCGTAACAGGTGTAATAGGTTGAAAATAATATAACAGTATTTTTTAATTCTTCCAATATTTTTGCTCTCTTAAATCGCAACTACTTATTCTTGTAATAAATGCATAAAATCCGCTTATGGCCCATAATTTACGTTTTCCGTGTTACGATATCGAAACTTTTCTATTGGAATATTCAACTTGAAGTCTTAAAGTTAAATTATAGCAATGTTATTTTGGAAGGAGGAAGTTGTTACTCGACAGAAACCGAAATTGTTACTTAGCGAGGAGACTCGGACGAAACGTGAAGCAAAAGCAAAAATATGCGTTGGACAAGACACGTTGAAAGAAACAATTGTTCACAATGAAATAGAAAGAAGACAGAAGATAAGGAACGAAATAGGACTGCGTGACGGTTACAAAAGTGAAAATAGAACCGTGTCACGGTAATAATGACTGGGTGCGGGAGAACTGCGGAAAGCAGAGTTATGGTAATGGCGACCATGGACGTGACAATCATCTTTTTCCAATTTATTCAAACGCGGCTCGTTCGAAGTAATGAATGGGAATTAATAATTGATCGAATATTTTCTTTATTGATGTTTTAATTTATTTTACCAACGATTTTGCTGCCTAATCGTTACAATCAACAATAATACGTTGTTTTAGCAGACATGAACGTGTTTCCGCACTTACTTTCTTGACAATCATTCTGAGGAGGACTGGAAAGGTGAAAGTTAGGAAGAATAGTCCGAAACTGAACATACTAGCGCCGATGATTCCCATTTTTTTCGGCTTCATCGTGGAAAAATACTAAACAAAATCATGAACGTAAATATTTCCATTATTTAACACAGTCGAGTTTGTTATTTCGTCCAATCGTTGAGATTTTCAATAAAAATGTCGAATTGGGGAAGAACGAGCAGAGAAATTCGTTGCTCGTAAAATGCGTTAATTTTAAGGAAGCGAAGGAGCAAATAAAATAATTTTCCATTTTCTCGGTGGAAGGAAAAATATCAAATATCTGTTTCGTACGTTATTACTGAAACAATATAATCAAATAAAAACTAAGGAAATTTAAAAGACAAAAGGTCAAAAATGGAATAGCAAGTGGTGTGGCGATTATATTTATACAAACACTGTTCCAATTTTTCAGGAACGAGAAGAGTCGGAAAATAAAAGTGATCGAACAGCTTCACCTTGAAGACGCTTCAACGATGGACTCGTCAACACTTTTCCGTATTTTCAATGAATTCGGAAAATAAAACACAGTAACAGAACACTGCGTAGAAAAATAAGCACCAAAGAAACTGAAAAATAATTTAAAAATATAGCACTCGAAAATAGATGATTTTGTAGTAAACCAGAACGGTTGAAAATTTTCGATTAATTTTTTTCTTTTTGGTATATGACACTTGCTATTGCATTCGATTTTTATTTTTATTGCATGCTTGCGATTTCGCTGAAATCCGGTGAACATAACCGATCGGGACCGAGCGGCGACCGGTTTTCATCAAATTCCGGAGACCTTGCAATTAGGCAGATTATTCCGGAACTTTCGGCCGGCTGTTACGAACGATAGAAGGCCCAGAAACGACGAGTAGAGGCCAAGGTTGATGCCCCGACGAAAAAGACGATCGGCTAAATTGTACGCGTATTTTGCGACACGCATTATGATCATTTTCTCGCGAGAAAAAAAGAAGCTTCCCCTCTGGTATCCGGAAACCGGAAGTACTCCGGAAGGACGCCTCCGCGGCCCTAGCAAACCGTCGATGGGGTTTCCGGGAGCTGGATTCGCCCGTTTCCGGTCCCGTTCCACATTCTCCGATTATCCGGTTTTAAATCGCTCTCGAAACCATTCGCGCACCTTGATGATATCACGACTAGTGGAAACGATGCGATCAAAGCCAGCCAGTGTTCTTGCAGTGCCTCGATCCGGGCCGGTCAATCTTGGTTTGACCGCGACAAAAGACTGCGCGATCCGATCGTCGAGGAACCGGCGCACCAACACCGTCTGTCGCGTCTCCAACCCCCACTTGTGGCAACAATCAGTTTTTCATTTGCTATATCAGATCTAAACGCGTCAACGCATCCGTTGACACGTCGCTATACAGCGGCACTTATCGATATTCGGACTCTACCTAACAGACGGTGACTTTTCTAATATGGACTTGGATTTTTATTCGATTTGGCCCTCCTTTTTGAAGTTGGAACAATTAGCTTACTATTCAACGCGAACGACAATTTCGAAAACATTGCAATTGGTCGGAATTGCAGAGAGAATACTGAAAGTTGTAAAATACAACTTTTTTGTCAAAGGGCCTATATCGAAAATGCAGAAAAAAAAACTTTATGGATCTGTATCAATTATTTTACTTTATGGATCCGTATCAACTGGCATTTCGTCGACACAGCGTACGAACGTGTTATGTACAGTGAGTAACGAAAGTATTCGAACGCCCTTTAAATCAGTATAACTTTTTTTTTTAAGTGAATCAAACGACCTGACTTTTTTGAGGAGTTAGAAGAATTGGTTTTCCAAATGATGTGTAAAAAAGATTTTGAAAAAATTGCAATTTGTAAGTATTACATGAGAAAATAAAAATGGCACTTTTTTACAACTTTTTTTATTTGAGCCTATGATGAAAAGTTAAAATATGCGTTTTGTAGATCTATGTTAATTATACACATGCTGAAAATTTCATCGAAATCGATTAATATACACACGAGCTACGAGTAGTTAAAAGCGGTGAAAATCGTAGTTTTTACAATCCACAAATTCTAACATCTTCAGGTGCGCGCCGTTTTTATCTGCATCAACCGATTTCGATGAAATTTTCAGTATGTTTATAGCTAACACAGATCTACGAAACGCATATTTTAAATTTTCATTACAGGCTCAAATAAAAAAGTTTTGGAAAAAGTGCCTTTTTTATTTGCTCTTCTAATTCCTAGTAATTGCAATTTTTTCGAATTCTTTTTTGCACGTCATTCGGTAAACCAATTCTTCTAATTGCTCAAAAAATGTCAGGTTTTTTGATCCAATTTAAAAAAAGTTATACTGTTTTAAAGGACGTTCGAATACTTTCGTGAGCCTGTGTATGTCCGAAACACGGGTCTACCCAGGGACATACAGTGAGTAACGAAAGTATTCGAACGCCCTTTAAATCAGTATAACTTTTTTTTTAAGTGAATCAAACGACCTGACTTTTTTTAGGAGTTAGAAGAATTGGTTTTCCAAATGATGTGTAAAAAAGATTTTGAAAAAATTGCAATTCGTAAGAATGACATGAGAAAATAAAAATGGCACTTTCCACAACTTTTTTATTTGAGCCTGTAATGAAAATTTAAAATGTGCGTTTTGTAGATCTCTGTTAGTTATACACGTACTGAAAATTTCATCGAAATCGGCTGACGCAGATAAAAATGGCACGTATCAAAATATGTTAGAATCTGAGGATTTTAAGCAGAAACTGGCCAAAAGTCATTACGCTTCTCACCACTTTTAACTAGTTGTAGCTCGTGTGTATATTAATCGATTTCAATGAAATTTGCAGCATGTATATAACTAACATATATCTACAAAACGCATATTTTAAATTTTCACTACAGGTTCAAATAAAAAAGTTGTGAAAAGTGCCATTTTTATTTTCTCATGTAATTCTTACCAATTGCAATTTTTTCAAAATCTTTTTTACACATCATTTGGAAAACCAATTCTTCTAACTCCTCAAAAAAGTCAGGTCGTTTGATTCACTTAAAAAAAAAAGTTATACTGATTTAAAGGGCGTTCGAATACTTTCGTTACTCACTGTATATCTCTATTTGTGTTTAAATGAACTCTCATGCTTACTTGCAGAAGTAACTGATATCAACAGTATGTATTAACGTTTTATTAACGAGTTTACATTTCAAAATGACGTCCGTTATTACGCATACAGGATTGCTAATTTTTTCTTCATTTTCTCTAATCGCAGCAAATGCGTTTGTAATCCTCTGTACTAACTGCCCACGAGTGTTAATTTGTGCTTCATAAACTTTTGCTTTCACAACTCCAAGATCCCTAGTCATCTGGTGATCTTGGAGATCATGAGATTGGTCCTCCTCGACCTATCAATAAATAAAACAATAAATAAAATGCATATCAGCGTATTCACGATTGGAAAACGTTCGTGGCATCTCGATACGAAGTCGTACAGCGTACTAAACATTATTAGTTCATTGTCAGTAGAAATCCATGTCGGTATCAACTACTTCAGCAAATAAACATAAGAGTTTATGTAAACACAAATAGAGATATTCATAATACGTTCGTACGCAGTATCGATGAAATGCCAGTTCATTATCATTTTGTATTATTAATTATAACATTTGTTTCTTACTTTTGCGTGTAGAACACGCTGGCAAAGGTTGGCTGGAAAAAACTGGGACACCCTGTATATTTACACTCATTATAAAAATAATAAACTGTGAAGGATTTAAAGATGATTTAGAACGAACTAATATTTTAGAGGATAATTAGGTAATCATTCGTCACGAAACCTCATTTGCTATAGCTAAACTGCGGATTAGGCAGATTAAAGATTAAAAGATTTGGAGTTTGTTTATGTTTTTTAAATTATGCAAGAAGGAAAGAAATTGACTTAAATTTTTCTGTAACAGAACTATTGCAACAAGTATTTGAGTGCACTTGTACAACACGTTTACAGTTTCAGTTCCACGTTGCATTCCAATGATTTCTATAATGTCACGATGACTTTAAATAAGGAGTTACTGAGAATAAGCCACACATCATTGACGTCAACGAATAAAAGCATTGTCTTGAAACCTAGCGATATGACTGTAGTCTATTCAGAAGAAGACTGCTTAGTATACTGCTTTTGAACAAGGCTTTTTATTCCTTATTACTTCAGCAAAGATGGCCGGAAAATTAGTAAATTGCCATAACGAGGAACATACATATGAAAATTAGTAATTAAATCTTTTCTTCAGAATCTAAATTCTCGCACCTGATCTTGCAGAATTTATTAACAATAATGAACTGTAAGACCAGGATGGAATCACAAACCATTTTTTATCAGAGTTGTAGAAAATTGTCAAAAAAGCTTAATACTAAATTAGTTTAATACCAATTTAACGTTTAATACTAAACTGAAATTTATTGTTTAAGGCTTTAATGTTCAGTCTATTAGAGTTCTCGAGTTTGTCGAGTGTAAGAACAATAAAAAGAAAGTATTAGCCGGAACAGTTCCTCGTCTGCCTAGCTCATGGTATGGATTTATTCCAGAGACGCTACGTAGTTCTCTGGTGTCAGGTGTAACGCCTATCGAACGCTAAGGTGTGGAAGGATCTATTAAATATGAGGCTACTATAGATCTGCGACTGACATATGACCGAAACAGGAACCTTAGTGATGTTCTCTAGAAATTTCATGTAGATACGTCAATGCTGGAGTACTTTAAAATGCTACGGAAGTTTAACACTGCAAAGATATGTCACAAGTTTTATTCCTTCAAAAAATAAAACCAGAACAATACTACTTCGATTAATATAGACGCTTCTTTGTTTTGTTGTAATAATAATTCAGCCTTACAGCCAAGAATTAGACTCGGTTCACGGTATCCTATATCTACAAAATGGTTTTTTTGTTTTTCTTTGTAAAATTTCCACACGAAAATGTAAACGTTCCCAGTAAAAAACAGTAAATTGGATCTTTTTTAATCCACGAAGGAAGGCATATTCGTGATTGACGAGTCTGGCAAACGATAGTTGTCCCGTAAACGCAACGTATGTTCGTGCCTGCAATCATTTCAAGTGACGAAATATTTCGATGATAATTCACAGTTAATGTTAAATTCTATACTATCAAAGAAACGGTAATAAATTCATATACGACACATTTAATTATCGTATTAATGAATTGGATATAATAATTAAATACTGAATTACCGCAGCTAATTGATCTTTTCTACCTAATATTTAATCTATCCAGGCTGATATGAAAACGGAAGTATGAATAGTGTTTATGGCTTGCGGAAGAACTTTAAAGGTAGACATGAATGGTATAGTTAACTGTCACAATTATGACCTTCACACCCCGCTGATATTCATAAATGTTTCCCGTATAAAGAAGCGTTTAGACGCGAAAAACTGTATAGTATCCTGTTTAATTAAATAATAAGTACATTTCTGACATTTGCAAGGGCATAGTGCGAAGTTGTTGGAGTAAACGCTATTTCTGTGACGTCGATGTGACTAAATATTGTATTAACTGCTCGGTGTGGCATATATTGCTCTTTTGCCGAACAAACGTTCGTTTTTCTTTTATGATAATAATACGTGAAAACCTTTTAAATTATAGTGGGTTGATCGACGTCTCGATCGAACCCATTGAACATGAAAACGACGTTTCTAGTCAACCTCTTCAAGGGCAAATTCTCCGTCCACAGACATGAAGGATTTCTATTTTCGGTTAGCAATACTTCGCACTACTCAAATTACGTGGAACAAATAGAAAACGACCAAGGCGGGTGGAAATAATTACGAACGCATTAACAAAAATATTATAGTGGCCGTACCACTGTCTTTTAATATCAAAACATAATTAACTATACACATATATGCCGGGTCCTTGGACACGTCGACCCTCGCCCTACCAGGCCATTTGCGACCCATCTTTTCAACAAATTCCTGTTATTTTTGTGTTACAAATATCATTAAAAGATATTTCATACGAGAAAGAAAATATATACATCAAAAATTTTAACACCGTTTGACGATTTTCAGCTAAATCGTGTCACGTGACAAGGCTTCCTCCAAACGGCAGCTTCTACGAAAATATTCTAAAAAATTACTGTAAGTCGAAACAATTTCTACACTACTAAATGCAAATGCCTCTGGATTTAACAAATTAAAACGTTTGGATTCTCGAGTCAAAATAGCTTCGAGTGTTAAGGATTAATAACAAAATGGTTGCAAACATTCAATCGATAGTATACAACAAACATTCTAATACGGGTCGAAAGAGGGCCCAGATGCATCGCCATTTTCGTTCAGCTAATGGTCAACACTTTACCTACGAGGAAGTCTATTAAAAGGATTTTCACTAATAATTGTGTTGTACCAAAAAGGAAGCTTAGAAATCTTCTATGAGATATATGAATAGAAATTTGAATTGATTTCTAAAAATTCTGAAATAGTTGTAGGTAATGTGTTGGAATCGATCAACGTAGCAACCAATGGGGACCTACACAGGTGATGGGAGTGATCACCATAGACGCCAACCATGAGTTTTGTGAGCGTGAATGGCGACGGGCACGGGGTACGGTTTGGGCACGTGATAAGGCACAGCCACGTGGACGGGGTACGGTCTGTCCACGTGGACGACCTTCTCGAAGGGCACCGGGTACGGTTTGGGTACTGGCACCGGAACAGCGACGGGTCGATCCACTGGAACGTGGACGGGTCTGTCGACTGGCACTGGTACCGGTCTGTCGACGTGCACCACCTTTTCCACGTGGACAGGGTACGGCTTTGGTACCGGAACCGCTACCGGCACCGGAACTACACGATCCACTGGAACCGGAACTGCACGATCAACCGGCACCGGAATCGGCACGTGCTTCGCTACTGGAAACGCCACCGGAAACGGGTGCGGAATCGGCTGCGGCACGGGTACCGGCAATGGCTGCGGAACTGGGTGCGGCACAGGTACCGGAATGGCGGCTGAAACAGTGAATCACAGATTAGGTCAACAGAGATTTCTGCTATTTCGTCCTTCGCCTACCCAATTTTTCCATAAATGCATAAAACCCTCTGCCTACAGTGAGTGTAAATTATTAACCCCTTGCACTACTATTTATCTTGCGATTATAACGATCAGAAATTTTTCATCGTTCAGAATTTCATAGAAAAAGAAAGATAGTTTATATTTATTGTATGCCTATGTTTTCTCCAAAGGATATACAGTGAGTAACGAAAGTATTCGAACGCCCTTTAAATCAGTATAACTTTTTTTTTTAAGTGAATCAAACGACCTGACTTTTTTGAGGAGTTAGAAGAATTGGT
Organism: Seladonia tumulorum; assembly: GCA_913789895.3. Lineage (NCBI taxonomy): Eukaryota > Metazoa > Arthropoda > Insecta > Hymenoptera > Halictidae > Seladonia > Seladonia tumulorum. The sequence goes on from OU565276.1 coordinate 3,894,720, forward strand.
TTTCCAAATGATGTGTAAAAAAGATTTTGAAAAAATTGCAATTGGTAAGAATGATACATGAGAAAATAAAAATGGCACTTTTCACAACTTTTTTATTTGAACCTGTAGTGAAAATTTAAAATATGCGTTTTGTAGATATATGTTAGTTATATACATACTGAAAATTGCATTGAAATCGGTTAACGTTGTCATGAGATACAAACGTTTAAAGATGATTACATAAGGGCGAAATTCCCTGGCAAGATCAAAAATTTGCGACTTTCACCCTTAAACTCTCATTTTGAAACGTTTGTAGTTCATTGCAACGTTGACCGATTTCGATGAAATTTTCAGTACGTGTATAACTAACAGAGATCTACAAAACGCATATTTTAAATTTTCATTACAGGCTCAAATAAAAAAGTTGTGAAAAGTGCCATTTTTATTTTCTCATGTAATTCTTACCAATTGCAATTTTTTCAAAATCTTTTTAACACATCATTTGGAAAACCAATTCTTCTAACTCCTCAAAAAAGTCAGGTCGTTTGATTCACTTAAAAAAAAAAGTTATACTGATTTAAAGGGCGTTCGAATACTTTCGTTACTCACTGTATATCGACTACAACGAAATAGAATTTTATTTCGCTTTAAAGGGAATTAATAACGTACATATTTATTAGACTCTGTTCAAAATCTTCATCACGAGTCTGACTCGATATTGTAGGGCAAGGGGTTAAAGCTCATTTTACCATTGGAGCAATTAATTTCCATATGAAAGCCTAGCTATGCCGAATTCTTGTTATTTTTATAAACTTTTTAATGGGATATTAAAATGCAAATATTCTTGGTAGAAACACTATAAGTGACATTATCCGTCACATGGGTAACATTTTTCATACTGTGGCCCCCACAATCGGGTCGACGGATCTGTATGAATATTTTCAATATCGATAAAAACAATTTCGCATCCCAGTAGATAAGTGGAATATTTTTGTAGAGTTTGACAAATTCAATGATCAAACCTTTGCCATATCGAGTTAGAGTCGTGATGGAAATGTCAAACAATGTTTGTTGAAATTATTAGGTGTAACGTCGACCTCAAAAAATTAGATTCAGAAGTATATGAAAAGGTAACGTAAGAAATTTCGTGAATCTGATGTAAGTAGCTGAAATAATGCAAAAGTATACTAACGGGCTGGATGCGCTATGGCTGGAGGAGGTAAATGTGGTGCAACAGCTTCCAGACCTATAGGCACACCTTCAGGAACTGGCGATTCGTAGACAGGTGCTGGTTCAGGAGGCCCGAACACCTGTTCAGGTGGCAGACCATATCCCAAATTCAAGAGACCTCTCTTGTCATGTTTCCTCGAACCAATAGAGTTCTTCTTTGCCTTCTTGTCGACTGTGATTGCTGCAGTAGCTACCAGAAGCAGTGACAAAATCTGAAAACGAAACAGCCATAAGATACAATGAAATTATACAGATCTGTCGACATTTTACTGATTAAAAGCTAGCAAACAAACTGTCCAAATATTTATTACGTGAACCCCCTCCAATGAAAATGTATAAATTTTCATAAATAATGTAGTACACGTAGTATTGTCATACTTAATAAAGAATTAAGACACATTAGTTTCACCGTGTCGCAAAATGGTCATCGCTGCGCGAATGATCAATAAAAAGGCGATTCACGTGTTACTAGTGTGCGCGTTTCTCCACCGTCTCGATCTACCGCACTACATCTACACAATTATTACACCACGATAAAATCGTTATTGAAAAAATTAACGAATTTCTGACATTTCAATAAAAATACTTCGCAGAGTTTTGAAAACATTAAAATTTACAAGTTACCAAAGACTTGCGAACTCAACGGTAGACTACGGATTACATTCCGTGGTGCTTTGTGCAAAATAAAAATGTTCTCTCTCATTTGCAACACGTTGGTGTAAAATAGAAATGTCACGAATTGAACATAACAATATCTTTGTTCCACCGTGTTTACTGTTACTGTATTTCTCACTTTTGTCATGAACACGTAAAAAATCCGCAGTCTATTGATTAAATATCTGACGGACGAATTAAATATGTCCATCTCGTCGAAGCGTTAGAAAAGTTCGCATTATCCGTGATTAAGCGAGGAAAATGATGAACGAATGGTACCAGAAGCAACTTCATGACGGCGGCGCCAGTCGGCTCCCGAAATCCTAGTTGGCAGCTACGGGGCCGAAGGAAAACTGCGTTTGCTCGTTGCTTGTGACCCCCATATATATTTATAGGGCACAGGCCGGCAAGACGCGATACTATGAAGACGCGCGACCATCGTTGTCAATGGACTTTCGCTGCTACCAATCCTGGGTGATGGCCAAATGGCGGTCACGACCGCTTTTCTTTCGTGCGCCGGAGGAAGACACCTCCCGCGGAGGTAGAGGACGGCTGCAACGGCGAATACGGGGGAGGCATCATCGTTAGAAATGACAGTACGCGTCCCGGAGATCGTGAGATAGCTACCCGGTGAAAATTCTCTACGTGAAGATTCAAATTAATAAGAGCCGTTCCGGCGCGTCCAATCGTGACACGCGTCCGTATAAGCCTGGTTATGCGGCGTCGGCGGACTCGTTACGTTTTTTCATCTGTTTCTCGACATCCTGACGGAAGCATGCCTCCGACGAGCTCCGGAATACTAATGTTCTTTGCGTAAGCGTGAAAAGCGGATTAGTCATGCCACCGTCCATTCTGGAGCTGGACATTTATGCTAGAACACTAAATCCGGTGAAATTGATAGTAGCCTTACCCCAGACCCACTGGCCCTAATCGTTGCTCCGATCGCTAAGAAACCCGCTCTTTTCTTAAATTCTCCTAATTGTTTGAGCAACAGAATTTCTCTTCGTTTTTAGTACATTTTTCTTTCTCTTACCTGACTCCTATTTATATTACAATCATCGCGGCTCTCTTAATTTAATCCCCGAGAGATCCACTGTAATTGTCACTGTATTGACATTAGAAAAATTCTTGGAGAGACTTCTCACCAGCCAAAGCTGAAAACGATATTATTGATGTAGACTAAATTTTTAGAAACTTGAAAAATAGATGAAACTTTTTGCTCACAACTAATTTGTGGATTTTACGCACTTATATGCGTTTATGAAAAATGCTTGAGCAAGTATAATCAAAATGTATTACCTTCTTTGAAAGATGATAAATGATTCGTTTCGATAACATTTCCTAAAAATCGTCTCACAAAAATTTGCATTCACATAAAAATCGACAGTCACAGCGGACCCAGAATTTCTATAGTCAAAGTGTTGCCAACAGTGTTGGAATTCCGTGGTTTTTCCTTATTTTCCTGACAAAAATTATAATGTTTGTAGAGAAATATCGTTGGTATTTTTACGGAGACAGATTATTTCATCGAAACGATCGTGACTCGCATCGCGATTCTACGTCCGCGAATGAATCGCATTCTTCGGGCGTGTAACGTCGAGGTGGTGTGTTTGCTCCGTTAACGAGATCAACGAAACCAGCTTCGGCTTTTCTTGCACCAGAGAGGCATTAGCAGGTTTCCGCGTTGGCCGCATCCGCGAACTTTCCTAACTTTCATTTTCTAATACGTCTGAGCCACTTCTAATGCCGGCCGCTACCTGTCATTCATTATTCATTGTTATACTCCCTGGCGATTCCATAACACGCTCAAACGTGTCGAAGAACGCCCTGTTACAGTGACGAAATATAGCGGTCAAGCTGGACGACTCGAAATTAATTCTTAATTGACTTCCGCTTCAGTCGGCGAATGAATTTCGTTTTTCCGATGATCGATCTTAATGTGGTTCCGTTTTGCATTATTGAGCTGTCACTACCATTTTGCTGTCTTTGTAATCGTTTGTACATACAATTTCCTGAGTGGTAGTAGTTATACGAGGAAACCGTTATCGATTAATTATACGGCAATTGAATGTTACAGGACCGTGATTAATGTAATGAAATATGTAAAACGTTTAAATACGTTTGCGACAGCACTCCTAGTCACCTCCTGGAAAAGATCCTCATTAATTAATTATATTAAGCAAAAAGCAAGTATGACTTAAGCTTGTAAGTATGACTTGAAAAATTTCTACTAACATTTGCAATTGATATAAGAATATTTGATATCTCCAGAAAAAGTCAACTCAATTTTGACATGTTTGATATTTTTTCATCACCTCTTTTCAGGTGACCTGCAAATTTACCGACGATGGTCGCGACACATCTACGAAGTGACGTATAATACAAATTTTATTTCAGGTAGACTAAATCGATGAATGACGCCTCCACTAGTGTTCTACGTGTAGGTTACATGTTCGACCTGAAAGAAGGACATTTCCCTTTGAGATGCATTTATGGTCAAGTATGCAGATTAGCTTTAAGTCCACCGATAGTCCCAGATATTCTTCCGCCATGAATATTTTTGATTGAAAGCATCTCTCGGTTTTGCTAAAATAAAAATTATTATTAAAATATGATCGATCCAATGACGTCGCAGAATTGCTAAATAATTGAATGCACTCGTCATTACAATTTACGCCGAAAGCATAAGAGCATTGCACACAAATTCCAAGTACAGCATTAAACATGAACCAGATTCATTACGGGCTCTTGTGACCACTTTCTTCACCGGAAACGCTGGCCGAACCAATTGACAAGGCCGAGTTCCTGATCCAGTCAAAGACGGGAACCTGACCTGGACCTCCATCCAGATTCATCGATCTGTCCACCATACTGGAGAGCAAATATATAAAGCTACCGTTTTCTCGGGGATTCGAACAGTTTCTTCGCAACGAGAGAACAATGTCCGTGATCCCGGTAAGAACACGCAAACAGAATAAGTACACTGTGTCCGAGTATGTATCGTCTCTTCGTGAAGTGATGCCGTTCTACGTGCAGTTCTTTTTTTCCGTATTCTCACTTCGGTCCCATTCATTTTCGTTCGTCGTTCGATAAGTATCGTCGTTTATCGAAGTTAATTTTAAGTGTAAACGCCGATGTCCGCGCGCGTTCATTGTTGTCGTCAGACTACACATCTTCGTACAAATTGAATACGAAACGTCGTTGAACTGTTTTAAACATTTCGTATTCGTTCTCTTAAATTAACACGTCGAATGAAATTCAATATTTTTGGTGAATCAGAAACTGGGGGATTCTCGTGTAAACGGGGAAAAAGTATCCGCAATTTTGTAGTCATAGAAACAGGTTGTAATTGTCTGAAAGAAAAAAAAATTAAAAGTATTGGTAAAATTGACAAAATTGTGACTTCATCCTACCGGTTCTGTCAGCATTTATGCTTCAACATCGTTTCATTTGTTAAGTTCTTCTGAATATTAATCTAGCAAGCAATTATCGAATAAAAAAAGTGTGAAAATACGTCGCGTTATTTAATAAGTTACAGTTTCGCAAATTGTAGAAATGTTATTATTTATCGCGAGACTGTTAAAAATTCCTGATAACGAGTTCCAGATGAATTTAATTTTAGCTGTTTCTGATACTTTTTTGCGGTTCCGCGTTCTCGACGGAATCGACCGAATCGAGCGAATCCAAACAAAGTAAACGCGGTATTCTCGACACTGGCGGATGGATTGGTATACCAAATCCACATGGATATGGTCATGGACTTCCGTGGGTAGGCGACCATGGTTGGAAAGGATTGAAGTTCCCCTCCTTTGATTTAGCCCACGGAGGGTAATAATACAAAACTCTGAAAACAATTAAAAATTAGAAATTTACGAAATTAGAAATATAATTAAACGACGCGTTGATTTTTATATAGATTGTACGGTAGCATACCATACGGTAGAGCACCAGCCATTTCATTAAAAACGGTTCCGGTGTACATCACAAAGCACATAGTCTTGGAAAAGCCAGTTCCGGTTCCTGAGCCGGTCATCATCGAAAAACCGTACCACGTGCCAGTGGAGAAGGTGATCCCTGTGCCGTACGAGAAGATCATTCACAAACCAATTCCGGTTCCGTACCCGGTACCCGAGGTAAGAGACGGTTCTTAACTATGTTCCAAAATCATTCAATTTCTCAAAACAATTAGTTACTCGAACCTTGGCTAATTTCACCATTGTATAATTTGAACTAACACTCTACATTAATACATTAATGTAGACATACGTTCTACATTTATTACTTATTATTCATTTATAGCATGACCTTGTAAAACTTAACATGGTGAAATGTCTGCTAAAATGTTTATCTTCATTGAAATAGAACAAAAACGGAATCTGGTATTTCTAGTTAATAATTGGACCGGAGGTTTACGTGTACCTTGATTGTCTAGAATTTCAGTATAGAATAACGAATTAACAGTCTAGCTAACATTATAAATAATACCAATAATAATAATGAAACCAAAATATATTCTACTATTTCTATGCATTTGCTGCGTCATACTTCGCCGAATCGCTTTCATGCATGGAATGCGACGGTATAAAAAATGTTCGAATTCGCTTGTCCTTTAGGCGGTTCCGATACCGATAGAACGACCGGTGCCGATACCCGTGAAACACCCCGTGGCGGTGCCGGTGCAGCAGCCGTATCCGGTTCCGGTGAAGCAAGCGTTCCCGGTGCCGGTACCGGTGCCAGTTCCATTTCCGGTTCATCCGCCGCCGATTCCCCTTTATGGCCCTGCTCCGTTCCCAGGAGGTATTTACGCTCGCAGTTATGGCGGCGGTCACTTTTACCCGCCGATCCACGGCGGTCACTTCTCGGGACACGGAATCCACGGGATCGGTCACGGATTAGGTCACGGATTAGGTCATGGATTTGGTCACGGATTCGGTCATGGATACGGCCATGGATACGGTCACGGTTACGGTCATGAGTTCGGCCACGGACATGGTCACGGGTATGGTCATGGACATGGTCACGGGTATGGCCACGCGATCGGCCACGGATACGGCCACGGGTATGGTCATGGTTATGCTCACCATTTCGGGTACCCCGCTCCAGCCCACGATCATGGCCACGGTCATGGTCATGATCATGGCCACGGCCACAGCCATGGCCATGGCCATGGTCACGATCACAAGAAACGTAGCGAAGAGTGAACGCTGGAACTCGGGTAAGAATTGAATGTGTCATCAGACTAAAAATATGCTAAGCGAAAAAATCGACGCTTAAAACCATATTGGACATCACAAAAAAGAAAGTGTACTAGTAGACTGCGAACTTTTATACGGTCATGTCGTATAATATTCATTTTGCTTCGATGTTGTGGAATTGCAGTCTATCGGTGAAAACGCTTTTCGTATCTCTCGTTTCTGTTAAATCTTTATAGTTTATACGAGGACTCTGTTATACCACAGTAACAATGCAGTTATAGAATATGATTAATATAATGGAGCGATTAAGCTTTTGAATAAGTAAAAACCATGCAAGGATTCAAATCTTCCTATTTCCATTGAGTCCAGGAAAGCTTAGAAATCGTCAGAGGATTAAATTCGTTGTCTTGGCAATTTATTTTAGCGAATACGGCTGGAAGAATTGGAAAAAATCGTGGTTAAATCGCGTATTCATTGTTGAAAGCTTTTCTTGTTAATACTATACCTCACCTGTCTCTGTACGATTCGTACACAAGAGATAAATTACAGCAGAAATATACGGGTAGAATTCTCGTCTTGTTATGCTGGTTGAAAGCATTTGTTTTTAAGTATGCATTCGATAAAAGTAGAACGAGACACTGTTAAATTTTGTGGTGGATTTGGTTAAATGAATACGCTGCGACATAATTTTAAAGCATTCGACTTTCTTTATTGCTGCTCGCAGACTTTCATGCTACAACTATGTATTTAGGAGATCGTACGATAGATGGGGGTTCCATGCCCCAACTTGCTCATTTCATCAAGTTTCGGCACCTGCCGGGTGCTGACGCAATTATCGTTGCAATTCTTCGGATATATTTTTTACGAATGAAAAGAATCCTGTTGCTTAAACATCGGATGGTAACTGAACAATGTTGTCAATGTCGATCGTGCTATAACGGTTGTTGTTTAGTTGCAATGAGAATATAAAATACGCCACAATATTTAATAGTATTTCTCGTAAGACAACGCTATAATTATTTTCGAAAAAATTAATATTTCGAATTGATTGTGCATTATTTATTTACTTTCTCCGTCGCATGTAAAATGGATGCGTTCAATTTTTTTAACAATAACATTAACATTATTTCAGTAACTGTATTATTACTTTTAAATAGTCGATAATGTCTACAATCTTAATATATATATATGTGCGTAATGCATCGACAAAAGTATAATTTCTACTTAACTATTAAATCTAGATATAGATGAAGTGCAAAGAATTAGTGATAAGCTTCCGATTGAAAGTCAACTACTGTTATGTATATTTTCGATTGTTAAGTTTTTCAACTGTACCATCTTTTTTGTTTGAATATGTGAAATACATATGTTTAACATAAAAATAAATATATTAAAGCCTGATCTTGTACTGGTTTTGTATTATATTTGTATGAAACGCGGCCACAAGTGTAAGAATATTTTAATTGTAACACCTACGTGTTCTCATAAATCGCCAAGTCTCCCTATGGCGTGTATGTATACAGTTATACGCCCTGTTCCTGTGAAAGTGTTTCTCAACCTTCCATTGAATGCATAAAAGAGTGGTGGACCTTTCACATCATCTAATGTGGTATGCAGTATCGTGAACAATATTATGCTGCACAGGTTGTAATCAATTTTTATTCATAAACAGATTCGAAACGAATTTTCCATGATTCTTTTTTATTTTCGATTGCAAGTACAACTGTGAAATAAAGAAATTTAGAAAGATGAAGTTGAGAGTTACTTTCTGTGTCTCCGGAGACAGGTCATCGGTTGGACGCGCTCCGAAACGTCCTGTCAATTTTGTATAATCTGAAAACAGCTGATCAAAGTTATTCGTGTGTGAATAATTATGAGAAATCGGAGCATTATGAATCACGAGGATTCGAAACATTAAATAACGGATCCCTTTCTTGAGCATACGCTTCTTTCTTCCCGTCTGCCGATGCGTCTTTGAAGAATTCCACGCAGATACAAATCAATGTTTGCTCCACGAAAAGCATCTCACGGAAGAGTCAAATTAAGTACCTGTATGTGAGTACAATTCACCTGTCCGGGCACAGACATCGATCAGCGACAATTTCCACGTAATTGTCGTGTATTTACGATCCACCGCCATAAAAGAATATAATGCGGCAAACAAGCGATAAAAAGGTTATGTTCCACTCCTGAGAATTTACTGTGTAAACATTCCATGATTGTCGTAACGTTTTACTTTTTCTATTGCAGTAATCGTTCAAACAGGTTATAGGAGATCTGCGGTTATAGGATGTTAACATTGGAGGACGTGGAATGCAAAGATTTTTCAAAAAATACAATGGAAGTTGAGGAAACCAGCGAAAGTAGGATCGACGGAGAAAACTATGAAAAGAACAAGTATCAGATAACTGGTGAACAAATACTTGGCACAGCTCTTATGTCGTCAGAGGACGACGATGACGATGACGACGACGACGACGACGACGATATTGAATCTCAAGAAAATGGTGTGTCCTCCGAGCTTCTTTCTATGGAAAACGACTCCGAACTTAGAAGCGAATCTTCTATTACAGATTGGAACAATCTGAAAGTTGAATCGCCTCTTTCATGCATGAATTCTGCGCCAAGTAGTAAAGAATTTTTTCTATTAACTCAATTGGAGTCAGACAATGCACTGATGTCAAAGAAATTGTCCAGCAAACGTTCTTTGACTACTAAGAAGTCTAAATCGCATCATCGTTCTAAACGACGTAACAAAGTATTGTTGTTAAGAAAGTTTCTACCCAAACACGAGCCAATAGTTGAAATAAAAGAGGAAGAGCATTCAATCATTTCTCCTGATATTGATGATCACATGTCGTCCATGGAAGATATAGATTACGAGGAGTATGCCATGGATGAAAACATGACAGATTCGAAAGGCAACGTTAGCCGGATACAAAATTTTACATCTTTGCCTTTGTATTACTCAGAGGATGGCAAGCCATACCTGAAATGTTCAGCATGTGGTGCAATATTTTTTACTTCTCATTCATTTGAGAAACACTTGTACTCGCACATGTACGAGGAAGATGATACTTTTGTATGCTCGTTCTGTGACTACACGAACACTGAACCAGGAATGTTGTTTACTCATTTATCCAAACATCAGAATCAGTGTGAATTTTGTAACGAAAACTTATTGCGTAAAAATAACTTTGAGAAACACTGGGACATACGGGGATCTAATTTTACTATGAAAAGAGATCACCAAGGAAGATTTGTATGTTCAATGTGCAAGTTAGTGTTTGATCTGTTGCCGCAACTGGAGAAACATTGGCTCAAACACGCCTGCAGAAGAGAACGAACTTACCAATGTAAGGAATGCAGCGGACTATACGAAAGCAGAGAGACACTAAAAAATCACAAATGCATGAAGTGTGCAATTTGTGGAAAAGTGTACGACAGTTTACACAGATTAAAAACACACACTATGTGGACAAAGCACAATTTGAAGTGTCCAATTTGTTCATACGAATTCATTCTTGCTATGGACCACGAGAAACACTTGGCGTTACACAGACAGACATTCAGTACCATGAAAGATTATCTCCACTGTTTGCAGGCAGCAGATGGAAAAACATTCCAATGCAATCTTTGCGACAAAATATTTTATGCCTTACCTTCCCTCGTGCTACATCTTCAAGAAGATCACAGCGTTCCGAATGTGAAGCAAGAAGTCCAGAGCGAAGACGATAACGATGATCGGAAAGAGGAGTCTATTAGCGAGATGTTACTCCGTCAACTGAAAGAGCAGACTGCAAGTTATGCGAACAAAAACAATAATATAAATACTTCGAAAGCTAAAGTCGAATTTCAGAACGCGCTATGAATTTAAGATATTAATATTGGCTAAAGTAGAAAAAGAAAGATGAATAAAAATGAAATGTAAAGGATCTGATACTAATATTTAAGAGTTATTTGTAATAATAATAAAACGTGCCGTTGATAAGGATCAGTCACTCTGTAGTATATATTAAGTACAATTAAACATGACTGGCGATGAACAACTTATAAATTATTGATAGAGCATATGTATTCGATATTATCTGATCAAAAAGTTCTCGAAATAAACTGTATCACAGTTTCACCTCACTTGACACAGGGATGAACATATATAATTGTATATTTTTTTAGCGGTCGTGTAAGATACAGAATGTCGCTCGCTTAACCGGACACTAAATATTGTCACAGAGTTGATAATATTACTTTAAGAATATAACTAAGAATCTCATGCAAATACTCTGCGCGCTGAACTTTTTCGATCAGATAGCAAGGTAATTTTCTAGCGGTCTGTTGAAGTAATGTAATCACCGTATCATACATTCTCTGTGTTTTGTATTAGTGGGAGATGTAAACGTTAAGCTAAATCTGAAGTTTGCATATTTGGCTGTATCATGTCTGCCCCTATGTATCGAGAAAGCAATACAGAGCTATCAGTCCTGCTGTAGCACCATCTAATTTCTTATTCTACCTAATTATTAGACTGTGGATCTTACACTTCCATAGAATATTCCAAATCTGCAGATTCTAGTAAAACGATTGGTCTACTGAATATTCGACAAGATATTTATTTCACTTTTACTGCTTTAGAACTTTTAATAAAAAAAATAAATTCTTATTAAATTTCCATTTCTACAACATAAGGTAGAATATTCTACGTCTGTATAAAGATCCATGGTTTACTGATTACTCTTCGTTATATATGTCTGAACGTGTTTGTAACATTTTCATGCATTCTCTATAAGATTTTATTTATAAGCGTAAATTTTCTCATTAAAATTACTGCATAATTGTTCGGGGTAAACATGATACAATGAAAGTTCGAATGGCTGGAAAACATCTGGAACTCGCTGTTTGTCTTAGTTTTATGCGTACTGATAGAATTTCATAAATACATCGGTAAATCTTACGGGTTACAATCATTCGTAAGTCTGATCATCGTAGGTCTGTGTAATATGCACGATAGCTCGCATAAAGAATTAGATCTCTTAACTATCCTCTGTGAAAAATAAATATTCATGAGTAGTAACATTTTATTTGTACATGTTCATATTTTTTCGTCTTTTTTTCAGTTTTTTTATCAAAGCTGAAATAAAAGTCTGCAAGTTCTTGCAATCACGGTGTTAGAACTCGGTTAGTACATGACCCGGTCGATTTTTACGAAGAGCAAAAATATCTTTAAACACGCAATTACTTGACATTGCATTGTATGGTTGTTAATACACTTACACATATATAGAATCTGTTGAAGGTACACATACACTTCAATGTATTTCACACCGTTGCTCCCTTTTCCGTTTGTCACTTATTCCTCTATATCGTTTTATACACGGAATACCTGATAAAACTGTCGTGATCTGGTCGTGCTAATTCTTTAATGAAAATAACGTCCAAGGAAGTCTATATCCTTCAATAAATAATATAGTAAATGCTAAAGAAATTAATCTTCAAAGAATTAGTACGATCGCTCTGACAAGGTTTTGCCAGGTATTGCACAATAAATCATTTAAATTTATATAAATTCAGATTAAAAAAAAAAATAGTTTATTTTTATAGTGCTGGTTACCCACTAGAATAAACTTGACATCTCCATGCCAAGGAATTTGTAAAAATCACAAAGAAAAAATGTATTCAACGTTATAATTCAATTAATAATAAAATACTCCATTTGCCTAGTTACATTGACCACGTCAAGTTTATTCTGCAAGTATAAGAAGCATCGTGGAAAATAAAATACTGAGATACATTCATAAATCATATCCTTGATTACGGCCGAAATTCGACAACGGTTAGATCATTGCTGTCCCGCAGCCGTTAGTACACGAATAAATACAAAAGAAGTAACGACACACTCGGAGAGGGATGACTGTTTGCTTCACAACCCACGGATGGTAGGGTCCATTTATACCCAGCGTTTTAAACTCTATCTTTAACGTCCCATTTTCTGGCGGTTAACTTATGTTGGTAGTTATTTATATTAGGTCTAACAAGAGAATCGATGTATCTCGGAGAAGTAAGCTCGATAATATTCCTAGAAAAACTGATGAGTAGATTGCGAATCTTTATGCGAATTCCCATTTTTAATGAGAATTTTCTACTTTCAATATTTAGAATATTCTTTAATACCATTTTATAAAAATCAGAACAAACATTTGTTTCGAATCAGCGGTGGTACAAGTCATATTCAGTCCTGTAGTATAATTGGTAAAGGTAAACTCTGTTGCATATTATATAACTGGAACTTAATTACGAACTATTATACCACATATAAACCAATCTGAAACGTATAGTGGTAACAAGCAACAATGAGAGCATTGTTAATGAGTTCACCAATCGCTGATCCAAAATTCCAACGAACAATAAGGGAAAGAATACAGGGAAACTCAGATCGCGAGATCATCAAAGAAGCAGTCTCGACTTTCAGTGACTGAATTCTTGTGGGAAAAAATAGAAGTACCGTAATTAGCATTATATAAATTTGCATATACGACAAATGCATAAAAGTCCGTAATCTACTCTGACAAGGACCTGAATGGATTTAGGCATCTCCGCCTCCGAAGTCGTTAAACGTATCTGCCATCCGAGGGTTAGCCACATAATTGTGAAGAAGCAAAAATGAGATTAGTAATGCCGATACACATTAGAAAATCTTTTTAGCACTGAGAAAAAAAAATGGTATCTCGTTTTAGTACGGTAAATTTCGTTTCTGGATCGTTCTTAAGCTTTGATCCACTGTTCCACGTACTCGAGCGCGGCTAAAAGAATTTTCTTCTCTGTTACTCTCAGCTGGATGGCCAACTTCTTAATTTGCGGTAACGATGTCTCGAGTACTTGAAGATCTTCCTGTAAAAGAAACAAAGAAAAGAAAAATTTAATTAGTAAAAGGCAGCGTAACCGCGTTGCAGATTATATTTTCGTTTCACTTTCACCTTCAGAGTCGTCGGGTAATTAGCAATTAGAAGCTGCAGCCGGGTAAGCAGAAATTTCCTGACGTTCTCCTCGACGACCGTCTCTAGAGCGCAGTCCATGTGCTTCAAATCGTTAACCCGGTCCGAGCGGAGCCAATGCGTCAGTTCCTGTTTACGCATGCTGAACACCCTGAGGAACGCTAACAGCAGATCCGAGATTGGCTCCGTTCCTGGCTTTAACAGGAACTCGCCCACCGACGGCAAGTCCAGTTTGTTTAGTAATTCGATGCGCTCCCTTTGCAAGGAATCGGCTTTGCTGATTCCCAACCGGAGCTTGAAACCATCCTGAAAAAGCACGCATGGTTTTCCAATCACCTCGTTTGCTGTGTGTACACATCGTAAAAAATATTTAAAACACAAAGCTGATTGAAATTGAAAAAATTGGTGTAAACCGGGCAAATCTAGATTTTGAAAATTGTGTAATTCTTGCACCGCAATAACCACAAATAGAATATCACTAAAAAATAGACTTGCCCGGTTTTTACACAAATATCTTCAATTTAACCTCGTTCTCAACTTATCATATTACAAAGAAATGTAAAGTCATTTTTACTAAAGTGAAGACTTGACTAGATAAACAATAGTGTACAATTGTAGTAGTATTAAAGAAAGTGCATTTTTTGTAGAAATAAAGTTAACATATCTAATGTGCGTATGCAGATTATATTAATAAAATTGTTTGAGTCAATTGGTATAATCTCTTTCTAAAACAGTCACTGGCCTGAATAAGCTTATTTTTTACATTTTATGTCGTTTATAAAATATTTTTAAGCATCTTCCAAATAAATATTTCTACCTAGCATTGACCAGTTTAACAAATATTATTAATTCCTTTTCATTTTTCTGCACAATTAATTTTTAGTATTGCAACTTTGAATACTTCATAAACAAAGATCCTTTTACGTGTCGAGTACATTCTTAGAAGCGTAGGAAAGTACGTCAAATTATTGTTTTCGCTTAAACGATGAAAGTATTCATTCTTCCTGATGGGAACAGGCTTTGTCTACAAGTAAAAGCTCGTCTATCAGAAGTAGACTATTTAGGACACTTTTTCAGTGTATTCGTTAGCACGATGAGTGGCATTACTTCTTTGTTGTCCATGTACACGAATCCGGAGTGGACGAAGAAGTCAGAATTCGTTCTAGGCCCGTAACTAATGAATATTTGTTCTCCTTTCTTGAAGTTCCTCAGAGCGTAACACTCGCAGCAGTTGGTCGTCGCGTTAAAATCGGTGGTGATCTGAAACGAAAACAAGCGGACATGAAAATGCACGTCGTCATTAGCGATGGGTAGTAGAGTCATTCGAGTACTGTAGGCTCAAACTTTTCATTGTATCTTCGAGCTGACGGAGTAGCATTCGGGTGGAACTTCTTCAAACAGAATCCGCCTTTAGTGGCTTGAAGCTGGGACCAGCAGGAACATTTTAAAGGCTTGAAGACTTCAGGAATGGAGAGGACACAGGTACGAAGCGGTTCAAACTTCAAACCAGTGTCGCCAGATGAGGGGAGAGAGCTCGAATTGAGGGGAAAAGGTTACCCCTCTCTGCCAGTACTGGAGTGTGGAAATGCGTCACGTGAATCCTCAAAGAATGGGGGAATAGCGAGGTAGAAGGGGAAATTAGAGTGGGGGAACAAGTCTTCATCTGGCGAGTATGCTTCAAACCAGTGTTGCCAGATCAAGACTTGTTCCCCCACTCTAATTTCCCCTTCTACCTCGCTATTCCCCCATTCTTTGAGGATTCACGTGACGCAAGTCTACTCCAATTAGTGCCGTCAGATTAAAACTTGTTCCCCCACTCTAATTTCCCCTCCTACCACGCTATTCCCCCACTCTTTTGCCACGGCCTGGTCACGTGACGCATTTCGTCTCTATGATGCATACTCCGGTACTGGCAGAGAGAGGGGGTAACCTTTTCTCCTCGATTCGTGCTCCCTCCCCTCCTCTGGCAAAACTGGTCCGAAGTTTCACAAAAGCGACCTTCTAGTTGGATTCTGTTCATAGTTATTTGCAGAACAAGCTACTACAGCAAACTCTAATCTCCACTCGACCCCAAACCACTCGAAGACCCATCGCTAGTAGTCGTTGAAACCGCATGTTCGATCATGATCGTGGAAACTCACTCTCCCGTTCACGTGATTGCACATGTCCCACATCGGGATCAAAGCGTGGATCATGCGTGAGTCGTCCTCGCTCGGAATTAGGTTCTGCCTCGTCATAATCGTAGAAACTGCCCAGCTGAAACAACGATTTCGTCGCGGAAATGTTATTTTTCCATCTGCGAACCGGTTGTAGGACAGCTAGCAAAATTGCGACGATTATTTATTAATCGTCATGGAAACGATTGAAGAAAACGGCACAATTTTAATAGGACGACGGTGAACTCAAACGGTAAAAACAAGGAACGACAAAGACTCTCGGGAGTTTATACAACGGAAAAAGAGCTATGCGCCTTTCTAACTTAATTAGAGAATAAGTATGTGCGTAAAATTCTATTAAACTCTCTTTAATTGTATCTGATTCGCGCACACATTTTTGCAATGATTTCTTAACACGCTCGCTATCACTTTCCAAAATCGCACCCATGTTAAAAGCAGTAAATGCGTGGATGAATGTAATACTAAATGCAATAAAGAAAGTTACTCAAGGAAAGTAGATACTACGGGAATATCCGAAAAATATTTAATCTAACCGTGAGTATCAACCAAGTGCAAAGCAGCACAGCACAAATCTATTGAAAACAGAAACAACGAGGATAAAATAAAACCGCATTGTTACATTTTATAAGGTACATTAATTGCGTGTAACGAAAATGCTACCGTTCATTGTACAGGTTTCTAAACGTGTTAGTAGGACGCATAAAAAGTCCAGTTTATTGTTCGCATTCTCCATTGTTCATCCATCTACATATGTGTGCGAGTTAAGTAATTTTGTATGAGCGATGTACGAATGAAAGTTGAATGGCGAAGGAAGGGGCGACTATCTTGTTAACAATACTAGTTCACCGGGTGCACCGTTTTATTGTTCGCTGGCACATCAGTTTATCACACGATTGTATTAAATCGATTATTCATTAAATTATTACTTCGAGCGATTATTCTTTCTGATTTCGCATTAGACTGCGGATTTCATGCATTTGCGGAAAAATAAGTAGGTGAAATTCGAGAATACTGTTACATCATTTCCAACTTATTAAAAATGATTGAAATGTGAAATGATTTTCTATGGAAGTCCTGTTTCTTGCAATCAATGCTGAAAATGTTGCATCGAGGTCCGCAGTTTGTTTATTATGTTCAGAAACAAGTGAAAAATTGGAAGGATGCGATGGCTCCAGAGTGAATGAAATGGTTTCCGGTGAAGTAAAAATGGAATGAATGAATTGGTTTGAAAAATTTGATGTGGCTGCAAGGATACAGCGATTCGCAGCGACTTTGTTGTACGAGCAGCAGCAAGATTGGAAAGGTATGATTTATGCGAACGGTGCGCGTTAGGCGACTCTCCCGTGGCTAGAAATTTGACGAAGAAAGAGAAGCGACGGACCCGTCGTCTGGCGGCGTCGAAATCGTGAAGATGAAAAAACGAGAAAAAAAGAAGGTGGAAGTGACTTTCGCCTTCGAGAGAGGCACGCTTAGAGCGACCGGCCATGGAGTTGGTTTTCGGGCAAGAACTTGACCCACAATTCCGGAAATGGAAGTAAAAGAAGATTCATTGCCATCATGGTCGTCCCGCGACGCGCCGGTTCCCGTCGACTTTCTCTCTTCCCGAGGAAGCGTTCGCGTTCGCGTTCGAGGTTTCACGCGTGCGTGTACGAGGACACACGGTGTGTCTCGAAGGAAAACATCGTGAGAGGGGAAATGGCGGACGCTCTTAATATGGCCAAGCGAACTCGAAACAAAGACTCGTAAAACGGGGAACGAGATGAAGAGTACAGAAAACTATTTAATGTCCATTCACTTTCTAAAATACCTGAAATACGTCGCGGTCCCGGGCATTAGCTTACGGAGTTGTTATTATTTTACGAGTCCTCGAGCACGCTTTCAACTATGATCGTCCGCGATTCGACCGGTAGCGACATCATTTCTTACGGCCCCGACCGCATTGCTTTTTCACCTATTAGCGATCGAAGATCCATGCACGCGGCGAATCCGACGTGCTTTCGTTCGTTCCTTTTTCCTTCTCGTAATCACTCGTTCTACGCGATATGCAAATTTAATCGTACCGAGCTATAAATGTACCATGTACACATGTCGCCTTATAAAAATGACGAGATTTCATTTATTTAGACTTTGCGCGGCTCTTATTGCAACGCGTGCTCTACTAAAGATATTTATTAAATGAAAGCATCTTCACGATTTCAAAAATTGTCAAATAAAAATCTAGAACCGGTCATTTGTGGTGGTACGTTTAGTGTTAAACGGACCGGGTCTAACGATGCAACTTTAATAACATTGTTTGATATTGTTCGCGATCGTTATCGTTAATACGAATATCCACTCGTTTTATCGCGAACGGCAATCTCTTACGGTTTAGCGTTTCCATAGATTTTTCACAGATTTCGTGCTGTTTCGTAAATAATTTACAATGTTTATGTCGTATGTATTGAAATGTGAATATTTAAGAAGACTAAGCTATTATTCCAAGAAATTTGGGTCTATCCGTTTTCTCCGTAGAACATAATCCGAAGGTAGCAATCTCGCTCGAGAACACTTTCTTGTCTAGATCACCGCAACAGGACAAGAGTGGACAAACGAAAGCTCCGATCGTATTGTGGAGATCGTTCTGGTTGTCGCGTGGCTATTAGATTACTTCCTCTTACGTAAAGAAGAAAATCTGTCTCCAAAAGCGGACGGCATGATCGATGAACGCGCCGCGACACTGATCGGGATCGTTAATGCATGAAACAATCCAATCCTCCTACCGATGGAAACACGGTGAAATTCTATAAATCTTACAATTTTTGCTGCCTTCAGCAGGCTGTCCCAAAAAAAATGTATACACTGATTAATGGATGATAACTTTCTCATTTTTCTTTCTTTTCAGGATGTAGTTAGTTGGAAATAACGAGTGAATCAAGACTCGATCTGTGTATACCTTTTTGTGGGACACCCTGAGTGTTACTCAAGATAATTCGTAGTAGACCGTTCTTCATGGTTTCATTAGTTCCGGTTACGTTAGATTTTGTACAATATTTGTAAATGTTGGTACACCGTTTTCGTCTTACTAAAATAGTAAAGAAAGAAATTAGTTCTTGCAGTAGAAAATGTTGATGTCGCATAAAGTACAGTGGTATAATAATAAATTAATTACAAGACTTGGAAGTTTCGGATTTACTTCTTCCTCCGTGGATTCGTCGTATTTCAGAGGAAAAAGAATTTTGTTGATTTTGACTATGCATAAAAGAATAGAAAACCGTGCGTTACGCCACAGTTTTCTTTCAGCTAACGAAACAATTTTGCAAGCCAAAGATGCTCATTAGACGCCGCTTTTTCGCAGAGGAAGCAGCAACGTCTTAGCAGATTCGCGGTTTACGTAACGCTTTTCTCCGATTTTTGCTCGCGCAAGATTCCGTAATAGTCTAACCGCCGGAGCCTTTCGAATTAATTACGCTAAAGGACGGTATATATTTTTCATTCGGATGGGAACAAGTCTCTCGCAGAGAGATCTTCGGCTCCATCTGGAGGATGATGCTATCTAAGCCGTTTCTATTCTCCGTTTCTTTTTTTTTTTTTTCTTTCTCCGGCGTTTCGATCAGGATAAATAATGCATCGCGGAGCAGCGGCTGCGAGAAAGAAGGGTAATGCGATACAGCAAATCAGCTGGGAAACTGGAAGCGAGCCGCAGCGCGTTTACGCGATAATAGAAAATTATATTCCGTGAAGAAAGAACGGGAAAAGGGAACGCGCTCGTTTCGTTCCTCCTCTCCTGCGCAGCGCGTCTGTTACCACGCGCAGATAAAACCGTGTATGAAAGTTCGGCCTCGTGTGAAAGTCCTCTCTTGCTTCGAGCGATCCTCCTCTTGCGAGCCTCCGCGAGGATCTCAGGAAGAGGAGATATCGGCTGAGAGACGCGAGCGTAACAAGCGCGTTTAACTAGTCGCGACCGACGTTCCTTTCCTGTACACGTTTTACTGTTTTCCTTTGCTTCAACACGTTAACTGCCACGTCAGTCGTATATGACTCACAACATGATTTTTTACTAGGTTTAGAAGCTCGCTTCTATCGCTACGTATTCAGATAAAACGAATTTGATTAGGATCTTTCGAATCCAAAAGGGTTAAGAGGGCACCGCCTACAATACATTTTAAATTTCTAGTCTCGGTATCATTAATCAAATTACTCTGATTCTGTAAGAATCTCTGGGACTGATATTCGGCACTCAACGTGTTAAGCGGACCTCCTAGAACCTCGGAACACCGATTTTTCTTTGCTTGGATTTTCTGAAAACATACCTGCGATAAGATTTGTTTAAATTCATATGAATAATGAAACTATAGATTTTTCTGAGATGGCTGAGAGAATATCTGAAGATCTAGTTGTGAGATCCAATTCAAATTTGACGGTGGCTTGACGGAATTATAAACAAAGCTGGCTTGTGTTCTCATATTATAATTGAAACCCCAAATTGGTTCAAAACCGTCAAAAGCTAGGAGCCAAGAGTAAATCGAACTGCTATGCTCTGGGTCGAAATGGACCCAAGTCTCGTCGTTCGAGAAAATACAGAGAATCGAAAAATTGTACGGATATTCTTTAGATCCGGTGTGTAACAGTCTGTACGAGAACGTTAATGGGGTTCCAGAGAGCAATGAGGTCCCATCGACAATATACAAACTGTTTTCTCAGGGTTCCCATCGAAGGATCCAGTAATAAATGTTATTACGTGCTGCATTTTGCCAGTAAAGAACGATCGTTACTTTTTGCACGCTTAATAGCAGCCCGGTCTCGGTTTCATCACGGTTTCGTCACCGGTTCCGCGATACCGTCGACAAGCGCCGAGTTACACGACGAGGCATCCGCGAACGAATCAATGGCAACGTCATTAAGAAAGCCGCTCCGACAATTGTAATTGTAATGATCCGACGGGCAACATCGACCACGGGGAAAGATCGACGACAGTCTCCGTCGATCTTTCTTGATCCGGTCGCAGCCACGGCGAACCGATTCGCCGTAGAAAGTGCGCGCGGCGGAGATCTCACGATCTTCGATTCATTGCACGACCTTCCCACGTGCAGCGGACTGTGCATCCATCCCCACGGTGCAACGGTGCAACGGTTCACGGTGCGCTCGTCTCCCCGATTCTTATCGCCGGCTCGCGATATATTGCGAAACGACCGACGTCGTTTTTATTCTTTTTCTCTCTTTCTCTCTCTCTCTCTCTCTCTCTCTCTCTCTCTCTCTCTTCGCTTTTTCCTTCATGTTCCCATCGCGTCGCGATTATTCCCCGACGCCAGCGTTCGTTAGCCACGCTTCTCTCTGCACTTTCCTCGTTAACCCCCTCCCCCTCCCTTCGCCTAACGTGACACGCAATAATTACTCTTTCTTTTTTGTGGTCCACTAACGATATATTTGCAGCTTGTCCAACAAAAGCGTACTGGCCATATCTCTGAAAATATTAATTATTTGTACACACAGTCGCGGACAAAATTAAGTGGACAGGTTTATCAATTAATGAAAAGTCAGTATAATTTAGCAAATAATTGTAATAAATCAGAACTGTTAAGAATATTTAAATTAACAAAGAATAATGTAGTGAAATAAACAGGAATATCAATTATAATAACTAATATATTAGAATATATTGTTGTTAATTGGAAGTACACAACATTTTAGGTGGACAAAATTAAGTGGACACTTTATAAATATTCACAAAATGAACAATTAGTATTTAGTATTGTAGCCTCTTGCTTTAATTACTGCTTCTAATCGTCGTGGCATGATTTCCACAAGTTTCTGGAGATAATTTGGATCAATTTGTTTGAAATTTTAACTGCAATTCGTTTAAAAACACTGTTTTATTATGGCGTTTTTCTAATGGTATTTCTGAATCCAATAAACTCCATAAATTTTCTATAGGATTAAGGTCTGCACTTTGTGGTGGCCATTCGAGAACTGCTATCTCACTTCTATCTCACTGTAAAAATTTTTTGGTTTTCTTTGCAGAATGCTTAGGATCATTGTCCTGTTGTAGCATCCATTTATCATTGAGATCCATTTTTAGTGTTGACTCTTCGAGGTTTTCATTTAAAATGTCAACATATTTATCTGCTGTCATTATTCCATCTATGAGTGCTAAATTTCCAACTCCACTCCAAGAAAAACACGCCCATACCATTATGGATCCCCCTCCATATTTGACAGTAGGTAACACATACTGCTTTTTTAGAGCTTCATTCGATTTTCTCCACACTCGTGTCCTCTTTTTTTTTATTTAATAACTCAAATTTACTCTCGTCACTCCATATAATGTTTTTCCAAAATGATAATGGCTTATTAACATATTTTTTCGCAAACGCTAAACGTTTTCTTTTATGCACTTCATTAATGTGTGGTTTGCGTCTAGCTAAACAACTCTTTAAAAAAATTCTCATCTTTTAATCTTCGTCTGACAGTTCTTGAAGAAATATTTAATTTTAGTGTTTCAACAATATTTCGTGATGTTATCTATGGATTACGTTGAGTTTCTCTCACAATTCGTCTATCAGTGTATGTATTTGTGGTACGTTTCCGACCTCTATCGATTAAATTTTCGACAGTATTATATTGTAAATACTTTTTGTAAATTTTATGTACTGCACTTTTAGAAACTTTATATTTTTCGGCTATTTTACGATAACTTAGACCGTTTTTACACTCCGAGACAACTAGGTTTCGCAGATGAACACAAAAGTCTTCTCTTTTCTTAGACATATTGAATTCACGTTCTTAATCTGACTTATTGTTAGTCAAAAGTTTAATGTCCACTGAAGACACAGTAATATCACACATTGCCAAAGCTCAACGTTTGTTTACATTTTTTCCCTCCTAATATAGAATTTCCTATCTGTCCACTTAATTCTGTCCACAGTCTCAAGGACACCCATCCAAACAAACACGTATAAATATTAACAAAAACTTTCTTTTTATAATTTTATGTGCTGAAAATATATTTTCGATATCTACAAACATGTTCAACGTTAAACATTTCTAATTTATTTCTAACATGGTAAATGAAACTAAAGATTATTCAAAATTTACACTGTGTCCACTTAATTCTGTCCATGACTGTACAATTCAATATGGATAAAAGATACACAGGCTCACGAAAGTATTCGAACGTCCTTTAAAACAGTATAACTTGTTTTAAATTGGACCAAACGACCTGACATTTTTTTAACAATTAGAAGAATTGGTTTACCGAATGACGTGCAAAAAAGAATTTGAAAAAATTGCAATTGCTAGGAATTAGAAGAGCAAATGAAAAACGCACTTTCCAAAAGTTTTTTATTTGTGCCTGTAATGAAAATATAAAATATGCGTTTTGTAGATCTATGTTAGTTATAAACATACTGAAAATTTCATCGAAATCGGTTGATGCAAATAAAAACGACACGCATCGAAAGATGTTTAGAATTTGTAGATTTTAACCAGTTAAGCGTGTTTGACGTGTATACACGTCAATCCAAAACTATATTGCGGTGTCGTTAACGTTAATGAATTGTTAATTTCTTATCGAATAAAAATGTAATTTTTGAACCCTTGCCCTGCCCCCCCCCTTTGAACCTTTTTTTTTTATTTTTTTTTCGTGTATATTCCGCATTGCATGATTTTAATTCCGCGCCGTGGGGGATTTCTGAAATTGAGCTCCACAGTTAACTGGTTAAGCAGAAGCTGACCGAAAGTCGTGAAAAACTACGATTTTCACCACTTTTAATTATTTGGAGCTCGTGTGTATATTAATCGATTATCGAAGAAATTTTCAGTATGTGTATAACTAACATAGATCTACAAAACGCATATTTTAAATTTTCATTACAGACTCAAATAAAAAAAGTTGTAAAAAGTGCCATTTTTATTTTCTCATGTAATTCTTACCAATTGAAATTTTTTCAAAATCTTGTTTGCACATCGTTTGGAAAGCCAATTATTCTAATTGCTCAAAAATGTCAGGTTTTTTTATGCAATTTAAAAAAAGTTACAGTAGTTTAAAGGGCGTTCGAATATTTTCGTGAGCCTGTGTACATTCCAAACACTAATATCTTTCTTAACACGTTGACCTTCACACGAATTTCATACGTTTCATACGAGTCTCATTGGTTTCGTTCGTAGGAGCGATTGTTAATGACAATTTCAGTTACTCGGTAATGAAGTTCTCACCTCACACCGTAATCTAGTTACTTTCGATGCTAATAAATGCAGTGGCATTCGTTTAAATCATTTTTAAGTGATTCCATGACGTCTGTCGTCGATGGACACCGTGACGTTCAACTTGTTTATAATGGATTCAATTTCTTCCATCATCGATCATAGTTTAGCAGCGTTTTGATGTGGTTTCTAGTAATATTTTTCGACTATGGCCAATTGATATTCTGAATTTTGTCATACATATTTCTTTATATGATTTCTTGTATTTCGTAATAAAAATTTTCATGGGATTTGTATCTGGTGACTGGGATTGCCAAGTTGATTATAATGATCTTGCTCGTGGACTCGGTGCATCGATCAAGACCAGTCATTAGTCCTTTACATAATCTATTTGACGCTGGTTTTATTAATCCCGTGTCAGAGCGTATTGCTACTTGAAGTGTAATTTCGATTAATGTTACATCTTTTCTAAATACATTAATTTTCGCAGAGATCTCGCCAACACGTTCTAGTTGGTCAGACTGTAGATAGATCCTAATGGCTCGGATCGGGGAGAAAAATTGATTGGAAGTTTATTGCAATTTTCAATTAGCCACGCTCCTCGCAACCGCTCTCCTCATTAACCCTCTCCGGGCCGTGTTTCTTCTGTGAAGCGCCTAACAATGAGCCTCGGGTTTTTGTTTGTTTTATAATAACGATACATTTAGGCGGGCCGTAATTGCTCGAATACAAAAGATGAAGTAATTGTAGCTGTCAATTAGCCACGATTTCCGCAATAACCTTTCCAAGTCGAACATCTTGCACACGACATCTTTCAGAAAAATTGATTTTCACTCGAAAATGAAATTGTTGAATTAATTTAAGCACGAACAATTCGCAGAGTTATTGCACCATTATTTAACATCAACAGTTCGCTGATAGAACTCGTTCCATACGATGATAACTTTATTCGA
Organism: Seladonia tumulorum; assembly: GCA_913789895.3. Taxonomy (NCBI): domain Eukaryota; kingdom Metazoa; phylum Arthropoda; class Insecta; order Hymenoptera; family Halictidae; genus Seladonia; species Seladonia tumulorum. The sequence goes on from OU565276.1 coordinate 3,920,075, forward strand.
AAACCTGTTTTGGCTCCGCGAAAATTTTTCGCTTTCATTTTCTGGTTTCAGAAAATTGTTTGAGCAGAAAGTCTCTACGCTCCATTAGCAGCATACGCATAATACTACTTCGGCAAACCCACTAATTATGCCCGGATGTTGGTAAACGATGAAACCGCAGCTTCACAAAGAGACTTACACGAATACGAGACAGCACGAGAACGGAAGACCGGTGAGGGTTAGCCTTTCAGTTATTTAGTCAATTATTTAATGTTGCCTATATCAACGAAGTAGATTGCGGATTTTTTAATCATTTTGCATTTCATCTACTCACTTTTTCTATAAATGCATGAAACCTCCAAATTTATGCAGATTCATACGCGAACAAATTTTTTAATCGGATGGAGGAACTTAGTGGAACGGGGAAAATTTTTCATTGTTTGTCAAACACAAGGTATAGTCAGTTTCAATACGCCTGCTTACTTATGGAATGCGCGGTTCTTATCGCGTTGATTCTTTAAAGATCGCTTGCAGAGCAAAAAACGTTGCAGAGAAAACTTTAGTGTATTTGATACTTTCTCCAGATCTTTAGAAACGTTTTTTAGATTGGAAACATATTTCGAACACCCTATTCGGCGAATAATATCGCAGAAAACTATAGGATACCAGAGTTTCACTTTTATTGCTTGCACTCACAGTCCGCCATTTCAGAAATCGTTCATCCACTTATTCGCAGATTGCTGTGGCTAAAATAAACTTCTATGCCAGATGGTCAACCACTGTGAAATAAACATCTGTCGCCGTAAAACAAAATGTCCCTCGTTTCCCATAGAATAACCAAAATTCCCATAAAACTCTGATAATCGGAACTGAGAAGTCATTGAATCTTGGGTAAATTATTCTTAAGTTATTCCGGCTTTTATATGAACTGCAATAAAACGGCTACAAAAATTCACAAAAATCTTGTGAGGTAGCTGCGACGAGGAAGCGGCCATGTTTAAGTTCATAGTAATAAGACAAAATTCAAACCCCGGAGTTTTTGATACTAAAATCTCGCATAGTTATCCGACATTATTCGGTCGCAGCATCTTCGAGACATGGTAAGTAACGTTCAAGTTATTAATAAAAAATGAAAACCAGAGAAAGTGTTACAACCGTCCCGTACCCCGGGGCGGTAGAAGCATGCGTGCAAGAAAGGACTAAATATAAATCAAATTTTTTAAAACATCATATTAATGTTCCCTGATTATAGGCTACTCGGCTTCACAATTGTGACTAACGTATAAATCACGTTGTTCAGTGCAGTCTTCGTGGTTTAGGGCTTTCTTGAACTTTTCATACAAAACAGTTGTACCAAGCAACGTTCAGTATTTTCTCCGGAGTTTCGACTAATTGTTTTCACTTTTTAAAAAACAAAGTCGTTTAATTCACTTTCAGAAAAATTCTCTTCTGAAGAGGGGGCAAACACTTATGCGTCTGACTGTTCATTCAATAAGTGAGAGTCTTGTTTGCCATTGCCATAAACTTTTCCAGCAATGATACTCCAAACATTTTGTATGGGATATTTTCCGCGTGAAATGTCGGATTTCTAATAGTAACGTTAAACAAATATAACCTTTTGCTAAGTAAATCTTATTGGTCAAAGTAAGCACCATTTAGCATATTTTGCCAATTATACAAGTCTCTTGATTCTGTGGAGGTAGACGTTAAATTTCATCTCCACTTTTGAGTTTTTTTACCATCTACAAATAGTGGATTCATTTACCATGTTTTGATCAAACATTGCAGTATCTATATATTTATTTTTCCACTGACATAAAAAGATGCGAAAATGGTCGAAAAATGTTCGATCACCGATTGAAATAAACTTTATATAAAAGTAAACTCAGACATCTAAATAAGATTTGAAGAAGAGACTTCAAAGATCATTTTCGTACCTGAAAGTGGTATACGATAAATAAACCTATAGACTGTAACAGTATTTCTTAATTAATCGACTTCATAAAATTTTCATTCTAAGCTCGGACATTTCATATGCAACAACCCAATAAAAATTTCGATCGAAATAAACTTTATATAAAAGTAAACTCGGATATCTAAATAAGATTTGCAGGTGGGACCCCGAAGATCATTTTCGTACCTGAAAGTGTATTTCTTAATCAATCCGCTTCATAAAATATGCATTCAAAGCTCGGACATTTCATATGCAACAACCCAATAAAAATTTCGATCGAAATAAACATTATATAAAAGTAATCTCAGATATCTAAATAAGATTTGCAGGTGGGACCTCGAAGATCATTTTCGTACTTGAAAGTGTATTTCTTAATCAATCCGCTTCATAAAATATGCATTCAAAGCTCGGACATTTCATATGCAACAACCCAATAAAAATTTCGATCGAAATAAACTTTATATAAAAGTAAACTCGGATATCTAAATAAGATTTGCAGGTGGGACCTCGAAGATCATTTTTGTACCTGAAAGTGGTATGCGATAAATAAACCTACAGACTGTAACAGTATTTCTTAATTAATCGACTTCATAAAATTTTCATTCTAAGCTCGGACATTTCATATGCAACAACCCAATAGAAATTTCGGGCAGCGTGGAAGAAATCTTCATAGATCGCAGCTTCCGCTTCCGAGGACGGATCGAGCGTGTTGCATGGATCGCGGGTCGATTCCTCCTGAACCTGTCCCTCGATCCGCGACCGAAGATCGGTCACCGGTCGCGGATCGTTACGATGAAACTCATCTCCGATGATCTAGCGGCCGATCGGGATCGCGGCGAGTAGATCGTCGTCGGACAGACGCTCGCAGGCAGAGGAGAGACTGTCTTGTGTCTGCTCTCGAGTTTCACCGACTTACTTAGGACCGTGCGCGGAGAAAACCGGCGTCAGTTCGCGGGAACGCTTTGCCGAGCGTGGAAGAGTGTTGCCGGTTCGAAAGTAACGAGAGAAGCCGATCGAAAGCAACGATCCGAGAGCAACGCGTGCGCGCGCGCGACCCCCGTACAACGAAAACAAAATGCTTGCACGGCCTTCGTGCGCGACGGTGATTTAGTGATCGAACAGGAATTCCATCTTGATCATATGGGAACGCGACGGTGGCCGAATTCTGCTCGCCGATCTACGATCCTCACGTTTCATCGAGTCGCCAACGAACGCTATTGAATATCCCGTTCTATCGAAGCGTCCTCGTGCCTCGAAGATCAAGGATAAGAAGACAGAACACCGATTCCACCTAATCGTTGTTGCAACCCCTGGTTGAAGACGATCGAAACTCTCCTGAACTCTTGGGACCTAATTTATAATAAATTCATTCTCTCGAGAGACCTTGGTGGTACCATTTCGGAGAACGCTAAATTTCATTGGTCAGCTTGAAAAGAGGTTGAAGAATCTATTCCGAATAGGATACAGAAATAATTTTGAGTCGTGTTCCTTCGAGTTGTGAATCGATTTTGGAAGTACCGTGCGATCTTGACCGGTCCGAGGCGAACGAGTAGAAACTACTTGTGGAACAGAGGATACGAGGAATCGCGCACTCTCTCTGTTCCCTGAAAGAGTTTTGAAAGTGGCATTGTCACGAACGTCGGTTAGCCGGATTAAGAGAGAATTAAAGGCTAGAGACGGCTGCAAGGTTCGTGGGAAGTACGCTCGTAGCGGGCGGAAACGAGCCGCATCGCAATTAAGCCACGCGAAGGGACAGAAGAGCGGTTCTGCATGAACCCTGAGGAAATCTTCGGCCTGTGCAACAGGAAGAACGCGATCTTCGTTATTCTGTGCGCGGTGGCGCTGTACGTGCACCTGTTCACAGTGGACCAGCCCGTTCAGAAGGAGCACGAGTATTACGCCGAGACGGAGGAGGATCGAGAGATTTCCTGGTGCATCGGGGACGAGGAGCTGTCCGTGTTTCGATCGCACTGCAACGATGTGGAAAATATTCTGTCCGCTCTTGCTGATGCTTTTCACGTTTGACTACCCCCGCGGTAGATCCGCTCGAGCCGAGCCGATCCGCGCGAACGGCGAGCTCGATCCACGGGACGATGATCAGAATCATCGGGTAAGAAAGAGAAATTTCCCGGATTAATCAGATTAGCCTACCAACTGCGACCGTGATACGCCGGGGAAACGCGATCCTCGATGATCGAGCGATCCCCCCGGTTCTGGGTTAATCTGAGCCCCCGTTAATTAGAAGCGATTTACGATAAGTCCTTTTTGCTCGCATCGAGGGCACCGAGCTACGTTCGCGTGCTCGAGAGAAGAGATACGGAGCGAGGATGCGACTTAAGATCTGAATCATGCTGTCGTTAGAATTTTATTTTTATTCTGGGGACTTGGAAAATATCCGAATAAATTTAATCTTACCGATTTATTTTGCTGACTGTTCTTTGGTAATTATTTTTACAACGAGAGTATGTTACCATTGTGAACGAACACTTTTGTGGACCATTTTGTTCTAAAGTAAAAGTACTCTCTTCACTATCATTGCGAATGGAATAGGACTTAGACAATTCTCATTACTTTTTGTATAGAGTGCGTGCAAAAGTCAACATACAGCGAAAATGCACAAAAGACAATAATTATACAAATATGTAGATTTATTGTTTGTAACTTTTTCACGAGGATAGACTTTGTAATTAGTACACCACGGGCTTCCAAAAGTCAATAAAATGAGATGAAGATATTCAGCTAAATGATTATTTGCCCCCTCGAAATCCTTAACAGAATTTCAATTCGTTTCCCATTTTTTCGAAAATAACTTTGTTTTCGTCTGTTCATTCAAGAAATGTTCTCGACGCAGGTAATTTCATTAAAAAAAATTCCTTTAACTTCGTTTGCATGTCATTGTTACGGCATCGTTCAAGATGGCAGCCATGAGAACGCTCGAATATCATCACATTTTTGCAACATATCATTTGAAGTTGAAAGTAGCATGAAGCGTAACCTCAGAACTATCGCAATGTTTTAGTATTTTGTCGCGGTACAGTTTTTTTTTTAATCATGCGTGCGTTTTCACTTTTGATCATTTATGGTAGAACAAACAACCGATTTCACTTCGGACAAGATCACCCAGCATACTTTCGTCATAGAATTTCGTTAAAAAGTTATGGTCGAGCAAAGCGTATCTCGAACTGCTATCCTGGGGATCTGCGCTGGAATCTTGTTGGGAAGGTTTCTCGTTTTTACATAACTCTTTCTTTTATGTGACTTCCTGTTGCGTTCTATGGTGCACTTAATTAAATGTTATAATCAGTCCGCGAATATTTATGTGAATTCGCATTTGTAAAGGCGAGGTTTTTCTTCAAGAAAATTCATATTTTCTTCCGATGAATTTAATTCCTGTTACCATTTTGCATTTGCAATTTCACTCGACATGCTAAACATGTTTTGCAAAGACTTTTCCAGACATTCTAGACAATGTTTTGTTCTTCGCTTGGAAATAAGCAGCGAATTAAAGTGTACATTTAAATATTGAAATGTCGAATTTGAATTCAATCTCAATTTAAAATCGATTTCGAAATTGAAACGGAAACGAGACCGTGTATCGTCATTGAAGAACGCGCCGGCTTGAAATGTCACGAGAGTTTACGAACATAATTTGAAATTCAAAACTTTCGTTTGCCCATTAGCTGCCGTCACCATTTTCGACGTATTCTGTGATCGTGAATTTTTTATCACCTCCTCTTTTCTTTGCAAAAGGAGAAAGAAACTTTCGCCTGCACCGAGAGCGGAAGAAACCACGTTTTTCACGAATCACCAACCGGAAGAAGCGCCCATATTTCACACCGAAGGGTGAACGTCTCCTTCACGAAAGTGGACGGCGCTCTTTCGACCGGTCGCATTTTGTTCTTTTCGTTCCTTTTGCTTTTCGTGGTAACAGGTACACGTTGCGAAATCCTCGGGACATTTCACCGACGTATTCGCACGTTCACGAGTCAAACGATAATAACAGGTTGCCGCGAAACAAGGTTCGATTTTCTAGTTGCTTCCAGGATGAGTCAAGTGCTGATTAACACTAGGTTTACGGGACCCGGCAAAATGTTCTAATATTTTTAGTTTATAATTGAGCCGTTTATTTTGAAAGTGGCCTAACTCCGTTTTTCAGTTTTTTCCGGTTATCATGGTTACGTGTACAACTTTATGTTATTTATCAGTAAAGCATTTCAGGTTGCTTATAATCCGAGCAAATACGATAATTCTTGACACATAAGTTTTCAGAGTTAGTTTAATAATCGAACCGTGTAGTTTGAAAGTGGCCTAACTCCATTTATACTTAAATAATCAAGAGAAAAAGTGTCGGAAAGGTAATAATTTTATTGTAAATGAAATGAGACAAGAAGATTTTGTATCAACAAAATTATTAGAAGATGCAATTTTTAAAAGAGTAAAAAATTCTAATGGAGAATCAATAAACTGGCTAAAAATATGTTGGATGCGCTTTGTCAGAAATGAACCGTATAAAATTTTCTATAAGACATCAATGAATAAGAATGAAAATTTTAAAGTCCTGAATTTATTACCACGTCGGGGTAGACCAAAAAAGTTCGAAAATATTGTATTGACACCACTGTATAAAAATATCAGACAAATTACAACAACAAAATTCAAGGACATGATGGACCTATTACGATATATACCACCGGAACATCATGATTACTTAAAATCCCTTTTACACGCAAAATATGTAGATGAGTAGTAAATTGTTTTGTAATAAATTTATGTTTGTAATTTTGCACGTTATGTAGTTAATTGAATCGCATAGATTATGTTCCTGAAGTGTTTTAAGGATATGTAAAATAAATTCAGTATTGTTTTTTTTTTCAATTTGAAGCATCTTAAATTATGTTGAATGGACTTGGGCACCTTCAAATTTTATAATGAATCTGGTTGTTAATTTTGAAAGTGGCCTAACTCCATTCTTGATAAGAAAACGCATATTATTCACTTAATAATTGCCACTATTTTAATAGGAACTATAAATTTAACACCCTTAGATACACTTAAGCAGTGCGACTCATTAATGTCCTATACGTATATTTTTAAATTCATTGAAACGCAAACCCTTAAATATCTCGATTTTAAGATAAATGGACTTAGGCCACTTTCAAAATAAACGGCTCAATTATTAAAATTCTTTGGGCATATACTATTTTAAAAATATTTCTAAAAATGTGGGTAGCACGTTCTTGTTATTTTTATAAAGTAATGCAAAATAGTAACTTTTAGTGCTCCGTAAACCTAGTGTTAAACACCGTTTCCTGGAAACTAGAGTTACAATAAAGCTCAAGGAAAATATCAAGTAATCGGCTACTTCTCCGTTTTTTTAAATAAAAATATCCCTTATATTTTCTGTGTACGGATTTTCCTATTTCTGGTACACCTTGGAAATCTGAAGAAACAGAAATTTTTTTAATATATCAGGATGTTTACAGTGTTGAGACTAAAATTTTGAGCCTCTCAAAATTCTTTGATCCCTTGCACTCTAATATCAAGTCAGACTCGTAACATTTCGAGTATATCCTATTTTGTTTATTCTTAGCTGTTACGGTGAATGTAGGCATTCGACATAAATTTTCTGTTCCCTGTAGGATCTGATTAACGACAAAGAAATTGTAGTTGCGGTTGCGAAAGAAATCATAGAGTACAAAGTCGACGAGTAAACGAACTTTTGTAATTCTGAAAGGCTTCCGTTTATCAGAAACGATCTAGCAAGCGATCGAGAGGGAAATAGCACGGTGTTCGTTTAGTATCTCTGGAACGCTACTGACGACAACAAATGTCAAAATACGCGGCGAGGCCGCCGCGATGAAAAAACAACCGACCGCACGGCAAAGAGAAAGCTACTGCTCAGCAAGGAAACTTCGAGACTTTAACAAACATTTTGTTGCACATCTCGCAATCGACTTCTTGCAAAGTTAATGTCTAAAAGAAATTTTAATAAAGCCCCGAGAACTGATATGTAATTAGTTTAGAGCTGTATCCGTACGACCTTTCGTTTTTGTCGCGTCATCTACAGAAATGGCAACCGAAAATGAACTTCGTCTTCGTGCATAAAAAAAAGTTGATTAATCACGTCACGTAATCCTACTGCAAATATCCTCGCAAACATTATGCAATTGCGTTTATTTTGCACTAGCTGAACACTAAACGTACCACAACCGGACAAATGACCAGTTCTAGATTTTTTGTTTGACAATTTTTGAAATTATAAAGCACGCATTGCAGTAAGAATCGCGCAAAGTCTAAATAAATTAAATCTTGTAATGTTAAAAGTACCAGAGTTTCAAAAAATCAGTTTTTGAAGATTCACGTTAAATATAAAGTAAGCAATCGAGTTAACTGCGGTCCCCATTTTTGTCTTCGTAGCAATAAATAAATCACATAAATATACACGGTTACTAACAAGCTCGAGAACATTAAATTGAATAACTTTTTTCATGAATGATTAAACACGAATAAATTACTGTACGGGATATTGTCAAGTTGTAAATGCATAGTCTCGACGGACTGTTAATCATCGAATAGACACGCGATCGTTGTTTTGCTCATGCCCGTCGCAGTAATCGCAACGAATTGCGTTTGGGCGATTGCACTTTCCTTTTTTTTTACTAGTCATTGAACTTTGTCCAGGCTTCGCGTTCGCACGCGTCGCTCGCGACTCGGGCATTAATTGAATTTTAATGAACGATGCTTTCGCATTAAATAAGCACTAACTAGACGATGATTCATTCACGAATAATCGCTATCGCGACGGTACAGAATCCTCAGACAGATACTGCAACCGCAGCATACCGAAACATGGGGAATGCGCTCTGGCGCACGTTCGCACAGTGCATTATGCGCTGTTATACATTTATAAATATTTATGAAATTTCCTTCGCACGATGCGAATCGTCTTGCCCGATCAAGGGAAAGCTTTGCAACTAACGTCGCGATTGCTGAATTTATTCGCGCATACTCTGAAGAATCTCAATTGCAAAATAATTATTCCGATCAAACTTGTTAATTACCACCGAGTGCTCGTCCGATAATTCTTCGGTTCCATAATTAAATGTCCCAACGATTAATTCAGTATTCTGTCGCACACAAGCAAAATATCGAAACTGTTACAAAAAAATAAAAAATAATGACAAAGTTTTCATTATCAGCAATTTTCATTATTAGCGATTTTTGTGAAGCTTTCGTACGGTTATGCATTAAGTGGCAAAGGAAAGCGTTTGAGCGTCCAGGTGTAACCTTAAGACAGATACAAGCTCTGACCTTGAATAAGACTAAAATTAGAAATACTAAAATTAGAATTAGTGTTTATTAAAACTGAACTATTTCCAGGAGGAGATTCGAAAGCGAGCAGAGATCAAGAACGACGCTCCCAAGTTCCCATTCTACGGGGACGAGGAAAATTCGAGCGAGCGGATCGGAAGATGGCGGAAAAATGGCGAAGCCCTGGAACCAAAATGGCGGGACGGCGACACGGTACCGTTGTTGCCGTTTTCTCAGCTGACGCGGTACACCGCCGGCGATCTGGACAACATCGAGGAGGACGAAGAGGTCTCCAACCCACGGGGACCGAAGTACAAACAAAATGGAGAGACTCAACCTTCAAGGAACACTGAGAGAATCCCTTACGCCGACCACAGAGACTACATCGACCAGAAGCGCGAGAACAGAAAGGAGGAGGTCCTATCGCGAAAAAGAAATAGCCGGCCGGCAAACGCCTTCAAGCCGGAAGCGACTTCGAACGACGAAGAGGAGACGAAGCCTGAAGACCTAGCGGAACGTAGGAGAGAATCTACATCGACAAAATATCGAGAGGCCTTCCAGGTTCGTCCGAACGACTACGAACACGAGTTAGACGACGAGGAGTACCTGAAGCCTCGACCAAGGAAGAGGCGTCCTCCTCAGAACTACGAGTTCGCCCTGACATGGAACGAGACGTCGAGACCGGAAGGCAGCGGGTTCAAACCGAACGTCCAGACGACTTCTTCGGAATCGGAGTCCAAGAACCAGTTCGCGAAGAACGCGATGGAGTTGAAGTCTCTGTTGAAGATGCAACAGGAGGAGGGCCTGAGCCTGTCGGAGCTGTTGCAGAGGAGGAACCTGACGCTGAACGATCTCCTGAAAGGTAGGGCCGACGCGATCAACGCTCTCAGGTCAAAAGACGCCGACGATTACGTCGACGAGAGGACGACGATCCCGCCTACCGCGAAATCGACCACAAAGAGACCGCCGCGGACCAGCACGGAAGCGACGAGGTCGAAGAGTTCGCTGAGGGAAGGAATAATCTCGATCGTTCCGGTGGTGGTCGATCTGCATGAAAATGCGAGCGGCCCGAGCGAGATGCGTTTAGGACAATCAACGACCGGAAAATCGCCCGACACGGAACTTCCCCGAGCCAGGGGAACGCCTCCGGCGGGCATTCTAGCTTTGGTTACGACATCGATGCCGTTCCCCGTCGCCACCAATTCCATGGAATTGCTAAGGTCCGAGGAGAGCACCGCGAGCCTGCGTGGCAACGGTGAAATCAGGTTCGACGGTCTCGACGAAGACGAGATTATGGAGTTCTCCGACTTCCCCGACTATAAGAACGGCCGGAACGCGATGTCCCCGGTCTGGTTGACCGTGAAAGATGAAAACGCCGAGTCCCCGGAGCTGCTCCGCGAGAATTACGAGGACAAGGGATCCACGTTGAGCATCGAGCAGCTTCTGAATCCTACGGAACGCTCCAAGTCCACTTCGGAGAACGAGAAACGGATAAGTACGGAGGACAGCGTGACTATCGGACGACCTGGAAAGGAAGATTACAACATGTACATGGACCACGAGTACCAGGACGATGCGTCAGCAGCGGCATACCAAGATCGTAACGTTGAAGTTACAACCTCGACCGACGAGATCGATCAAGGAAAGACTGTAACGAGTGGGATGGAGATTATGCTGGACTCGAAGCATCACGGAACAAATCCTGACGACGGTAATTACACCTCCAGACATGAACTCGGTGTGAACGCGACCACGAAGAAGAGTTACGACGACATTATATCCGAAGTGGAACCGGAAGCACGAGCGGAGATCTTTGAGTTGTTCGCGTCAGGGTCGGCCGGTAAGCGATTGGAGAGACTTCTGAAGTCCAGGAACATGAGTTTGGAGGAGTTGATCGCGCTGAGGCAGAGGGGATCTAGCAAGGTTCACCTGGCCGAAGTGTCACGGATCAAGGTAGCTAAATTGAACAATGAAAATAAAGAGGAAAACAGCGACGCAGCGACTTCGTCGTTTAGAGAGAATGGTACCGGGGAGGGAAGAGCGATCGGCAATAACTATGAAAAGAGGATGAATGGTTATCTGACGGAGTCCTACGAGAATGTGCCTAAATCCTATCCGGTGAACTTTATTCAACCGGAGGAAATTACTACCGCGAGATCGGTCTCTACCGTTGAGACCTCGAGGACCGAAGACGGAAGTGTCCTTGACGGGAAAGAGGAGATCGGTGGCCGACGCGAAGTGCAAATTGTCGATTTGTTAACGACGTTCGACTCTCTGCCGTTCGCGAAGGACATTCAGCGGAAGTTGGCTGGCGGATACGACAGAGAAGAGAAGAAGAGACTACCCGAAGATGAGGACAACCTTCGCATGGTAGTTGTAAATAATCGGGAAATTGTTGGAGCCAATGATACCGCGAACACGATTCAGTCCGGCTTCGTGAAAGAGATCGTTAAACAGGAACCGAATTCGATCGACATCAGAACGATCTACAGAGAGACAGACGTCTTTACCGACGACGAGGGCAGAAGCGAGAAGGAGAAATCTTTGTCGAAGATAAGGCCAAGCATAATCGCCAGCGGAGCAATTCTTGGCGTAACCATTGTCGTTTTTCTTGCCATATTCATCACGTGCAGGATCAAACAGAAGCAGAAATACAGATACAGAAACACTTTCTCCAGAGCTGTGTTTCAAGGTCCCATGCTGGCTGCGAGAAAATTGTCGAACTCGAGCAGCCTGAGCACTGTCATGGTCAACGTGATTGCCACCTCGACGACCAAGAGGCCAGAGAAAAATGATACGGTGGTACACGCTGGTGAAATGGATTCTAAAAGCGACATCGACAACGACTCCTTGGATGCCAACGATAGTTGGGAAACCATTCCTGATTACATGAAATGATGACTTACTGAAACCTTGGAAAATCAACAGTATTTTCATATAATAGCGTTAAATTCAATCTTTCACGTGTACAGAAGCCTGACCATGCACAAAGTGAAAGGCAGATTCACCGCTCTCAGTCAGTCTCTATTAGAGCTACGAGCAACTGTTTCCAACAGTTGCAATTTGTACATATAATTGTATAGAGTTTCCAATCTTGTTTAATCAGTACAGCTTAATGTAATTTAGAGTGTTAGGGTTAGTATAATATTCTTGCATAGGATATTGTCTTTGAAGCGTTTTCTGATACTGTAAACGTATTCTTTCAAACTTATACACAATGAAATAAAGTATTTATTTATGTCCAGATCAATCTGGAACCGTCATTATACGATTTAAATAAAGAGAATTATTTTTACTACTTACCAGTATCTTTCATATGTAAAAACATCCCTGAGTATAGCAGACACAGCATTATTGTTACTTTGAAATACTTTACTAAAATAGGAATACTGTCTTGCAATATTTCTACATTGCTTCAAGGCAGCCTCTACAAAAACAGAAGAGAAAATCGTGAATGAAATCAGCGTGAATTTGGCTTTGAATTCATTTTTAAAGTGAACCTAAGTGATGTACCTAACGTAGGACTGCCTTTCAGTTCGATCATCTCAGCAGCAGTCATGTACAACACAGTCGTGTAGCTTGTAGGGAGAATATCCAAATAAGGTTTCCATTTAGAGTTCTCTTTATGCCTTTCGATCAGAAGCGCAATGGCCAAAGCCACCTGTGGCATGTGCTGTATCAACGGATCATTTTGGAGACAAGCTAACTCTGGTGCCACATTATGAATACTGAAAATCAGATCTCTTGGTATCCTTAAAATCAACTCATTCTCAAGGAAATTCCGTTCCGCTTTTAATCCCAAATCGTATCCTGGAAATTCAGCCACGCTTGCTCCATCTATACTAGCTCCATTCTCTTTGAGCCAATTCATAAATTGTCCAATTCCATGGGACCGCTTCAATGACTCTGTCTTCATTTCCTCCAACCTTTTAACCTTCTCCAAAACTGATGATATTTCTATATAGTTGTCCCATAGCTGTGTCACGTAAGCTGAATTACTGCTAACTGATTTGAAATACACAAATAAATTATCTTCTATGTCTATTTTGCCAAGCTTCTCGCAAAAGACAGTTTACTACTTTTTAAATAAGTGATAAATGAAGGATTTACTAGACCTCTCAAAATAAATTATTTAAAACTAATAATTAAAAATGATCTGTTTACAATTAAACGCTCGTCATACAGCTTCTCTCTCATATTTTATTCAACATTTTATTGCCATCTTTGGAGTCTTGTGGTACAAGTAGAGAAATGCAATCGAGTAATGTATGGTAGTCGAAAATATATTGAAGGAAATGTACTCACGATGAAACAACTTTTCACACAAGGCATTTATTTCGTTCCTTTTCGGTGAAGATAACTGCCTTTGATTCGAAACGTGTTTACTTTTGGATGATGCGTGAGATTTTCTTCTGCCCATGTTTGTACTATCTCACGGCACTTTCGTGACTTCTTCTCACATTTAGATGCATTATAATGTGTGACGTGCGCCTACGACTAGCAAGAATAAACACTTCACCGAAACGAAAATAGAACGTTTGACGCTCTGCGCTTTCTGCGTCTCGACCGACATAACCTCGAAACGGCAGAGTGGAGCTACCTTCCTTCCCTGTATACTATTGACTTCACTGCACTTTATTGATTTTCAATTTCTATCAGGGGTCACCTACTTTCGCAATAACGCTAAACCCTCGTCAAAATCATTTTTTTTTTATGAATCTTTCCATTGACCCGTTTTGGACAAACACATTTATAATTCATTGTTGAGCGAATTTCCAATATACTTGTCATTAAATTCAATATTTGTTTCAATTCCATTGACGCAACAGAGGATGTTTATTCGATGATTGAAGGTCAACATTGGCGCGACACAAGATAACATTTTTAAAATATGTACAAGTTTGTGTACGTATATCTACAAATTTAATAATCTCCCGCATCACTTTTTACATTTCTTGAAAGTTACTTTATGTGCTTTAAGAATTAAATGTACAAACGCTTAATGAAAGAAATGTTTCTTTTGTTTAAAAGCTATATTATACAAAGTAATAAACAAGTGGTTGATATATTTTAATATTTTCTTTATGGATAGATTTGTATTATCTTTATAGTTTATTTATAAAACCACATTAAAAGGGATCTAAAAGACAGAACAGTTGAAAAATAATTAGCCAAAAAAAATAATATACAAATTTTAAATTACATTTTATATATAACTTTTTGCATGAATATATACGTACATAGATGAGATTTATAATGAAAAATATGAATTAAGATATGTATTGTGTGTTAGTATTAACAGCAATATTAATTTGTTTAAATAAAATTATTGAAAACTACAGAAAAAAACAAACAAAATAGAAATTAGAAAGTGTACAATATGAACTGTAAACAAAGCAAAATATGAAAACTTGGAGAAAGATGAAAAGATAATTTTCAGAAGTTGTTTCAGTAGTCATTTAACATTTATTACTTTCGTATAAAAGTATTTGTAATACTTATATCAAGGCTAAGAGCCATGAAAATGTAATATTTGTTCTTAAATTTAATTCAATAATATTCACAGCTCGTACTTAATCATTTTTTCATACATTTAACGTGTTAACTAGAGTAGTGCACTTATAGATCCCCCTTAATGTTTATAAATTATCCAATTTGTGTACACCTAAAAATAATATAATAAAACAATCAATTGAATTTTCACGCTGCAAAGTAAGGTAACTAATTGTAAAATCTTTTCGTAAAAACCAACGAATTCAAAGTTGCGCGAAATGTACGACGTCAAATGTAACAAATCGGTACAACAGTAATTGGAAAAAATCACTTACATACATAATTCTACTCGCGGTATAGTCATTATAACATTATTTAAAAATTATATGTGCGACACACCTATGCTTAAAATTCTTAATGCTCTTCTTTAGGATCATTGTTTCAGTATAAAATCTAATTTTGCATTATTATTATACACTACTCTGGAAAATGAAATAGAAGAAAGGAAAGGAAAGAATAATTATAATATTTGAAAACAAAATTTAAATACCCTGATTGGGAATTTACCGTAATTACGTAATTTGTACTGAGTATAGATAAACCACTACGTTTTTATAATAATATATTTGATTACGAATTGTGCAGAATAGTAAATATATTACACATTCTACAACATTACCCATAAACTTCTTAACTTCTTTGCAGCGGAAAACTCATATCTTAAATATTAAAGATACGCATACAGTTATAGTAGTATATACCGTTATTTATACAGCCTAACCTCTAAGTAGAGCCTTATAGACCACATGATTTTGTGTGTTTCTTCTTTCACTGCTACCTCAATAGAATTTTAACGAAGTCCGTTGTATATCATAAAATTAAAAATATAATTTATCGTGACGCAAAGCCCAATAGTTTTACACAATCGTAAAAAAAAACCGAAAACTGCATACTTCATTTTTCATTCCCCTTTCAATAAATGTGCGCGACGCTTTTACATCTTAATTTCGTACAGTAATTATTCTAAACATGTACATCTTGCATCCCTCCTGCAGATACACATTACAGTATATCAGATCATGTCAAACCATATCTGAAAACAATATTATATATCATAAACTACAAAATTGGAGACTTTCTTTGTTCAAACGAATTTTACACAAGGATACCAGCCTCTCATGGAATTTTGCTTTGTAGCCAAAACAGCACGCGATGCACTTGTGGTCCCCTGTTTTTATCACTAATAACTTAAATGAAAACACTATTTGTGATTACTGTAGAGTGTATCAGTACACTATTCAAGGGGAATTGTTGAAGACTACAAAACATATAGTATATAAATATTAAATTACTTTTTGTCCAATTCACAATGACTGGAATTAAGTTGTGCAAACACTGTGGAGTCGAATTCACAAAATTTCTAATTTTCTCATAACAGGTTCTTTTTCTTCACTTTGTAGCATACGTGTCTATACAATTATTTTTTTAATTTGTTTCTATTGTGTAGCAGTATCTGAAATGCTTTGCCGCCACGTCGCATGGAAAGGAATTTTTAAGATTTTAACACGTGTTCTGGGCAATGCAGTTAGTAACAGTTTCTGAAGTTGAGGCAACGGTAATATATCCACTTGAGGATTTGTTAAGTTTGGTTGTTTATCATCATCTGAAAAGTAAAGATTTTTCTTAGTAAATAATTGTATACATAACATAATTTATTGTGCTCACATACACATCTATTTAAAAAAATACCTTTTTGATTGTCATTTTCATCTTCAACATCTTTGATTAATTTTAAACAAGGTACTGGCTTGAGAATTGGTATCGAGTCACCAGTGACTTGGTTATTCATTAAATTACATTGATCGACAAATAATTCTGTAACCCTAAGTAACTCAAGTGTAACACCCCAAACGAAGTGTGTCAAATTACTCGACAATTCGGTAACACCTCCAAGCACCATGTTGTTAGACGTTGCCGACTGGGATATGTAAGTTGGTATGATTAACAGCCTCTTAATATTTTTACAATTTGCAAGATATTTGTCGAAGCCATTTTTCACATCGAAGTTGACCAACTCCATTTGCATTAAATTTTGCAGTTTCGACAAACCCTCCAAAATATCAAATGTGCAACACGAGCCTTGGCCTTTTTCGAGCCTCAGGCGCTCTAATTTCTGCAATTTTATCAAAACGGTAGTACCAAATTTATCTGGAAAATCGGAACATTCTCCTAATTCCAATGTCTCCAAATTTGCTAAATTTTGTATGACGTCGATTCTCTTCTTCCCAAGTTCCTTAACAGATGTTAAACTCTGCAACACGCGTTAAGTTTAAGCATTAAGAAGCACGATAAATGAAATAATGTGAATATAATGTATGTTTTAACTTACAAGTTGCGTTAAATGCGTTAATTCTTGTAAAGGAGTGAGATCTACTTGCAGAGACATTCCGCTTATTGCTTTCAGCCTCAGTTCTTGACAGCGTTTCAGGTTTCCAACCGATTCCAAGTTCAAAGTATCGCATTTTATTGACATTGCACTCAATACCTCTAGCTGTGGACAACTGCTTATAACTTCTTCCACTACCATTACAGGGCATCTGCACAACTCTAGCTTGACAAGACTAGTGACACGTGGTATGACTAACAAGAACTTTTTCCAAATGTCATCGCATTCACCCGCCACAAGCATTTTTCGGAGATCCAAGTGCTGAGTACCACGCCTTTGTAACGTGTCTGCTAAACCATCCCAGTCCGTAACCTGACTATTTTTCATTCTCACAGTTTTCCACAAAGAAGGATGTGCGGCCAAGTCCCTCCACATGTTGCACACTCTAGCCGCTCGAAGCAATTCTTGAACTTTAAGGTATTGGAATATACGTAGCAAGGCATGATATCCAGCACAGACTGAATCCATAAAATTTTGCGGTTGTTGGTGATGTTGTTGATGATGTTGTTGGTGGTGGTGTTGTTGTTGCTGATGTTCTTCTTCTTCTTCTTCTTCTTGTTCTGTTTCCTGTTGAGTTTGCTTCATTCTGCAAGCATCAAGATAAAGTTACAATTACAAGCCTTTTTTTAAGTATTCGCCTAAGATCTATACGCTAAGGGTATCGTTCATCGTATATGTAAAATTGGTTTATTTCTAAAATAAAAGAGTAAGTGTACATTACTATCCGAACTATTAGCTAGTTCCCTTAACATTAAGGCGAGAATATTAATTTTTAAAGAGGCTTTTAAAGGACCAATGATTTACAACAATGACACCAACGATCTTATACTGTATAGAATAAGTAATATACAGGTAAAAGCCTCTGAAAAAAAGTTTTAACATTGAGAACTCGACATTTAAAACAAATACATTAAAAGTATAGAAACAAAAAACAAACATAAACAGGAGGTATAAATAATGTGGAAAAAGGACTGTAGGACATTTTCGGGAAAACGCACTAAGAGATTTTTGTGTTTCAGCTCGCACATGTCTTTATATCTGTAAATATAAAAAGTAAAAATGAATTAGATTTTTTCCACTGAAGCACTTATCAGTAGCTGTATCAGTAATTGTAGCATGAATGTAAATAACATGTTAAAGAGTTAGCCAATTTTTTATTTTAATTAATTTATTGTTTGTTTTAAGAAAAAAGTCTGAGTCTATTGAATATAGGATTTTACGTTAATACTACAATTACACAATACCTGCAAGAACCAACGATATGTGATTGTTTTGTTCATTTTTCCACACGTCTCAAAAATTTGGCCGCATTTCTAAGAAGCTAAGGCAGTGTGCTTCGATCACAAGATAAAATCAAATTCATTTTTCACCTCGAACTTTTATATTTTCAAATATAATAAACATCAGTATATATTGCATTTACAATGGCACTCGCGTAAATTTTGCAGAACTTTTCTCTTAAATACTTTAACAAGACTATGCCAGAAATTTTCCGACATAATTGATCAAAGAAAAATATTAAAAAGAAAATGGAATGAAATACTTAAACACACTGATGATAATTAATAAATCATCATATAAACAGAATACATATCTTGTAAATACAATATGTACAAAGCAACTGCCAAAACCTCAAAAGAGAGTTGCCTTAATTTATCTGGAGAAAATGTATAAAATAAGGAAGTAAAAAAAATATGTTCGTGTGTTTGAGAAACAAACACTTACTTGCTACTTATTTTAATAGTACCCAAACTACTTGTGATTGACTGTCGTGAATCGACTTTATCGTTATTTGTACTAGCTGTGTTTGAATTATTTACTAACGTCGTCCTCTCGAGTGATTTGCTATGTGCAACTAATTTCTCGGCTGGTTCTGTAAGTTCTGTTTTTGCATTGGATCTATCCTTTTCCGATCTATGGACAGATGATATATCTATTTTATTGCTGTTATTGCACGTTTCTTCTCTCTGTTCATCCGCAGGAGATGCAGTAATTTCTGTATGTGTAATATCTTTCGACATATTTCTGTCACTTGATTTATCGACATCCTTGCCTGAAGAATTTGTGGATGAACGACCATGCGATCTTGCGATTAACGAATTTTCAGCAGTGTTTGAGATATCAGTAAACGAACCATCCTGAAGTATTGGAGGCTTATCACCAATTTTATCAGGTTTCACTGTTATAGCTGGCTGGACAGCCATAGCGTTATTTTTTGGCACAACAATGTACTTTTTGCCACCCATCAATGCTATATTTTGAGCTGGTTTCGGTACAGTTCCATCGTGACTTTGTAAAAATTCATTTTCTGCCTGAGAATACCAACTGCTCTCTTTTTTCTCGGAATTCGATGGGGAATACGATGCCGATGGATGCGCTTTCGAAACTTTAGTAGCATTTCGGGACTGTGAATCTGTACTATCAGATTTAGGAATTCTTTGTAATTTTGGAGGCGTTGAATTTGCTTGATACTTTGTTTTTGCACCTTGTGTGCCTAGCATACTAATCGGTATTAATGGAGGAGGTGTCATAGACGCATTTGTTTGAGATTGTTGAGATTCACTAGTATCCTGCTGACAGTTCTACAACAAAATAAACATATTTAAAACTTACAACACTGTCAGCTAAGTCATACTTAGTGTTGAAATGTTGCGTATTTTAGGCTTAAAAATATTCTGTATGACATTACTCATTACTAGTATCGATGTAAAAAAAAAGATTTAATATTATAATTGTAAATTGAGAAGAATTACCTTGCAAACGTAATCGTCACTTCCTGCAAATTCCAAACCATCAACACATTCAGGATGATATAAACAGAGACACACGCTACATTGTAAGCTTGGTATCAATCCCATACTCGTTGAGCATCTTATACTGCATGGTTCTTGAACTTTGGGCCTGTAAGATGTGCGTTGATTGGGGAAAAGGATTAAGGAATGAAACACAAAATTTAAATTAGGGATTTAAGGATTTAAAGGATAAAGAAGGATACAGTTATGAAAAATATAGAAGGAAATGTTTGAACTGCTTCAGAATAAAATCTCGAACTCTATGATTATGTATACTTATTATACAGCATGCATTTGTATAATTGATAAAATAAAATGTACTTCAATTTCTCTTTTATACAATGCAAAATCTAATTGTTCATATGTCTACTGAAGCACTATTTATGCACAAAATGATTAAAAGAAAATAGATAATAGTATTTAACTAGCAAAATAAAATATTTCTGTAACAGTAGAACTACTACAAAATTATATATAAAAGGATTTTTGTGTAATAATAATTCGCTAACTGTACAAAGTCAGTTTTCTTTTTGAAATATTTTTTTACTCAATATATTTTGAGACTATAACACTCAAGAATTTTAAAGAGTAAAATATATTGAATGCACATGCTGTAAATCCTTCATTGGACCTTTTGAAAGCAGGTTAAACATGATTATTAACTATTAATAGTAACTATTAACCATTAATCATGTTCAACTACTAAGCTTTATGGATACCCTCAAATGTTGCAAATTAATCGCGATTATTCTATAGAATAAATATTATTAAAAGAGAAACGATTAGATACTCACGTTAGTTGTCTTTTAGGCTTTGGAGGTAGAGGTTTTTCTACTATCGGCTGACTCCTTCTTGTGCTTGTGGTTCTTTGAGGTGGAAGCATCTCACTTTCTTCAGATAATTTTATTTCTGCTATGCATATATGAAACGTAATTCTTACAAAAATGATATTTAATGTATAAAAAATTACAAATTAGAAATCCATTTATTAACACGTTCGCTACCATCGTTTTTTTTTGTAACTAGTTTTTATAATTAACAATATTTTATTACATGTAACACATCTCCTTTATGAAGTATGCAAATATATTTAACTAAAAAAGTTTTTGAATAACAATGCATATGGAATCAATTTTAACGAACGTATTAATAAAACGATCTAGTCTGTCAATATATTAATATACGCTATCATTCAATATTTTAAGTAATGACTATGAATGAACTACGTTATAGTATATGGTTCAATCAGATTGCTCATTCATAAGTATATAATTACGTAAAATGAAAAAAATATAAAGATAATAAAAAATATAATTTTGTATTAATGTAAATGCATACTTATTTGAGGAGTTCTCTTTCCAGGCACTTTGACTTTAAATCCAGTAAATGGAGTTTTTGGTGATTTAGCAGGTTTTGTAGGTACAGATACAGGAGTAGAAGGCGGTGGTTCTGCAGCTCTTCTACCAGGTGTACTTTTCTTATGGGGAAAGCTTTTCCTGGGTGGAGTTGTTCCCATAGATCCCTGTGATAAAGTAATTATTAAAATTTAATAAGAAATTGTAATCTTTATATGAACAATAAATAAAATTACATACTCTCATTCTTTTCGCATCCCGAATAATTTCCTTAGTAGGATCTTCAATACCAATTGGTTCTTTGAAGAACGTAAAATTATCAACAGTTAACTCTTTTGTATTAACTGTAAAAACGAGAGTAATATTATCATATTTATTCCCAAATCGTTAGTGATGCATGATCTGTCATCGTAGATTATACTTACGAAATTCTGCAACTTCTCTAAAACTTCTCACTTTCTTTCCCTTTGGTGTATAATAATATATGTCAGCCATTCTTTTGTGATTTATATCGGTACTTGCTCTAAACACCAACTCTCGTTTCCAACCATATTTAAAAGGTTCCTTGAATGCAGGGTTTGATATATCAACAATCATTTTTTGTTTTGTTATACTTCCCGGACTGACTGCACGAGCCGCACGACCTTTCAATCGTGGAGTTCTAGCTGGACTACTAGCAGCAGATGAATTTGTTGACTTAGTCGATGTATCTTCTGTTCTTCGTGTATCTGTTTCAGATTCCACAGTATTTGGTAAACCAATTGAATCTGTTTCAGATTTATCAGATTCTTTTTCCTTTTTTATTTTATCTATATCTAAATGTAACGAATCATAACTAGGCATCCTATTGTCATCTGAATCTTCATCGTATCTTCCACTAAACTTTTTCCTTACACTATACATAAACCGTTTTGCCAATTGAGCTTCTGCTATCTCAGCTTCAACTGTAATAAATTATACATTATAAATTGCATTACACTGCTATAATTTTTCTACCAAGCATACCATTGCATGCAACTGATTACAAATACAAAAAAGTAATCACTAATTTCTCATAATAAATGTATAGTTTAATTATGTTGTTGTGTACTAAAATAACATTATAACAAATCTATATTTTCTATCCAAAGGATTACTTGTTTAATGCAAATACTATATCTATCAATATAATGTTAACATGAATTTAATGTTTTGAAAAAATCAAATTGGTTGAAAATTAAAATGTATAAACATAACAGTAATATCTCTATTTATAATGGCGAGATTATTCTTTATGGAAACATGTAAACTGCGTAAAAATTATATTAGGGATACGGTAAGACTTGATAATAAAGATACTATAATCTAGGTATAGAATGCGTTATAACAACAATGACGAATACCAATCAGTTTTCTCAGAATGTGACGTCCTGGTTCCATTTCATTATCTCCCTGGGTATCGAATCCGTTGAATTCCGTAGACTCCTCGGAGCTAACATCATGGGTTTCCGAAAACTTCCGTTTGCGTCCTTTTGTACTTGTATCACTTTCTATAGTACTAGTCGAATTGGCTTTAAATTTCCGTAATTTTCTTTTAACGACTGGCGTCGGACTCTTCTTCGGCGAAGGTTTAAAGTCACCGTTCACTTCTTGACATTCCATTTTAGGAGATATATCCATTTTAATTTGCGTCTCTTGTAACTCCGGCATTTCAGCGATTTCTAGGTTAGGAGTCTCGCGCGCCTCGTCGCCGTTCCCGCCATTCACGTTGGCCCCGTCCATCGTGAGGCCCTTTTGGGACCAAACCCTTATTCTACGTACTTCAACGAGCGACGCGTGAAGAACGTTAATCTTACGTTACCCGACACTTCGTATGAACTCCATTCAACGTATCTTCGCATAAGCACCCGTGCTACAGTCCCCTTGCGTCTGAGTACCACGATCCCGCGCTCATCTGTCTGCGAATGCGCATAACGTACGCGCAGGCACCACTACGCGCTATTTACACAACCGCCAGGTTTTCTCTCGATGGGATGGGTTTTTGAGCTGTCTGTCGTTACTACCATACTACCACATCACACACGTATTTCTAGATGAACAAAGTAATCATATAAGAATAAAAATTACTTATCTCTCTATAAATGCGGCTCGGATATAGCCTTCAACTTAAAAACGACAACAACTTCGGAGAGAGACGAAGCGTCTGTAAAGCACACAACCGGAAATGGCCGAAAAAATATGCTAAAGGCCCGTTTCCAATACGCATTTATTTCAAAATATTGCATCGCCTGTAATATTTTGAATAAACAACAATACCTACCCAAACAATATTATCGTTAAATAATTGTGCAAAGCAACTTATTAATATTACAACAAAATACCTAATAAGTTTGTAATGTTGATATTCAATCTAGCATGTATATAAATAGATGCATGACATTACACATTTTAAATGGTAATTAATTTTACACAAGCACAAATCTTACATATAGTATTTCACAATTTTACTTAATTCAATATGATTTGCATAGAAAGTTATACTATTGTTTAACAATATTTTCTTTCGAATCTATGTTTCTATGGAGACACTGGCTTTATGTAGACTACACGTTAGCAGAGGTGCTCAATTTTGGGAACACATCTATGGTGGATTATTATAGGTGAACCATGACCAAATTACTGCTGTGAGAATAAGTGACTGCACACGTATGCTATACTTTTGCAACTTCGATCTCGCACACCAATCCAAAGTAAAGAAGCAGAGTAGGTCCGTGGCGCACAGTGAAAATAGTTTAGAATTGACAGTTTCGTTCTATTCTGTTGGAATTGTTAAACAGGGAAAGCATCAATTAATAATGACATCCAGTTAAAAAAAATCTAGATCTCATACGATTCCCTATACAGGTAAGTGTAAAGTTAATCCGTGCCTCTATCTTGTCAGTTATTTGAAATACGACGTATTCGCGATTTTTTAAGGATGTTGTTATGACAATTAGTATTTGCTATTAATTGCAAGTAACAAGCATTTTGCATTGTGAAATTTGTTTTTGTCATTTTTTTGTGTGTATTAAAATCCGTTACCAATTAGAATACAATAAACAAGATACAATTAGATAAACCATATTATAACTCATTAAGAAAAGAAGAGTGTTATAAAGTTTTTATTAGTTCGTAAAATGTGCACATCATACCAAAAATAAATTATTGATTTTTTCTCTCTAAATTAACGCATATAATAATCAATAAATATTCTGTTATTTTCACTTAACTATAATTAAATATGTTTATAACAATAGTGAACAATAGTGTTAACATAACAATTTTACTAGATATGGAACATTCTTATAGCAAAATATTAAAATAATTCTTTAATTATCATTTGTTACGTAATAAAATTTTAATATTGTTAATGTCACGTATTGTCATTAATATTATAAATATGGATACATATGAATTTAAATTATATCACGTAATGCACAGGTCCAAGTGCATCCCTCAAATGGAGCGTGTTCTGAAAGCTGTACCAGCAGACTTAAGAGCAAAAATGGAGGCCCTTGTACATGATTTAACTTTGGCATTGGAGGAAAGCAGCAATGGTACAAATGGTAGACGCCGATGGGGTATCAGAAGGAGAACTCGTTCCACAGGCAATATTCGTAAGTGTAAGGGAACAAGAAATACAATTTATTTTTAAAGAGTTATTTATTCGTGTATTTTTTAAATTGACTTTACATAAATATATTTCAAATAGAGATTAACAATGAAGTCAGACACCTTTGTGCTAATCATATTTATATGAAATTGATTCCAGTCTATTTCTAGAAGGCACACAGGAAATTGTTATCAAGATTGTGTTTATAGAAACCATATTTCATTACACGAAGAAGTCAAATTTTATATATCTTTGAAAGTAATTTTTGATTGAGACATGACAAATAATAAGAATGCTTTGAATAATAATATCTAAGCAAACAGTTTTCATTTCAGCATCCCTGAACGTTAGCAAACACTCAGATGACAGCTCATCTTCCATTTGTGATATTCATATACCAAAAAGTAACACAGCATCCAAATATCAGTCTGACAGTGATGATACAAATCAAACAAAACGATTTGCACGTTTTTCAAATTTGAATAATGTTAGCAACATTGAGAGTGATTCTGTTAATGAAAATTTTGTACCAATACGAAATCCAAGACGTAAAAGAAAATTTAAACGGATGGCTACAGATTCAGATTGTAATCCATCAACATCTCAAACAGTTACGATTATGTCGACTACACTTGGAGATAAAAAAAGAATTCTACGAGGCGATTGTAAAAATAAATATGGAACAATATGGTAATGTATAGTATAACATTAACTGTGTATTATTTAATAAAGAAAAACAAGTTTTATATATGTATACAAAAAATAAATTATATACTGAGGGAATTTTTTTTTATTATAGGTGTGGTAAACGTAAAAGATCATGCAGGGAACGCTCTACAGATTGTGAAATGAGATCAATAAAACCAAACAGGACTCCAAAATCAAGAAATCGCATTAAAATGCAAACTGAAGATACAATAGATTGTTCTAGAATATCAAGTTCAAGCATTTCATCCAGCGATTCAGAAGCTGGTTTAATCACAAATGATGAAGATCGTGAAGGTATCAACTTATTTAACCTTAAACAATTTTTTTTAACTATAATTAAGTAATCATTTTCATTTTAGGTGATGATGAACAGTCAGATTGGATTGGGGAATCTAGTTGGTGGGATGATGGCGAAAGCGCTAATGAAGATAAAGTTGCTACAGATGCAGCTTTCCAAATGTTGTTACACGGAAATTTTGAACATGTGTCAGATAAGGGAAGAAAAAATTACAGGCAAAGAATTCAAAGAATGCGAGAGGGTCTTAGCGGGAGAGAGATTCGTGCTGGCCGTCGTCATGTTGATAATAAGCCTGGATATTCGATTATCACATCAGCTAATGAAAAAGTGTCTAGGTTTTTACAAGACCCAACTCAAAGCGAATTAAAATTACATCCTATGCGGCAGCCGGAACGAGAAAAACTTCGCAGATTGGCAAATTTATACAGTTTAAGTTTGAAAGGAGATTTAGGATGTCCGATTTTATACAAAACCCGACATACCACACAAGCTATCTGCATAGATCAAGTCCCATTTAAGCGATTTTCAGATTACAAAAGATTAAGAAGAACTCCACCAAATACACCGAACCAAGAACCAGGTCATAATCAGGAATATCAAATTTGTAGTACAAGCTTTGGCTCACAAGTAATAACTCCTACATCAAATTTAGATTCGGTGCAAGCTTTACCAAAATTATCACACGTGGAATGGGATTCAAATAGTATGGATGTAGAAATTCATGGGAAACCAAAATTTCATGATTATGGACATTCAAAATCAAGTTAAATTAAACAAAATTCGTTTATCGTTAATTTGTTTTCTACAATAAATTATTTATATGTATATTTAGATATGATATTTGCATAATATTTTTCTCAAATGAAAATTGCATAACCAGAAGTATGCGACCAGGCAATGTAAAAAATTACAAACATTCGGGATATATTATTTACATTAGAATGTTTGTTAATGCGATGAAAATATTTAGCTGAATGAAATACTGAATTATTTTTATTCCATTAGTTATGTACTCTTGCATTTCGTGGCATATTATTTTAATCATTTACTATCATTTTATTCAACGTTAAGATTTTATTTAATATATGTTACATAAAATATCAACATTCAAATGTATTCAACCCATTACATGTAAATATTACATAATAGATGTTCATACCATGAATTCTAAATGAAAATCTATTCCTTGTTAATTTTTATGAAATGTTTATTTTATTCGTACTCTATTTCAATCGAAGACAAAATTATATGATGGTGAAATATTCAAATTACAGACCATGCTAACCTAATATATCCATGTGATTTCATTTAGGAACAATTTATACATTTAATCTTCTAATTATCTACCTTCTCCCAATTTTTTATTAGCAGCTAGTGCATTTTCATTAGCAATCATTTGGAACTCTTGAAACCGTTGGGATACTCTTTGGTTCATCTTCAGGTATTTTTCCATACAATTCAGAGCACACTTTTCTTCCTTCGTCTTGATATCCCGTCCAGTAAAATCATTTATACAATCAACAAAACAAACTTCTGATAATTTGTTATAGGACATCAGGAAGTCTCGAAACTGAAGTACAAAAATTTAAATCATTCAAGTTTTTATTATTAACAATTCATTCTTGTAACACGATTAAAAATTGAGAAGTCTACTGTCTTTCATGTTCGTAAATACATTGTTCAGTCATAAAAATCTGTCTTTTCATAAACAATTTCAATGAGAACATTACAAATACGTACGGCTTTAATCTGCTCTGAATCCACATTTGATGGAACCTGCATTGTCATTGCAAGAAATAAGTTACTTTTTGATCTTTATATTTACAAACTAACCATTCGATTCACCTCGTAAAACAGCAGAAACTTTGACGTGAATAGGTTTTAGGTTAAAGTAAAGCTATGTACTTCTTATACAGCACGTGCGTACTTTACTGTACCAACATACATATATACTCGTGCACAAGAGTATTTCTGTACAGGGTGAACCACGAAACGTGATCAGTTTTATGATACTTACCGAATTCGATTTAATATACACTAAAAGATAGGTGTAAAAAATTATAGATTTATATATAAAAATTTCTAGGTGAACTTGAAAACAGAAAAAAAGAGTTGACAGAAAAGTAAAAATTTCCTAGAATCGTTTTAAAGCTCTCCCTGAACCGTGCTATACTTGCTAAAAAATGTTTTGACCGGCTGCTAATAACAGAGTAATCAAAACTGATCACGTTTCGCGGATCACCCTGTAGACACGACATTGTTAAAACCTTTGTATGGTTCAGTGGATAAGAAACAGTATTTTAGGCATCCAATTACAAATATTTTATGCAACCACAACTATACGCATTTATTTAACGATTAAAATAAAAATTAAAAAATCATAAATATCGTAAAATTATAATTTCTTTTGATAAAGAAAGTAAACGAAAACATTATAATTTAAATTCTTCTCTAAGTTCATATTGTATGCATTATAGTTCAATTTCAATAAAATCTTTTTTATCCAATACAGACGAATTTGAAAGAAAATACCGAACATGATGCTCGAATATTTTTCCTAACTTCTCGTTATCGAGTTCTGAAACTACTATATTCATGATTCGCTACTTCGGTACGCATGCGCACTGAATTTTCTCGGAAAACGCTAGAGTTTCGCTTCTGCAAAATTTTTCTGTGCTTTCAATACAAATCAGTCAAACAGGTCGCAAATAATAGTCTTCTCTTAAAACATCTGATAAAATGTACAAACTGTTGGACTAAAACTATCAAAGTTGAAAACAAAAATGTCTTAATTCACAGCTGTGCATTCAAAAGCTTCTCATGTCATCAATTCTTAATCGTACGTATGTATTTCGGAACGCATTTTAACGTCGACTTTTTAAAAATGACTTCGTCTGAGAAACCAAGATGTGAAATAATTTTCTACTGAATGTTAAACAACTGTAAAATATCAGTTCTCGTATAGTGCTGATAGACAATTGTAAAATTTATTCGATGCCTATATACACAATTCGGTTCTTGATATCTTCTTATTAAAACACTTGGTGAACATATTCGGAGCAATAAATTATTCGGAAAAATAATTTGAAATGAATACTGGCGATTCATGTCACAGGTATCGTTGTATATGAAGACAGGAACTATTTGTTATTACAACACGTAAATTAGCAGTGAATGAGAATAGAGGACAAAGCTAGTAAAAATTGAGCAGATGTTTCCTGTCGGCAGTTGACCGCGGTGCATGAACATAGTGGGCCGAGTCTTTATTTCGGTTACAAGATCGAAGAAGTTCTTTATCGAAGCGTTCATGTTTTACTTAGAAGGTGAGCAGTAAACAAATACTTCCATTGTCGTATCTCATTGCATAATGTTTACATTGACATCTCAATAACTGTAAATGGTAATTTATAAATGTTTCATTATTTTGCGCATCGATAATGTACGATTCGACGAAAAATAAATAACAGCGTACGAGATTTAAATATTGTTTACTTGAAACTTTTCAATTTGTTGCTGAATGTAATTGTTAGTTACGGCTCAGAAATAAATGACAAACGTGGGTTTGAACGAAGCAATGAAAAACTTCAAATAAATTGCAGTATGAAACATCGCCTGAAATGTTCACACAGTTAGAATACAACTGATAAACAACCTCTTTCGTTTGCATTATGTTCGGTTAAATATATCAACATTTTTGTAACATAAAATTTCAGTTATATTTCGTAGAAGTTTCAAATGTTGCCTGCGAAGTATTTTCCCTTTTTATTGGTTATAAATTACAATGGTTTTCTTGCACTATTGCTGTTATGTTTTCTTACTTTTTTAACGGCAATATTGCATGCTGCGCAAATTAATCGATAGAATTTCAAAGTAAGTACTTTATTTTTATATATCATCATTTGAAATATTTTAAATACCGATTATCTGTGTCCTCTACGCTACCATAAGTGAATTATTGGAGCAACGAGCATTATTTTCTGTAGATGGCGCACTCTTTCCATTTTTCTCGCTTATTCGTCTCGTATGATCTATTTGCAACTACTTCTTCGGAATATTTGTTATTGTTATATAAGCACAAGCAACCCGCGGTGATATACGAAATTATTATTATTATAATATGAAATTTCAATAAACAACCATTCATTCCTCTCTTTCATAATTTAATCATTGTCAACTAAAAATTGGTCGAAGTCTTTGTGATTTTTAAAATTTCATTATTTCAGAATATTGATTAAGGATTGCCACGCGTTTGAAGTAATCATAATCATTCGCAAAGATGCCTCACGATAACCGCAATATTCCTTCCATCGATAGAGCATCGAGTTGCACGCTGGGTAAAAGATCGTCATCGACAAAATCGCAGCAGAAAGGGCCGTCCGGAAAAATCACTGCAAAAAACAGAACTCCGTATACTCAAAAAAGAAACGCTTCGAACAATTTGACGATGAAAGAACAAGGTGGCAGGGACGTGTTTCACGAGAAACATTTTATCGAGGAGAAAAGAATCGATCCCAAGGACCAAACAAAATGTACAGGCAAATGTTCCAACGATACCGATTACGACGATAGAATTGCCGCGCTGCGTAGAGAAATACAAGACTGGAAGATCAACGAAGTTTTAACCTCCAGAACCGAAGAGAGACTTACCGAAACACCAAGCGAACATCGCACATTTAGTTACGGTATTATCAATTGGGATATAAAATATAAACGAGAAATAATTTTGTTAATTTTGCTTGGTAGATTAGGTTCATATATATATATTTTTTTTTTATTATTATTTCCAGTAGCTTCGGACGAAACCACAAAGAGGCAGCGAAGTCCCAATAATCCTCTTAAATCCGTCAGAACGTACATTGACTTCCCTGCTGTAACGTGAGTACTATGTTTTTTTCTGGCGTGGGATTAAAGCTACAGTCGAGTTCAAGAAAGAATCATCCCCCTTCTACAAGCTTTCTTCCGACCTGACAATTTGAAAGTATACGCCACAGCCACGTAAATCTTAATTGGCTGCTCAAGGCCATTGTGAATGGTTACCCCCATTGTTCTGTTTGGTTAACTAGTAGCTCCATCTTTCCCAATCATGGGCATCATTTACACATAAAAGAAGAAATAACAATGACCTCTACATATGAATGATGGATCGAAGCAAATATTATTATTTCCTTAATTAGTCGTCTATTTCCTATGTAATTAAAGATAATCATACCATCAATGTTGAAAAAAACGTAATGTTTAGTTTCCTCCCTACCAAATCGATTCTTTCTTCGACCCGAATGTACCTTTATCGATTATATCGATCACTGTTTGCATTGCGCATGTCTTCTGTTGTCTGCGGAATATTCTGTTAAATCATTTGTTGCAAATATTTTTTAAACATGCGGCAGCGAAGTGATTACTTTGCGCTTAATTTTTCGGATAAGTGGCCAGGTTTATCGTGTTAGTGTAGTGTTTCTAACAACGTGACCAAGGTAAGTACAATGTACATTTTTATTCGATAGAAATATGCCAGTAATGATAGATTAAAGAGTACTCTCGAGTACGACGGGGCGCACGTGTGCGTTTCCTTCGCGTACGATAAAACGTGACCGAGTCGATTGTCATGCGTCGAACAGTCAAGAAAGAGGGCCCGGGAGTGTCTTACGTAAGTAACTGTAAATGAAAAACGATGGGAGAGACACGACTGTGTGTCTTCACGATGCAAGTACACACGCGGGAAGGACTACGTCATTCTGGAATTTTCGAAAGTTTCGTCTAACCGGTTTCCAATTGCAGACAGTGAGGCTCGTTTAGCTTGTCGGTGGCGCTCGTATCCAGACTAACCTCCGCGGACCATTTACCGTCGTTATCTCGTTTATTTACCCGGATAGCATTTTCATCGATATTTCCCACGCTACGTGATTGCCCCCAAAACAAAAATCATGTCTTCGCAGGGTGACCCGCATGACCTTGCCTACAACACCATTCGATCAAGACAGACTCTATTCGCAAAAATAAGACGATGGACAACGAAATTTTCAAGCGTGACACTATCGAACAGTGTAACACTATTGGTTGGAGTTATTTGATGACATCACGTGGTCAGAGATAAAGAGAAGTGCTATTGAGTGCGCCACGATATAACAATGGAAAACTGTGCAGTACATTATGCAGGACAGCCCGTGTAATTCGATACGGTCGGTCGTGTTCGTGTCTCGGGACCTCCACTTTCATTCAATACAACGGATGCATTTAAATTTTCGCGCCCTGCCGTCGCGCGTACACCGCCATGATTAATTAACGTGCACGGCCGCAAACTTATCGGGAGGAGGCCGGCCGTTGCAACTGTTCGGCAGTGCCGTCACGAATGAAAAATGATAATGAGCACAGTGCTGTAGGTTAGTGAGAACAATAGCCACTTACGCTAATCAACGGCGGCCGCATGCCGCGCGCGTACAGTAGTAAAAATATTTTCGGCGCACTGTGTCCGTGCGCCGAATGATAAGTCCCCCGAGAGACATTGCCGAATTCGTCCCCGACCATGAAGTCGTTCCACCGTCGTCGTGACTGAAATTCTGTTTTTTTTCTCGCGACGTCGCACGCACCGGCCATCATCGTTTCGCCGATGCGATGCTCGTGCGTGTCGCCGCGAGAGGCTTTTGCTGATCGAGTCACGGGCGAGTCCCGAGGACATTCGTCTCGTATACCCGGCGAATGTGCATCGGGCGTGTGCTCCCCCCGTAGCGCGTTAATAATGGAAACGAAAAATAAAATCGCACGAGGAGTGCTCAAGGTCCGGCGCGGGGAAACGAGACTTCGAATGCGGCCAGCTCATCCGGATAATGATGTAGGTTAGGTTCCCAGCGGTGTGTATCGCAAAAATCAACATTCTTCGCGAAGCCGAGGCTCGCAAAAACCCCGTAAACCGGTTTGCCTCGTAAATGGCACACGAGCGTGCGAACGGGAGGACAGACGGCCAAGAGAAAGACCGAGTGAGAGTAAAGGAGGCGAACGAGAAGAAGCCGATCTCGCAGACGCTGATTTACAGTAAACCAATTTCTCGACGGATATATATTCACTGAAAAGGAAAACGAATTATCCCGCCCGTGGACCAACGTCGGCCCTTTCGACTATTCTTTTACGTTTATTTTTTATACCAGCGAACCATGAAAACACGATGGTATCGGTAAATGGAAAACGAATCCCATATCTCGGCTAGAGTTATTTCTCATTGTAATTGTGTACGCTCGCCGACTTCGCTGCTATACCGGTACGGCCGATTCATCGTGCGTCCTTAACAGTAATAGACCGACGCGCGTTTCTGATTCATCAGCCATGTTTATTTTTTTTTTCTTTCGCGTACCGCTACGCGCAACGTTGCTCGCGCGAAACGTCAGCTCCGTACGCTCTCAATGCTGTCCGACATTTAGCGTCGCTGTACGTATAGCGATCCATTGATTAACTCCGATTTTTTTGCCCGTGTGCCTAGCTCGAAACAAGAAGGGCGCAGTCCATTGCCAAGGGTAACCGAGGCGGATAAATTGCACCGTCACCTCTTAATCAGATCATGCAGGCTTTAATGAAGATCTCATGCTTGACCCTTGTTGTCGGCTGAAAGGATGTTTGCTCCCGAGCACATTTTATGCTACATAGATATGAGAAATCTGTCAGATGACTAGCTTGTTTTGACAAAGTTGTTTTCCACGGTCTCTACGAGGCGAACTTTGGCCCTTCGTGCCCTCGAGGTTAATCACTCGAGAGAACGTGTCAGAATAGTTATTCCTGTTCTCTCTATCATTCGATATTTATCGCACAGCTTTGTGAAAAATGCCGGAAGAAAGAACGCAGCTTCAAACTTGAACCCAGAGTCAGTGACTGTCGTTGAAATCCTTGCACCTGAAGAGATACATGGAATTTAATAAATTTGTACAATGAAGAAAAAGTTTGTTCTCTTCCTCGTTCGAATTCCAACGAACCTATAAGCCGAACAGTGCCCGAAATGTGCTGTCGGTATCGTCGGCGGACATGAAATTCCTGTGGAGAAAGCGTGCTCGAGCGCAGCCCAGATTCGAGATGACTGTAAACGCGACGCCAATGCACCGCGAGTAAAAAAAGAATTCATAAGCCTCGTAGCGCGTACGCGCTAGCGTAAGCAACACCATCGGCACAAGCACGGCCGGTTCGTGTTGCAGAGATTAAATTCGCGCCGTAGACATTACCGCTCGTTTAATCGAGCGCACGAGATACAGTATTCTTTTTTTCTTCTTTTTCGTTGTTACGTAACATCGGTGACCGTGACGTCAGACCATCCACCGAGCGTGGTTCGACGAACACAGTCGTCGCCAACAGACACGGAAATCTTACCGGAGAAAGCATGGGCTGAGCGTAACCCAGATCCAGAACGACAAGGCCAATGTACGACCAAATAAAAAAGAACTACTAACGTACGACGACGTCACATAACCATACGAGTAACAGTATCGTAACGGAGAGTCGTCCGTATGTACGTACGGATTCTTCGCGCCACAGTAACACGAAAATCAAGAGTGATGAAATTGCGGTAAGAACTGCATTTTCAAATGAGTAACAATTCATGTCTAACAATAGGGACGCCCGAATTGGTACTCTCCGTCCTTTGGAAGATTTTTAATCACCAGTACGTTAAACACTTTTGATTTTCGCTCTATTTTGACTTGCAAAAGTATCTTTAATGTCTAGACGTCTTTTATTTGTTTCCTCAAACGATCATCTATTTTCTGTCTCGATTAAGAAAAATTCGGGGGAGGTGATGGCTATTCAGCCATTTTGTTTTTTATAGGAGTAGTGCTCGAACTACAGTCCGAGATTGGTGTATTTACAGGCGCACGATGCCTGTAACACGAGCGTCCCCTACTTGTTTCCTGAAACGTTACGAAACGTTCGTTGGCCTTGTGCGTATTCGCGGTGTTGCGAATGGTTACGGACATTTCGTTCGGGCTTTTCTTTTCTACGCTCGGCGAGCTACGTCGTCAGGCGGGCGTCTATATACAACAGGCGCGGACATGTTCGCGAAGCAGTTCAGCAGCACATTTTTTACGTAACGCTATGCGTAACGCCGACCCGTGACGTCAGCACACTTGGCGTCGCGCCAGCCACCAACGACGACGCCGGACGCGGAATTCTTGCGAAGGAAGCGGACGGCGACCGGAGCCGAGCGAGGCCGACCATGGCCGAGCACAGACGAACCAGACGACACGGCGTATAGGTGCACGAGGCGGCAACGTTGCGAGCGTCTGTTAGGTTCAAGGGTACGGAGTGGAGGTTGCTCGTCCCGGCGCGGTGGCGGCCGACCACCGACACAGAGCCTGGCCCCGTGAAGCAGTTCGGCGCAAGTCTGCATGCTTTCATCCAACGGGAAACACCTCGAAAGATCCGCGGCAAGAAACTCCCTTGCACACGTCACGCCCGCTGTGTGGCTGTTTCGGTGGCTGGGCTCGTTTTCGGGCTGTATTCCCGTTCGGAATGCGGACCAAGCTAGATGCCCCTAGCGTACCATTCTCTGGGGGAATTTAAAAATGTCTCCCCTGCCCATTTCGATCCCTTTCCCCCCCGTAATGTAAACCGACGTCTCCGGTGTCGCCTATCTTTAGACACTATTTTCTGCAATGTTTACCATGCATTTATCGTATCGAGTCGCTCGCCGATGCATAAATTGTTCAAACTCGCGTTCTTGTTAGCTTGCATTTCAGCTTTGGCTGGCCGACGTTTATATTTATCAGTAGGCCGCGGAATTTATGGGAAAAAATGAATAGTTGCTATTTAAACGTGTTATTCACAGATTTATACGATTTTTAAAGAAAGGAAATTTGTACTTACGACGTTTCTATTTATCAGCAGACTGCGGATTTTATACGTTTATGGAAAAAATTAATAGTTGCAATTTAATCATATTATTTGCAGCTTCATACGATTTTTAAAGGAAAGAAATTTATACTTACGACGTTCACATTTGTCAGTAGTAGACTGCGGATTTTATGCATATATGGGAAATCATGAACGGTTGCAATTTAATTGTATTATTCACAACTTTAGACGATTTTTTAAGAAATGAAATTTGTACTTGGCTCCTGCGACTTTTTTTATATATTTATTTTGATATTTTGTTGATTGTTCTATTATTTCGTGTGTTCTATCCGTGATGTTAAAAAAGTTTTTGATAATTATTCGTAGTTCTTTGAAATTACAAGTTTTTCTCATGTTAAAAATTGAGCAATAATGATTACCATTTGGAAAAATTAACTACATGGAAGAATATTGTCCGCAAAATACGGAACATGAACATTTTCAACGATACAGGAGTAATGCAACGGTATTATCGACAGGACAAAGAAACCTTCAGCTACCTGAAGGATAATACGCGAACAAAGATTGGCAAAAACCGTACAACGGTTCATCGGACCCTTGAAATTTTCCGCGACATGGGCAAAACTGAAATAGTTTATTGACCCTGGAATTATACAGGAGGGTGAACTCTCTCGCGGATAAAGATGACCTTGGTGTACGGTTTTAGAGTCGGGTGTCTCTTTGTGCTTGAAAATTCCCATTTTAGGTAGAAGATTCGTTCACGCTTTTACCGTACGTAAATATCACCGAGGAGGCAACCGTTTACAAATGATTAAACAGCGTTATGTAAGGTTTCGAACGTTAACAGAAATTACAATTTTATCAATGTACAAATACGATACCTCGAGCCTGAAAAGTAGAACCGTTGAATATATTTTGTTACACAAAAAACGATTCTCCGACTTGTTTCTTTCTTTCCTTTCATTTTTCTCGAAGGAAAGGGGTTCGTTTAACAACTTCCTCGATTTTTCAACACGAGAACATTATCCTCTTCGCGTTTCACTTACTGGCCGCGAATTAATATTTTTTTTGAAAACTCGTTCGCCGTCGTTTTGCCTTAACCGAAGTTTTCACTGCACGCAATTCGCAGGTTAATGCACGCCATAAATGCATAAACATCCGCCGTCAACTTATAATTATATCCCGGGTAGTCTCGTCGAACAAACGCGTGCAAAGCATTGCCGCTGCTAACGAGGCGAATTTTACCACGATCGCCGGCGATCTTCTTCGAGGCATAGAATCCGCTGGCAATGATCCCGCCGGTGAATAAAAACAGAAAGTAGAAAGTCACCGAGTTGGGTACGTCCTGCTGCTGGTTGACCTCGGCCCTGACGTCGAGATCGACGAGAAACGGATTTATAACTCTGACACTCGCGCGCCACCGTAGGACGTGCTGCCGTGATTCACCAACAGACGCTCGTTGTCGTGTCTCTCGTGAAAGCGATCAAAAAACGGGTCCGACTTTCGATCGTCCTTCGTACGAAATATCCTCCATGATCGACTCACGCTAATGAAACGAATAAAGCAGTAAACATCGGTTTACTACCGCAGCTTCCATTTCCTTCTGAGATATTTTTCCTAGCAGCTATTTTCTATTTTATATTCCTTGTAAATACCTTATTATCTTCTTCGTACGTTCTCGAACCCTTTCTTTGTTCTCGAAGCTTCGTCGTGAGATATTTCCAGGCTGTTATAAAATTTCCCCGTCTAACTGCAATTTTCGTAAGGTTTATTAATTAACACGTACACTACCATGGTGGTCCGGTAACGTTTTACTGATTTTGTATCGAATAACTGGCACTGAATATATCAATTTCTGAATTTATCTAAATTCTAGGGTAAGGTGAAAACTTCATAACCCAGTAGCTGATTATTATTATAAACTGTGATCGTTTGTAAGAATAAAATAAGCAATATTTGAAACTAGTTCATCATCACATTGTGTCACTGCTTTCGTTAATTGCAGAGGTTACTGTAACTGACTTAGCCTGATCTACTGGTAAAAATCGAGTGCGATCATTTTTCCTTGCATGGTTTATGAATGACGATTACTCTGCGCGAGTAGTAAGCTCTGTACCAAGATATCGTTATTGACTCTAAAACCGTAACTCGTCTTCCGTGGTGTTGAATGGACGCAGCAACCCTCGACAATCGAAGGGCCGTAACGGTGAATTTTCATCGTAGACGTGGCTGCCGTTCGGCGTGTCGAGGCCCTAGATCGGGGAAAATGCAAAAATCTCAGCGCTCGGTAGAAAAATCATTCTCTTTGTCCGCCGGGTTCATATTATACATTGCGCATTCAGTGAATAACATCTGCTTAATCGGACAATGGGTTCACGGGGTACGTGTTCCGTTGGCTCTTTTATTATATACCGTCTCAAAGAGTACGATGAAGGGTCTGAAAAGGGTCTCTCTCTCCCCTCCTCTCTTCCTCCTCCCGTCCCGGGATCTTTAAGACGGTTCCAACCATCTGCCCTTTTCGGTGTGAAGGAGAGGAGAGGCCCGGGCCCGGGATAGAGAATGAGAAGTTTGCACGTGTCCTTTCAGGAAGGGATCTACGCGCGGGGCTCATTGTGATCGACGCGCAAAACGGGAAGTGACAATTGACATCTGTCTCGCGTTATGCAGGGATTCTGGGTCGAACTATTTTTGAAACGGCATGTGACACAAAGGCTTACAAAGATGTTTCCTAGTGATTCAGGGGATGTTGAATATAAATAGACGATCTATTCGATTCGTTTCCACCACGTGTACACGCCAGAAAACAAAAACGCTCGCGCGACGAGAATGGAAGATACATTTTCTGCTGTACTAATTGTATTAGCGCTGTCCGATAAAACTTTATGGTCGTAGTTGGTAACTCGTGTTTCAGCGCAGAACGAAGGGCGCTTTGAACGCTGTGTTTTCCATATTTTTCGCAATTATGAGAACATCGAGTCCAATTAATTGGTACAAGTATTATATTAACCCTCATCCGTTCATCTCAGTCGGATAAATTCGAAATGCAGGATTTAATAAACCGAATTTTTAAAAAATGTTTAATTACTAAAAGGCTGAAGCGGTTGCCTGTGCCTAGGAGTAAGAAGTGTCATGACGCGTAATCAGCAGAAACGTCCCTAGTAGCACAAAAATATTAGATAGATATTTTTTTCAAATATTGGAAAAATATTTTTTAAGCCACATTTTTTCATATGAGAAAAATATTGGATCTGAATATTGTATACATGTACAAGAAATATAAATTGAATGTTTAAAAAATATAAGCTAAATATTCAGAGGATATAAACTAGATATTTAAAAAATATAAAGTAAGTATTAAAAAAATGTGAATTCAATATTTGAAAAATATAAATTCAATATTTAAAAAACATTCAATAAAATTTTCAAATTTAAGAAGTTTCAAATTATAACAAAAATTAGAAACTATGAATATGTATTACTTTCTGCGCACTGCTTATTGAGGGAATATTATCTGTATTTGGAAAAAATATTGGTAATTATTTACATTAGGGGCTTCCTCACCGATTTTGATGACCTTGAAATATGTTGTCAAGGTCATCATTCTGAACAACTTCTTCCTATACATGTTACCGCCGCTCAGCTTTAGTTTCCGGGATATTCGCAAAAAAGTTTCGACATCTCAAAAAGTGATCGGAGTAGGTGTGTGTAGGACTGTGTAAAATAGTATTTCAAATGGTAGACAGTAACTTATATTTTTATGATATTTTGTTGCCTGTAATGTTATTACGATATTGTAGTCTGTTTATCAACATGTTACATATTCGTAATTAAACTACAAATAATACTTTGCTAACTATTATAGCTTCTCATGTTAAAAATTATGATTTATAATATTAACTACTTGCTCAACTTATTTTCATTGTAAGGAAATATTTGAAATACAAAATAAAAATATTTCATTTTATCTATCTGGTTGTCAAAATAAAAATATTTGATTTAAAGTAGTATCTTATTTGAACCACATTAAATTATACTATATACCAAATCATTAATGATCGTTAATGTACGTTGCAAAATATGATAGAAAACCTTGTATCCAATGTTCCACATACGAATACTAATCCTACATAATAAAATACTAATGTAAAGTGTACTTACTTCTGAATCTTCTGTACCTCCGTCGGATCCACAGCACACAATTATTCGCTCACGAGAATAGATCCGAATAATTGAACAACAATCACTAAACACACACCACACACGCGCACAACACATTTTATAAAATCGTGACAACGAACGAGAAGATGTCACTCCGACCACGAACAAAATAATACTGCGATTTTAACAATGATCCCTTCCACGGAGGTGGTACGGTCAGGTTATCATAGGAAGGTTAGACGCTGAGGGTCTATAAACACTAGATACAAAACCAAGGTAAAAAAATTATGGCGGGGCGCCGACCCTATTTCCCGGAATTCCCTGTTTTCGTATCACACGTCCGTGGGAGGGGGACGGTTAAAATCGCAGTATTATTTTATTCGTGGTCGGAGTGACGTCTTCTCGTTCGTTGTCACGATTTTATAAAATGTGTTGTGCGCGTGTGTGGTGTGTGTGTTCTTTAGTGATTGTTGTTCAATTATTCGGATCTCTTCTCGTGAGTCAATAATTGTGTGCTGTGGATCTGACGGAGGTACAGAAGATTCAGAAGTAAGTACACTTTACATTAGTATTTTATAATGTAGTTTGTAGTACATTAGTATTATATTTTATTATTCGTATGTAGAATAAATGCAAGGATGCAAGGTTTTCTTTCTTATTTTGCAACTTCAATTCTAACCCATACCTACTCCGATCACTTTTTGAGATGTTAAAACTTTTTTGCGAATATCTCGGAAACTAAAGTTGAGCGGCGGTAACATGTATAGGAAAAAGTTGTTCATAATGATGACCTTGACAACATATTTCAAAATCGGTGAGGAAACCCCTAATGTAAATAATTACCAAAATATGCTACTTCCAATATGAAATAGATTCATTTAATATTTAGAAAAAAATATTTTTCTCGTAACATGACATAGATATTTCCTGAATATTTAAAAAGAAATATTTGTTACGTAATATAAAATAAATATTGTATGTATATTTGAATATTAAAAAAAGATTGAATCTCTTTTTAATATTATATGAATGTGTATACAATATTTTGTGCTACTAGGGGTAATATTGCCGATCTTATTATCACGGTGCGCAATGCTTAGGTTATTTTCATTCTGGACTACCGATAATCTTGCGAGCGATGGCGATGACTTCTAAATCGTATCGTTCCGCAACTGAACTGTGACTGCCATTTTGGAAACATACTCCGCGATCGCCGGTAAATAATGACAGCTGATATTCCTAGGATACGCAACCGCAAATTACGTAAATTATTGTATCATTCGAACGATACATTAATTATTGCGTGACCATTCACTCGTGTAAGTACGCAACTCTGCTGCACAATCAAGGTGGACACATTGATATCTTCAAATGATTAATAACTCGCCATCATTTACCCATCATTTATTCCTACGGATGAATGTCAGAACAGTCAAAGTTAATAAGGAATTTAATGTTTTTAAAAATATTAATCACATTTATTTCTTATATTTTTTATACATTTGGACTATTCATAAATTTATGAAATATTTATATATATATTTTTCAAGTGCTATCGATTCATTTTTATTTATAATGTTTACCAGAAAATCAAATTTTTAAATAATATCTATCTCAGGGTCTTTCGGTTGTTGTGCGAAAATTTTTCCAACATTTTCATATTTAGTTGATTCATAATTTTTCAGTATTTATTATAATTGAACGACACTGGAAATCCCATGCCTGATCACTCCTGAGTCTAGAGAGGAAAAACATCAGCCTCTTTAGCTCAGTGGCAGAGCACTGGTCTCGTAAACCAGGGGTCGTGAGTTCAAACCTCACAGGAGGCAAATCTTTTTTCCATTTGTTATTATTTTTTTCACTGTCATCATATCAAAAAGTGCTAAGAATTCTATTATTAAATTCTTAGTTTGTGTAAAACATTTTTTCACACATGTTTCCGCGCTGTTCATAAATTTTTAATTACGTTACCAATTTATCACAAGTGTGCTCCATATCGTTCGTGTTACGTACGTAGACTACAGTTAAATTTGTTTGACCGGCGCTCAATTATAGATGCTATAAATACATTGCTTATAGCGTAGGCTTACAGAAATGTTTTTTTATTCAACTGTTAGTTGCAATTACTTTCTTTATCCAACGGTTCAGATAATTGACATATTTCGTTGACGCCGAGTTACATAAATTACAGAAATACTGCTGCTCAGCATGAATAATAATGTTTATTACACAATTTATCTTTTTGTACGATTGTTATGTAAACAAGATAAGTCCACTTTCAGTCTAATTTTACATTCAATTAATACATAGAATAGAGGCTTTCAGACAAACAAAATCATACTTTATTCGATAATATTTACTATTAAAAATATACTATTAACTATTAAAATATACTATACTATTCAATATACTGTTAAAAAGAAAAGTAAGTAAGAAAGCTATCTTTGTCTGCGGTGTATTAAAAACGTCAAAAATTGTTATCTTGGCTGTTTTATCTATTATCAAATAATCTTTGTTGCACATACACCTACTGTTTAAATGGTACAACGAAAATGGCGACCTCTGTCGAAAAAACTTGATTTCATACACTATCTACTTTTCATTCATTCTTATTACTCTTTGTTTAAAATTTCTCAAGTAATTTAACGGAAGCTATCAAGCTGATTTTACTATCTCTTAAGAGCAACCTAAAAAAAAAATGAAACGTTTAATTAAAATTAAAATAATTAGGCTTTCGATAGCAGCGAATTATTTTTCGCGCGCATTTAAATGATACGCTCGTACACACTTTCAATTATCAATTTCTGTCTCGATTAGATATTTGCATTTTTGTATAAGCAAATAATTAGTATAGTGTAACATGGTTAATAGTTCATGGCAGAGATTTCAATTTCTTCGAGAAACGTCGGCCACTGCGAAATTACTTTGGAATCTGTTCGAACGTATGGAAATTGATACGGGGCGAGGGGATAAAGAAATTAGGCGACATCAATTATAAGAAATCGGTCTGGAAACGGGGCGATTCAGAATTCAGCTTGCGTGGCGGAGTCTGCGAATGCGTCCCACGTAGCACGAACCTGCGCATTCTCGATATTCAGGAGTTACACCGAGCAGGAGGGCCGTGCTGTTTCCGTAAAATGTCTGTAAAGTAGGAAACCGGAGGTTACCGCATATATAGCGATACTTCGGGGTTTCAGGGTGGATCGTGACAGGGGTAAAAGACGTTTTTCCACTCGTTCCCATGATGAACACTGTGGAACGCCGGCCAGCGGAATCTTAATCCTTGGATTAGACGTTAGGTACACGTGCTGCGCAAAAAAAAAAAACACCGTGAACCCCGAAGAACCCATAATATACGTGTCTGAAAGATTGATCGCGCCGATTGCATTTTCCAACCAAGTCAGTCCTCGTTACACGCATTTTTATAACACTCCCGAATCCACAAATTATCACATAAAATCGTTTTCATAATTCTTTAAGAATATTTAAACAATTCTTTAAAGAATAGAAAATACAATGCGTCAGGTATGACGTTGAAAGAAGCATCTAAAATCGATATTTACGAACATTTTAGTGTACGAATGGTAAGATTCATTAAATTTGTGGTAAAAAAATTTGGAACCAATAATAATTAATGAATGGTCATCGCTGAAATAATAAAATTGTCTCGGATTAATTAATAATGTATCTGTAGAATGCTAAATGTATTAACAACTGTCGACTGTTTGTCGACTGTAGTAATTTATTTATCGTTTCGAGAAAAACAGCAAAACATGCGTTAACTTCGACGATACAATTCCGCGAATATTCGTCGATAGTAAAATTCACCGCGAGATAGTTACGGCCCTGCCCGGTTCAAACCGGTTTTACCCGATCACGCGACTTTAGGCGATCGTTTACGACGTGGGCGAGGTAATGGTCCGTTCGACTGAAAATCAAAATCCCTTGCAATTGATGCGCATACCACGGAAAATAAAATCTGCATATTAACATCGCCGGTCCCTCGTATTTTGTCTTGGCAATTTTTTATTTATAATAACCATGGTTCGATTAACATCACGCGCGTCTGGAGTCTCCGACATTTAGGTTTCTAAATAAATTGAACAGAAATTGAACAGATTTTTCAATTGGATTATCTCGTCTAATTGATCTCGTTTAATTCGTTGATCGGGGAGACAAGAATTTTTAATTTACATCCGATCGTGTGTGTTTTCGATAACATTTCA
The DNA here is from genome assembly GCA_913789895.3 of Seladonia tumulorum. Classification (NCBI taxonomy): domain Eukaryota; kingdom Metazoa; phylum Arthropoda; class Insecta; order Hymenoptera; family Halictidae; genus Seladonia; species Seladonia tumulorum. Next base: position 3,964,248 of record OU565276.1, read on the forward strand.
TCGTTCATTGCAACGACTCGTACATTCTATTTGCAAATTGTGAATGACCTAGACCCAAATCTGGTAAACGTAGTCACAACATAGGCCGTGTGTTAAGCAGTTAATTAAAATGTACCATTTACATTATTATAAGTGACGTCGTTGTCAAGTCTGCTGTAGAGTAATTCTTTTTGATATTTTCGTTAAGTTTGTATAATTGTTGGTGAGCAGAAACTCGTTCATCTAGCGAAATATAAAATTTCAACGGTGAAACACTGATCAGATATTAAATATTGATGAAATACTAAATGAACTCAAATTTTAAATCTCGCCATACAGAACTATAATTGGCAGGCATATCGAACGAAATGTCAAAGTTTGTTAGCGATTCATGCTATCGACCAATCAGAGGAAGGATTTCTATCAATCAGATTGATCAATCGGAACTCGCAGTCTTAGCGATCTATGTTCTAGCTCTGGCCATTCACAGTCCGGACGCAGGCTGAAACAATCCTACTGTCAATTCAGTCGAGACGTTAACCCACATACTTCCAATTGTTAGGGCGTGATTCATCGCACCACCGAGAGTGGTGCTCGCAACCATCAACTTCCGCAAAGTTAGGGTTTCGAGGATCGATGATTGTTCTGGTTGCAAGTACTTCTCTGGGGATTTCTCATTCGCCGGCGCACTTTCTTCGTTACGTTTAGGGCGCACGAGCTTCGAATGACCGAGACTCACCAAGATTAAACGAAGTGTCGCGAATGGCCGTTCTAGGTGGAAAAAAATCATGGATCGTTTCACGCTTCTTCAAACTCGATTGAAATTTTCTGTTGGGTCATGAAATGAGATTAAACATATGTAGAACCTTTAAAAATAATATTTAACTTAATGGAATAAAAATTTCAAGATGAGATCTTTTGAGACTTTTCAGTTCTGCTCTATAGAAAACTGGTACTTAAAAAATCTCTAAAAATTATTGTAAAGGACTTTATTAACGAACATTGTGAACATCAATGTAAATACTCACTTACGTTAATATAGAATATCGTGCATAGAAGCTTAAAGATTCATATTTATTGCACCGACATAATTTTCTTCAGAACAAATATAAACGTACGATTTCGCCGTATTACTGTTCGGAGTTTTCGCGTATCGATTTCGATATTTATATCGCTATTAAATGAATTATTATGGGTATAAGTAGGCTCGGTAAACATTCCGAAGAATATATGAATTTCATATCTGTTTTCTGACACGACTTTTTTCCACATAAAATACCCATTCGCGACACAGTGCGTTCTCAGCGAAACATAGCGAAACGATTGGTTCACGGGTCTCCCATAATTTTTCACTAACTTCCGGCGGCTCGAAAAACCCCTGAAAATTATGCCAGCTACGTCGGGTACATAGGACACGTTTAAGTAGATAGATATGTACAGGTATGTACATACGGTGGCGTGTCGAAGCGTGATGAGCATACCGTAGGTCTGATTCGCTCGGTCGCTCGCTCGCTCGCTCGCCTGCGACCGGTTACTCACGTTGCGGGTATTCGTCGCGCATTCTACCCACCGCTAGTATTCTAGTATTCCGTGGCGTACTCAGGGCACCCTCGGAACTACGGGGCTACGTGACCGGCATCGGCGCCGCGGCTCTTTCGAGAAAGGCGCCTTCCAATCCACGAATTGCAAAATATTCCACAATTACGGAACTCGCCGGTCGCAAGCGCGACGTACATACGCGACCCGCTCCAAGCTGCTCCGCACGGCCAATCGATATTTCTACGGGAATCGAACGGACACGCGAATGGAACACGTACTTCCGCTCGAAAATATTTCACGATCGCTGAATTGAAAAATAGCCTGCGCAAATGTTCACCCGCTACGACGCCGTCCGCCTTTCCTGCTCTCGCAATTTGCATTTTTTTGGAGCGTTGCCTTACATCTTATACCCGGGCATTTTGCTCCCTTGTGATTTTTTGAACTCCATTTATATTATCCCTTTACACTCCTAGGTCGAGGCTGAGGCGACATTTAACAGGTGTTTACAAAATTCTGGAGTGCAAAGGGGTAACCTATCGGGAGACGAATTGACTCACATAATTGTCCACATTTTTTTTTTTTATTGTACAGTTGTAATCTCCGAGAAGAGGTTATTCTGCAGTCTGTATTACATACATAATATTACAGTAATAACCTTGTACTAACGTGAAGGTAACGTGATAGGTACACATCGGTTGGAGTTGCTTAATTGTTAGTGGACGTGATAGTGACATTATATAATCAATCCACAATCTTTCAGGAAGGAACATAAGATTTTGCATAGAGTGTTTGTAGGTCTGTGGAGTAGTACATTACACGACATGGGAAGAAAAATCCCTCAGGTTATTAATTGTCCTTATAATAGAAGTCCAACTTTTATATAAGAGGGTTTCGCTCAGCTAGAGGTAACCAGGCACTGCTAAAATTTAGTTCGCATAAACGGAGTTCCTCCATAACGATTTTACACAGACCATGAGAATGCGCTTTTTCACCCTGCGTATCCGACACAGAGTCTCGTTTCAATTTCAAGAAAACTGATATAATTCGTATGCAATACATAGCTGTCCGAGAGAAAAAAAAAGGAAAAACAAAATACCGTGTCCGTATGATAATGGCTGACGTCACGCGATCGTACTCGGCCCACCGAAACGTGTCGGGGCGGATAAACAAAACAGCCCCGCGTGCCTCCCGTGTTGATTACCTGCGAAACATAACTCGAACTCTGTCGCCCTCGAGTAGCTGCCACGTGTATTTGCTTGGCTTTATTGACTGGACTCGTTGGACCGAGTGTATAGTTAAGAATCGTGCAGAGACCGGGGTGCGAGTAAGTAAAGGTTAACTGGTGTTGGTCAATACTTATTTCTAAATTGTTCCCGGGGCGTTCGAGACGCGCGCGCCGAGCGTCCAGCGGAGCCGCCCCTCGAAAAGCGCACTGGGTTTTTGCTCTCTCGCGGAGATTTCTATGATGGCTCGGAGAATGACTCGTTTCGAGGTACGGTTTCCGGCGGCACAGATACCTGTAGGTTTCTCGCGAGGCTTACTCCAGTGAATCGACTACCGTTACCGCGTATATTTGGTAACGGTTCGCGCGGACGGGTAATTGCGTGCGAAGAACGGTGGCGGGCGATGGTTCGAGACGAGCCTGGAAAGTCGAAAAAAGAAGCGGTCCATTACGGGCACGCATGTGCGCGCGGAGGCTTTTATCGTCGGCTGTAGGTGAAACCGTTCCCCGCGGTCACGTGCCCTCCCCTCTCCCCCTCTCTCCCGGGAGAGACGACCAGAGAGACCCATCTCTCTCTCCTTTATTCGCGGCTGCGGGACTCTTACGCGCGGTTTTCTGTATCGCAATACGCCGATAAACTGCTTATCTAGCCGGCTACGACACAACGCCGACGTCGGGAGAGCGGCGGGCAACGGGGTCCGGCCGAATGGTGGATGTGTTGGGGGGCTCACGGGGGGGGGCTGGGGGACTTATCGGTATTGACACGCGAGGGCAACGTGACTTTCTAGCAAGGCAGGATCGATAAAAAAGTTTCTTTTACGTGTTGCACGCTCGTAGGCATACCGTACGTATACGTAAGTAGATACGTATGCGCCCGGCGCTGTTGCGCGACGCTTTTCCTCCGGCCAGCTGGAAAAGGGCTGCGAATCACACAGACTCGGATAAACCGATGTCCGTTCGAACGGTCGCTAACCGCCGTTAACCAGTTCGTCGCCGCAATAGCCTTTTTTCTCAAAGAATTTTTTGTTTACCGATCATCGCGTGTACGATGCCCCTTTTTCTGTTCCACTGGGTCGTTAGACCCCGGCCTTGTCAATAGGGAAACGGGTTTCTGTTTACCTTTCGATTTTTCCGTTTTATTGTTGCTAATCTACTCGAAGAAATAATTGACGAAGTCTGTTTTGGAATCCACGTGTGTATACCGCAACATGATATTGCTATGGCGTAAGGGGCCAAGGAAGTACGAAGGTTTTGTTGATCAGAGCACGGAACGCCACGTGTATGTAAATAATCTAAAACACTGTCCAGCATTAGAATTGCAAAATAATACAAGCTTTTGTACGTGCAACTGTTTGCTTGCTGCACCGTTGCAAAGAATAGTAGAAACAGGGGCACTAGAACAAGGATACTGAAACATGAGTGATAAATAGAGTAGCTTGGAAAGGAACCCTGACGGATAAATGGTTTATTTTCATCCCCGATCATTATTGGTGAAAGTACGGTTCTGGAGGGAAGTGTGCGACCTGGAGGAAATCATCCCTCGGTCGGCACCCGCGCCATCTTAGCGCGCGCTTCCTCGACGCAATCATCAACGTATCGACGTTTTACGTTATATTTAAAAATTCATCTCTCCTTGGTATCGCCGGCTTACCCTGCATCATCGTTTCCACGTACGCTCTCGACCCACTTCACTCTAAACGAGATGCTTTAAAATATCCCTGCGGTCGCGTAGCATACTATAGTCATCGATTCGATGATAAATTCATCGCTATTTACAGATAGTTCCGCTTCGGCGAGGCGACATTAGCCGCTGAGCGAGCAATATTTTCGGAATGGTTATCAACATTCATGGAAAACAACTGCAACCAGTCACGTCCATTATTGCGCGTTCGAAACTATGTATTAAAAATGGGCAGCTAATGCAGTCACGATGTCTGAACTTTGGCAAACAGAATGTGTAATGAAACCGAAAAAATTATAGTCGTTTCACAACGTTCGCAATGTTTCGGGATTTTCATTTTATCGGAAAAGGAAGTACGCTCGATTATATTTATTCATTGCAACACTTGCTATGCGGACAAAGTATTAAAATTGAATAATCTTCGAAGAGCTCCGCGTAATCGTATTGAATATTTATAAGCGTGTAATCCGTCTGGCGAGATTGTGTACTATCGCGTAACGTCTCTAATAATCGTGCTAAGGCGGCGTAGAACACGAGCCGAGCACCCACGTGTCAATAAACGTATATCAATGACACAAACATAAATCTTAGATAAACTTTGGAAATTTCCTATGACTAGAAATACGATTTCGTGGCGCGAAGCGGACATTATCGACCGAGGAGAGGCGAGAATACTATCTGATAACAGTGCGATATTAACGGGTCGATCTTCCTCATTAGTTTCGTTCGTCTGTGCCCGCACTCTTCGAATATTCTTCAAAATTTCTTCGAATTCTTTTATCATACAAAAAAGAAACCGCATTGTTATTACATCCAGTGTAATTTCTAATAGCTTGTCCCTATGGTTACTTAATTATAGTGAATTAGTCAGTGACACCTCCAATCGTCCTTTTTTTCGAAAAAAAATCTTTCATTCCTCGTTTTATTGAAATTATTCATTTAAATGGTGTTTTTTTAAACTTTTCTGTATGATCGGTTGAAATTAAAATTCAGTGAAGGGGATATTGTTTTACGGGCGTATAGTAATATGTATATCGCGCGGAATGAATAATTTCGAAAGAAATTAAACAATATGTTTTTCCGAATATTAAAAGAATTTCGGCAACGTTTTGAAAGAGTTACAACGTTCCCTAGAAAGAGCGATATAGACAAAAACCAATATAGTAAGGGATCCAATTACTGTGGGGGTGTCAATGAAGAATATTAAAAAAGAGATATTGAATTTTTTTCTTTAAAATCAGTTAACATATCTCTTTTTCAATATTCGTTATGCTTCAAAAATAGGTATAATTAATACAGGCACATTGGTACCTCCACAGTAATCGGGTCCCTCACCCTGCTTCCTCCCTATCTTTCGTCATGGCTTGTGTACATTTCCGTGAAGAAATTAAAATGTACGACAGCTCGGAGCATCTCGAGGTGACATAAATATTTATCTCCGAGAGCGAAAGCTGCGCTTTTACGCGTGAACTGCTCATTGGCCTCTGATATTACGCGATAAACTCTCCGATACCAATTATGGTCTACACTGATTCGTTATTGTGTAAAGTAATATCAAAAAATGGTTTAATTGATACCAGCCAAGACACCCGGTTTCTTTAAATTTACACATACGCAAGATATAATGTCCCACCAGTATCCTTATACCCAAAATAATCAATTATTTCCGAAAATGTGGTTTAATAACGCAATCGTTCTTTGTTGTATTATTTTTATATTTTCTACAGGAAACGCGTTGATCCGTAGACTGCAAGCATGCATTCACGACGCAAGCGGGGCGTTGATATTGCATAAAGATCCTCAGGCAAGTAGCGAAATGTTACAATTGCGGAGACCGTTGCGAACAAACGATAGCGGCGAAAGCGTCGAACACGGCCGACGATTGAAGAAAATAATCGACCGAACCTCAATCGATTTCTTGTTGCCGGTGAAAAGCTGTGTAAGCAAAATTTAAAGTCGGAGGCCGATTATCCGGTCTCGATCTTCATCAGATAGGAAAGGAAAAAAAAATAGAGAGAGAGCACGAGGGAAAAGAGAAAACGTCAGTTCGGCGCTCGCACCCTCTTCTTTGTTTCGACGCGCCGTTAAGCCGGCCGAAGAAACACCTGACGTCGCCAGGCGGACGCCCGCCAGCCAGTCCGTGTACGTAAGTACATACCCGTGGCAGGTGAATCGAGTCAGGTGCCCCAGCAGATGGCTACCTTTACTCGAGAAAGCGTTATAAAAGCGGTCTATCATAAATGTGGGTTACTAGCTATGTCTAACGCCCGCTAGAGTAAGCTTACAATTCACGCGTCGTTTCTGATTTCATTCGATGATCCAGGCTCGTCTCCCGCCAGCCGCACCGTATATCCTGCTGTACGGTTCGGATCCGCTACAGTGAAGACGTAATCGACAATTCACTATAGTTTCTTCAATCCGGCCAACTCGGACGAAACGTTTATATTTTGATCAGCTATTTTTTCCTTTTACTATATTCAGTGTTTCATAATAAAAATTAGCAGGTAGGATCTACAGCAACAAAAAAAAACATTTAAAGAATTTGAATTTTTGCGGTATTGCAATTATATTGCTATGGATCGCTGTTAATTTTAACGCTAGAACTACCGCATGAGTCAAAATAACTTGCTTCTAATTTTTTCTTTTAGAAATATTGAAATTATATATATGTTTCCATGAGAAAATTTTTCAATAAACTTCTCTACCGAAGTAGATATTTAAACGAAACTGGTACGAAATCTAAACAAATCTTATTTTGTTGTTATTATAAGGCTATGCATGCCAGTTACATTTAGTGCTTGGTAGTTCTAGTGTTAAATTCATATTTTTGTAGGGGAATTGAGAGACGCAGTTGGATAACTGTACATAAATGGTAGATAAAGCGAGACTGTCTAACATTTTATACAAACATGTTCTCTATGAGTCATTAGAAATGTAAATACTGTGTACTATAATTTCACAAACATTTGCATAAAGACGACTTGCTGCTCGGAAACCAACAAAAACGTCATTGTAAAAGGCCATGTAATTTATTGTTGAGCTTATCGTAAAGGAATATTTTTGGTTAAATTATTGTCATGTGAGACTGACTAAAATGTCTGAAACCGTGTTTGCGTGACACCGGCCAATAAACGATAGCTGGTGGAAGTCGCGAATACGCAACGTTGCCAGCGTACAGTCCGTACGCCTCCCTCTTCACCATCTGATTTACACATACCAATGGCATGAGGGGTACGTGACGTCACATTACTTCCACTATGAGGAGAATCGATAGCATTCAGTGGGAAAGAGCATTTTGAGGGGAATACACACCGGTAACGCTGAACATACGTGACACCGGCCGTCAAAGTGTATACAAGATGTTATTTATACTGAATATGTCACATTATGTGATATAAATAATGTATAATATTTATACATACAAATGCAAACGAGACTCGCCAGTGAGCAAAGTTAAATTTAAAAAACACGGAGCATACAAGTTGTCCCAAAAATGTTGTACTTCCATGAAAGGGGTGATTCCTGTGGTTATTTGAAATAACTTTTTCCTTTGTAAAAATGTTCTCCGCGGCTTTGTTAAGGAGTTATTAGCGAAAAACACGGACCAATCATAGCGCGGCTACAGCGGACGGATTTCGACTCGGCCAATGGCAACGCTCCGCTCAGCAGGGCCTGTCGTAGCCGCGCTCCGATATGTCCGTGCTTTTCGTGAATAACTCCTTGACAAAGCCGCGGGGAATATTTTCGCAAAAGAAAAGGTTACTTCAAATACGTATACATATGTATGAAAAATCTTCATAAATGTTTCTCCAGCTTTATTATGAATTATATAAATTATAAATAATGTTTTAATGCGAAACGCTTAATCATTCGGTTGATTCTGGTTGGTTTAATTAAAACGGAACGCTTCATTCCTTGTACGGACAAGATTGTTTGGCGCCAGTCTCGCCTTTTTGCAAACATAACCTGTAAAGCTCACGTGATTCATCTAACGACAACTACGCCCTCTTCGAACGTCCTAACAGGAAACAGTAATTTTCGCGACCGGATACGGAAAGATTGTACGTCCTTCGAGGCGTTCTCGTCAGACGGACGAATATAACGATTGCATCTTTTTCTATCTTTTTTTTTCTTCTTCTTCTTCTTGTTGGACACGTGGCGGTGGCCATGCACGTAGTACGCGACTTGGCTGTATGCAGCGGCGGCGGACGAGAGAGTATGTGCGGTCACGTGTAAGAATGGAATAGCGAAAACGTGATGCGATTATGTATTCTTCCTACGTCGTTATTTCTCGCCTGATATGACCAGCTTCGTCGTTAGATATACATACGTATTAGACTAACGTTTCATGGTAATTCCGTGAAACATTTTCCTTTTAAATGATGCCGGTGGCGAGCCGACCACTTTTTTTCCTCGACTAATAGCGAGATTAACTCTTTACGGTTCATTGATACACGTACTACTTCGGTGACGTTTGTTTGACGCTGTAATGAAAGGCATTACTTTTTTACCGAGATCATTAATGTTTGTTTTGAATATGCAAAAGTTTTTTCGTCTTGTTTCTCTGGTATTTACTCTAGGTGGATATAAAGGTCAGCCGGCTTGGTCTTTTTTCGGACGGAAGATGTATGTGTTGCTTTGACGGGGTGAATTAGTGTCAAAGACATTCTGTAGACGAACGTCGACTTCCGAGAGGGTAGCAAGAAGAAGATTTACAACCCCAGGCTTCGCTAACTGCCTAAGCCTGAGGTACAAATGTGCTTCCGGTTGATCAGCTCTCTGCTTGTCAATACATGTCCGCGAGGACTTGATTAACTGCTACTTCCTCTCTGACATTTTCTAAAATATACGACGGAACAATGTAATATTATAATATTATGTAATGCTCCATCGGAAAACTGTTCGGTAAATGTTTACAAAAGCGGAGGCGCGAAAGTTCAACATAACTCGGACTCCTGATTAAATTGAGATACATCACAGAATTATCAAAATAGGAGATAGCCAGGTTCTTGTAAATATTAATCCGTGAACCTCGAATCATAAATGAAATTGGCCAACAGCTGCTGCTCGGATACAATTTGCGGCGACAAAAAATCCTCTAATTCGTTCGACCAAAATTTTCGACGAAAGTAAACAACGATAAGGTAGTGGAACATCTGCTGGGGCGTCCGATTAGATCTCGCTAAAAAGTTATATTGGGTACGATTTTATCACTTTCAATCACAACTGCTTCCCGTCTCCGGTCTGCTAATAATTCATTCTAATGCGTCGTATACGTGTTAAACAAAAGAATCACTTTCCCAGATTTTTTAATGGAAAAGGTCTGCCCACTTGTCCCCCTTTGAGAAACATTGAATAATTCAGTATTTTTTATACAAGTACGTTGTAGTATTACTTTAATGACATTTTCATAAGAATATATACAAGATACAGTAGCATATCATTTTTGTAATTCATAACATTGTTTTGTTCTAATTACACTTGCCAAAAGAGTCGAATTGTTTTGGCGTAGGTTATACAGCGTGCCCTGAAAATATTTATTTCCTTGAAAAGGATGATTCCTGAGGTCATTCGAGGTAACTTTTTCCTTCACGAAAATATTCTCTTGGGACACCCTGTATATTAATGACTTCAACCAGCCAGCGATTTGAAACTTAGGATATTCTGCGCGAAATTTATACTCGTTTGTACAGCATTTATACGAAAGCTTGTGCGCTAGAAATACGTAGAGTCATCGAATTTACTGATTACATAAAAGTGGATTTCGAGAACTCATTATATTTGCCAGTAACTGTGGCAAGGTAATTCGTTGGTGCCGTGTTCGCTCTCACCGAGTCATTCCTTTCTGCGCCGAACACGTATGACCGTGTCATTGTGGAACGCTTTCTCACGAGGTCTTGACAAAAGAACACGTAGACACGCACATACCGGCCAAGTTCACATTCTACAAGTGCATTTTCCCTTCGGGAGATACGCGACGCTGCATCACGTGTATTACTGTAGTGTTAAAAGTACTTACACACTTCGTTGAAACGTTAGAACAGGTTTTTTTATATATAAATTTCTTTTAGGAGTAAAACCACCGATTAAAGACAAGAGAAGTCTACTAAATTGATTAGCGAAAGGAGCGTTTAACGTTCAATCTAATTACAAGAAAGCACGTTTACGTCAGACGCCTAATAAACCAGAGAAACATGACGTAGTGAACCGTTAATGTAGACGAACTGTAGTTTCTATTCATATTTATTCTACGGGTCCAGATAATTACTCACACCTCTTAACTTTCAGTAGGACCTGCAACCTCTCCCCTTCAGAAGAATATAACAAAACAAAAAATTAGCAGAGCTCACTGAAACATTCGGAAATACGTGAAACATATATTAATAGAAACAATTACAAAGCGATGCGGGAAAGACCGAGAGTTGAATAGCAAAATCGCACAAATTTTTCAGCGTGCAAGTATGCGAAGCTTTCTAGCAAATGTGAAGACATTCCGTTCGGATAACGAGAGTTCGCATACTCTCAGGGCACTCACTCGCGCCGGAGCTCTCCGTTGTGGTAAATCAAAGATCGAATCGCGGACGCCATTGGCCGGGAAAGCAAGAAGCAATCGTGTCGTGGTACACGGTTTTCCCGTCGCAGTTAAATTTATAACTGTTTGCCGTGCGAGATAAACGTCTAATCTCGAGCGGCGTAAAGTAATAGGAACGTGTACACCGGTATCGGCTTAAGAGAGGTTTAAAGGGTTAGGAATTAGAAGGGAGGGAAGAAGCAAAACGACGCAGCAGCGGTGTTCGTGAGGCAAAGCATTTAGTCGAGAGATCGCGTGTAATACAGGCGACGCACGCGACTGCCAGCATGGGACACGCGACATCGCGTTCTAGAGCCGTTTCATTTCGGTTCGTTTCGTTCCGTTCCGTTCCGTTTCGTTTCGTTTCGTTTCGTTCTGTTGGGTTTGGTTTGGTTCGGTTCCATCTGCCCCACCTCGGCGTGCATGTACGCCGATGTCACGCCATCACGCCATTAACCGTCCGGTGCAATATGCGCTCGGACCGTCGTCTGGGTTAGGTGGCATTGCCCGCGGTAACTGTTAGGGGGACCCTAAGAAAGGAAACGAAACCCGAACGTGACCACCCCTGATTCAATAATTCCGTCGCCATTGTATTGAATATATCACAGAGCACGCGTATTGCAACACTTGTCCCAATATTTTCTTACCCCGAATATCTATATCGCAACATTCAATTAAATTTCGATGATTTAACCATTTCTCGCGTTTCTATCCCCACCGCCGACTGCCAGCCAATGAGAATAAAAACAATCTAGTTTCTACTACTTCTTAAAGTCTCTCTATGCCTATCGACGTTACAGAAGAAAATGGAGAACGAAATTCTTTGTACTTATACTGCTTTATACATATCTGTAATAAAGATGATTCATATCAAAATCAAAAAATGAACTGGTTCAGCAGACAAATGGCCGCCACAAATTTCGAAGGCATTAGTTCGGAACAATCATGCGTATCAGCGTAACGCGAGCCGCTAGAAAAACGCAACAGAGAAGCCGTCCGTAAATTCTCTATATAACGGGTGCATGACCGGGCTGATGTAACCTATTCTAAAAACGAGACCGCGAACCGTGCGGCATTAACGCGCACTGCGCGTAGCTGGAGAGTACGATGTGATATTGACCGAGGCAGACAACTGTAGCGTGGCAGAGAATACTACATGTTCGAACAAATCGCGTGGCATGACAGAGACGGAGTAGGATAAAGAGCACGCCCCGCTAGATGACCGCCGGGGATCGGGCTGATTGCGAGTCGAAAAAGAGAAGTTTGCATACACGCGAGCACTGTATTGCTGACGAACGAGAAAGAACACACACGCAGAATGCAGGGAAGTTGAATGGTGGACGGTGGTGCTGTAAAAATTTTAATTCGGCTGTTCATACAGTTAAAAATATTTGAAAAAACGAACGCTCAAATAATTTTGCGGATTGCGAACATTTCAAGAAACATAAATGTGCTCAGCGTCTGGACGCAGCTCCGATTCGAACTAGTCCGAGTGGCTCGGACGTTTGAATAATTCGAACTTTATTTACAGCCTTCGTGCACGACCAGCGAGGCAGCCAGTCAATCGGCTGGCTAGCTAGGTGGCTAGCCCCTGGTCTGTTGCATCGTTTGCGCATGGTACCTCGGAGCATGCAGAAAGAGCGAGAATGATGCATAAAAGAAAAGCGAGAAAGAAGAAGTGGGGGAGGTTGGGAACGGTTCGGAAGAGAGATGGGTCTGAAAAAGAAAGGAAAAGAAGCAACTTGAAGGAGGAAGGAGATACAGCCGGGGGGCGCGGGGATGGTAGGACTTTGCACGCGGCGCGTAACCGGTTACGCTACGAAGATATAGGTGCAGTAGGTAGATGAGAGGAGGGCAGAGGCAAAAGCAGTCGACCAACGAGCCAACCAACAGCTACACACGAGCGATGTCACCGCGCTAGTACTCTGCATGCAGACCGCCGTATGCAGGTAACAGTCGATGCATCGACGTTGCAACCCTCCGCGCGCACGCGTATACGTGGCGGTATATACGGGGTGTCCAACTGCTACCACTAAATATTCCTGACGCTCGAATCAAATTTCTATAAAAATCAAAAATCACAAAATGGCTGTAAAAAGCTTATTTTCAAATTAACAATTCAAAATTCAATCCGGCCACCAATAGTGACATTCGTACGTCGGACGCGTCGAGCGAGAAATACAAGTAATAATTAATTGACAGTCGTGAACAACTCGGAGACGAAAGCAAAATAGCAATTTCTTTTGGTTCGTAGGATTTCCGTTCGAAATACTTTCAATTCGAACACCCAGTATATATTTTGCGCGCGCGTCTCCCGCCCATTTTCTTCATCCCCACGTAACGTCCCCTCTCTCTTCCCTCGGGACCCCCTCCACCCCGTTCTTCGGCCGGCTATTCCGATGAAACTTGCAGCATGACGTCACGCTCGTATACGAGAAAACGAGACGAGCGACACTGCGTAGGGAACCTCGACGAAACCGTACGAGAACCGGGCGAGATGCTGCGCAGTTGGAACGGCAAGGTGCCTGACACAAGACTCTTTCTCTCTCTCTTTCTCTCTCTCTCTCTCTCTCTCTCTCTCTCTTTCTTTCCTCCTGACCCTCCCCCGAGCCCCTCTTTTCTCTCTATCGTTGTTCCCCCCACCCCGACCCCTGTGGTTCGCTCCTGGTCCGTCTTTCTGGGCTGTTTCTCTCGTTCCCTCTGCCTGTTTACAAACACGCGTAAACTCGGCCGAATACATGACATCATCGCGCAATCTCGTGAGTTGACGCCGACGTAAGGACGACGTTGGTGAGACGACCGGTCCCCGTTCTCTCGCTGGGGCTGATCGATCTAAAGCGGCTGCTGTACTTTCATTTTCTCACGTCTCTCGTACTTTTCCAGCACGAATCAATGCTGCGGATATGTATGTATAGAGTCGCGCCAGGCAGAATTCGCCAATACAGCAGAGTGTCCTGCATCCAAATGCCCATTACCGAAATGGCCTCACTCTAACGGCCGCTCCGGGGGCTGTAAAGAATTTTCGATGCTACCTTCTCTACAGGACACGATCATCCCCGAAATGCTAGAACAGTGTTGGCGTTAGAAATTTGTTTATAAAAACTTTGTAACAGAATTTATGCTACCGTGTCACTGAACTTTTAAAGGCTGAAAATACGAAATTTTAAACGTGCATTTCACGCTTGTCTCTTTAAATTCCGCTGAACTTTACTATAGCCGCAATGGGTCACGCAAGTAGGGGTGGTGAAGTAGTGCTGGCTCTGCACGGATGTTTCTCGACACCATCTTCGCGATCGAATGGACAGCGGACCGGTCGTACGAGAACAAACCGGCCGCGTGTTGTGTCACGAGGAAAACAGCGTAACGTAACGCATAACGTAATGTAGTGTAGCACCATTATCGCCCTGCTCATCTCTACAGTTGGGTCCCGTGTCACGTAGCGTCCGTGACTAGTAACGAGTAGACGAGCTATCGTGACGTCATCGTTATCAGTAGGGTACTGAATTAGGTCGCATATCGCGCGCACATCCTCTTCCCGTGGTCCATTTCGAACGGTAAACACACGGCACAGAGGTTGATTTAAAGGATCGACCGTACGCTTGACCATCCCCCGTCACGCAACGTGAATCATTCCCCGTCTTGCCGTCGTCAAAAACCCACAAATTTTCGGGAAACAGATCTTTTTCGTTTCGATGAAACGAACCGTTCACCCACGAGATATAAATTTGATTACGTAACCAAGAAAATATGGTTCATTCGAGATAAGAGACATTTGGAGTCCTAGTCATAAATGGCTATTTGTATATTTCCATTTATGTAACGGGAACGTGCAACAAAAATGTTCTATTTCAGTTTATTTGTCAACAGCCTATAATTCGGGTCACATTGTTAGGGTCATAAATTTCCTATAGATAGCAGTTTAAAAATACGTCACGTTATGGCTTGAAATATGTTCGAAACAAGGAGTGCACACGGCGCCATGCATCCACAAGCGTATCACTTTACATTCCACTTGAGCGTGCATAGAAAGGAGTCCGCTTGTGTATCTTTTACCTTCTACAGGGCATTGCACACGACGTTTAACCGTTTCGGCCATCGATACGGGGTCAAGGACATGGCCGAATGGCGGCCTACGAGACAGCATAACGTCCGTAAATATATGCTTAACGAATTCTGTCAGGAGGAAAATTCGAATCGCGATCGCGGAAATTCGAACGTTCCACCTGAAAAGGTGCATGAACCCCGACAGAAATAACCTAACGCAACCTCGGGTCAATATCGCAACGGACCCTTGAAGAGCGTGATGTTTTCGAGGCGGATAGTAGCCGGGTGACGGTGTTCCGGCAAAAGGTTAGTAGAGAAGCGCCGGATTGATTTTCCCCGGCTAGCATACATTGTAACGTGACAGAATGATATTATCTGCTGCGAAACGACGCTTTGCTTTTCGCAATTGAACGGGAACGCGACGGTTCCCGAGGAGGAGAAGTCGCGGCCGAGTTCTTGTACGCCGATGGACTTCTGCGAAATTTCGTATCCGCTGGCTGCGAGTACAAAAGAGACGTGCGTGCCCCGTAACGATGTGTCGTCACGATCAGCGAATCGTTTCGGAAACAAACAGGGTTTACGTGAATCTACATAGAGCCGGGAGAGACTCTGAATTTCCGGCACACGGAGAGCGGCTCGACAACGTCGCGCGATCGTTCGCGACGTTGCCGCAGCCTCGGATGACGTCACGAGACACACGACTCTCGTTCGAGCACGTAAAGCAGCTCGCCGGCAAAGCCAGACTTACGCTCGGAAAAGTACAACGCTCTCTTTGTTGTTCGATTCGAATAATCGGGGATATCGCACCCTACCCATTTCGCGATTCCTCTGCAAACCTATACCTATTTTTCTACTGCGTATTCAGATAAAATATGCAAACATATACAGCACTTATCGGGAATAATTTGCATGTGCAACTTTTTCTGTCAACAACCGATAGATATTATGTACATGTAACCAGTTTTCTGTAGTCACCGGGTATTTTTAATATTCTACGCGTTCAAATTAGTCTTATAATAAATTCTAATGCGAACTTATTAGCGAATAGTATTTTTATCCGGTATATTTATTTGTATACTCTATTCTTTGGCTATCTTAGGAGTATATGCTTTTATGATTTTTTATTAATTATCAAAGGTTTTGAAAATTCTTTATTTTTAGTCGCAGAGTCAATAGAAGCATGCTGTACTTTGTAGTTAGAAATATTTCACAATATAACGCGTTCAAACTTCTTCTTAGAAAATTCTAACGTTCCACTTTAAATTGAACAATTTTATTGTAAATGTACCGTTGACCAGACAGGTGAGACGGTCTAGCCGTACTTTTTTCGCCGGTTATGAACAGCACAGCGAAATATTCCGTTAAAGAAACTTTAAATTCCGTTACGTAATCGCTCAACCGATGATAACCCTATGACACGTACCAGGTGTGTCCGGATATTTACTGTCAACCCACGTTATCAAACATTAACATTTAAAAAATTATCGTGCCGCGCGATAGAAATCTTGGCGTTTACAGTAGATACTCGGGCTCATGTTCCGTCAGTGACGATCGTTGAATGATAATATGTCTTTTGCAAGATTGTAAACATAACGTTCTCATTCACGTGACACAGCTCGTTTGTAAAAATCTTCCGCTCCGAATCGATTGCCATCGAACCTGATAATAACTTTAGAAGATAAATTTAATGTGGCGCAGTCTGTCAATTTCGTTCTTCTTACGGAACGACTCTAAAGAAATTTTAGCTGTACCTCTAATTGAGTATCTTTGTAAATAAATATTCATTTCGGCTAATTTTCGACAAGTTTTTGCAAAAATATCGCAAAGAACGCAAAAATTCTGAGCAATAATCGCAACAAAGAGAATAAACGGTCACGAAAATATTCAAAATTCGTCGCTTCAACTGTGATGTTGAAAAGTGTACGAGAATGTGTCTAATCAGACAAAAACTGCACCTGATTTTTCGACGTGAAGAAGACACCAGCAGACCTGTCTGCCGCGTGTCTCGACAAAGCGGAAATAATTTTGCAGCGTGTCGCGCTAGATAAAGTTGCCCTATCATTTGCCCCTATGAAATACATACAGTAGCCTACTGACGTGTGCACATTACGTATACATTTCTCACTTGTACGTGGTGTCTCTTAATAGACCTCGTCGTTATCAGGATTGATCATCCAGATTAATTCCACCGATACGATCTTAGCTGAACAAAATATAAATTGATTAGTTATAGTGCTCGCTCTTTATAGCATAATACAAATAGTAAACAGTCTTATCGTTCGTGTTACCAAACAGTTTAATGACAATAATAATATGTGTAGCTACCTCATAAGCGACAAGGTTATCCGAGGTCCTGAGTCGCAGGTAACGCTATATGCAACTAGATGAATGATCCGTTCTGTTTGATCCGTTTGTCGATTTTGTTATTGATACAGCCCAAGAAAGATAACGCCGATTAGGGTTTACGATAAGAGCATGCTAGAATAATTGTTTCGGCTGCAATTTTCAGAAATTTCCACCGAAGTCGTGAAAATCGTTCGACATGGCGGAACAATGTCGGAGTGCATTTACTTTTCGTGTTTTCAAAATAAATTTCGGACCGACTAAAAATACATAGTGATTCACTTTTCCTCTGGAACACTGCCGTTGAAATTGTTTTCTTTGCCCGAAGGACTGCGTCGAAAGCCTGTCGTTACGTATCAAACTATGATGTCAGAGTGATGTCACATCTGTAGATATCCGGCGCAGTGGTTAGCGGTAGCACATAAAGCCGCGATGAACGTTTTATCAATGAATTAAACGTTTACGTTATTTTATTAGCAAGTAGTAGTAAATACGACCTCAATAGTTGCGAATGCTTATTTCGCTACGTCAAGGGTCGGTCATCTTATCGAAATAATCGAGATACAGATAGAAAACTGTTTGTCATCGCGATAAGAAATAATAAAATATTTACCTATATTTTTTTTTCTTCGTTTCGAGCTTTAGCGCCGATATGCAACGTTTCCCTCGCTGATTGCGTGAACTATTATCAGGCTTTGCCTCGATCGAGATATCAAAATCGGATTTCGACACAGTGTGCGTCGTTCGAGATGACGAAAAGATATTATCGCAGACAGAACAACAATCACGCGATTTAATACGCTTCCTGATAAAAAAAAACGTCTAAACAATCTTATCGCAATCTTTTCTTTATAACGCCGTCTTTAATCTGTTGAGCACACCACGAATTTGTCCTCGTTATTCCCTTTCATAGTGTTGGACCCCATCTCTTTGCTGATAACGATCAACAATACCGTGAACAGAAAAAAATGCGATACGGATTTTATCAATGAGACTAATTGCAAGCATAATCGAAAACGGATCTTCATTCTCGTGTACCTTGTTAACTGCAGCGACGGTATAACCGATCATCAAACTGTCCGTTTCTGTATGCCGAGCCTCCTGCGACCGTTATCACGTATTCCCTTATCGTGAAAGAAAACCCGATAAAATGGCACGCGACTATGCGATCACCAAGCCCGTATTATAGCATGAATAGCCATTGTTTATGTCATTCGCTCGATGCAATTTCGTCCGAGTGCGGCTCGGCCTACCGATTCCATTCCTTTTCGAAATAAAATCTCGTTACGAATTGACAACAATCACGATCACGATAACACTGATCGTATCAGCGGAACGTCTACGTCGCGAGATTACTGTAAAAAAAGTCATCGGGAATTCTGAGGTCGTACAAATTGTTACTATAACGTTTACATAAATACATCGTTTGCAACGTGCACTTAAAACCTTTCTCGCGTTCTTTTCAAGAAATCGCAAAATCCCTTCGACTATTAACCCTTTAATACATACGAAGATGGTGCAATTTACTCGTACAGTACTGAAATGTTTAGTAACTTATTAAATACATACAAGTTTAATGTAAAAAATATTTTGCATAATGATACAGCAATTTTTAGTGGCGCCTTACAGTCTAAGAGTTAAGTATAGGATAAGGGACCCCATTACTGTGCCTATATTAATCGTACTTATTCTTAAAGTATAACGAATATTAAAAAAGAGATATTAAATATTTTTCGTACGACATTCGAGAAATCGGAGAAAAGTATTATTACGTTTAATTTTATTGGAAGCAAGCACGCTTCTGTGCGACCCAAATGCACCACCGAAGGATCAATCAAGCATGCTTGGTAAAGGGGGCAGGCAGAAGAATTTTTCCAGCCGTTGTATTTCGTTCTCGAAGCGAAAAATGTTGCACTAGATTAGAAATGGGTGGAACCCTTTCCGATTTTTACACGCCGTCAGACTCGTATCGCCGATTCCGCTGGATCGGGAAGACCGTGCAAATACCACACGGCCATTGAACAGAGAGCCGACTAAAACAGCGAACAATATAAACAATCGTCGAATTCAATCAACGATACGTGGGTTCATGCATATTCAGTAAAAATCGGGGGGAACGTAGTTCGTTAGCAGCATTTTCTCCGGTGTAAAGTGGGCCTCTCGTCGCGAAGAGTGGGCACGTTGATCAAGTGCGCGCGCGTACAATCTCCGTCCTTTTTTATCTCGACGTATCGCCGTCCCTCTCTATCCCTCTCTATCGCCATCTTCCTCGCTCTCGGGTCGTTCTGTTCACGCTCGAGTCCCGGTCGCTGACTACGTGTCCCCCTAGGGCAGCGTTCGCGGCGCATGCGCGGCCTCGCGACTATGACGTCACGCGGCATGACGCCACAACGCCCGATTGGCGGAGCGCGTCGTAGCCGTCGTTGTGTCGTCGTCGGCCGTCGTTGTGTCGGACCCGTGGATAGTGTAAGTGGGTAGCGGGGTGAGGGAAAAAACGAGCCAGCGAGCCTGGGGCAGGGCGAAGGGCGACGGGAGGGGGGACCGACACCCGTAGCTCCGCTTTACCGCCGCATTCTCGAGCGTTCGTCTCCGTTCGTCTCCTCGTACGGCAACCAGGCGAGCGAGCCGCACGTTGTGTCGCGAGCGCGCATACCATTACTTTGTCTGGTGTCTCGTGTTCAACCTAGAAATACGGTTTTTCCCGAGTTTTTGTCATCGGTCGCCGTCCGTATCCTCTCCGGTGCCAGTCGCCGCCGGTACAATTCGATCGAACCCGTCAGTTTCTATTAACGATTCTCTCTCTCTAACCGCGAAGGGTAAGTTGCCGCACAAAAATATATCTGGCGTCCCGGAGCGTCTTCTTTTATTTTCCGCCGCGGCAGCTCTCGGCTCGGGCCGGCCCGTAATTAAACGCGGCGTCGAAATAATTCACGGCGAGCGAATCGAATCGACAGAACTGAGATTACCTGTCTCCCGTGTTTCGATCCGGCTGCTGCGTCGTTCCATGCAGTCACGGCACCTCGCCCGAGTGGAAAGGAAGCGTGAAACTGCTCACGTCGGTGGGAGTACATATCGGAAGTGATCATTATTTTTCGCTAGTGTGAAAAAGGAGTTGGTTTTTCCCCCGTGGTGGTTTCTTTTTTTCTCTATATATAATACTTTTCCAACGATCGGTGCCTCGCGGCCGCCGAATATGCTGTAAACCGAGAGTAACCCGAGTTTAACTCTGTGCGAAGTTCGACACACCGTAGTGCGTGGAAAAAAGAAAAGCGTCGAGAAACAGGATACGATCGAGAACGTGGTTGAAAAGTGTGGATGTGAGTGACAAAAGGTAATCGCCGAATATACACGGACGAGAACCAAATCCGGCAAAATGATGGGGAAGAGAACGCAGTGTTACTTGTGCGATCTGCCCAGGATGCCCTGGGCCATGATCTTGGACTACTCGGAACCCGTGTGCCGCGGTTGCGTGAACTACGAGGGTGCGGATAGGATAGATCTGGTATTGGAATCGGCGAAGCAGATGAAGAAGGCGCACGGGTTTCAAGAGGCGAGATCCTCGACGACAAAGGCGTACAGGACAACCGGACACACGGAACACAACGGCGGTACAAATCTGGACGTTCTGCCTATACAAAACACGGGTCAGAGTCATTCGAGGCATCACAACATCGCCGGCTACTCGCAGCTCCATCACAGGAACTCAATCACCGAATTCAATTCCGGTACGTCGAGGCTGACCGCCGCGCGCCAGCACGAGGAGACCCACGAAATACAAAATGGCATAAGGAGCAACAACGTGAGGATCCCGAACGCCCACCTAGCCGCGGTGGCGCATCACGTGAACCTCAGCCACAACAGAGGCATCGCGCAGCTTAAACGCGGGATCACCACCATCGACGAGGACGAGCACGCGGAGAAGAGGCTCTCTTTGGAGGAACAGCATCCGGTTAGGCCGCCATTGACCAGGGGCGATTCCCTGCCAGCTGTGAGCCTAGCCGTCAGCTACGTACAGGACAGAAGCAAGGAAAAACACCCGGTCAGGGCGCCCAGCTTCGAGACCGCTACCACGTTCAAATCCAACGGTGAGTTTCACAGATGACACAGCAACCGATATGCTCGTATCGCATTTCCGCCGTCATAAATTCGGCCTGTGTCACGTGACCCCCCATTCTTCGAGTTTGCATCCAGCCGAAGGTTGTCACCAAAGTGGAAGACAGTACCTCGAACTTCTTCGACGAGGTTTTTTAAAATTTCTTATATTTAGTTTTAGAAAGACAGGACCATTGGGGTTAAGTCTTCTCGTTCTATAATAAAGCGCAGAGTTATCCAACCCGATGTAAAATTGATATTATGAATGGGAATGGACCCGCTAAGTTAACCATGTCCAATATAATAGAAATTTTTCTTGCGAATCGTATCCCATGGAAAGAACGTATCTGGGAACGTTTTTAAAGCGAACAGCGTTTCGCGCGGTCTTATCGGTGGATGGTAAAAATAGAAATACGTTTTCAGTAGTCCGCGTGGCCATCTGGCAGGAGAAAAGAGCCGCGTGCGTGCGTTAAAAGACGCGGGCTCTCAGGCTTTAAGCTTCGAAGAATCGTTCCGGTTAAAGGATATCGCATCTTCTTTCTCTCTCTCTTTCCGCGGTGAACACATTAGCCAGCTCTCTTGTGTCCCAAAGCCGGTTCCTTCATTCCGGACGAGAGCGGCAGTCGTCCAAACGCGTATAAAGGAGACGTACGTCGAGCACGTGATGGGACGACCAAAAGATACG
The DNA here is from genome assembly GCA_913789895.3 of Seladonia tumulorum. Lineage (NCBI taxonomy): Eukaryota > Metazoa > Arthropoda > Insecta > Hymenoptera > Halictidae > Seladonia > Seladonia tumulorum. The sequence continues at coordinate 3,986,404 of OU565276.1, forward strand.
AGTTGCCGCGGCGTGACGTCCAATCGGATGACGTCACACGGTATATTTAGATACAATGAATGAGACCCGTTGTTGCTTTATTACGAATCTTGACGTCGGGAGATCATTTTGCGAGTATAATTTTTATTAGCGAATCCTAACGGGCCACCGGTTAGGTTAGGTCCGGTGTACAAAACACGTTTATCAGCCGACAATAAACATTTTTTCACCAGTCGATGCCCTTCCGCGTAGAGTATCGTGTTTCGTGGATACTAAGAGACTTTTGTTTACCCATTATGGGCCGCGTGTTACTTTCGAATGTCTACACAAGCGTAGAACGGGAATTTGAATTTCTGATTTCCCGCGCGTATAATAATACGTTTCTACTGTTAATTCGATCGTATCGGTGCAGCACTTTCGTGAAAACCGGTTCGCGGTCTGCGGCACGATACGATTTTGCTGCATCGCGAAGCCTAACTGTAGTGTGGCCCCCTTTTTCTTGCACTCTTTTTTCGTAGTAGGCGCTCATTGACGAGGCAGTTTGAAACGCGCTTCGCGTTTTGCCACCCGTACGTACGTACGCGTACCCTACGTACACAGCCATGGTGACCTTGGTCATCGACCGTTATTTCGACACTGGTCACTTTCTAATTCGACCTTAACGCCCTGTATTTACGGTTATCAAATTGCTAGATCGGTTACATTACGCGCACAATCGTTTCGTTGTTTTTCCCGCTGTTTGTAAATATTTCTGAAAATACTTCTACACCGCATTTCTTACGAAAAAAACCAATTTTTATTACCTTAATATCAACAACTCTGACATGCGATGTGACAAATTTTATATTTGTTTTATCAATTTTCTAGTTATTCTTGTAGTTTTACATTGAGAGCAATTTAACTAAATTTTGTTTTTCTAATTTTGTAATTTAATTAAATTTTGTCCTTGCCCAGAAAGTTTTCTTTTCTACAAAGATTTACAGTTTATTGTAATTACAATGTCGTCTCTGTTAGGTAAAAATAGTACAATGTAAAAAGTGAAAGAATCGTAGAAAGGAAAGGATACGTTATTAGGCGAGAAGAAGTTGTAAACGTTGAGTGGGTTTGATGCCGTGGCTGTGATAAATTATATTTCTGCGAAGTAACGGAACAGCTATCTGTTTTACCTCGCTCCAGGTATTTTTCTGTTAGCTGACCTTAAACCGTTCCTATCTCGCAGTTGGAACGTCGGAGGAGTAATTAATAGTTATTATTACCTGTAAAATCGTCTAGTGAAGAGTCAGACGTCGGTAAATCTTATTCGGAAGACCTAACGGCTTTTGAAAACGGTTCCGTTTTGAATGACTATAAGCATTGTAGCGGTCGTGGGCCGGGCCAGGTATTTTAGAAAATGCACGGTCCGTTGTCTACACGAAAAAGAATTTTCACTTTTTGCCCTACAGAGGACCTTTAGTTAGACCTTTAGTTATAACTCGGAAAACTATATTCCGGTGCAATAATCGAGAAACTAGTTCTTCCCTTTTTGTATCTTTTTTTTTATCCTTGAAGATTGTGTTTCCGCTTGAAAGATAGAATTCGCAAACTACGTATGCGTGTTCTGATAAAAATAGATTACCGCTGGCAAAGATATTAGAGTCCGGAAATAAGCGTAAGATATGACAGAAAGTTTCCGAAAGTTTTACCAGTTATTTTTCTTCTGTGCAATTCCCACGTTTTTTTTTTTATTTTTCGATCAACCGCGAAGATGACAAACGAAAGATTACGTAGCGAGAAAATTATCGCGCGATAATTCCGTAACTACCTATTACACGTTACGCGGTTTCAGTAAATACGGTATCATGAGCAATCGTAACGAACATGAACGTTGTCCTCGGTACCTTTATCGCGTAGACGATGGGGTCTGTGATATATGTAATTCCGCGTGCAATCATCTGACTGCGTGCACATGATATTTTCCCCAACCGGCTACTTAAATTTATTGCTCATTTCATGTTATCTGTGCACGTTACACGCTTCTGTAACTCGATGTGCCTCTGTGAAGGGAGTTAACGCGCGAGGCACTCTCATTCCCGCTAATGTAGAGTAACTGCATAAAAGGCTCGCGAAGCGCCAATTTTCTAGATTAATCCGATACAGAGATCCTCTATACATACTCATACTTGATTTCCATACGATTCCTTTCTGTTCATTTAGGTTAAGGGAACCAATTATGCCTATATCAATTATACTTATTCTTGAAGCATAATAAATATTAAAAAAAAAGAGATATATAATTCATGTACGTATATATATTAACTGATTTTAATGAGAAAAATTTAATATCTCCTTCTTTAATATTCATTATGCTGTAAAAATAAGTGTAATTAATATAGGCACAGTAACTGGGTTCCTTACCCTGTTCCTATGTTTTTCTTATTTTTTGTTTTTATTTTGTTAATGTTATCCGAACCGAACGTGCCTCTTATGTTGCACTCGGTCATCGGGCTCTCGGAATGACGGGAATCTAGAGCAATTATGCGACGAAAATACGTATCGTTTTACCTCTCGATTGATCGGTCCGATACGTATACGATTTGGTGTGCGTGTGTTGGGAGACTGGTGAGAAACGACGGCTGTCAACGGTAGTAACAGAAACGAAGTCTATTTTGTTTCGAAATGATCGCCACGCTGCGCGAGTTCCTCGACAACACTCCATCGATCGCGTACAGATACAGAGGCACCGCGTATACATCGGTTTCGTGCTACGTCACTGAACGATTATCGCGTTCATCCCGCCGCTGGTGCGTGTCTCCTCGTGTCCCTCTATATACCGAGTGTTCGCGAAGTTTCATCGATATTCAATTCCTACCACATCGCGTACAGAATTAGGGTGAGGAACCCAAATACTGTGGGGGTGCCAATTTGCCTATATTACACTTATTTTTAAAAGCACCGTGAATATTCAGAAAACAAAATTTAGTATACTATTTTCCAAGCTTTTTATACGAGACACGTAGCTATACGCCGGAAGAGAGTAATAAGACATTGTGCGCATTAAAATTTATGGGAGTTTGTTAATAAATATGATTTTTATTGATTCATTGATTTTTATGAATTTTTATTGAAAGGGTAGGGCCCACAGGAGCGTGCTCACGGTCTACGACCGCCATGATGCGACCCTGGTAATTCCCACCGATTTCCATCTTGCGAAATTCCGAGCGGGGAACCCGTCATTTCGTTTTACGACTCGTGAACCGTTGTTGTTTCCTCGTTTCATTAACAATTCCCCAAGGTCATCTCGGAATTCCTATGCGCCGCCTAAGAATAGATTTTTCGGGACCATTGTATAGACAGACAGAGAGAGAGAGAGAGAGAGAGAGAGAGAGAGAAACCGTCAGCGCGAGCGCGTGTTGTCTGCGGCATGAACGGCGTTATAAAAGTTATAACAAAAATTCTTCTATGTAACTAAAAAGTCCTCCAGTTTCGATCAAACGTTCATTTATTGACGGATAAATATTCGTAAACCGTTTGAAAACTTTTAAAACCGCAGAATTGATATTACAGTAGTGCACGATTAAATTTAGACAAACCCACTCTACTCCCAATATGTCTCGAGTTCGGCGAAGTTATTTCCGTAGAGGAGAATAGAGAATGAATACGATGTAAACAAAGAAGACCGAAAAAGATGTATAGGTTGCGAGAATGTAACTGCTGGCTGCTAAACTTGTGTAAATTTAACCGTGCACTACTGTATCGGTTTTATTTTTGCTCGTAGAACGTCTCCTGGTAATACATATTTGCTGTTGTGAACACCCTGTATACAGATGACCGGTTAGCAGTGATATACAAAGCGCACAGTGTGACTAAGCCAGCCGCCTACGTGTGCGACGCGATGATGATGTCTGTTATAAAACCGCGCATGCGTGCTCGCGCACTGCCGACTGCTCGTCCGGACCCGCGCGTCCACCATTTTTCCTTCGCGTCCTCCGCTACGTTTCTTCGCACGATTCGAGATAGATATAGAGGGACGCGGCAGCCGGTCCTCGCTCTATCAAAGTCGCGTCACGGAAAAGTACTGGTCACAAGTCTTCTCGATGACAAACCACACGCACGCACACCCCCTACCTCCGTCTTTAACAGATGCGAGTAACAACATTTCTAGCGAAAATATTTCAAATATCGTTTGCAATATTCAGTCCTCTGCATTGACAAGATTTTGGCAATAATAATTATTTGGAAATAATTCTATTTTGGTAACATGAAATATAAACAGAAATGCTTTAAAATATTTAAAGTATTTCCAAGTAATGGAGGTAAAGTTATCTTTAACCTTTTAAGAGAGATATATAATTTATGTATGTATATATATTAACTGATTTCAATGAGAAAAATTCAATCTCTTTTTTTAATATTCATTAAAAACGAGATTTTGGCGATAATAATTATTTGGAAATAAATCTATTTTGGCAACGTGAAATACAAATCGAAATGCTTTAAAATACTTAAAGTATTTCCTAGTAATGAGAGTAAATTTAGAAAAGAAACTACTATATCGCTGAATATTTGACCTTTCAGTTCCGTCTAGACTAAATGCTAAAACAACATTAGTACCGGTGTTGAATGCTTTTAACATTTTGATATGTTCATAAAAAAAGTTTTAATAGTAATACGAGTAAATATTTCAATAGTTAAAATTTAACGGAGCCATTATAGCGGCGTTACTGTAGCTAAGAGATAGATTCTCACTGGTGATCACAACACCGATTCAAAGAGGCCGAACAGAAATATTATAGCTCTACTATTTCCAACGTTCTTCGAATGAAAAAATAATCATTCTATTTCCGAGAAAATCGAGAGCGAGATAGGTCATATACTATGTGAAATAATATTTTATCCAGAATCGCTCTCTGGTCGGGAAACAGTTCGAGTGAGTCGTACGTTGGGACGCAAACGGTGGGGGTTAGGAGTACGTGCGCGCGGATGCTGCGTTGTACTGGAATAGCTGGATACGAGATATCGCGTGTCACGGTCCTGTCTCTGCGGGACGTGACGAAATCGTGGGCTTTTAATATCGATTCGTGCTTATCTCGCGGCCAGGGGAACGCGTTTCTCCGTAAGGAGGTTCGGAATCGTGTAAACACCGCAGGGGAAAAATAACGAGAGACGATAACCGAGAAAGAAATAGCACGTTGTCAGTAAATTCCGTTGCGTAGGATCGATAAAGCTGAATGGATAATATTATCGGCAGGGACGCGTGACAAACGGAAGCCTTCGGAAATTTCTGTTGAACGAACCGCGCCGCGCCGGGGGGACCGGTTCACAGAAGCCTTGTAGAATTTTTTTTTCTAAATCGCTAACTTTCTTGGGAATTAGAAAGTGGCTCATTGATCGTCCGACGTGAATGAACGTGATTTATTATAGTACCAACCATTTATGTATAAACTCGTCGGGTTTCTTCTCTCAGCCGAGAGAAAATACGATGAGATGGGGGTTCTGGTGGCATGCTCGTTGGTTTCAACGTTCAAAATGGTTGACGAACAAGATACATACGTTACTACCACGCGTGCAAGAACTGCCCAGGGTCACGAAGATATCTAACACGTGAGACTAGGACAAACACATTTTTTTTCTTTCTTCGCGAATATTGACATACGAGGTTAGTAAATTCGAGAAAACACCAGCGCGTTCCCGTTTGTTTGTTGACCTTTCTTAATGTATGATCGATTCGGCGAAGCAGGAACACGCTTTCAACGGAGTCGGCGGACTCGTTTACACGAACCATTAGACGAACGATTCAAATGCATGCATATTATTTTGTTCGCTGAATTTAATAAAATACGCAATGTAAAGTACAATTATAATATTTTCCAAACATTTTATAGTTTCTATGTCTACACAATAAAGACTGCGCCACATTATCGATTATATGTTTAGACTGTGGATCTTTGTGCAAACATTGTTTGCATTGATTGCAAGTCGTAGGAACCAAGTAGGAATTTATCTCTTTTCAATGATTTTATTAAGTCGTAAGAGATGTACCGATATTAACACTAAACACACCACCACCGGTCAAATGACCGGTTCTAGAGTTTTTATTTGACAATTTTTGAAATTATAAAGATGCTTTCACGCATTACAATAAGAACCGAGTAAAGTCTAAATAAATTAAATCTTGTCATTTTTATAAGGCAACATGTTACATTTATAGCTCGGTACGTTTAGTGTTAAATTCATTTAATTCCGCCATTGCATGCAATTACCTATGTTTGCCGTAAATGCATAAAGTTCGCAGATATGGTAAATAGAATATTATCGTAGTCAATGATATTGTACGATAGTATAGGACACTGTATCATAGCACATATACATATATTAGCATATGATACCATATTGTATGGTACGATGGTACTTTATAGTAGCGTACCCACATTACGTTAGCCAATGATAGCATATGATATCGTACTGCGGCATATGCTAGGTTGCATTATCCATACGCAGTTACGCAGCGTTTTACAGTATCAATATAAACGTGGCACACCATGGTGTCATGCAAATGGGTTGATGCAATGTATTTCAATTTGCGCGTGTGCCGCGTGTTAATAATTTTGTCGGCCCAAGAATGTCCCAAGATGGGGGGGTTTCGTAAACAATATCAAAATGCGTAAGCTCGTAACGTCCTGTAGTACTCGGGATCCAAGCAGGATACTCTACATTCTGCGGTGTGTACGCGACGACGGGTCGTGGTCGTGAAAAGTAAATAAGTCACGAAAAGCGTACACACGCAGTCGCGCGCGCGCGCGCACACACGCTCGTATCCCATGGCGGGAGTCGATATCGAAGGCACGTCGTGTTCCCCCGATCACGGCGTGCTTCCACCGGAATATAAATCCTCCGGGTAATATTGGAATTCGCGCGACTTAACGGACAGCTGATAATTCAACGCGCGACGTTCGAGGAAGTCGGTCGAGCCTGCCTCGCCGGAGTTCAGCCCGGAGGAAACCGGGTCCCGGTACCGATGCAACGCGGCGATACGCGTCGATAATGAAGAAGAAGAAGAAAAGTCCGACGATTTCCTCCGATATATAATCGCGATACGTCCGAAGAAGGCGAGGAATATCTATTTCTGTCTTTCCACTTGAATGGTTGAAAATCGCACGTGCTGAAAACGCTTCGATTTTTCTCGAAGATGCCGTGAAGGCATGATCAATCACTCGGTCACGTTACATAGCATATAACGTTTGTTTTTTTTTTTTTTTTTGGAACGATTTATTGAATTTATTGAATTTCAGGAGCATATGTCGGCCCCTCGATCCCACTGGCGCCAGCAAACGTGGCCGCGAACGGTGGAGGCTCCCCTCTTCGTCCGCGAACGAGCCCGCCGCCGCCGCCACCACCTGCCCAAGAAGGCTCGAACGATAATCCACAATCAAATCACCACCAGGTAATCGAGTTCATATGTCAACGCCTCTGAGCGCATCAGCAGTTACAAAGTTCTTTAACACTAGAACTACCAAGCAGTAAATGCAACTGGCATGCAATGCCTTATAACGACAGCAATATTGCAGTTGTTTAGATATCGTACCAGTTTTGTTTAAATATCCACTTCGATAAAGAACACACATTACATACTATCAGTGTGTCTTCTGACCCCCTGATGAGGTTAGCTGCAATGCTTGCGAAACGGTGGGAAATTTCTTCCTTTAGAACACGGCTTACATCCGAAAGGCTCAACAGTTATAACTATTCGATAGAGAAGTTTATTAACAAATTTTCTCATGAAAACATATTTACAATTTCGTTATTTCTAAAAGAAAAAATTAGTCATTTTGACTCATCCGATAGTTCTAGTGTTAAAAAGATTCGCGGTCTTCTCTCGAGGCTGTTTTACTTATGTTTGTAACTGACGCGGAAATTAAACGTGTAATTTTATCCCTCAGGGTTCGACGAATGGCCCATCACCGATGGCCGCGCTCATGTCCGTCGCTGACAATCTAGCGTCACCGGAGTCAGTGCCACAACCACCGAACAATCCAAGCCCGACCAGCAGAAGCCCGCCGACAACGGCCACAAATGCTCAACAACGCAGTGCCTCTAGAGGTTCGCAACACAGCCCGAACGGTTCAGGTAAATAGGCTTGGTCGGAAGAAATATTGTTCGCTAACGTGTCCACGTGATTGCGTTTGGAACAGTATTGGACGATTTGAATGTGTTTCGAGACGGTCCGTTATCGGTTTCCAGGTGCGTCGGGTAGGAGGCCTAGTTGTTCAAGGCACGTGTCGTCGACGACCGTGACGACGTCGTCGGAAGGAGCTGTCGCCCAAGTTGCTGGAACGGAACAAGTGTCCGCACCAATTCTGAAATGCACTCTGTGCCAGGAACGCCTGGAAGACACTCATTTCGTTCAGTGCCCCAGCGTGCCGCACCACAAATTCTGCTTCCCCTGCAGCCGGGAGAGCATAAAGCGCCAGGGTGCTGGTTCAGAGGTGGGTTACGCGTCGTCTTCTACTAGGTCGTCCCATAAGTTCGTGCCATTGAAAAGTATTTTAATGAAAAACCGCCGAAATTTTATAATGACGGTATGATGTCTTTGCCGAAAAGGTCAGAAGAGGTTGTGGAATGAAAGGGTGATTACATATTTTATTTTTAGAATTTAACACTAAACCTACCAAGCACAAAACATAAAAGTGAAACGTCTTATAGAAGAGAGAACTTTGTACGATTTTCATTATACTATATGCGTGAATAGAAAAGTAAATTCAGTAATTTCCTATAAATACGCTTTTATAATTTCAATAATTGTGAAATAGAAAAGCGGTCGTTTGACCGTGGTAGGCTTAGTGCTAAATGGTACAAGAGTAAACGGACGAACTTACGGGACGACATACATCCCGGTCCCTCGCGGCACTTATTCCAATTTTGCTGTCGTATAAAAACCTGAGTCCACCGTTAGGATGGCTTCTGTTTTCTTTTTTCTTCCTCTTCTCTCTTTAACGACTCTTAATTTCACCGGCTCCGATTCCGTTCGTTTCAGGTTTACTGCCCGAGCGGAGAAAAGTGTCCACTGGCGAACAGCCAAGTGCCATGGGCATTCATGCAAGGCGAGATCGCCACCATCTTGGGCGACGACACCACAGGCTCCGGCCTGAAGGTGAAGAAGGAGAGAGAAACTTAAGGGATTCTCGTAAAATGTTTAATCGGGGCTCAAATTTTGCACCCTCGTCAGGAGGGTAAAATATCATGGTGGAACCGTGAAGGTCCACTGAAATTCTACATTTTGGTAATGGTGATGACCGTATGTTGGCCGGTGTATGTCGGTCAACGTGTCTCGACTCGAGCCAAAGACGTTGTCGGTGTTAAATTGGATTTTCACGAGCGTTGTATGACGTTGTCGGGGAAAGTGGACGATTTTCGTTTCCAGCGATCGTCGTTGAGATGATTGCACGATCGCTGGGCTGGTTCACGGAGGCAACGATAATGTTTCGGGATCGTATCGTGTTTTTTCGATCGATCGATCGTTCTTTGACAGGCCATGAGAAGAAGTCTTTGGCAATTTTTGCATTCTGGCGTCGGTCTTGCATATACAGAGACATACACACATCACATACACACAGATACACGCAAGCGTTGTATATACGGGATGATTATCATAGAACGGTTAACGCGCAAGGATTCAAACGAAGAAACACGTGATTATTTGTGGTCGTTATGTACGAATTATGTAAAGGAATGTTGCGGAGAGAGAGCGAGTGAGAGAGCGAGAGAGAAAGAGAGGAATTTGTGTCCGGTTTGGGTTTGTACTTAGGCTCGGTAGCAGCCTTTATTGTTTGTTTTATCGCGAGCGCTGTCGCGCGTCTCTTTTTCTTTTTCTTTTTCCTTTTTCGAGTACAATGTACCAGCAACGGAGACTGCGGAACACTGATGATCTACTGCTACACGTATACATAAACATTTTACACACATATACACAATCATGCCCGCAAACATACAAGCGCGCTTACACACGTATACACGTGACACGATACCGTAAAGAATTGTACGGTTGTATTGTACTTTATTTTTAACCACGTTGTATTGCGTGGGATATCGCGGATTTAACGGAATACCGAACGCGTCCCTTCGGTAATTTGAACCGATCGGTGAGAGATTCCGACGGTTCGGTCCTTTTCTAATCTTTTATTTGTATACTCTTTCTACTGTTACCCTCGTGTTGTATCATACAAAGAAAGGAAACATGGCGGAGATATTTAGACCCAGCGTACGGGTTTTTTCTGTACATTGTGTATATGTGTACATACTACCATTATTAATAAAACTTATGACTAAAGGAGTAACCATTTTTAAATGTACAAAAGAAGAAACTTACTTTCGTTTTTGCGTGTTCTCTATCGACTTAAATTATTTTTTTTTCTCTCTTACCGTTTTGTTTTTATTTTCGTTTTTCTAATCGAACAATTCGAGACTCGAATAAGGGAACCGTACGTCTAGATCGTTTATTCGCATTCGATTCAACAGATTTTTCTTCCGACGTCTCGCAAGATGTACGAACGCATATATATATATATGTGAAACACTGTCTGTTTCATTTTCGATCGTTTCCTCTCAAGAATTCTTTGTACACACCGTTTTTCCGTAACGCATCTCTCGCGAGACTCGTCCGGTATTCGAGGAAACATCCGGGGTTAGGGAGAGGAGGGCAGGGCGAGCATCGTTTCTTATCCAGTCATGCTTAAAGGAGGAAAAACCAAGAAAACTGAAATAAAGAAAATATAAGCGGATTTTGATATAATCCGACTCGTTGTAACGTCCACTTTCGCCTTTAGTTAATCGCTAGACTTTAAGTGTGAGGGCCTTTTGGTTTTTCATTTTGCCGATGAAAAAAGAAGTACGCCCGTCAAATAGGAACCATACACTCGCTATGTCTAAAAACGAAAAAAAAAACTAAATAAATAAATAAAAAAAGTAAAAAAACGTTAAAACGAAGAAGAAACAAAAAAAAAAGGATGAATTTGAAAAGGGGGAAAGAAGAATACGAGAAAAAAATGCAGACAACGCGTTCTCGCTCGCGTTCGAGGAGCCCCCTCCTCTCGTTCCAAAACACGGGAGCCGAGAGGATGGTCTCGCACGCTTGCGGTTCTTTCTTTTTGTTTTTGTAAATAAATATATATTTGTACAAAACGGATCGGCACAATGATGGGAGATAAAACGGCGATTGAAACGAAAGGGAAGAAAAGGAAGAAGAAATGTTCGCGAGACGATCACACCACGTGCTAGCTGTGTTTATAGACCTCTTTGAAAAAGCGGCCGCGGTGTTCCGCCGTCATTTTGTCGCGGAACTTGGGATCGGTTTGATCGCGAACCGGCGATGTTTGATTTTTAACGTTGTTTCGCGGAGAAACAACGCTCGTAGAGGCTATCTGCGTAGCGTAAGCAACACTTATTGTATCGAACTATCGTGGACAATTGTTTGAGAAACATGGGAGAGAGAGACTGAGAGAGAGAGAGAGTGCGCGCGAATGCGAGGAAAGAAAAAAGAAAACCCGTGAAAATGCGACGACGGAACGACAGTGATGGCGGAGAGAATGGGAGAACAGAGAGGAGAAGAGAGACCGATAAACGAAAAAAAAAAAAAACGGAGCACAATTGATCGTAGCAATACTTTACAGAGGCTGTACGTGATATTTTTTAGTCCGAGGCAGGTAGTTCCTACCTTCGATGTCAAAGTTGATTACGGCACTCGTTTAGGGATTAATCGCCCCTGTGCAAGAGAATTAAACAAAAAAAAAAAAAACATATTTCGTAGATAAAAGACAACTTTTGAAGGAAGAGAGAGGAAACAAAGCAACTTGATAAGTCGAGACTTTCTCACGCAGATACGACCTCTTTGTTTGTCACACACTGGATCCGTGGAACCGTATCCGCTATTGTCTTCTTTTTCTGGTTTTTGTACTTTTCCGAGACACGGTTCCCGATTTCAACGGGAGTGGACAGGGAACTTGGTCCCTTCTGACCACCCGTTGACGTTTAGGTTCCGAAAAATATATATAAATATATATATATATATATATTTGGTCGTCGAACTCGTCGTCCGAGCGCCGATCGTTTCGTTCACACATCCGTTCCGTGTATGCGCGTTGCTCGCAAGATCGGATCGCGTTTTGACGCTTGCTCAATTTCCCGAAACTATTTTTGGACGATGTTTTGCGGATCACGAGAGAATTGGTTCTGGACACGTACGCGCGTTGATACACACACCGTTCCCCTATCCAAGCCAGCGTGTGCGCTCTTTTTCGATCAGCGGCAGCGGACAAACTATCGAACAAATTTTTCCGATCGACGCACAGTGTTCGAGGCAATGCTGAAAAGTCCAATTTCCGAAATACAGAATCGGGAAAAAATTTTGTCGCAAAACACAACAGCAATATAACGTAGCTTGTACGCTAATCATCATTTTTACTAAATGTACGAATTTATTGTCAAAACAAGTCGAATATAATACTCGGTACATTCTCTGAAACGCACGTGTTGCTGAATGTTAATTTAATTTTGATAAGGTATGAGGCCTGTTGAGCCCCACGACATTTTCTGAAATATTAACAATTTCTGTTAAGCGTTCATCAACTTTGATTCTCTGATTTTTCGCAGATTTCTGGAACCTGGTAAAAGATTCTCAAAGATATGATCAAAAATTGAAAAATGGAGTTCGCTTGTCTTAAGCGACTCGTATTCTCTTTTTCGCTGAAATCTATGTTCCCGTCCTCTTTAAAAAGAGTTTCAGGGCGAAAAGGGATTAGTTTCGAAATTTTCTGCCATAAGCGACCGAACACTGTGCGTCGGTGGGCCAGATGAGCGAAATTGGGGAGAATGCTTGCATTCGATTTCATTGTCGACGACCAAGCCATTTTCGATGAACTATCAAATACCGACACACACACACACACACACACACTCGTTCTTTCGGACGAAGCGCTCGGAGCGCACAATAAACATTGTACCGAACGAGACAGGATCTGTTTGCGAAGCCAGTCTTTTTACAAACACGCATTAACTTCGTGTCGTTCGTTCCGTTTGTTTGTTGTTTCTTTCTTTCTGTCTTTCTTTCATTTCTTTTTTGTCTCTTCTTTTTCTCATAGACTCTTATATAGCCACGCAGACTACACACGAAAGAAAAGCGGAAGTACGAGACAAAATAACGTCGCGAATAGCAATTGTAGTAGAGGATAATGAAATTTTCTAGTATACCATACCTCGAGGAACGCGTAACACTGTACTGTTTATCGTATGTATGCAACATGCAAAAGCAAAAATATATGTGTTGATGTGTAATAATTTTGTGCGTTGTTCTTTCCCCGTTCCGGTACTCTCTTCCATCATTTCAGGTACATGAAAAATTCGATTTCTAATGCAACTACGAATGTATTTTATACTTTTCAATTTGACCTTTACAATGACGAATTTAGTCAGATTTGTTTTTCGCGTTTGGCTCGAATTCAGTCAATTGCCTACTTTTACTTGCTGGAACCTTAAGTCGCAGGTTTGTTTGTTGTTTATTTGGTAGTACGAGGAATTTAATTTTATCATTTTACGTGCACCATTTTGTTCGATCGTGCCGGGACACGAGAACTAACGCTGCCTGCGAAGTTTGCACAGAGGACGGCATCTTGCGTGAGTAATCTACGAATTAGTCATTGATAAGGAAAATATGAAATTTCCACTGACAAACGAACAGATAGATAGCTGTAGTTGATGATAAAAATGGAACTGAGAAAATCGTTTCGTACAAAGCAAAAACTATTTTTCGATGTACGTTCAACTCCATATAGGGTGAGGGACCCAGTTGCTGTGGGGGGTACCAATACGCCTATATTAATTATACTTATTTTTAAAACGGAAGGAATATAAAAAAAAAGACATTAGATATTTTTCATTGAAATCAGTTAACCCTTTGCACTCGAAGCTATTTTAACTCCAAAACGAAACATTTCTTCCGACCTAGAATAGTTTTATTCATGTGCAATTTACTCATACAATACAGAAATGTTTAGTAATTTATTAAATACAAACGAATTGAATAATGTAAAAAATATTTTGATTAATGATACAATCGCCATTCGAGTGCTAAGGGTTAATATGTATGTTACATATCTCTCTTTTAGTAGTAATTGTGCTTTAAAAGTAAGTTTGATTAATATAGGAATATTGGTATCCCCCCACAGTAATTGGGTCCCTCACCCTGCATGCACACCATTTATTCAAACAGTTTACCAAACAACCGTAGACACGATGCTCAGAGGTGTTTATAGTACGTCAACGTGGTCTGTCCCAAATTTTCAACTTCCCGCTAAATTCGCCGATCAATACCCGACCCGAAGGACAATGTCAATGACACCAAGGGAACTTCCGGCGTACTAGCTTCCCTGAAACCGATGAACCTTCTAGCAAACCTAATGCACGTGGGAAATCCATAACAGTTTGTAACGTGTATCCTCCATAATAAACAGCTCCAATATGGAAAATACCTGTCATAAATTTTTTCAGATGCAGCAATCTCACGTAAATCGTCGTCTGTTTTACGAAAAAAAATATACGACGATTTCATAAGTATTTTAACTAGTTCGTCCAAGAGCTGAATTAATTACAAAAAATTATCAGCGAGGAGAATGTTGTTTACAAGTCTACAGTAAATTAATCGCCCGTGTGTGTGTCGAGCTCGCAGTTTTCTAATTTAAAAGAATATTTGAGAATGCGATTGAGAGTCTAGAAATTTCAGTTGGGAACCGTAAAAAAGCATAAATGCAGCCACAGACACACACACACACTCACACGATTCCCCGTTGCATTCGTTGCTCGTGCTTACAAATTCGATTTCGCATAAAACTTCCGTCCTGGCAGAACGAAAAGCAGGATTGCATTTCTTAAATAGAAAGAAAATGCGTTAGGTAATCCCCGGTTGGTTACTTTGTTTCTTATCTTTTTCCAAAGAGCATTGCATTTTCATCGTTGCGTGCCTGCCGGGGGATGTGTGTGTGTGTGTGTGTGTGTATGCAAGTGCACGCGACACGTAGTCTGGTCACAACACACCCGGGCTCCAGAAGACTTCCTGAACTTTGAAAATCAATGCCAATGTTCAGCTGTTGTGTGATAGGTGGGCCAAAGAGAGAGAAAGAGGTACGGTCCGGGCGGGGGTGTCGGCGAGAGGGGTTGAAACGGAGGGGAGTGGGGCGAGAGGGGAAACGGGAAAACCGGCATATTGATCTGTCTCTCCCAGACGGCTCAAATGCCAACCACGCTCCGCTGTCTGCGCAACGGGTCCGTGCTTTAAAGAGGATGGACACCGTATACGGGGAAACGTGCTTAATCCGAGGAGACGGGGATCAACGGGGATTCCGATGGCACGTGCGTGCACGCGGCCTGCCCGATATCGCCATATTCTGGCATACGCCGAGGGTCGTTTCGCAAGAAATTGTCGCGGAATTATTCCGCGCGACCGTTCGCTTGAATCGTAGCTGAATTTCTCCGTACCGTCACGTTCCCACTATTAGACTTCCTTTGATCGTCTAATTTGCGTTTGACGTCGCGCTGTTAAATTTTTAAGCGACCAGTCCGCTTTTACTCGCGGCTTACTGCTAAATTTCCTTTCTGAACCTTTGCAGATTATTTACCTACGTTACTCTGTGACCTCGCCATTTTGTTGAAGAATATATGATTTCGTAGCATTCTTTGAGCACCGAGCCATTTATTTCGCGTTATTTGTTGCAGGGAATTTCTGCAATAAAGGGGTTGTTGTTATTATCAGCGTATCACGAGTAATTAAGAGAGGAGAGAATGTTAAAGGATCATTAAGGTCTCTTAAAGAGCATGTCGCCTCAACGACTTCCACGCGCTTCCGGTTGCTGCTGCTACAAATCGTTCTACCGTTCATTAACAATTTATATTTATAACTTTTGCTGTGAATCTTAAAAGTATGTAAAGGGATAAATTGTATGTAAAATAATTTAGAAATTTTTGTGAAACGTATTATTCAAGACCCCTCGAAATGATTAACTACTCTAACAACCTGTTAAACACGTCTAGCGTATTGTTAACAATTTAATATTCACACCTCTTGGGAAAAAGTATTATGCCAAAAGGAAACGCCTTGATACTCTTACTTCCAAACTGAAAATTTCTCGACATAAATAACTCGATTAACAGTACAGAAATCTGAAAATGAAATTTTATTTGATTTTGCACGATCAAAAAATATTTGACGATTCAAGTGAATTCTTCAAAAACCTGGCAAACTTGTGGAGGGTTAGAAAAAATCGGATTGATAGTGCCTTTCGATCGAATTGTTTAACGATGACTCACCATGCGCGATACATTGGTACACTGATCCATCCTCTTTAAAAGACGCCACGGATTACGTACCTTTGACGTATTGTTATCGATCACGGAGCACGGGGACATTAAAGCAGGAAGCCCGTTGGAGACATGCCGACGTCATCGTCCGCGATTTTCGCGTTAT
This sequence comes from Seladonia tumulorum, assembly GCA_913789895.3. Lineage (NCBI taxonomy): Eukaryota > Metazoa > Arthropoda > Insecta > Hymenoptera > Halictidae > Seladonia > Seladonia tumulorum. The sequence continues at coordinate 4,002,866 of OU565276.1, forward strand.
AATTTACCTAGTAGAAGCCCCTCCCGCCATCTTGTACTGTGATGGATAGTAATTTGAACTCTGCGAACTCTTTGTCGGAAAAAAGCAGAACTATACGTGTAAAATGCTAAAAAAATAGCTATCTACTAAAAAGGGTAATTGGATGCCTTACCCTACCTTTTCGAGTTTTTATTCGATAAAAATTTTCTTTGTTCTTAATTTCCGTACTTTTCTTCTTAACTGGCGAAAGAGCGGTGAAAAAGGGAGCAATACCTATTCAAATAATTATTCAATGAATCCTGCTGTCTGTACTGTTATTATTGGTTTATTAAAAATGTTCTTCAGCTTTTCATTTAGCAGAAAGTGCTAGGCGGGGTTAAGATTATGTAATTTTTTGAATGTGACAGACGAACAAGAAGAAAGTAGCGGCTCCCTTTAAGGATCGATATTTACTATACACGTATAGTAAAGATATTCCTTGGCGTATCCATGTTAGAACGTGGAATGGCTGACAACGTAACGCACGGGATGGGTTGATTTTCTGCTCGTGAAAGAGGTGGTGGAAGCCCGAGGGCAACCACCCCGCCTCGAAGGAAACTCATAACTTTATTGTCATCGGTTCGTGAACTTGTCTTCCCCGGTGTGTCTCCCCTTTCATTTTCAATTTTCCTTTTCCGTTTCATCTGTCTGTAATAATATAATTGGACAAGTAATGCTCGCGAAATGCGTTTTACTACATGATTCGATGGTTACTTAACGCAAAGTCAAAATTTCATTACCCGTCGCCATATTTACTCCTCCACAACCTCTGTCTCATTTTCTTATTAAACTAACTAAATTTGTTTTTAATTGTCACATTTATCGGTCGGAAGATATAATCAGCGAAACAAAAATTGTCGTAAGGTTATAAAAAAATATGGTAAATGGATTTAACTGTAAATTAATCATATCAATATATAATGCAATTGTTAAGCTGTAACTAATAATATTAAAGAATTGTATTTGCGAGTTTGAAGCACTAAAGATCGATGACGTCGAAGTTCACACGATCTGTAATTGATGAAAGATTTATTAATATATATATATTCCACGAGAAAATATTTTACAAATGTAAATATATTACTCGTAAATTACACAATATATTTTTCTTTGCTTATTCATTGCAACCTTATGTACTCATTATACTGTTTTGCGACGCTCAATTGCAACGTTATGAGCTGATCGACAGTATTACTTTTATTGGACCATTAAAAATACAGATATTTCGGTTTCACATTTGATTTGCCGTTGAATCTGGTAATAAATAATCGTAATTTATGTTTCAGGAATAAGCACGACGCTTTAGAGTACTTGGACTTACGGAAGGAACCGACGATTCCTTCATCAGCGCCTTGCCACTCGAAAATGCATTCTCAGTCCGCGTGCGATTGTTATTGCAAAGCTCGCGAGCCGACGCAGCGCCATAAAAACGAAACCCAATCCGAGAGGAGTCGTGTTAAACTTGTGACATCGAAAGCTTCCGTTTCCAAGACCGACGCCATTAGGAGTGCGAGGAAGGTTCCATTCACGCCTGCGAGTCCCGTTAATGATCACCAGGTAACTCATAATTAAACTTAGAATATAATGCATATGAACAGTAACGTAACAGAATGTTTCAATGATTCTGATTGTACCAAAAATTATTTTTTTTACCGTAGAATATTTTTTATAAATTATTATCTCTTTATATTATTTCATGTAAATGCATTATAAGAAAATATTATATAATTCTCAATTATTTGGCGAGTTTGATGTATTTTGAAAATCTAAAGAACACGTAATACGGTAAAAATTTCGGAAGAGAAATGTCCATTGCGATTCTACTTTTGCGAGTAATTTTTTGAAGACTTGAGTTTAGAATGAAGATTGTCGCTGAGAATTTCTGGCCTTGTTGCAGCCGGATGCTAAAAGATCCACCGCGATACTTCCGGTCTCCCCGGTGCTCAGTCCGGAAACATCAGCAGCGCTCGAGGACGTAGACAGATTGGTGAAGGATGCGCAGATCCAAATCAAAGCAATTAACATGGTCGCTGATTGCAGCGGTTTGAAAACGCCTGTGAACGCGTGAGTTCTTGTTCAAAAAGGGCAAAGGGACCCAATTACTGTGGGGGTATCACTGCTTACTGCTTACTGCCAATTTATTTTTGAAGCGTAATCATCAATGAAGCCCTTCTTTAAAATTCATTATGATTTAAAAATAAGGATAAGCAAAATAGACACAGTAATTGTCACCCCTTATAGTAATTGGGTCCCTCACCCTACCTATAATCCAATTAACGTTGCATTCACTTAACAAGCTGGGAATTCGAATGACGTTCAATTCTTTGCAGGTATTCGAACGAGATGTCCCTAGACGACGAAAATGATCAACTATTGTATGTGCGTGAGCGCGTAGCACATAAATTTCAAGAGGCGAACGGCTGGATTGACATGAATTACAGGGGCCCGAAGAACGAACGGATATCATACGAAAGAAGGGTTCCGGATAAACCGAAGAGAATCATCGATTTCTCCGCGCCGAGATTCAAAACATTCGAGGACCGCCACAAGGAATTCCCGCGGTGCGGCCCGTTTGGAATCCATGATCTAGGAATTTCGACCGCGGACACACAAAACAAAGGAAGGGCCGAGGATCCCAGCGAGATACCGAGCAACGAAAGAAACGCGAAGACGAACACTTTTTCCGTTCAAACGTGTCCGCCGGTGAACATCGAAAGGCATCTGACGTCTCAGAATTTGGGGAGCATTCATATATCGCCCGATCCGTCTTTCATCCGAGAGAACGCCAACGTTGGGACCTACATAGTTTCCCACGACGGTTGCGCTAAGAGTCAGGTTCGTAAGGAGAAGTTTGTGAAAATATTCGAAGAGCCTAAGGACGCCGCGAGCAACAAAAGATCGAGCGAAGCCCAGAGGATGAAGAACGAAGAGGAAGAGTCCTCGCGCAGTTCGAAAGGAACATCTTCGGGAATTTTACATGCTGACGAGAAGGAAACAGCAGGGATCAGCGGGGAGAGCAAAGAAGGTCACAAATCGGTAGCACCGGTGGATGTCGCTGTTAGTCTCCGAAAATCGGAAGATCGGAAAATCCAAGTGGAAATCGAACAACGAATGGAGGACGAAACAATGGAAGCTACTTCGAATTCTAAAATTGACCAGAAACAAGTGCGTTTCAACGAAGTGGTTCAAGAAGAAATATCCTCACCCGGAGAACAAAACGGCGAAGGAAGGGGTCCGATTTTGCAACGAGATGCAAATATATCTGTTAAATCCGACGACGAAAGTATTTTGAAAAAAAATTTTGATGAAACGCGCCAGGACCTTTTGCCACTGCGTGATAAGAAGAAAGAAGAAGTTCGCGACAAAGAGAATCGTGAATACGAACATAGTGAAATCATTGATCGACGCAAATATCGTAATCAGAATGAACAAAGTGTAGAAGATTTTAGTCTTCTTGCACCTTCGACTATAGAGACTTCCGGTGAAGGTTCCGATCATGAGGATGATGACGAGTTGTATTATCCGTCCATCGACGAATTAGACAACGTACTGTTAGCTTATAATAAAACCATCGACGATGCTTCACGATCGATAAGAACAATCGACAGATATTTATCGCGGCCAGAACTCAAAGAATTTTTGCAAAATGGCGAAATCTCGGAGGGCAACGAGTCCCCAGAACCGACACGACTGAACTGGAAGAAGGTTGAGGTACCAAACGGCGAAGATTCGATTAGGGGTCACGCATATAATAAAACAATCGACAAACATTTGTCGCAGCCAGAGCGTGAAGAATTGTTGCAAAATGGCGAACTCTCGGAGGGCAACGAGTCCCCAAAACCGACACGACTGAACCGGAAAAAGAATGAGATGCCAAAGAGAAATTCTTGTGGTTACGTACAAAGTAAACGAAACGGCAAAAATTCGATTTGGGATCACACAGCTGTTACAAACAAACATACAAATGAAGCATATCGATCTAAAAGCATGAGACCTGCCCAATTAAACGCCACTCGACACAATAAGCTGGATAATAATTCAGAAAATAAACGTATCCTCCCGAAAAACTCGTACAAAACATCGTCACGAGTCGACTCGAGAATTACAAAAAGGTCGGACGCCGATTCGAGAACATTGTTGAATGTGGAGACGAGATTAACAGAAAGCGACAGCGACAAGATTTTAAGGCACGTCGAGGAAACGTGTGCAAATTTTTTCAAAGTGTCTCGTCCACAAGAAGCCATCGTTTTTCCAACGAGAGACGAAACCTCGAGCTTGACATCCTCCGTGAACCCTTCGTTCTCCAGCGCGGACTTGCAGAGCGTCAATGAGGATAAAAACGAAACGATTCCGAGAGTTGCAGATAACAACATTGCCGAAGTTTCAAACGAAACGAAACGAACGGAGACAAAATTGGGCTTAGAAGAAACGTTAAAAAACGCGTTCAATGTCAACGAAATGATACCTATATTGGTGAAGAACTTGCTGCAGCATTTTCAGAACGGCGCGACCGGTTCGCCGCAGAATCTCGAGCTGCTGATAACGGAGAACCCGTCCACAAACAATGTCGAATCGAACGTTCACGAGATGGACACCGCGCGCTTGAGAACCGACAATGAATCCGAGAAGGAATGTCCGGTTTTCCAAGCTGACGCAACGAAGATCGTCGAAATCGATGGAAAGATTACCGAGGAGAATGATAAATCCGCTCGTGAAAATATTAACTTCGTCGATAGGCCCGTGAGTCGATCTTCGAGCTCCGAACAAACAGCATCGTGCTCGAAGCAAGAAATCTCGACCGCCGAGCCGAGAAAAATTGATTCGGACGTTGAATCGTTGAGAGAACTCTCAAGCGCGAGACGTAGTAGTACACCAAACGGAAATGGGAAAAATAACGATGCAAAAAGCTGCGAATATTTGGAGCAGAAAGGAAGCAATAATGGAAGTTTAGCTGTCTCGAGAAACGTTTCGAGCGTTGCCGACAAGAGAACGGACGAGAACAAAGCCGACGAAAATATATATAATTCGTCGGTGAATAATTCATCGACGAAAAGTGAAGGGATCGGAAGTACGCGGCTAAACGATTCACCGAACGATCATTCCTCGAGTAAACCGAATCCCGTAGTTGAAAATGAGAAAATCGAGTCGCGTTTGGACCCGGCTAAATCGCAGAATTCGATAGAATGTAATGACAATGGTCGAAGGACATCTTCCGATTCTTTGCGGGATTGCGTATCTCTTCAATCCTCCTCGAGAAGCGAGCCGAAAGTATTAAACATGGAGTCAACCAACGACATAAAGGGCAGCGATCAATTTATGGAATTAAATAACGAAACACGTCCGCTGTGTCGCATGTTTCAAAAAGAAACGATTCTTTCACGCTTGTACGATGAGATGCGTGAACAACTCTTACATTCCACAAACGCCACGAATTATGCGACTCTGGTCCAGCAGGATATTAGGTGCAGAAACTGTTCTCTTTTCGTTATCTTTATCCATTCCGGATTGTTTCATTAATTAGACCAGCAAATGAATGCGTTGAAAAATGTTCAAAGAAAGTATTCAAAACAGTACTGTTTAAACTTTACGAGTCATAACTAATCTAAATACAATTGAATAAAAAGTAGAAGGGTATGAGACCCAATTACTGTGCTCACATTAATTGACACAACAGTAATAGGCTCCCTTATGTTAATGTAATTTTATATATCAAACTACGATTGAAATTTCTTTCTCATATATTCATTCCATAATTTCCCGATTTTATTTATTTTAGGACATCCGAAAATGTGCCTGCAACAGTCTTGACGAAGGTAAGATATTTTTTCTTGTTTTTTCTTTCATAATGGTTTACATGTAAAAAATTCTTTATGTTAAACGTTTCATAATATCAGATTGAAACAGTATCTTCGGACACTTCCCGCTCCGAGGGCGAATTGTTCGTGCCGAGTTCCGGTTCCTGTTCCCTGGGTGAAATTAAAATGTTAAATAACGACGAACAAGAGAATATCATTACAGTTTTTGTCTCGAAAGAGACATTGTCTTTGTGGAGCGAGTCCTCGAAAGTGAGTACAACTTCTCCAGAAGTAATTCTTGTAATTGTGACATTATTCTGAAACGTTGGATTTGAAATACGACATAGATTTCCACAAAATACGTATTTATTAATCGTATCAGATTCGTTACACGTTACAAAATAAAACCCCAACTAAGATACGATAAGATTGTCGCTATGCACTTAGATAAAGAAATTTTTATATAACTTTTGTATTTCGAAAATAATTGTAAATTATAAATAATTAGATACTGTGTTCATACTCGTAGTACAATATATATATTTTTAGTCGTTGGTACAAAGCATGGGGGAAATTTGAAGTTGCTGCTTTGACGAAAAGTGCGTTGACAAGTACGCCGCAATTGATACTTACCTACATACAATACGTATTCCACTTGAAGATGCAACGACGGTGACGTACTCGTGCTTCCACATAAACAGGAGAAGATGATTAATAGCTGCACCGATACATTGTAAATAAATTTGTTGTTCGAAGTGTTTGTAACATATACCGGCAAACGAGGAAAGTATGTATGTTTGAGAAAAAATAATAACTCTATAGATTGTGGCCATCACTGTTATCTTGCTAACCTATGATCGTTTATCGCATGTATGGACGAAAATCGTACGAATAGTGTTTGTGCTTCGAGTTTAAATATAGAAAAATGAACATTCTATAAATAAGGAACGTGAGATAGTTAAGAACTGGAAGAACGTAATAGTACCGTGACAGATGATTTTTTTTTAAATGTCACAGACATAACCTCACATTTCAACGAAAATATGAGATTACTTATTAAAGGAAGAATCTCGTAGAAAACGCAATTAATATATTTCATCTAAGGTGACTGTTAAAATAATGTATTGTATTCTCATTAATGGATAAATACTTTATTCGTCGTAAGGGAACAGTAAATGGAAAAGAAAATGTGCGAAAAATATGTTATCGGTTATTGGATATCCGAGAAAAAGCGACAGAAGTTCAATTGGAATCATTTTTATAATTTGTGTGAAGCCGAAGGGTTTCAATTAAAAATGGTAATTAAATTTTATCTGTGCTCTATTACTATCAAATGATTGTAACCTCATACACAACTAGACAGCTTTATGAAGAAAAAATATTTGCATTACAGCTAACAATATATTCTAGAACTAATGTATTGCTTTCAGATTGACATAAATTCTGATCTAGAATCTCAGGGACCATTTCATGTTTTTATACATAAATTGATACAGAAACTAGCGCATGCAGAAAATGGTGATCAAAATGTATGATAAAATTCTTTGAATTTCTAATTGGAACTTGTATAACCATTTCTTTTTGTTGCAGGCCAAAGCAATTATTTCAAAAATTGAAGAGTACTTCTGTCGACACCCTAAAATAATAGTTATTGATCCCTTGGACAATATTAAGATTTTAATAAATCGTTATAAATACTATGAACTCATACAAGAACATGTACAATTTAATGGTAAATTGAACAATATGTTTCTCAACTAGTTGTCAAGAAATTCATTAATTGAATACCTAAATTGTGAACTTAATTAATTTTGTGCTTTTATTTTTTAGATGTATTTACTCCAAAGTTCGTAGAAATTAAAAGCAAAGATACTGTTGAAAATATATCACTGTTGAAAAAGGCAAATATTAAGTTCCCAGTAATCTGCAAACCACTTATCGCTCAGGGTTCTAGTGATGCGCATAAAGTGAGTGTGTTATTCTTTATGAAAAACTACATTCCTAATGCTGAATGCATATCAATTTCAATTTTAATTTTCAGATGATGGTAATTTTCAATGAGGAAGGTTTGAACAATTGTCAACCACCTTTCGTGGCACAAGAGTTTATTAACCACAATGCAATTGTTTACAAAATATACATAGTCCATGAACATTTTCACGTAGACGAGAGACCCAGTTTCAAGAATTTCTATGAAGAAGACTGTACTTCTTTAAATACTATATTTTTCAACTCACTTAATATATTTAAGAGTGGTTCTCAATCCAAATGGTCAATCTTATCAGAAGAAAACATTCCATTAACAGTAAAACCAAAACAGGAAACGTTAGAGAAAATTGTAAAAAAAGTTACAGAACTCTTTGGACTCCTTTTGTTCGGTGTTGATGTTGTTATTGAAAATCACACTGGAAGATACGCAATTATAGATGTAAACCTATTTCCTGGATATGTAGGTTATCCAAACTTTTTTGAACAGTTAATAGGATGCATTAGAAAATTGTTAGTACAACAGACGGATGCACAACAAATTTCTAAAAGCTATTCATTAAAAAAGTGTCTAAGCGATGATCTAGATTCTGGTTTTGAAAGTGATGAAAAAAAGAAATGTTCTACAAAAACAATGAAATAAAATATAAAAACAGCAGGTAAATTAAGAGAACGGATAACTATGAAATTGATATCCCAGTTCACTATATTCTATCAAGTACAAAGAGGTATTGTTTAAAGAAATAATACACCTTTTTTTATAATAGACCATGCTCCATTCGTACATATTCATCGACAGCTGGCTCAGTTGTATCAGATCTCCGTTTTGCAATAAATAATATTTATTTCTTTTGTACATTTTTTTTTCACTTATTTTTTTACTTCCTTATACAGTTGTTGATTAATTTGTTCATTGTTCACACTGAATCGTTTTAATAAATCTATTCATTGTAGTGACAAATACATGTAACGCAAACTGCCAAAAAACAAATACTTTTCACTTAAGTATGCGGTGTTTGCAGTGATGGAAAAAACTTCGAGAATGAACATATTAAGGTTACATTTTCATCAGCAAGTCAATAACAAAATATTACGAACGTTTAATAATAACAAAGCTATTAATCATTGTAACATTTGTATTTTACTTTACTGATTTTTGTTTGAAATTCATTACATACGATTCATTTCATTATTGGTGTGTAAAAGTTCCAAGTACAAATATTATGTATAACAAAGCAAATACGGTGTCATAAATACTGGTTATACTGTAAAATTTTCTAAATATAAATTTTTTTTAAAGTTCAAGGCGTGTTTATTTATTCATAGAAAAAGAAAATATTAATTTATTTACAGGAGTATTAGATAATTTTTACAGTAAAAGATACAGTTAGGTTCTAACTGTTAGTCTCTAATTGAGCGGTACTGTTGCTTGAATTAGTTTCATATTTTTCACCGAGTTCTTTTTGCTTCATCCAGGCCTTAGCAGATGCAAGGAATTTAAGATTAGGTCTTTGTGACTCATCTTCTGGGAAAACAAAATCGAATATTTCTTCCCAGCCATCGTCATTCTAAAAATTGAAAACAATGTCAATGTTTTATTTCAAAAATATACTACGTAGATACAAAATTTATTTACCCCGTCTTCTCCCACAATACGTCGTCTACGTTTAATTCTTCGGGGCATTTTTTCCATAATTTTAGTTCGAGTTTCGTTATCTCCTTTCTCGTTTTCAAAATCTCTCCAGGCTTCTAATAGTAGTGCCCTACTTTCTTTATCTCCGTTTGATCGAAGAGCGTCATTTCCGCGTTCAAAAATTCTTCTTGCCAAAACAACGTTATCTACGCTATCTTCTGTTGTCGAATTTGCCAATTCAAATTTGGCATATGCAATCCAGACCTATACACGTTCAATGATGAAAAAAAGGTAAATATCACAATTATGCAATTAAAAATTGAGCACCGATATGGAACTGTATATTTCTTACTTTCACGTGAAGCGTACGTTCTAGTAATCTTTCAAATAATTGTCTCGCATTTTCCGTGTCATCCTGCGCTATTTCGAAGTCAATATAAGATTTCCATAAAAGTTCTGGCATGTCCAATCTACATATTAAAAACAATAATACATAAGCATAACAAAAGCTTTACCTGAAACACTGATTAGTTATTTTTAAACATTTTACCTTGGTTGTGATATAGCCAATTCATAAATAGCTCGTGCGCGCTCTACATCACCTAATAGTGTTTCCAATTCCGCAAACTGTTGAAATAAAATTTAACACACAATTTATGATTTTGAAAATTAAATTAAATATTAGATAGTTTTTTGTTTTACGTACTTTCATCCATGTAGTACAATTTTCTGGACCAAATTCAAGGAACTTTTGATACAAAATTCTACATCTATCAAATTCTCTCAATTGAATTTCCAGGTCAATGTATCCACGATACAATTTGTCTCTAGGACAAATTCCTAATGCCATACCCTAAAACAATTTCAAATTAAATCATTTATACTTCACAAGCTAGATTAATTGTGTAAAATGAAAGATTATTATATTCTGGTAAGTCTGTACCAATGTTTTCCTAGCTGCTGGTAAATTCTTTTGTCTTATTTCGAAATATGCATAAAGCAGCCAAATTTTAGAAAATGTGAAATGTTTATGGGGAATCAGTTCCAAGCATGCCCTGAAAAATCACAAATATGTAAATCACTTATTATTTTCAGAAAAAAAAATCAATTACCTATAAACCTGTCGACATCTTTCCATATCTTTAGTATCGAGTTCCTCGAAAAGAGCATAATTTATCCAAAGGTAAATGTATCTTCTCCAAAACTGTTTTTCCTGTGTAACATATAAATGTAACATATAAATATACAACATACAAAGTGTTAAACTGGATAAAAGTGTAATCCTTACTTTAGTTGGAGGCACGTTAGCTATAGCACGTTCATAAGTTTCTCTAATAACATCTACATTTCCTTCAGATTCCACTAATCTCAAATAGTCAAACCAAGCATCATAATTGGAAGGATTTTCTTTTACTTCTTGCTCATATTGATATTTTCTTTTGCTTACAATCACGTCCTCGATACCTATCAATAGCGAAATCATACAGTCATGCTTGTCTTAAAACTTACTTGTAACATTTTGTTATGACAAAAGAAAAAGTACCTGAACGATCGCCATATTTCTTTTCATGTATAGTATATGCTTTATAAATTTCTTGTGTCTTCTCTTTTGGAATATGATCTAATGCGTATTTGTAAATTACTCTGGCTCGATCATGCTATAAAAGAATATGTTTAGAATACACAATACAATATTTTATTTTAACTTGGGATGGAATCATTTTGTTTTATATATATTTACTTCTCTTTGACCTTCCTCAAACTTCGCAAACCCAATAAACAATTTTTCGTCTAAGCTTTCGTCTCCATAAAAATTAATAGCTCTCTCATAAACATTGCGTGCTCCATTTATAAATCCATGAGATTCCTCAAACCTTGCATACTTTATCCAATGTTTAACATCAGGATGAACCATGACAAACCGTTCATAAATTTGTCTAGCTCTTTGTATTTCCTTGTACCTCAATTCAAATTTAATGTAAGTTTGCCAAGCTTGTTCATCAGGCTCCCACTCCATCCATCTTTCGAATACCTGACGTGCTCCTAAATAAATCATTTTTTTGATCAATTTTTTGTTGCCATGCCATTTTGCAATATGAAATACAATAAAATGTTACCTGCAATATTTTCTAACATCTCTTCCATATAAGTATATTTATACCAAAATTGATTTGCTCTGGGCAATATAGTAACAGCACGGTCCCATAAATTTCTTGCATGATTTACTTGACGATTTCGCATTTCCATCTCTGTATACTTTAGCCATAATGTAATATTTCTATGATCAACATCTAGGGCTCGCTCATATATAGATCTAAAATTTAAATGTACAGTTTGTTACAAGATACACAATATGCATAACCTTTAAGAAATCAAGTGCATAAACACACCTTGCTCTTTGTATTTGTTTTTGACTTTCTTCCCACTGAGCATATTTTATCCAATTTGAAATTACCATACGATTTTTACGGATATTATCTTCGAAAGCTTTGCGTTTTCTGTGTTGATAATCAGCTAACTCATGAGGATCAGAAATTTTTTGTTTCGGTGGCTGTAAATAAATAGTAATGATCATATTACAAATAATTCTTCTAATGTTTTTTTATTGTCATTTCTCAAAATTCTTACCGGAGGTAAAATCTCAAGATCTCTCTCTTTAGCCTCCCGTAAAAGCTGCTCTGCTGTTATTTGAATTTCAGCAGGTGCTTTATTCTTGACCTGTAATGAATTTAATAATTTTTTATTATAAAGTGATCTTCGTTTATATATTAGTGTGTATGTTTTGTATATGTAGTTATAATAGAAATCATAAGTACCTTAGCAACTTTTGGCATTTTCTGAGACTTCTCCATTGTGTCTGAGATAATTAAACTTCTTCAGATATGTAAAACGATTTCGAGAACGAAGTAAGTATAAAGTTACTCAGCAAATGTACAATTGGTCATAAGATTTCTATATTTTTATTTTAATTTGCACATTTTTGGCGGTTAATTAGTAATATTAATAAATCACTACAATCTGAAAATAATCACAACATTAATCAATGTTATTACTTTACACTATATCGACAAGTAAATCCTTTCTATTTACAGCTGAAACGCTTTATAATAAACAGAAGTAGATAGGTTAGATCATCCTAACCTATATGTTGCGATAACACTGAATAACACGCTACACACTTATTCAGTTCCTTTTGGTTATTTTATGGTGCTTATCCGTTACATTTTATTGGCAACTGCATCCTCAACACTTTTTTTATTATAGATTCGATTCAATCTTACCACTATTATCTAGTAAATAAATTTAAAACTGCTATCAAAATGGTACACAAGAATCAACGTTGTACATAACCGATTATGCTTTACGTATTAAATTTTTATTAAAAAACGTTATTCCAATTTAAATTTATTCTTTCCAAGAATTTTAAGAATAATATATTGATTTGTATGAAATGTCCTTTAGTAATATTTTGCACAGTAAGATTACTGGCACTGTAGTATTGTTACGCGCGCGAATCTTATATTTTTTTGAACAAATTGCGCACAATACTGAAAATGCTCACGACAATTATATATTGCTTTTCTATTACTTCTATGAATTCGTATAAGATGAAGAAAGAATTCAATACCCATAAAAAAGGTCTAAAATTACTGTGAAATCGATGAAACACGAGATATATTGGATGTCACAAGTTAATCTCCTCCTCAGAGTGAAAACAGGCGCGTGACTGGTTTGATAGTGACGTTTGTAGATTCGTGACGTTTACACGGGGAATGTTTAGTTGCAAACAGAAAATTGTTCGAATAATGTCGTTCGAGTGACTTAAACGCAACGTATCCTGAAGCTCTCTCGAAGTTAGTGATGAAACGGTAAGAAATAAAAAGATTACACGAAGTTATGCGAAAATTTTCTTTCACGTGGGTTGCACGAAGCAATCGTGGATGAACGCATCGGTGCAAGAGAAAGATAGAAATAGTACGCAAGAAGGAGAGGTTAATTCGTGCACAGAAAAGAGCTAGAGAAAGAAAACGAAACATAGAGGAAAAGAGAGGGCAGTCAGTGCCGAAGCTTTATCTTTATTATGCGCCGCTGAGTGAATTGTCAAGTGAAATCAGAAATGGCTGCCAACGAGCAACAACGCAAGGTGAGTAGGGAGGAATACATTGTATTTTTCTCGAATATCGAATAACTTTGCAATATGTTCGACCGAATGTTGGATTCATGACATCATCGAAGGATAAGTTTTGCGATCAAAACAGTTGAACGTGCGATCCATTCGTGACGGTTTCGAGTCAAAAAATGAGATTCGTATGATATCTTGGGGACTAGTCATACTAAAAGAAACAACGTCGTCCTGACTTTAGTTCTACGTTGATAAATATTTGACAGCGAGGGGGATTAGGAAATGTGCATTGCAAAAAATTGCTCGAGTCTTGCGCGAACAGGAATTGTTTAAAGAGACGTTCTACTTCATTCAAATATTTGCCAGATCATCGATGCATAGAAAGACATATAGATTGCTGTATGCAGTATTTACATTCGCACAAGCAGCTGTCAGTAGACGTTCGGGAAGGTGTCATGAAATCCAGCGAAAAATATGCGATGCAGAATTTCCGTTGACGTTCGGTTCGCTCAAGATGTTCGATAATTTTTGTCACAATTATTAAAAGTTCGTACAAAATTTGCGAGGGATCGCGCGATCTAGCTAGTCAATGTACAATAGCATTAACGAAAGCTGCGACGTATGACAGACGATGTACCCTAACAATTTTGATAATGCCTCCTCCACCATTTTTCGCGTAGATTTCTAGATCGACGATTATTCTACTGAAATAAGTTGAGATATATAGAACGATGCATCGTATAGCTGAAATAATTTGAACTTTGTGCGCTCGAAGTAATTAGATACAATACGAAAATTAACATATGCCTTCGATGACGACAGTACTTCTGTGTGCCTTTTTTTCTTTCGACAAGATCAACTAGTCGCTTCTACCAATTTTTAATTGGTATCATATCGTTGTCGATTGAATCGCTAGATATGTATTTAGAGAATACTCGGAATTCAAGATTCTTTTGACATTGAATTTGTCTGAAACGAACGTTTGTAAATCGCTTTTCTCGTTGCACCACAAATAGACATGATTTTCATCACAGATTTATCGTGAAATAGTTTCTTTTTTTTCATAAAAATCATTCGTGCATACTCATCAACGACGTAATCCAATTAAATACCTTTATTTCCCTGGCCGTTTATACATAGATGATACTGCAATTTACATTCGATTTCATAATGCTGCACGAAATATAAATTAATGCATTTTCTACACGTCACATTTCGCAATAAAGTTAGCTTATCAGGAAGGTAAAAATATTGAATGATAAGAATGAAAAACGAAAAGGCTGTTCTCGACCGAAACTATTATTTTTCTTTCATTTTGTCCTTATGCACAATGTATGTGAATTACGTATGTATGGCGATCGCCGTCTTGTTCATGCGTTGATTCACGTTTACATTTCGCGATTACTTGAATAACATTTAATTAAGCATGGAGGTGAATAGAACGACAGTTAGGCCAAGAGATATTTTAAGAAACTTATATCATTTCATTGTGCGCATAACAATAAAGCATTAGCAATGATATATAATTGCATATCACTTTTTTTTTAATAAAAATAATATGTTTTACGTTTACATAATGGTGAACTATTTGTATACATCATTTTTTCTGTGTTTGAAGATGTAAGGCTAGAAGAAACGTATAATATTCTTTGTTATAAATATTATGGTAGTCACAATTGATAAATGCTTTGTTATAAAAATATGACTGAAAAAACATTCACAGAAAATCCTACTGTAATGTCCAGGAAAGGTATAGGTACTTATTGATAACAACAGTACAATGCAGTAATAAGCATGCAGAAATTTAGATTTTTTAAAATTTTGTCTGATACAGATAATAGGTTTTTATGGATTATCATTACATATTGCATATCTATGTAAGCATATGTGACCTTAGAAACTGTCAAGGTATATAATTTTAAGGCTTCACAAGTGCTATAACATAACTATATGTATGCATAATGTTACGGCTCGAACATTAAAGATACATATTTTACATGTTATTATTTGTGATTAATTTTTCATAAATAATACGATGTATTACGTATCACCTGACATTATATATATATATGTATATAAGTCTTAGAGTTATGATAGGAAATATTCTAGGACTTTACAGAATTTTTTTTATTATCTTATCTGACTGGTTTTATTCATTGTTTTTTTGTACATGTTGTTTTTTGTGTTTTGTCTATTTAATGCAATTTATTTAATAATTAGGAACCACGGGAGTTAAGAGAGCCAGCCCACCATGCAAGGAGACCTATGAATGCATTTCTTATTTTTTGTAAACGACATCGTGGTTCTGTGCGGTCTGGTTTCCCACATTTAGAAAATCGAGCAGTTACAAGAGTTCTTGGTGAATGGTGGGCCACCCTTCATCCAGATCAAAAACGTTCATATACAAATTTAGCACAGGAGGTAAATAATTATATACGTATAATGAAATCTCAATGTGTCGTTAGATATTTATGTTTTACATACATTTTTGTACAGAATTGAATGTATTTTTAAAAATTTTCTGTATTCATATCAATTATAGTTAGAATGAGAGAAAATAATTCTAATTTAATTATCTTTCAGTACAAAGATGCATTCTTGAATGCAAATCCTGATTTCAAATGGTACAAATTACCAGCACCTCCTCTACGTACTTTGAATACTAGGCCTACAAATAAGAAAACAGAAACATGTTCTAATGAGCAACCTATAGAAATCAAGTCCGAGAATGAGTCTTCCGATTATTCAAAAGCTGAAAAGCGAGATGGACAATCAATTCAGCCAGGTAAACTAGCAGATGAATCCCAAATTGGTGGCCTCAGTTCGCTGTTCACACCTCAGAAAATGCAAATAATAGACGAGCAAGTAACTATCAATGGTTCTGTGATTGAAGATGATAATGAAGTTCCGAAACCCCCTAAAAAGAAATATATAGATGCATCTTTTTCCCCTGATCTTAAGAGAGAATGCAAAGCAGATCTTTTTGATGTAAAGAAAAAGAGAAAATCTGAATCAAACAACAATGACCAACAATATGTAAGAATCTTTGCTCTTTCCTTATATTTTCATGATTAAAATAGTCGTAACGTTTATTTAAGATTACTAATTACATAATCAATATGGATATTCGATTTTAGGATATAGAAGATGAGAAAATAGAAATAAATAATTTTATAACTACAAGTATGCCTTCAGAAGAAACTAATTTTAGAAGTGAACGGACATGCAAAGGTTTACGTTATCAAAAGTTCCTTGCAGAGCAAATGAAGAATATTGGTACATCAGGGCAACAACCTAAACGAAAACGTCATACTGGAAATCGTAGGTAAATATTTCAATTTTCTATTCACAGTAAAATACTAATTCGTTCTCATTATTACAAACAATCTTACCAATTTTTTCTCTTAGCACCGATGGACATTCAAACGAACGGAGAAATTCCATTTCATCGAATGTCAGTGAAAAAACTGATTCTTTGAGTAGTGAAGGTGGAAATAGTTCTCGTGGAGAATTGGAACATCTTGTAGAAAGGTAAACAAATTTCTTTGCTTATTTTCAATATTTTATTTCTTTTATTTTATTTCATATAAATGTATTTATAAATAAACATAACTAACAAAATAACAATTACATTTAAAGTGCTGAAGGAAATATTGAAGCTTCGAAACCGGAAGAAACAGAAACAGAAGGCGCAGAAGGAGAATTAGATTTTGGACCATGGAGCACACGTAAAAGATTTCGAGCTGAGTAAGTTCAATACAATATTTTTGCCAAAATATTCTGTAATGGAAATATATTTGTGGTGAATATATATTATTTTTATGTGATATTTTCTTGTGTAGGGATTTTAATTTAGAAAAGAAAATTGAAGCGTTACCATCCTTAAGTTTAGAAGAATTTCAGGAAAAGAAGAAACAACAACGTACGAAAAAGAAAAAAATAGTACAAAAATTAATGTCAACTTCAAATAACAAGAAAAATCAAAACAATTGTAACGCTAATGGTCAAGCAAATGTTTCAAATAATCAAACAGATCGTGAAAGTACAGAAGAATCTGATAAAGCACTCCTTGTTGGAAGTCAAAAAAGGAAAGCACGGAAACAGAGCATTACGCGTAATGCAGCCGCTACAAGTGATTCCACACAAAATGAAGCAGATGAATCTAATAAACGTAAGTATATGATAAGCAATAGTGTCTTGTTTATTTACTTTTACACAGAATAACACAATATAAGATATATACATATGATGTTTTATACTTTATCTTCGTTGGCTATTATTTTTACTGTCGTTTACTTAGAGTTATACAAGCCAAATAACTTGAATTTGACGAGTACAAGATTGATTATTTGTTTAATTTTCATAACATTTGAATCTTATATATAATATTTCTAATAATAATTTTTATATGTTTATCCTCAAAAAATTTTAATTATCTATACAAATATTAATAGCGTGGTGTGCATCGCCGGATTTGGAAGCACTGGCATGTCTCGCAACAGTTGCCGCCTACAGAACAAAACTTACCAAAATTAATACATAAGATATATTTTTCGATGTTTAGCGGTTGTTCGCGATACAAACTTGCACTATGCAAAGCCAAAACTATATTCGTTTATTTCTTTAATATAATTTTTTATTAGAATAATTATTGAAATAATTGCTTTTGATTGCTGTTGAAACTTAATAACGTTTCCAAGTGATCGAAACTGTACCACATTATTATTGTTAATATTCATATCGTTAACCGCTGTTTATATAAATATTAATATCGTGACCGCTAAAAGATTATTTCGCAACAAAACATATGAAGATATTTCTTTTATGTTACATAAATATTCCGCGAATAAGGTCACTGAGAGACAGTTTCCCTTTTTTTTGTATAGTTTGTTAACGAATAATGTTGTTACTATTACATACTGAAGGAAGATTCTAGTTTTCACTTTGCGTTGCGTGTAATTATTAAAATATTGCGTCACACGTTTCTATACTTGTTGATGAACACCTGCAGTGCAGATGAATGATAGCCATTATATATAATTTAAAGAAAAAATGCCCGTATGTATTAATGTTCATTGGAAAATTTGTGAAACTTTTAATAAAACAGACAAATATTTTCTTGAAGTAGGACCTGACTAGGAAAAATTATCAATGAACAAAGAGAGAAAAGAACATATATACTAAAAGAATGTTAGTCAGTGTGTATTATATAAGATGATGTTGGAAAGGCAAGAGTCGGATCTTGTAAACTAATTTTTCTAATTATAAAATAATATAAACATGATTGAAAGGTAACACTAATAGAGCCATGAATCTTAAATAAAGCCGTTGAGCAGGGCATTTTATCATATCTATGTGTAGTAATGATAACACGTAATAATTGCAAAGTCACTTGTTACTATTTTTGTTATTCTCATCGGCATAAGTTTAATCTATATTTCATTATGTTCTGTAAACATTTTATGTACATAGAAATAGGTGCAGTATTATGAAAGATATCCTTCATGATCTGAATATCAAAAAAGGATATAATCAAAAATATACATGTATAAATATATGTATATATATTTATACACATGTGCAAGACCACTATTTATACGTTGTACGTGCGTACATATATACATACGTGATGATGTAATTTACGAGAAAGTATAAAAAATGTAAATTTTATTGTTAGTAAGTGTTTTTGTGTATCAGAAAGCATGTGTATATGTACGTATGTAATTTGATAAGACTACATATATATATATATATAAATGTATATTTATAGTATTTATATCGACTAACTATTATTTTAGTATTAAGACCATGAAATTGCGATTCTGTGCTCTGTTTGAGAAAGTAAGGGACTCGTCTGTGATTTTGGCTAAAGGAGTTTTTAATATTTTATATTTTTCTATTGATTTTTCTCTCTCCTTTTCTTTCTCACCTTTTTATGTTCACTGAAGTCTAACTCCAGATACTGTTAGTAAAATGATAGGAGCAACTAATGTTAGTAAATTCCTCTGTAATACGGAAATGAGTATACTGATTATATTTCAAATGTGCCTTGAAGAGATTTGAACATAGATATTAATCAATGACCAATAATATATTTTCGATTCGTTTCGGTATTCTAACTGTTTTCTGACATTTACACTTATACCTTCTACATTTTCTAAGTGTGGTTACGGTATATAATTATAGCGAGGCTTCGTGGCCAATGTCCGAATACGTGGAATTATTGAAAAAATATCAAGGGAAAGTGTTTCGAATTTTACTGCACAAACATCTATGTACCTAGCTTTAAAAATATAATTTACACGAACATATATATTATATTATATATATATATGTATATATACATACATACACTTACATACATATATGTATATGTATATATACTTGTAACATATTGTATACCATTTATATTAATAATAAAGATATAATATTTTGATGTAACCTTGAAGTTGTTGAAATGTATTTTGAGACCACAGAAATGTCAACTATACAGTGAAATATTTCCATGTGAACGTAAAACTTTTATGTATTGAGTTTCTTTTGGAATTTTTATATTCAGTACACATATACTTTCTGCATATACAACTGACAATTAAAATTAAATTAAATTAAAATTAAATTAAATTTTACTATTCTAAAAATCAAATCAAATTCTTTATGTGTATATTTATAGTTCTTACATCATTTTCTAAAAATATATTATGATGTTTATATATCAGGCTTCGGATTTAACTGTCCGATCCGAGGTTTTTTCGAAGGTTACGCCCCCTTGACCCGACCGCGCGTCTCGCTCCCCGTAACGGTCGTAGTTCTCGAGCCATCTCAGGCTCGTAATATATGAACTGCGCGTGGTGCATTAGGGCCTTGTATCGATAGATTTCCACATCACGTGTTTTCACGTTTTCATTGCGTTTTATTTCGCTATCGTCTACGATGCAAATAACGACGTCCCATCGATATTTTGGATCTACCAAACGTCAAATTTTAACGATATATTTAAAAGCCATTTTCCAAATTTATTTTCTCGAAATTATCACGCGATGCAGTGGAGTAGGCCTACAGGGAATACCACTGACAAAACAAAACGCATTGACAATAGCACCTCATGGGTGATGTGGAAATATATCAATACGAGAGTCGCCCTAATGCGTCACGCGCAGTTGATATGGTACGGGCCTGAGATGGCTCGAGAACTATGACTGTCACGGGAGCAAGACGCGCGGCCGGGTTAAGGGGGCGTGGCCTTCGAAAAAACCTTGGATCGAGCAGTTAAATTCGAAGCCTGCTGTACATAATTTAAAATAATGAGAATATTAAGAACAATTTAAAACTTTCATATGCCCATTTTATTTCTCGTTTATGTTAGTAGCTACCATTATTTTTTATTTGTGCGCCTCTTGGCAATTTATTTTTTTTTAATTTTTCTCCTCATATTTTTGTAGTCTATATACTTGCAGTTATGTCCAATACGTTACATAAATAAATAATTTAAACCAATCTGCTGCTAAAATGAAAATTGTACATTTTTTGTATATCTCATTTATCAATTAATAAAATCTTGTTCCGATATTATTAATTTTGTTCGCGTATTCCTAAACGATAATGAGCAAACCCCAGATGGAGAATCGCTTTATGTTAATGGATTGTTAAATATTATTTTTTACTATTAAAATAAATAGATAATGTTTTGTAATTGTGTTATATGAAAAATAAATATCTACATTACAGATGCATATTATTATCGAAAGTCATGTCTTACTTATTTAGTGACACTGTAAGCTTTTTAAGATTTCTTATTGTACAAAGTGAAGGCTTGCTGTGAATAATTTTTAATTATTGCTATCAGTTCTTTTTACTCTTTTTCCAATATATACACAACTGAAACAAAATTTAAAGCAAGACCGTATCGTCGGTGGCAAGACAATTACGTATGATTTGACGAGTTTCTTTGCTAGGGTCGCTTTAGTCGCGATGCTGAAAACTTGGATAAGGTTTGCGCTTCTTGAAGTTTGAAACTCATGAAACGCGACTTGACACTACGAACGCTCGTGTGTGTATCCATGTATATTATTGTGCGTAGTGTTTATATAGTGCTGTGACGGTAGTGATACCTACGCCAAATTACTTGACTTGCTCGTCCCGCAAAGTCGAAGTAAATTCGCTTGAATTTTCAACCGTTACTATTTCGTGTCAAACTTCTAGGAAGCGATTAACGATATTTCAGGATGGGCGTAATTTTTTTGGAACATATTGGAGGTACTCGTCTATTTTCTTGCGCGTCCTGTGACACCAATCTTACAAACAGAGCTCAGCTGATAAGCACGCGTTTTACGGGAGCTACGGGCCGTGCTTTTCTCTTTAACAAAGTCGTCAACTTAAATTACAGGTACTCATATTTTCGTGACGTTTCTTTTGAACATAGACTCATATTAATTGATTCAATACGTCATACTCTGCCATTACGTTTCGAACATTCTCGTAGTTGACAGACAAAGATAATTGTGCAAGATGGAATATTATTGTTTCCATGTACCTAAGAAAATGGAACTTCTCTACATTTGAACAACATGGGAATTATCTTTCGTGAACAAAAATTCATATGAATGTACACGAGAGAAAAATAATGCTAAAATTCGTTTTTCTTCTTTTTTTTTAAAAGTTAAATATGAGTACATGATATAGCGTTATCTTTATTTGGTTTAGTGGGTCTAAATGTAGAATACTGACATTGAACTGATATCTGGAACTTGTACCATTTGAATAAAATTATTTAAAGAAGCAAAAAAATAGTTTTGTTATCTTCTTAACAATACATTGTTAGTTTTTGTGTATTATCCATTTATTCTTAGGTTCATGATTTTTTTTATTGATGCGTGTATTTAGCTTTTTAGCAGTATTTAGCACACAGGATACCATTGTTAAATGTACAAAATCTCAGAGAAATTGTACTAATGGAATAATCTTATAAAATTATTACATATTCATAATTTAATTCGTCTACAATGATATACAGCGAGGTTCAGGATAGAGTGATGCTGACGGGTCGTCACATGGTCAGAGATGTCAGCTGCAAAAACTGTGATGCTAAGCTCGGGTGGTCATATGAATTTGCAACAGACGATAATCAACGTTACAAAGAAGGCCGTGTCATCCTGGAACGAGCTTTAGTCACTGAAACCGATGGAATGGGTGACAATATTTACTACCCTTCAAATAACAGGTCTTAGGATAAAAAATACAGAATATCATAGTCAACATATAAGCAGTTGTTCTCCTTTTTGTGTTCCTTCATTATTTGGAATAATTTTACAATTGTTTTGCAAATGTACAACTAATACTTGTTATTAAACATTTTTGTAAATTATAGTACATACTTTGCCTTACAATATAGCATACTAATAATTAAAAAAAAATTTGTTTCATTCAATATGTATCTATATCACAGTAAATCTGATTCGCAATAAAGATTGTGTGTACTTTATGTTGGCAGTTTGAATATACATATAAAGTAGACATGGATTAGTGACGTTAAATAAAACAGCATTAATTAAATGAACGAGTGTCTTTGAATGACATAACTGAACCCACTACAAATACTTAATCAACTATTCTTTTTCACCATCCTTTTTAAAAATTCTTG
Source organism: Seladonia tumulorum (assembly GCA_913789895.3). Classification (NCBI taxonomy): domain Eukaryota; kingdom Metazoa; phylum Arthropoda; class Insecta; order Hymenoptera; family Halictidae; genus Seladonia; species Seladonia tumulorum. The sequence goes on from OU565276.1 coordinate 4,026,061, forward strand.
TTTAGATTAATATGCGGACATTATACATAAAAGATTAGTTTTTATTAATTTCCACCTAATATCTGTTTTCCTAGTTAGCTGTGACAAACATTTTAATCAAAATATAAAAAAAAAATAATAAAGTATAAATTACGATTGATTCTGGAATAAATTCAATTAAAGTTTTTGGGCGCATACTGAAAAATTGATAATGCTCGACATATTTGAGACACAAACGAACCGCGCCCCAAACTGTCGTGCGGTTGGTTGATACCGTTCGAGGAAGAACCAATAGCGAAGGCGAAGTTCTGCAACGAGTCGCGACGACGAACCAGTGTGGTCACGTAGGCCCACCATACCGCATGGTGGATAGATGTTTCCTTTAACTCAACGTCGTATAAAATGCTGTAATTGTGTATTGTTGTTATTTTGCAAGGGAGACAACGATTCTGTGGAGCAGCCATCTCCAGCCTTGCACACGGTAATTTCAACAATGTGTAATTATGTTACATAGCACTAGCGTGTTAACCGATTCGAGCATACAATTTGTTGTTTGCTGTTCGGCTCAATGGCCGAGTGCTGGTCGTACAGTAGCGAATATATTCATTACATTTGTAGAATAACTCTATCGATCGTATTAAAATCAGCGAAATGTTAAGCTCTTCGTTGCCCGGCAGTTCTTTCCTATAAAAACGATTAATATTTTTCGCATAGATGAGTTTTTTTAATTCCCTTGTTTTCCTCCCTTCGTTCTTCGTCCTTACCCCTCTACAGTGTTCCACGCATACAAAGATACGCGGCGGCACCGACGAAAGCGACTTCGAAGTATTCTATGGAAATTTCAAACGGAATTGTGCTAGGAAACGTATGAATTTTACTGCGCGAGTGCTTTTCTATTGTCGGCAAGACCTCCGCGACGCCTCTATGATATTTATGTCCGTGAAAAGAATGAAATCTTATCAATTGCTGTTAGACATGTAAAGTCTCGCACACGGTGCCATTGCACCGCCAAATGGATCGTAACAGGAAAGCTATAAATATACACGCATCGCGGGGTAAACAAACTTGACCTCAGCGGAATTCTTATCGATGTATCTACAGTTGATGCAGTGTACACAGACACTTTCGAGGTTATGTCGAACATTTCCGCTCGTTATTGTGTGTACAAACTGCCCGAAAATCCAACCGCTTTGTACAGCAACCGTAATTATTATTTCGTCAGAGAGAAGTCGAACGGATCCTTACGACATTAGTTTGAAAGAGAAAATACTTTTAATGCGAATTTAGATTACGGCAAGTTAATGTTATTGTTGTCTTTTTTCCTTGTTGGAGTCTTAATTCCTTGCTTCGAACATTAACGAGGTTAATTTAGTATATTATTTTTGGAAAATGATTGATTGATGATTAGTGGCTTATGCGCAGAACATGTTCACTGTTCTAGAAAGCTGATATGTTAGTTTATGTCAAATATTAATTCGATAACACTGTTTTATTTGTTACACAATTTTATAAATAAAACAATTTAAATTCTCCAACTCTACATTTTGCTCTTGATATATGTATATACAAATAAATACCCAACTCGTATTAATTACATAAAAATTTTTAAACGTTAGAATATGTAGATTTTGTGTTAAACGAAAGATAGACGAATTTTTATGATTTATCTTTTGATTATGAGCTAATACTGTGTATATGAAATTTTGTGTTTTGATTTTGCAAATAAATATTCATACAAAAAATACAACTAAATATGTAATTTAAATGGTACATTCTTTTTGCAACAGAATATTGGCACATGTCTGTTACTGTCGAATCATCGTTGGAATACAGATAAATTGTAATTGACAAAATACGACAGAAAGTGGAGCTTTCAATATTTGCTCCTTGACATTGAAACACTGACAAAAATGAAGTGGTCACATGGCCCTTTGTTCTGTGAACAAGTAGGCGAACTCACTAGAGTTTTTTCACAGTGGAATGAGTGCGAACAGACTGTAGTTCTTTATGCTCTACTTCGGCGCATTCCTGCAGTTCAGGCAAGGTTTCTTGCACAAGCAGTGCAACATTCCTTGCACTCAGTTTCTGAGTTAGACACGCAGGAATTGAATGCCAATAATCCAGGTAAATACTTGGTACCTAATATGAACATATTATAGTTATGTTTAAAGATACTTACTGATAATATTTTACAGCATTTATCAACTCCTTACTCTCCGAATCAACGGAAGTTGCTATCAATCAACTTCTAACACATCTGCCATTATTAAGGCCTGGGAATGTAGAGTGCAAACAATGCTACTTAGTAGCTATACCAGAATTAGTAAGCCACTGTGTAACCACAGGTCAATACACAGAACAAATTCAACAACTATTAAGTTATACTTTGATCCATCCAGCTATTACTAGTCAAGATAGACGTTCTTTGACTCAATGGCTTCGTCATCTTGAAGAACGCATTAGCGGTACACCACCTATACATAGTCTCGAAGAGTACACCAATAGTACTATTAGGTGAGTTAAGAAAATCCATAAATTGAATTTATGTATATTATTTGTGTTTACTTTTATGGAGCATTTATCTTATCTGCAGGTGGGATAATGCATGGCAACGAAATTCTAAACAACAGAACGATCAAACAAATTTATTTGGTACACAACCAGGTACTGCCTTTAATTTACAATTTCCTCCACCTGTAACTCGCCAACGTCGGTCAAACAGTTTAACACCACCAGTTGCTCCACCTCATCATTTAGAAGTAGTCGATCGCAGTAACAATGTGAATTGCACGACCAGGCACAAACCAAGAAGTTTTAGCATTTCTGGAGACCATACCAGTTAGTTTACTTTAAAGTTATAATACGAGACACCGCGTGCTATTATAATTACAATTCGGTTTTATTTTGAGTAATTGTGAACTCCTAAACAGGCAATCTTATTGGACTAGGCCCATTGAGCCCTCAAAGCTCGTGTGCAAGTAGTGGCAGCGAAGGACGTTTAGATGAAGCTTCTAATCTATCACTTGCTAGTGGTATGAGAGGTAAGCGCTTGTACAACTTCAAGAAATTCATAGTATTTGTATATTTTTGTACAATGTCTATAATCTATTTGGTTATATTTACAGATGTACCGTCATGGCTTAAAACCTTGCGCCTTCATAAGTATAGTTATCTCTTCGTTACTCTGAGTTACGAAGAGATGCTTCAATTGACTGAAGAACAATTAGCAGAACAGGCTGTAACAAAGGGAGCCAGGCATAAACTAGCCCTCTCCATTGCGAAGTTGCAGCAACGCTATACTACGCTTGTAAATTTAGAAAAAGACTTGTTGCAGCCAACACGTGATAACACACAGTCAGCATCGTTTTCACAAGGACCAACGATACTGGTCAATACCATTGACGAGTTGAAAACAATATTAGCTACGCCCATGAAACCAAGCCAAGAAAACGATCCTCAAGACATACCTGCGCAATTCACCAAGGTTCTTGGTAAACGTGAGTATAGCATTCCTGTGAGCATGACGTTTCAGAGAAAAGAAAAGATACAATGCACATGGGTAACAACTGTGAAAAACTTTTTTAACTTAACTGTGTTCGTTTATTTCTTAGTGTGTAGCAGATTGGCATTGGATAGCGTGGATGATGGCATTTTGTGCGCTTGTATTAACATATTAGAAAAAGTATTGCAGCATGATTGCTTTACACCAAACCAGAAGGAAAAGGTACAACAGTGGCGTAGTAGACTTGGAAATCCACGACCCACTCCGAAGTAAGGGAAATGAAATAATGATTGTACATGGTTTACAAAAATAATGATTGAAGTTCATCATTGTCGTTACATCGGTATTGATATAATTTATCAATTATAATTTCAGATGGCAACACAATTATGGGTACAATAACAGAAGATATTGTAATCCACAACAGCACAACAGAAAGCCAAGTTTGAACTTAGGTCACATTCACAATGCGCATCAGCAAAACAATTCATTCGTGGTTAGCCCTCACAGAAACAGCATATCCACACCGTACCTACAAAATAATCAGAGCCAAAGTGTTAATCAGAATACCTTACGTTCAGTTCACACAACCGAGAAACGACCCAGTTTACAAGAGTCTAGTTTACAGGTACTTATACCAAACAAAAATCTCATAGTCTTAAAAATTAATCAACCATAAATTCTTTTCTGACAACTTTGATTTTCTGTACTGCAGCAGTTACAAAGAACGTTACAGCGCACATACAGCGCGCCGAGGGATCATTTTCTTGGTCAAACCGGGAACAACACATCTGAAACAACGGAGCCGGAGATTAACTCTCGTCTGGAATCTCTTTGTTTACGAATGACAGAACAAGCGATTGGTGGCTTCGGCGAGGCCTAACGAATTCTTCGTTTCGATGACTGGATCTACGCAGTAAGTCCTGTTTGAAAAGAGAAAGGGAAATTTTTATGAAGTGATATATAGATATATATGTGTCCGAGCTCTGTTTTTTCAAAGCCGAAGGCAAGACTGACTCCCATAGATCTTGCAACTAAAGAGATCGACAGCGATGATAGTGCTGACAGTTGTGCGTACTTTGACGCGCATAAATTCACACGCTTTAATAGCCCTACCAAATGAAAAGAAATGTCCGACATTTAAAGAGACATTACCGAGGACACTCAGCTTGCGACGTCTGAACGACTCGTGAGAATTTAAACAAAAAAAAAATAATATTTTTTATTATACCCGATGCAATTATACTATTTAATGAAACTGACAGAATTTGGCAAGCCAAATGCTATTAGGAAGATAGATTCTTTCCTTGACTATTTGCTGCATCTATATAAATGTATTATATAAAGAATATATATGTATACACATATGATAGAATTTTATGGGAAGCGGATTAAATCGTTTAACGTATAATATGGAAAAAAATGGGGGACGAAAAAGGTACACCACATTATTGTGCGATGTTTGCAATATTATTTTTTTTCGTGTTATCCATTTCGGGAAATGGAATTTCGTCTGATTTTAAGCGCCAAGGACACATTATACTAATGTAATGTAATTCATTTTAATGAACTGACTGATTTTACTTCTTTTTATCATTATTAGAATTATCTTTTTTAATCTGCTCTTGTCGCCACCGCCGCTATTGCTATATTACCATTATTGGTTTTTTGTAATTGTCGTGAAAAAAGAAAGCTTTGCCACCATCATCGTCATCGTCGCCATCGTCATTACTATTCACCATATTATTGCTAGCATTATAGTTAATGCCATTATTATTGCTATGTAACCCTTATTATCACTGCTGATGCCACCATATCTCTCTGACAACCAACTAACACCAATTATTCGTATGCTTTTATGCTGTTACTATTTGTATCCTCTATCGTTATTGCTGCTTCTACTACTACCATTCTATCATTATGCTATCACTATTCCTACTACTCTACTACTAGTAACGCCACTATTACTATTACAAGTACTGCTACTACTACTATTATACTATCTCCACTATCACTGTATTATCACTGTAACTTTCCCTAGAGTGGAAGCATACTTAAAAGAAGGAAAAAGGAAAAGTTTGATAGTTCGTTACATGCATTGAAAGAAAAAAAGAGAAAACTAGAAAAATTAATGTAACACGAGAACGTACACGTTTTTTAAATTAGTCTCTAACTGAAGTCCCAAGAAGGGTCAATGAACAACGTGTATGCTTTGTAGTTCTGCGCACAGATCTCGGGAAGATTTTTTACACACACAGACACACAGTAACCAGGTGTCTCTTCTTTCGGGAACCTGGTTAGGCTGTAACGAGAGGAAAGAACAAAAAGATATGAAAGCAAAAAAAAAGGCGAAGAGTTTACACAACAAACGGATTTTAAAGGCCTTAAGAATGTATTAAGCGAACGTAAAAAAAAATGGGTATAAGACTAAATATTATATGTAGTGACGTTGAGAGATGCGACGGAGACGCGTCGTTTAATTGTATCATGGTTAGGTGATGCAACCATCGAAATCTGTGGCTTTAAATTATAAGCATACATCATTTAATACCTACTCTATTTACGGACTTTAGCATTCTAACCTAAACGTCGCGAGTAAACGTAGCATAATATTTTTCGTGCAAGGCAAGGAAAAAAAAGAATTGGATGAAACGATGAAAGAAGTTTAAATTTAATAGTAACGATAATAATAATAATAATAATAACGATTAATGTAGTATTAGCGACTAACATACCGATAAACGCGAAACAAGAAAAAAAAATATATATAAACGAAAGACTGAATAATTCACGCGCCGGGAGCCGGTTGAATTTTGGACGATTTGCACTCGTTTATTCGTGTAGGATAGCTGCACGCGCGCGTGAATAAGAAACAATTGGAAGACTGCGGAAGGAAAAACCTGTCAAAATATTAAGAATTAGAACGAGATGCGCGCGAGAGAGAGAGAGAGAGTGAGTGAGCGAGAGTTAGAGCGAGAAATGAAACCAGTTTAAACGAGAATAATGTTAGCTGTAGTTTGTAGGTTATAACAGTTATATTTTAACGATTATACTCTTACTAGGATGATGAATCTACATAATGGCGCGCGGTGATTTCTTGATTAATTAAAATTAGCCTGTTCAAAGCGAAACACGTAGGATCGTCTATGCAAACACGGAACGATCGAAAATATTTTAAAGTGACGATTTGTTCCCAGCAACGTGAAACTGGCTTTTACACGTGAATTACACACACACACACACATATACACACACGGCAAATTCAAAGAGAACATATTTTACACGAATACACTTCGGACAATTCCGTAAATAATTATGTACATACTCGGTTAGCCAAATCTGTTTTGAGCAAATTTTTCGCAATGTTTGTATCAGAATTTGCGAGAAAACGGCTTGCCCATTTGTGGTACCAAACCCTGCTTGGAGCAGAATTTGGTCCGTATTTTCTGTGGATTTGGCAGCAAAACTTGTCGACAAAATTTCGGGCCAAATGCAGAAACAGATGGCTCGGAATTTATAGTGAAATTTTCGTGGCAAATTCATAGAAAATTTCTTACTGGGTATACACACGTGAAAACGCGCAACCAAATAGTTTTTCACGTACGTGTACAAATATACACGATAAAATTGTACACGACACACGTACATATCGGAACGCATACGCAGAGAATGTACTGTTGTCCGACTAGAATTCCAGAGTTTCGTACACGTATGATTTCAGGAGAAACGGTCAAAAAACTAGTCAAACGATACAATTCTAATTTCTCTACCAGCTAACGTGTGCGTAGATAATTACTTGTACATTAATGATTCCGCGCCGCGATTGAAGGAAAACAAATGAAAACACGGACAGAAAGAAAATCCTTGTAAACGCGCGCGTACGCGCGCAATCGGTAAAGGCAGCAACTCCAGTGAAGAAAAAAAAATTAAAAAAAGAGAAACGAGAAAAATAATAAAAAGACAGGCGACAGATTGAATAAAAAGAGAGAAGAGAGAAGGAGGGATAGAGTAGACGAAGGAAAAGAAAGAAAGACGAAGGAGGGGAAATGTATAACGACGATTTTTTACGTCGAAGCATGCAAAAAGTTGAAAAAGACTGCTTCCAAACGATTTCAGGAAACTCGTTCAACGTAGAATTATTATTTCGTACTGAAACGCAGTATCTGAATAGGCGATCGATTTAAAAAACCTAAAAAAAAAGCAAAAAAAAAAACGACGATGGAAAGAAAACGTGAGAAAAAAAAGAAAAAGAAAAGGGCAGGACCTGAACTAAGTAACGAGAAACGCAGAGATATTATCCCGCATCGAACAAATGTATATGATGTAAGTAAATAATGTAATTGTGAGTAGCGCGCGATTCTGCCAAAGATCGACAACCGTTTGAACCACGAGCGAAACTTCTGAGCCCGACCCCTCGCGGCGTTCTCTTCGTTGTTAATTCGAATATAGTCATCATCGCATAGTCAAGACGCGTAGAATGGAGTGTGAACACTCTGTGCTTAGTACTTACACTGTCGTTACGTCAAGGGCCGCGGGAGCCATGAGCTTCGTTCAGGATGATGTTCGATCGAAGAACGATCGGTGCGCGCGGGGGCGCGGTATCGGTAGTTTTCAGGCAGAAACCTAGCGTGTGCGATTCGATGGCATCGAATGGATAAGATGGTATCCTCGCGTTGTATTACACTTAAACGGCTCTAGAAACTTGGGCATATGTATGTTGACGCACGGAACATTTTTGTTCTGTAAACGGACGCGTTTAATCGACGCTTATCCATTCGTTGCATTTTGCTTTAATTCGCTTTAGAGAAGAGAACTCTGTACCACGATGAACGGTGTAATTGTTAAACGCTAGCACAGGATATTCTCTTTGGCCGGATGCTTGCGTTTCAGATGATCGACTCGTGAGAAACGAGTAGACATACACTATGTATACGTGCCCATATATACAGGGCGGGTGACCTAAAACTGGAACCCAATATAACGTCTGTATCTTTTAATTTTTAGGAGAAAATATCGCAAGGAAAGAATTTTTAATCACGGGCTTTAACGTATCCGTTAATGCAGCTTGTCATTCTCTATAAAGGAAGACTGTTAAGCTATTAATGATCAAAATTATATTAATTTACTCGGCACTTATGCTAAAGAACCTCTTCAACTTAACTATAATGGAACAGACTTTGTACTATTAGTAATACCTCTTTGCAATACCGAGATTAGATACCTCCTGAATTAATAAATTTGATCATAATAACTTACTTTTTTATAGAGAGTAACTGATATCATCCATGAACTTGGGGTCATGAAAAATATGGCCTTGGAAAAACTAATTCAATCATTGGAAAAAATATATTTCTTACTTAAATATTTTTTAGGTTCCAGTCAAGGTGGCTTACTTTATATATATGTATATGCACATACATATGTATGTATCGAATAACATGAAAAAACCATAGGGACTTTGTTTCAACTGAGAATATTTTCTCTGATAAAAAAAGGCAAGTTTCCGGCCGAAAGCGTCGTTGATAACCCAGATAGCAAAACGGTGACACTGTCGACTAATTTGTGTCGGTAGGCTCAGACGAAGAAGTATGAAAGATTCGCGGAAAGAGCACAGAAAAGGTTAAGGCAGTTAATCATGGCGTGAAACTTGCCACCTCGAACCCCCTCGGAGGGCTTCCGCCCACTTTATGTTCTTTTAGGCGTGCTTTGGCTGGTGAACGTGAATACTGATGTGTAATAACGACAGTGTACGTAAACCAACGGTCTCTATATAGGTTCTATGTAATTCTACTCGATTCGAGTGTTTTTTCGCACGTTACGGTTCACCGGTCGAACGTTTTTCTCGTACCACGGAAATAGATTTGTGACCTTTCGTATGGGCTCTGTGGGAACGGATCGAACGAGATTAGCGACGATAGCTTGAGAATAAACGTTGGCCAGCCAAATTTAGTGAGCCGTAAGTGAAACACCATTTTTATTCAAACGTAGAAAGAGGAAATTTCGAGCGATGTTCGACGACAGGTGTTTATGTATCTGGATCTCTCGTGTCTATCGATTGTGACGAGGAATAAGAATGGTTTGTCGAGGCTGGTATATTGCGTTGTCGCCAAAGAATGCCTCTGCTACGGCGCCTTCTGTTATTATTGTAAGAGACGTAGCTTTTGAATTATCAGATTGCTAACTGGGATATTTTAGTCACGTAAGCTGGATAACTTGTAAAAATGCAATTTTTGTACTGTTATAACGTTAAATAGACGAAGGTACACTGACGTTGTAGCGTGAAAGAACATTTTTCAATAAAAAATTTTTCATACGCAAATATCTGCGATTTATCTGCATTATTTATTTTGTTCGCAAATTTCCTATCCCCGGTGTTTTTTCCTATTATTTACACTGGGGGAAAGGCTATAGAACGCGCAAAATATTAATCCTATGTGTGCGACAACAGATTTAAAGTGCTTACGGAAGTACGTTGTACATAATCGATTTTTCTGTTTACGATTCCAAATTAACGATAGCTAGAAATGTCCTGTTATAAATGAGATATAGACGTTGCTAGAAAAAGAAACAGTGACAAATGTTAGTCAGTTAGAAGTAGAAAATGTATCAAGGCGATCGAGATTCACTAAATCAATGAAAGAGAGCTCTTTCCATCCTCAAACGAACATTGCTAGTATAATAGGGTGCCTCAGGATGGGTGGTACAAGCGGGCATGAAGTGATCCTACTTGCAAAAATAAATAAAAAACGAGCATTTCCTTGATTATCTAGTTTCCTAATTTTTGAGTAAAAACGGCTTATATCAGAGGGTTTAGGTGTTCCCATTTTTTCAGTTAAATCACATTTAGCATGGAACAGAACCTACATAATCTTTAGCATGGAACAGACCCTACGCACTGACGAGATATATTTATATCACCGACGAGGGATATACCTCTTCTGCACCGACGAGACAGCCAACCCCTGTGTTAAACTGCGGGCACCGACGAGATATAGTGAAAGACTGCCAGCCCCCGTGTTAAACTGCGGGCCTAAAGTGGGTGCTGAGTGGGTGCTGGGAGCGGTCGGTAACGGCCCCAAATGCCGAGATACTCTCATCGGTTGTGGAACTAAGAACGTGGAACTATCACTGATCTCAAATACCAACATCGCTAAACGTGACGCTCTCGCTACCTGAATACATAGAACGTTTGCTCGTGAACTACGGAAGAAATGTCAGTGACATCGGTTGTAAATAAACGCATTCTGTAATGGCTTGCAAAATAATTATTTTTTATTGTGTAATTTCATTACACTGTTATTGCCATTTTATTTTCCTTATTGTTGACCATTGTAATCATTGTTTTATAATCGATAGTTTATAAATGTAGGCAATATGAAAGTAACATTGGAAAGTAATATCAGAATTTAAATTTAATTTGGAAATTATTGCGATATAAAATAATTATTATTCAACAAAAAATATTCGTTGAAAACTAATGTCGAGAAGAAATCATGTCAAAGAATCATTTCTTTATCACAGCCATTAGCTCGATGTGATGGTCGATTTTTAATATTTTATAGAGCAATTGGTATAATCATTGCTCAACAAAATATTCTAAATCGAGAATCACACCGATTGTCCGGGTCTCACCACGTGGAGGTTGCTGTGAGGGAGACCCGCCCCACCCACATAGTATTTGGCGTCGTCCAGACATGGCTAAAAGCGCGCAATTTCCGCCGTGTTTGAACATGGCGAAAAGCGCGCAATTTCTGCCGTGTTTGAACAAGGCCAACGTCCCACCCGACGGAAAGTTAACAAAATTACAAAATAATAAAAAAAGCCGTAATTTTGTACCCCATTTTGTACTCTTCCTAATACACATTTGACAGTGCTCTAGTTTTGATCACTGTGCAAACAAATACCAAGAAGAGCTCATTGCAAATCCTACCCGCCGAATTACTACCTGCCTAGTCTAAACACTAATTTTTTCCCCAATATGCATATTTTATTATTGTGTTTTTTTTCTAAAGATTATATAATCTTTATTTATTTTATGCCTATCAAGTGTTTTGTATTTTAATTATATGTGTACCTATTAGGTACCTAATGGGTAGCTAACCCAAAGCTGAAATAAAAGTTCAATGAATTAAATAGAACATGCACGAACACATACGACACAACACGCAACCATGTACAAACACATGCGACACAACATACGACCATGCACAGATAATAATTACATAAAACAGTATAATTATGTGACAATCAAAATAAACATATTTGAATTATCAAATTTCTCTTAAAGTTAAAGTTACGTTGGTTTTACCTTGATTTTACCTTGGTTTCACCAGTTTCATTTTTTTATAACCACCGCATAATCAACATTATGCACATCCTAATATTATTAGGCAATGGATAATAATTATAACCTGTTCTCATTTCGCTTTCCATTGCCTATCAGAAAATCAAAATATCTGAAACAAACTTAATTTTAAATTAGTACATGAAAAAAAATAACAAATGACATTTAAGAAATACAATTTACATATTTCAGAAATTAAATATTTTGAAAAATAACAATTGAAAAATAGCACACATTTCAAAAATAGCACATATCAAATATAATCAATATTAAAAATAAAACATTTTAAAAAAATGAAAAAAAAATTACACATTTGAAACGTAATTGTCCACTCGTATATTTGAATGAAACCCGCGAGTGGACTATTTTCTCGCAACGCTAAACTAAAAATTACGTCTCTTCAACGTTTCAAAAAAACAAACGCGAACAGTACATTTCTATTCGTGAGATTAATTTAATAGATATTATAATAAGCAAAACTCCCGTGCACTTTTATTTTTGTACGCAACTCTATATTAATTTTAATATTGGCACATGAAAAAAAAATGTAAAAAAAGACATTTCAAATATAACATAATATATGAATCAACATCATTTATTGTTACATTGTTTTTCTTACCCTGCCAAGGAATGAAATATCTGAAACAGACTAAATATTGCGTTAGCACATGAAAAAAAAAAAAATAAAAAAGAAAACATACATACACAAAATAATTGTCCACTCGATAAATTTCAAACAAACGCGCGAGTGGACTACTTTTGCGCAACACTACTCTACAAAAATGTACATTGTATATCTCCAAACAACGCGACCAGTGCATTATCTACCGCAACACTATTTTATATTTTTCATAACAGAAAATTCCCGTGCACTTTCATTTCTTTTTCCGCAACACTACATTGAATCGCGATAGCAGCCATTAAAATTTATGGGGAGGGAATCAAGCCGAATATTCTTTCGCAACGCTAGTATATTAACAATATATAATAAATATAATGAAACAAACGCGACCAGTGCATTATTTATCGCGACACTACTTAATTGGATTCGATACAAAAAACTCCCGTGCACTTTAATTTCTTTATGCGCAACTCTAATTGGGAAGAATTGGCTGCGGGGGGTATATTCAGGGGCAGCCACACTGGCTGCAGGTGGTCAGGGGGCAGTCATTCGGTGCAGTGCGGCATTTCAATCATCGCAACTCTAAAAGGCGGGATTTTCTACCGTTTGCATATCGGAAAACATTCGTATTACATCGATTCGAATCACTAATTCTTACTATATCACGCGAGTAGGGAAATACACTTCGCGGTCCCCACTATTATTACAAATTCCATCATTGCAAAGTCAGTTTTGCATGGTGCAACGAACACTAAGTTCTATCGAAAAAATTACTACGCGGTCCCTACGTAAAGATACCCCGTCTTTTACCTTGCGGGCCGACGAGGCGTTCGATACGCTATACATACACATCGTGTATGTCTTCTAACCCGATCGGACCGCTACGTTAAAAAAATACATGCTTTGTAAAACGCAGTGGTAGGTTCATAGCATTTAGCGCTCACACACCATCAAATGGCTAAGGCACACGTCGCTACGTTCAGGTGAACCTACAGTGATTTCCGCCATCGTAAGGCACGTCAACACCATGGCTCGCACCGCATTAGATGCTAATACAATGGTCACCATGGCATTGTCGTGCGTACCACCACAGGTGACGTAACTTAATACGTCTTCTTTTTGTGTATGGTACTGTCATACGAAAACGGATACACTTGTTCCATTGCTGGAACGACAAACGAATTGTGTGACAGGGCACACCGCGCGTAATCGAACGTAGCAACGTGAACCGTGATTTTGCGCTAACTGCGACCTGAGAACGTACCAATACGTTTATTCTCGACGTGTAGCGGTCCGGTGGACACATGCTCCACATTGCAAAAACTTTAAACAGAACTTGAGCAATATAACTCGAAAATCTAAACAACAAAATCTTTAGAATTCAATGTTCGTATGCATTATTGCGCAACTAATTCTGCAATGTTAAACATTTACTTTTATATACGCGGTCGCGAGTATAATCATTAAATCACAAGTTTTACGTTTTCCAATATGCAGGTTAATCCCGCCTTGATACAACCGCGTTGGTATTTTCGCAACACTAAGACAATCGCGATATCAAATTCGCAACGATAATTTTTCAAACAGAATTGTTTTTATTAATTGATTCGCGAGGCATGCAGGAGGGGTGACAAAGTCTATTGGTGAAGAGACCCGGCTCATCCACCATTTTACTTTGTCATTAACAAAAGCGGTAACTAAACAAATTCTGTCTTATTTTTTCGCAACGCTAATTCAACCCGTTGTGATTTTTTCGCAACTCTATTCGAAAACGCGAATGCCTGCACCACACCAGGGAGGGTTCGTTGCAGCTCGAGCATGGGCGTCTGAAATGTCGAAAATGACTCGAACTCAAACGCGATTCTTTTTTGCTGCGCAACGCAAATTCAAGGAACAGAGGAATGAAAAAAAGACTACTTTACTAGACAAATTCTTATACAATCTTTATATCTTGAAAAAAAAATGAAATAAAATCGAAATCGCGACCATTTAATTCGCAACACTACATTCTACACAATCTAGATCGCGATTATTTTCGCAACACTAACTTTTATCCTCTGTTCAAAATTACTTAATGCAACGCGTGTTTTTTCTTCGCAACGCTAATGCAAATCGCGGATGTGCCCATCTCGGCTGATCGTTGGGGCGGCGAGGCCTGCCCATTGATGCAACTAACTACTTTTCTACTACTACTTCAAATATTTCTACTGACGAGTATAGTGACAAGGTAGTAACGATAAAACACATGCAGTTGCTGCCCTCTTGAGTGACTGTTTGTCGGGCCTCTTCTTTTTCTTCGCGGTCCGCCGAACATCTGAAACCCTAAACGTGCTCGCAGGGAAAACGATCGACGACTTCCGAGACGAATCACAAGTTTCGGGAGAAGCCGATCGTTCCCCTGGTGCAATCGAGCAGGTGCGCAACGTTTCGAGAACCTAATCCGCGCGCGTTTACCGTTCGCGTCCGCGTCCGCGAAAAGCTATGCGAGCAAGAAGAATCGAAGACGAATCATCCATCGAACGTCATGCCTCGTTCGATTTCGATTCGTGAACGAAACTTCGAGCTCTTCCAGGAACTGACTACCGGTCGAATCGCGGCCTACCCGAAAGAGAAAACGGTAGCCAGCCCCGGCCCCTACCTACTTAAAATTAACATTCACACACACCAAGAAAGTAAGCTACCTACCTACCTAGTCCTATATTTAAAAAATGGCAAAAAACACAAGCACACCAACACATTCAGTCAACGATTCCCATTCAGACGCCAGGGTGCAAAAGCCTAATACCTAGAGAGCACGCCCCGGGACGCCTCCGACACCCTAACGTCGAAACCTCATACAAACACAGTTAAGGTACGTACCAGTTTCACTGAAATCGACTGACAATGGTAGTGACCTTTGCGAGATAAATCGGTAAATTGAAATAACAAACTATTTTCGAGACTCAATTGAACTACGTGTAATTCTGAATGTTACAAACGTGGTTTTTAGAAAAGCTACTCGCCAACATATTCCATGAAGATCTATGTAGCATGTCACAGATCGACAGGAATATGCGTTATTGAATTTAATTGAAAGAACCGACGCAATTCCACTGCCTAATCGCACACACACACAAGTGGAAAATACGTCGTGCACGATACACTGGCCATTGTCAGTCGCCACACAAATATATATTATTAAAACAATATTCCATGTGCCCGTTGCTCTCACCCTCCCGAGTAGCGCCTGGGCACGCGAGAGGATTCGAGCAACGAACAGGGAACCTCAATATCCTGAAAATCCTAACTAAAAGAATTCATTAGTATACGGGCTAATATTTATACAAACTAGCAAGAAGTATTTAATTGAAATTTAATGATATTTTAATTTAATAATTTAAAGAATTAATGGAAAACTTCAATCGTTAAGTAAAAAGACAGAAATATTTTAATTTACTTATTTGAAATCTTTAATAAAATATTAAAAAACCCTAGGAACATCCTTTCAACAAAGCAAAATTTCGAAACTATTGAAAGAGTACTATATTAAATGTAATGTACTCGAGAAAATAATACAAGTTAAGTTGATACGTGTATATGTTTTATCTTAAGGATCTATCCGTCGCGAATCGCCTTTTTGTACGTAAGACCCAGTGCATCTGAGCAATTCTAAATAATTTTAAAATCCGTTCTGTATTGAATTTTAAATGAATTTAAAAAATAAATAATTATCTTAAAGTTAAAACGTAAGTTTATTTCATTTCAAATATATTTAAAAAATAAATGATCATTTCGATAATAAAAAGTTAATCTTGTTATTGGTATACCAAATTACGGAAGATTTTTATCTTCTCGAAATTTGGTGACACCGTTATAGAAATTGTTTTATTAGGAAAAAAAACGCGACGTACAAAAAGACCCTACCTAGCTAGGAAACAGATTACCACCCGTGGAAACGCCTGGCGTATTCCACGGTCACTATACTCGTCAATCTCAACTACTATTCTAATCAACTATAATAATAATAAAGTTATTTCTTCACTCACTACTTGTTGGGGGGATATGAATGCTGCGTTAGAGTCCTGGAATCAAAAAATGAAACAAGATGTTAAAAAACGATTCGTACAATTCCATCAACAAGATAGTTTATTTGGAAAAATGTCTTTTCTTACTTACATTCTCACCCCCTTGAAGTCAGCGACCGTTGGCTCTGAATCTGAGCATTGATGCGTTGTATTACGTTAGTCTTACTACCCCTGTTTTCAATATATCTAAAGCGCATTATCAGCAAATTTTATTTAATTTGGTAGAGGCGAAACGAGACGGCTAGCCGACTGGGTTTCCAAGCCCATAGAATCAACCCCGGATTCTTACGCGAGGCGACACCATCCACCTGCCTGGACGTCGTAACGCCAGGACAGATGCGCCCCTTCGCTTAAAACGTGATTCCAACTCGCGAGTATACACTCCACGAGCTGGCCGCTTTAAGTATAGACCGAAGCCTAGTAACGCTGGCATTATCTGCCAGAGATGGTGCGCTGCGGTCTTTTGGCTGTGAGGTCACCCCTACTTGAAGAGTAGGTGCGGACCTCCACCGTCTCGATCAAACTTCTCTACTAATATGATATCAAATATATCCTAACCTCTAAGATAATGCAACTTTCGACACATTGAAAACAAGGTTGGCTAACGTAATAATGGAAGAGGCTCCTTTTCTCGAGTTACGGTAGCCTACAACATATAAACACGAGATATATAGAATTCGTTTAGTAACATAAAACAAACATATACAATACAATCAATAATGCATTAATATAGTTGATTCATAAAAAAATATAAAAAAAGGCCGAAAAAATTAGGTTTTAAAAGGTTATTTCAATCGAATAATAGAACAGTTTCACACTAAGCTTTTTTGCACGAGTGTAAATTAATGATAAATTATTCATTTTTCATGAATAATTCGTAACGAAAATGTTAGACAACAAAGTTTAGTTGGAAAGATATATTGGTACTCACACATTCTGTCTTCCTTGAAGAAGTCACACTCGTCGTGATGAGAAGAAGTGGTTCTACCACTTCGATTAATTACGTTAGCCTTATTTTTTTGTTTTCAATGTGTTCAAAGCGTATCAATTAAAGCAGAGGCGAAACGGGACGGCTAGCGACTGGGTTTCCAAGCCCATAGAATCGACCCCGGATTCTTACGCGAGGCGACACCATCCATCTGCCTGGACGTCGTAACGCCAGGACAGATGCGCCCCTTCGCTTAAAACGTGATTCCAACTCGCGAGTATACACTCCACGAGCTGGCCGCTTTAAGTATAGACCGAAGCCTAGTAACGCTGGCATTATCTGCCAGAGATGGTGCGCTGCGGTCTTTTGGCTGCGAGATCACCCCTACTTGAAGAGTAGGTGCGGATCTCCACCGTCCCGATCGAACTTCTCTATTAATCACAGATATTCAAATCTCTAACAAAATACAACTTTGAACACATCGACAACAAAATTGGCTAACGTAATAATCGAAAGTAGTGGTGTGATGTTGTGCGTGAACTTCCATTCTTGTTTCGACGTTCTTCGTTCTTCGATGAATTACTATAGCCTTATTACTCTTGTTTCCAATACGACTACATTACCAGCATACGATAAACGAAACGAATTTAGATATAAAGAAGTAGAGGCGAAACGAGACGGCTAGCGACTGGGTTTCCAAGCCCATAGAATCTACCCCGGATTCTTACGCGAGGCGACACCATCCACCTGCCTGGACGTCGTAACGCCAGGACAGATGCGCCCCTTCGCTCAAAACGTGATTCCAACTCGCGAGTATACACTCCACGAGCTGGCCGCTTTGAGTATAGACCGAAGCCTAGTAACGCTGGCATTATCTGCCAGAGATGGTGCGCCGCGGTCTTTAGGCTGTGAGGTCACCCCTACTTGAAGAGTAGGTGCGGACCTCCACCGTCTCGATCGGACTTCTCTACTTAGACTTGAATATCGAAATATTGGATATGAAAAATATCGCGGGAAACTACATGCTGGCAACCAAACCTAGCTAGCTCCCCATTCCCCATTTCTATCACCGAAAAAAAAAATGTAAAAAAAAGTGAAATACGCTACGAGCAAGTACACCAAAGAATTCGGAAAAAAGTGGTAACGACATTTGAGAAACAATTATCGCATGTTGGGACTCTACAGAGATGTATATCAGACCGGTCTGCGCGCTCAAAGAGGAGATTCTACAAATTCCAATGGCCGGGCACGAAGAGGACGGTGACCTAAGGCTTACGATCGTACTTCTGAGCCCATGTGGCATGGCGCATTCGGGGAGACACCATGCGACAATATCTCTACAATTACGATTATACGCGATAGGATACGAGACCAGAACCACCACCGTCCATCGGCAGGAGTCCACCTATACCCTTGTTCGGCGCCACAGTAAGCCAAAGGAATCAAAAGAATCAACCTCCGGGCTGCAAGCAGGTGATTGCTGGGTACCAACCGAAGCCAGCAATCGAAATCGAATGTACCGGGTAGAAGAGCGGGTACATATACATCTAGTGTTGAGTCACATTACCAACATTCCGATAAAATGACTATTCCCAAATACCGACCAAATAATTTAAACGAATTCTAATTATCGCATGACATTGACCTCCAAATGTGGAACCTCGACTGATATAGGCGCTTTGGGGTATGACCGGCGTAATAGCCGCGGTCTGGTTTGTGCAGGTCTATTAGGCGGGCCATGCCTATGGAATTAGCTTACCCTCCACCAAAATGAGCTAAGCTAGCGACTAGTGGTTTTTCAGGCCACTCGGATTACTATAGTATTTACTAGATCCGTAGATCTAGATACTAGATCCGTACACTGTGGCAACATCCACCCTCTGGTCGTAGTTAACGCCAGTTGAGTGCGTTCCCTCCCTTCGCCCAGGGCAGGAGTTCCGCTTCTGGGTCAAAGGGGAGGAGCGGTTGAAAGAGGCCAGGAACGCTGGCTATGCCAGAAATGCTACCACAGCGGTCATGAGCTGCGAGGTCTCTAAACCTCCACTTAGCTAATTTTGGCTCGTCTATTTTAGACAGGAGGTATGAAATAGCTATGGCAAAGTCGAGTAGCCAAGTCTTTTATGCGATAATTATACATGAATCTTTGTTTACAATGGATCCAGCTAGGCAAAGGATAGATGCAAGATGCATCAACCAATGCACCCTGCCCGATACAACAACGTATGCATCGGAAGCGTGACTGGTTAATCCATCTTGCATCTGTAACATCTTTATGACTCTACTCTAACGCGTATTATACCCTCGAACAAAAACAAATGACTCTACTGCTGGATCGTTTTATCCGAAGTGAAATGGAGGATCGCGCTCTAAGAGATCGTTACAATTATGTCGGCTGATAGTAATATAATAATTACGACGCGGACCTGCCGGTAAAACCTCTGAGTGTCGCAAGGGCCTCAACAATAAAGCCCACGTTGCCTAAGCACGGCCAGATTGTGTACGCCTTGTTGAGGCCCAAGACCTCGCCTAATCCTCTAGCAAGGTCGAGCTGTACCATCGCCAGCTCTCCGATCTACCCGACAGAGGGGTACGCGTAAAAACTATTCTTCAAACGACTTGTAACGATCTATGATTTCCATTAAATTCAATGATTTTGACAAATCAAAGATCCATCCATTTCACTTCGTCGCACCTGCCTACAAGCTTGGCACATGTTATAACATGTATACATTTAATATTTAATCGCGGGTTGAACATATATATATATTACAACATAAATATAATATATATAATATATAAATATATTATACATACATATATAAATTATTGTATATATATATATATGTCATATTCTCGACCCGGGGTCTCGCTGGGTTTCCCCAAAAAGCCAGCGGCGGAGTAAGTATTTACACCGGGGAAAACATGTAAGGGATGCGGGAGATTGCGGCACATGACGGCAACAGCTCAGTCCCCATACCGACTGCGGCCCATAAGGACCGCAATACTAAGTACCGGAGACTGCATGTTACCCCCATGGGTCACAGAGTATCTCGAGCGAGGCATTGCGGCACATGACGGCAACAGTTCAGTCCCCATACCGACTGCGGCCCATAAGGACCGCAATACTAAGTACCGGAGACTGCATGTTACCCCCATGGGTCACAGTACCTCGAATTCCAGACAATTTTCGATATCAACGAATGAAGCCAAACGCATATCGGCGAGTGACCTCAATCGGTTATCAGCAAACCCCAATAATGTAAATACATACCATCCACGCACAAATTCCTTTAAAGACATCCATAAAAAGGAAATACCCGAGAAGCGGGTGGAAATAAACAAACAAAGCCAAGCAATCAAACTCTAATGATAATTTTAAATGTTCCCGAACCCTAACGATAAACTCTGAACGTATCCTAATCTCTACGATATGGAAACAAGAGTAATAGGCTATAGTAACAATGGAAGTGATGTATAGATGAAGACCTGTTGAACACAAAATACAAATTCAATTGATCTCTATCAAGTGATAAGCGAGGAATAAATCAAAATTTCATATAAATTGTGCAAGTAATCAGGGGCAGTTATGTCAGGGTGAAGTGTGGCATTTCATTTATCGCAACACTAAAAGGCAGGATTTTCTACCGTTTGCATATCGGAAAACATTCATATTAGATCGATACGAATCTCTAATTCTTACTGTATCACGCGAGCAGGGAAATATACTTCGCGGTCCCTACTATTATTACAAATTCGAACATTGCAAAATCAGTTTTCCATGGTGCAACGAACACTGAATTCCATCGACAAAATTACTGCGCGGTCCCTACGTAAAGATACCCCGTCTTTTACCTTGCGGGCCGACGAGGCGTTCGATACGCTATACATACACAAAGTGTATGTCTTCTAACCCGATCGGACCACTACGTTAAAAAAATACATGCTTTGTAAAACGCAGTGGTAGGTTCTTAGCATTTAGCGCTCACACACCATCAAATGGCTAAGGCACACGTCGCTACGTTCAGGTGAAGCTACAGTGATTTCCGCCATCGTAAGGCACGTCAACACCATGGCTCGCATCGCATTAGATACTAATACAATGGTCACCATGGCATTGTCGTGCGTACCACCACAGGTGACGTCACTTAATACGTCTTCTTTTTGTGTATGGTACTGTCATACGAAAACGGATATACATGTTCCATTGCTGGAACGGCAAACGAATCGTGTGTTAGGGCACACCGCGCGGAATCGAACGTAGCAACGTGCACCGTGATTTTGCGCTAACTGCGATCTTTGAACGTACCAATACGTTTCTTTTCTCGACGTGTAGCGGTCCGGTGGACACATGCTCCACATTTCGACGGTAGCAAAAACTTTAAACTTGAAATACAGAACTCGAGCAATATTACTCGAAAATCTAAACAACAAAATCTTTAGAATTCAATGTTCGTATGCATTCTTGCGCAACTAATTCTGCAATGTCAAACATTTACTTTTATATACGCGGTCGCGAGTATAACCATTAAATATCAGGTTTTACGTTTTCCAATATGCAAGAAAATAATCCCGCCTTAATACAACGCGTTGGTATTTTTCGCAACACTAAGACAATCGCGATATCAAATTCGCAACGCTAATTTCTCAAAAAGAAATGTTTTTATCAATTGATTCGCGAGGCATGCAGGAAGAGTAACAAAGTCTATTGGTGAAGAGACCCGGCTCATCCACCATTTTACTTTGTCATTAACAAAAGCGGTAATTAAACAAATTCTGTTTTATTCTTTCGCAACGCTAATTCAACCCGTTGAGATTTTTCGTAACTCTATTCGAAAACGCGAATGCCTGCACCACACCGGGCAGGGTTCGTTGCAGCTCGAGCATGGGCGCCTGAAATATCGAAAATGACTCGAAATCAAACGCGATTCTTTTTTGCTGCGCGACGCTAATTCAAGGAACAATGGAATGAAAAAAAAACTACTTTCCTTATAAAAATTCTTATGAAATCTTTATATTTTAAAAATTGCCTCAAGTAACAATAAAATTGAAATGAAATGGAAATCGCGAGTATTTATTTCGCAACACTACATTCTACACAATCTAGATCGCGATTATTTTCGCAACACTAACTTTTATCCTCTGTTCAAAATTACTTAATGCAACGCGTGTTTTTTCTTCGCAACGCTAATGCAAATCGCGGATGTGCCCATCTCGGCTGATCGTTGGGGCGGCGAGGCCTGCCCATTGATGCGACTAACTACTTTTCTACAACTACTTCAAATATTTCTACTGACGAGTATAGTGACAAGGTAGTAACGATAAAACACATGCAGTTGCTGCCCTCTTGAATGACAGTTTGTCGGGCCTCTTCTTTTTCTTCGTGGTCCGCCGAACATCTGACACTCTAAACGTGCTCGCAGGGAAAACGATCGACGACTTCCGAGACGAACCACAAGTTTCGGGAGAAGCCGATCGTTCCCCTGGTGCAATCGAGCAGGTGCGCAACGTTTCGAGAACCTAATCCGCGCGCGTTTACGTTCGCATCCGCGTCCGCGAAAAGCTATGCGAGCTAGAAGAATCGAAGACAAATCATCCATCAAATGTCATGCCTCGTTCGATTTCGATTCGAGAACGATACTTCAAGCTATTCCAGGAACTGACTACCGGTCGAATCACGGTCTACCCGAAAGAGAAAACGGTAGCCAGCCCCGGCTCCTACCTACTTAAAATTAGCATTCACACCAAGAAGTCAAGTTACCTAACCCTACCTAGTCCTATATTTAAAAAATGGCAAAAAATACAAGCACACCAACACATTCACTCAACGATTCCCATTCAGACGCCAGGGTGCAAAAGCCTAATACCTAGAGAGCACGTCCCGGGACGCCTCCGACACCCTAACGTCGAAACCTCATACAAACACAGTTAAGGTACGTACCAGTTTCACTGAAATCGACTGACAATGGTAGTGACCTTTGCGAGATAAATCGGTAAATTGAAATAACAAACTATTTTCGAGACTCAATTGAACTACGTGTAATTCTGAATGTTACAAACGTGGTTTTTAGAAAATCTACTCGCCAACATATTCCATGAAGATCTATGTAGCATGTCACAGATCGACAGGAATATGCGTTATTGAATTTAATTGAAAGAACCGACGCAATTCCACTGCCTAATCGCACACACACACACAAGTGGAAAATACGTCGTGCACGATACACTGGCCATTGTCAGTCGCCACACAAATATATATTATTAAAACAATATTCCATGTGCCCGTTGCTCTCACCCTCCCGAGTAGCACCTGGGCACGCGAGAGGATTTGAGCAACGAACAGGGAACCTCAATATCCTGAAAATCCTAACTAAAAGAATTCATTAGTATACGGGCTAATATTTATACAAACTTGCAAAAAAAATTGAATCGAAATTTAAAGGTATTTGAAGATCATTAATCATTCAAAGAATTAATAGAAAACATTAATCGTTAAGCAAAAAGACAAAGATTTTAATTAATTTTATTTAATGATTTGAAATTTTTAATAAAATATTAAAGAACCCTCGGTCGATCCTTTCAACAAAGCAAAGTTTCGAAACTATTGAAAGAGTACTATACTAAATGTAATGTACTCGAGAAAATAATCCAAGTTAAATTGATATGTGTATATGCTTTGTCTCGAGGATCTATCCGTCGCGAATCGTCTTTTTGTACGCAAGAGACCCAGTGCTTCTGAGCAATTCGAAATAATTTTAAGAAACGATCTGTATTGAATTTTAAATGAATTTAAAAAATCAATAATTATCTTAAAGTTAAACAGCAACTTTATTTCATTTCAAATATATTTCAAAGATAAATAATTATTTTGATAATAAAAAGTTACTCTTGTTATTGGTATACCAAATTACGGAAGATTTTTATCTTCCCGAAATTTGGTGACACCGTTATAGAAATTATTTTATTAAGAAAAAAAAAACGCGACGTACAAAAAGACCCTACCTACCTAGGAAACATATTACTACCCGTGGAAAACGCCTGGCGTTTTCCACGGTCACTATACTCGTAAAAAAATCAACTACTAATCAATTATAGTAATAAAAAAGACAGTTGTTTGTGCACTTACTACTTGTTGGGGGGATGCGAAAGCTGCGTTAAGAATCGTTCTGGAATCGTTCTGGAATCGTTCTGGAATCAAAAAAAGGAACAAGATGTTAAAAAATGGTTCGTACAATTCCATCAATAAGATAGTTTAATTGGAAATATATGTCTTTTGATACTTACATTCTCTCCCCCTTGAAGACAGCACTACGATGCGTTGTATTACGTTAGTCTTACTGCCCTTGTTTTCAATATATTCAAAGTGCATTATGAACAAATTTTATATAATTCGGTAGAGGCGAAACGAGACGGCTAGCGACTGGGTTTCCAAGCCCACAGAATCAACCCCGGATTCAAACGCGAGGCAACACCATCCACCTGCCTGGACGTCGTAACGCCAGGACAGATGCGCCCCTTCGCTTAAAACGTGATTCCAACTCGCGAGTATACACTCCACGAGCTGGCCGCTTTAAGTATAGACCGAGGCCTAGTAACGCTGGCATTATCTGCCAGAGATGGTGCGCCGCGGTCTTTAAGCTGCGAGGTCACCCCTACTTGAAGAGTAGGTGCGGACCTCCACCGTCTCGATCGGACTTCTCTACTATATGCAACTTTTAAAAATATCGAACACAAGGGTGGCTAACGTAATATTAAATGTTCTTTTCCTCGAGTTAAGATAGCCTGTAAAATATAAATATGAGATATATAGATTAAAATTCGTTTAGAAACATACGACAAATATATAAAATGCAAATGAATCAACAAATAATTCACGTAATTGACTCATAAAAAAAATATTAAAGAAAAGGTCGAACCGCGATTAAATAGTACGTTGGAAACTACTGTCATTTGAATTAAATAATCGAAAAACTTCACTGTCAGCTCTAAATTTGCTCGAAACGCGACCAGTGTGCATTGTTATTCGTGACGTTAATTTAATAAATATTATATTATGTAAAGCTCCCGTGCACTTGAATTTTTATACGCAACTCTATGTTAATTTTACATTAGTCCATGAAAAAAAATATTAGGAAAGAATAACAGATTTGAAAAATAGCAAATTTAAAAAAAAGCACATTTGGAAATAGCACAATTGAAAAATACCATATTAAAAAAAGCACATTTGAAAGATACCATATTTGAAAAATAGCATATTTGAGAAATACCACGTTTGGAAAATAATATATTTGAAAAATAACACGATTGAAATATAATATAAAATGTTCAATAACTAAGTTTAATTAGTAACATTTACTGCTGGTACTCACATATCCTCTCCTACTCGAAGAAATCGTATCTCGAACTTGGCTATCGATATATCGCATTGGTATCGAAGCCTATTTTTCCCCTCAGGTTCTGTAACATAAAGAACAAATTCGTTTAATTTCAATCGACCAGCCGTCAAAGAATACCTCCGAATTAATAGAAAATAAATAGTCCAAGTTGAATACAAAGTCAAAATTAAACAAACTTGATTCATCGTCAGGACGCAACAGTAAATTATCGCGAGAAGGCAACACGATTCGAGAATAAATTGGAATTAAATAAATTAAAAATTACAAATAAATAATTCTCTTGAGCACGGTATTAATTTTAATAAAAATTACGATAAATAATCTTGACTTCTAGCGAATGATAAAATATAGAAACGGTACGTACCATGTAAAGGTCCTTGTCTTGCGTCGTAATATATCCTTTATATGTGTCACTGATAACCGACGCGGTCGACAAGGACGAGGGTGGTTCGGAGATACACGTCACACACAACCACTCACTTTCACTTTCGTTATCAAACTGAAGTCGCGGCCGCGAGGGTAAGAGTGGCGGTGGGGGACCGAAGGCCCGAATATTGGGGGCTTCCCGGAAAATCGGCGACGCGTCAAAAGTGGGATCGGCGCAAAGGGTAGGGGCGTCGATTGTTACGTGACAAAGGCAGGTTCTTACCTGTTTACGAGGGTCGCTGTGCCGCCTTTTTTTTATTTTAGATGCTATTTCCCATTTAAATCAAGGTTCTCACTTGTCGCCCATAAATTTACACTGTGACATATTGACTGTTTTTCCGCAAATTGTTCGCAAGTATACACTAATTTATATTTAACTTATTCGCAATAATTTCCGGCCTACATTCTCTCTTATAGCCGCCTTGCCATCTTGCCGACTCTGTGTAACCACACGCACATAGAAAAAACCCATATACACAGGCTCACAAAGCTATTCGAACGCCTTTGAAAGCTGTGTAACTTTTTTTAAATTGATCAAAACGACCAGACCTTTCTCGAGCAATTCGAAGAATTGGTTTACCGAATGACGTGCAAAAACGATTTTGATTGCTTGGAGTTATAAAAGCAAACAAAAGGGCACTTTCTAAAACTTTTCTATTTGAGCCTACAATGAAAATTTAAAATATATGTTTTGTAGATCTATGTTGTACACATGTTGAAAATTTTCTCGAAATCGGTTGATACAGTAAAAATGTATTGTTTATAGTATATTGTATCGCGCGACGCGAAACCGATTCACCTTCTCGCCGACGAGAATTTCCTTAGTGATCTTCTGCACCGACGAAATACCGTAGTTGGCCTTCTGTTTCTTACTCCAGCCAAAATCTATTCTAGAGGGCGGTAGAAGACACCGTATTTTTCGTGAGACACGTTCTCCCGTAAGGCTGGCTAAGTATATCTCGTCGGTGTCTATAGCAGTGGATCATGGAGCTGGAAAGGTGAATAGTGCTACCACCTGGACGCGGACCCGCGAAACTGCAATCACTGGAGGATCGGTCGAATAAAGCGTAATCCGTATCATCTACAGAAACGGGTAAAAAAGCAGCTTTTGATAATTATGCAAAATAGGGGAACAGTCTCTGACGACCTTGAAATGTGCTGCCATTCGGTCGACATTCCCAAGATTTTTTCCTTATACATCTTACTGCGCCAACATCACTGTGGCATTGTGATTTTTTTTTTTTATTTACAATGATCAACTTTTTCACCTTCAATAATTTCTACAAAGTAAAAATAAAATATTTATTATATGCTTACACTTTTATAATGTTCCAATACTATTTACTGATCCACCTAATCCACGCACAGAAAAAATTCTCCGAGCGTCGACCTTGACGAGATGCGTCCGCCAACTTTCACGTCTGGCACGCGTTTGAATAATGTACAAGAAAAGAACAAGAACGCGTCGTTTTATATAAACATTCGTATTATTATGTTACAGTTTGTCACGTTTTTCGCATCGATAAAGTCAACGCCGGCTTACAAGTACACATTTTGGTAAGAGTCATTCGGTAATCGAGCTCACATTCAATGCTCGTGCTCACATGTTCAGATGCAAGTTCTGAGCGGCGTCGTCGGTGTCGTCTGTGTTTATATCTCGTCGGTGCTGTGGTTCTGTTCCATGCCAAGCTGCTCGGTTCTGTTCCATGCTAAGGCTGAGCAGATGTCAGCACTACATCGGGAACGCCGAGAACCCGTGGTGAGCACTCTCCTATCCTCTCTGGGGGGGTGTCCCACTTGGTCGCCGTTCGTTTGGACGCGTCCCGATTGGACGGTCCCGATTGAACGCCAAGCCGATTGGACGCCGTGAATTGGACACATTTACAGAATTTTAAAATCGCTGTATCTCCTAAACCGTGTGCCCTAGACAAAAAATAACGAAATTTTTGCCCTTTGCCCTCCCCAAATTCATTTTCGCCTCGCCAAGTCGTGATTAATTTCGTGAAAAAAAGGGTTAGGGTTAGGGTTAGGAACCGCGTCCAAAAGGAACGCGTCCAATCGGCCTGGCGTCCAAAAGGAACGCGTCCAATCGGGACCGTCCAATCGGGACGCGTCCAAACGAACGGCGTCCAAGTGGGCATCACTCCCTCTCTGGGAGTAGACTCTATTCCTACCTTGTCTGTGGTATAAGAGTAGACCAATCACCATAGTGTTTGTGCTGTGATCTAGTTCTAGTTCACCAATTGGTTGGTTTATACGAGTAGAGGACGCAAAAAGAACCGCTGATTTTTAGCGATGTCGGTATTTCAGATCGTGCGACACGAAACCCTGTATGGTGATTGGTCTACTTTTATCCCTCGTCTGTGGTACGACCAATCGCAAAATAATATATACTTAACACCGATCAGTCCCATACTCCTTCCATGTTGGTTGCAGGTCTGATACTTTCCTGCTTCTATGTCGACTCTGGTGACTTCTTCTAGCAGCGGCCAATACAACAGTAGATGTGGGGTAAATATATGTAATTTGCATTTTGTCGGCATTTAGATACAATGTAATCTATAATATTTCAAATAAGGCCGCGTATCTAGTATCTTCTTCATCTATATTTTAAACATAACCAACTTAGATATGAAAAATAGAAAGTGGGGGTAGATCTGTTGTTCCTAATCAAATAAATATTGTGTGATTGTAAGAGAAAAATTAATAAAAACAGTTTCAGGCCTACACTAGCTAAAAATTTGTTTCAAAATGGGTACCGTAGAATACGGTTTTCCGATGATAGGAGGTCTAATGCCAGTAAGTAATAAGAAATTACGAATTATTCTGAAAGGTGTTTTTAATTCTAGAAAAGTGTTTTTAATGTACAGTTGTAAGAAATGATACTTTTTTTCTGATACTCGTATTTTTAGCAAATTCAAGCACTTATAGCACCACCTGTATCAGAGGATTCAAAGGCAGCAAAAAATAAGAAGGACAAAGAAGAAAAAAAACACCCATACTTTAAAAGACGTGGACGAGGTCATAATCACGATATCTGCGATGCTTGTAGAGATGGAGGAGAACTTATATGTTGTGATAAATGCCCTGCATCGTATCATTTACAATGCCAGTGAGTTTAAGGCTTTTCCGAATAACAAACAAGTCATCTTAGTAGTGATATCATAGATCGTGTTACTGAATAGTGATTATACATTTATTATTCCAAAGTTCTTGGATATTTACAAATCCTGTCTTACAAACATACATGTATTTTATATACTTCAAGACGCGATCAGCTTTTAGTCTCTGATACTTTAGTGTACAACAATTAAACAAAGGATATAGCCAGATAAAATGTTCAATTGATTTTTGGTCACGCATTTCAATAGGGTAGGTTGGGGAAGTCACAAGTAAGAACCCCTACCATAAAGGTAGTTATTGAGGGAACACGATTTTAATGAAGTATGTGTGGTTCTGCTTAATTAAATATTATGAAAAAATTCATGAACATTCTATCTAATAGCCACTGTCATAATAATATAAACTTGTAATACTTATAATAACTTATAATAACATCAGCAATTTTAAGTTTCTGGAATCTTTTAAGAATCGATTTTGTGGTAAAAACGTTGGAAAGTATTCACAGTCGTGTCTGCTATTAGGTAGAAAGTTCATGAATTTTTTCATAATTTTTAATTAAACATAACAAAAGAGATAGAGCATACATACTTCATTAAAATCGCGTTCACCTAACAACTACCATTTTGATAGGGACACCGACTTCAAACTTGCCACACAGGGTTTCCTCTAGTAGATGATAATTCAAAACTTTTAGTGGAAAATTTGATAAATTTTACACTTCAGAACTACAACAATATCTGATAGCAATAGCTGAAAACCTTTCAAAGGTATGTGATCCCATTCATACTACGATACCTTTTTAGTTCTGAGGTGTAAGTATACTTACAAATTTTTAAATAAAATTTTTATTAATAAAAGAGTATAATTAAACGAAAACAAAATTTATATAAAAAAATAAAATTTATAGTTATCCGGCAGTTGATCCAGCAGACATTCCTAATGGAGAATGGTTGTGTTATGCTTGTCGGTGTGCATCAAAAAGAAATCTTTTGGACAGCAAAGGCAATGAAAAAAATAAGAAGAAATCTGCTTTGGAGGTGCTAGCGTTGGCAGCATCTCTAGTCAACCCTAGAGAATTTGAACTGCCTAAAGAATTGCAATTACCAATCATGTTTCCTGGTAGTAATAAAGTAGATTATGTATCCGGTAGAAGAGGAAAACAACAAAGTGGAAATACTAATGGTATGTATACGTTATTCCTTTACAAAAAAGATTGTTATGTATGTATTTTAAAAAATAATACCTTTTTCATTAGCAGGAAGAAATCATTGCTTAGACAGTAATTTAATGGTACCTTTACCAGCACGTTTGTGCTTTGAATGTGGACGTAGTTGCAGAAAAGCACCGTTAATTGCATGCGATTACTGTCCATTGTATTTTCATCAAGATTGCTTGGATCCTCCACTTACAGCATTTCCTATTGGTAGATGGATGTGCCCTAATCACCCAAATCACTTCATAGACCAAAATTTATTGACATCTTGCAGGGTAACAGAACGTATTAAACTTTGGGATAAATATGCCAATCAACGTATAGATCAACATGCTGTAAAACTGGATTTTTTGCGTAAAGCACGCACAACAAACCCACTTTTTCGTACAAAAGTTAGGTTAGAAGGGCGAACGAGAGTAAAAGTTCCATGTTCTGTGAAATTCCAATATGAGCATCCACCAGAATTAGATCCTATACGATTTTATCATGATACTGTTATGCGATCTGTAAATAAAAACACTAAAAAGCAAAGTACAGAAAGTAATGATTGCAGAACTCCTAAAGTAGAATACACAGAAATTAAGAAATTAGAAGAGCAGATGGAGATAGAAAATGATGTTGAACTGAACAATGACGTAAAGGAGGAAAATAA
The DNA here is from genome assembly GCA_913789895.3 of Seladonia tumulorum. Lineage (NCBI taxonomy): Eukaryota > Metazoa > Arthropoda > Insecta > Hymenoptera > Halictidae > Seladonia > Seladonia tumulorum. The sequence goes on from OU565276.1 coordinate 4,057,307, forward strand.
TAAGGACGAAATAAGTAATGAATCAAATTGTAAAGAAAAAGTAGAAGAAAATATAAATGAAAATAATTGTACAGATGATGGTAGTGTTGAATATTGTGCAAAACATTTTGGTTATGACATAAAAGAAGGTGTACAGTTACTTGAAAGACCAGTATTGGAAGCATTAGCATTACAACGATTAGAACAAATACTTGACACAGATGGAGAAAATTACCACTCTATCAATTGTCGTATGATGGCAAGAGCAGCTCTGTTTTCTTTAAATCATAAACCTAAACCACCATTTTTTATGATTCATAAAACATTAACTATAGGAAGTGGCCCAAACTGTGATTTAGTTTTATCCAATTATGGTAATTGCAGCTTTATATCTTCAAAGCATGCAATTATTTTCTTTGACGAGGTAATAATATTTAAAAAGTATTAAACGAATTTTATGCTAAAATTACACATTTAAGACAAATTTCAAATATGTGTAATATAATTATAATCATTTTCACGTTTTTACTTACAGAGTACAAAACGTTATGAACTATTAAACTATAGCGAATACGGAACTTTAGTTGATAACGTACTTTATTCTTGTAATTATAGCGACGTAACTAAAGAACAAGTGAAAGAAGAAATTGACGAGAAAATACAACTGGTAACAAAAGAACAGAAAACAACAGATGCGGTAAAAGCTATAATAAAAGAAAAAGTATTACATTCTCAAGAACAAATAGAAAGAAAAAGAGTATTATGTAAATGCAATTTAACGAAATATGGAACAAGAAATACGGATCATTTAGAAGAAGGTTGGGAAGGAAGTGCTATTGTCGCTCATGGTTCAACGTTATCTTTTGGATGTCTATTATTCGTATTTAATACGATGAATGCACATTTGGAGCGGTGAAACGCGCATTGTAAATGTTCCATCATTTTAATGTCCAAATATTTTCTTATGCTAAATACAATTAAATTAATGAAAGAAATTTGTTTAATTTATTCCTACTTTCCCGTAGATACTAAGAAATTAATTAAAAAGGAGCATTTTATAAAAATAATTTATTAAATAGAATTATTTTACAGATTATCATCTGCATCATCATTCTCAGGCTCATCAAAATCTCTAATTTTAACATCAGCATCTTCTCCATACTGAATAATATTATCAATAGTTAATTTAATATCCGCCATGCTTTCTTCATCTTTTATGTTTAATGGATAAAAACGCACAAGACTGTAGTCTTCTATAAGTCTTCCTATAGCCTCTGTGAGATTTCTATATTTTTCATTCCAAGAATCTTTTTCCATATCCGTTAATAAACTGTGTGGGTCAGGTTCTAGGTATTTATCTAATTGTTTTCGTGCAGTTTTAGATAATAAATCCATTTTACTAAGGATATTAATATGTGGCAGTTCTAAATTAATCATTACGCTAAGAGCAGCCATTGTACCAGATAAAAATTTTGATCCATCAACCATAAACTGACTATCCACTAAAAAAATTCCACATATACGAAAATTGAGATTTTGTAATACTGTTATTAATTGGCGAATAACTGTCATATGTGTATATAATTCTATTTGACCAGGACAATCAAAAATAATATAGTCATCGTCCACATCACCTAATTTTTCTTCTAACCATGATGAATTCTCCAACAAGTATCTACAAACAATATTTTGAAATAAATACAATCTTCATAGTATTTATGACAATGAAATGTTAATTTATGAACTTACTCCATACAAAATACAAGACCACCATTTGGTCCAAATCGTAATTCATCATCCTCCATAGCATCATCCAGTTGAATTAATTCCCTTATATCAACTAGAGGTTCATAATCAAAATATTCAGCTGCAGGATCTAAGTTTACTATTTCAATCACTTTTCCTTCATTGGCTGCATGTTGTTGCATGGCAGTACAGTATGTAGACTGTTAAAAAATATTTATTATCATATTGTCAAATGTTTTTAAATGTCAAATGTATGTTTCATTACAATATTACTACTATTAATTGATTTAAACATTTTTTATTTCGTTTCTATATTTAGTAATTATTTACGCACATGTAATTTTCAGTTATGTATTTAAATATAAAAAGAAAAAAATACCTTTCCACTGCCAGCTGGTCCCATTATAAGTTGTGCATATCTCATTTTTAATTGTTTGTTATTAATCAAATGTAATACAAGTCAAATAAAACGCACTTGCAAGTGTTAATTGTATTTTCATTTCACCATGTGCAATTCGATGTTGTCAAACCTGATAACGTTGAGTGAGGTAAGGTTAGTTTAGTTAGGTTAGGTTCACCACATTTAATATGTAAATACACACCGTATACATAAATTATATCAGATATACACTGAAGACAGAGAGTATTTCAACAATATCCATAATTGAAGGTAAAATGAAAGAGAAAATATATAAAAACTATATTATCTAATTGTAATCATGCATTGTTCATCGAAAATTATATTATTAGAAATAATAAGGAAGAAAAAGCCAGGTTTCATAGGAATAAAAATCATTTCTTTTTTGGAATAAGCGTGTAAAAAAATATATTTAATATTCTAATAAGTGTACAATGTTTATTTAAAACAAACAAAAAAAAAGAAATTGCATCAAAATACACATTGTTGCTTAACTTATTATTCGAACATACATAAATATAAATACATGTAATCAATACATTTATCATAATTGTGTGTGAACTAAAATGTATAAACTTCTATAACTATTATGAAAAAAAAGATTTTTATCTTTTACAAAATTCTCTGTCTGCTTTTTTATGCAAACTTTTTTATATGGCTCAATAAATTCTGATACATATTGAATGAAGAAACGTATAATCTTCAATAACAATATGTAAACTTAAGTTGTTTTAAAGTAATCATCTGTACTTGTTGTATATATGTGACCCTCAGAAACTAAGAAATCTAATATATTATCTATCTGTGACAAAATTCTTTTTGGTACTTGGCTTTTAATTTCAGATCTTTCAATGCCAGATTCAGTGTTATTTTGTGCATGAATAATGTTATAAACTAAAGTTTGATCTGCTGTCATTCCGTAATAAGGTGAATCTTCACTAGGTACATTATTTGCTGTACGAACCTCAATGCCCTTCTTAGCCATTGCTTCCGCTTTTAATGTAGCATAAGTAACCTCGAGAATATGATTTGTTAACTCATTTAAGTCTTGTAGCGGCCACATGCGCAAAATAAGAACATGTCGTTTATCATTTTGTTCTCGAAGTAAACCGACAATGCGAACGTAAGTATTCATCTGCATAGTCATATCTGATGCTTTTTTATCCGCTTCTAACCATTTAAGCGCTATTATTGTACCTAAATTATATTATATTATGTATATAAATAAAACAATACATATAATATCAATAAAACAAACAGAAAATGTAAAAGTTAAAAAGTTATCAAATCGAACCTGTTTGATCTTCAACATCGTAAGATATCTTTGTCGCAGTTTCTTCAACATTTCGTACTATCCCAAGAAACGTAAACATACGCGCAGGAATACCCCAAAATCTTGTTTCTTCAATAGAAGACGTAGCAAGCAAATGTCCTATCATAACAGGGACAATAGTTTGTATTCTTCGCAATTTTGTATCATCCTGCCCATCTTTTCGACTATTGTCTAAAAAGCCACCTTCAAACTTTGCACTAGTATCTAAATTTGATGACCACATGATTACTTTTCGTTAAGTTAATTTCGATTTTCAGAAGCTAACAGAATTGTTAAGTATTTGTCCTACACGAAACGATGTAATGTAATAAAGTCAGATGGATTGATAGGTACACAAAATCAAACAGAATTTGGGCGCGAATTTATAATCATAAATTGGTTTTGACATGGAATATTTTTATAAAAGAGTAACTACATATAGAATTTAAATGTTGCTCTTATGTGGCTCCCCATAGTGATTGAGATTGAGACTGAGATTTTTAGAGTTATTTACATATTTCAAGGTGGCAATAATAACTTTGATATACGTGGAAAATTGTATAAACTATTCTATATTATGTAGAATTTATTCTGAGCAATTGTCGAAACGCGAAAATTAGTATCAGAAAGAGACTAGAATTACAGTTTTGTGAAAAAAAGTTTTCTTGTGATTGAATAACAAAAGTTTGAAGTGTTTCATGAAAACAAATTCTAAGTTTAATAATTTTATGGAAGAAAAACATAAGATTAAAATTTGTTTTGCAATTGAATTTTGGGTTTCACATAAATAAGACTAAAATTAAGACTACTTCATTCATTTGATTTATAAATTCATACAGGATATATTAAAAATATATTTTGTGTACATATATTTACAATTGTATAACATTTCTTTTGAACAATTAATTTTAAAATTAAAGATATTTGTAGTTACAATTTCAGATTTCACATATGATCATGACATGAGTCACGTATATAACTCATTGTAAATCTGCCTTATGATATCAAAATGCACTTGACGAAGGAATGTTTGCTCTTTCGGTTTGTTGATTTAAAATTACCATAAAAAGTATCATGGCGTCTAAAGCCGCCAAAGCTGTGGAAAGTATTGTTAACGAACGTCGATTACGTCGGATATATGGCAAGTGTGCTATTTATATTTTTGACATTAATAAAATGTTTCGATTTTTCAAGCTTCATAAATATTTACTGGAAATATTGAACCGGTGATGAGGTTATGTAACATCATTGTATTACGCATTTCAGATTGGTTGGATAATGGAAACAATAAGAAAGCTCTGCAAGAGGCCGATAAGGTGCTTAAGAAGCAGCCAAGTAATCAATGTGCCGAAATGCTCAAAGCTTTGGCCTTGTTACGATTGGGTAAAGAAAATGAGTGTCAAGTTATTATGGATAAAGTACGCTCAAAAATACCCTGTGAGGATTCTACTCTACAGGTTATGAGCATTTGTTACAGAGAAATACATCAACGTAAGCTTGATTAGTTTTCAGAACATGGAGTTTATAAAAATATATTATTAAAGTATAACTTTAGATATGGTTGTTTGTAGCAAACAAAATTAGTGAAGTATACGAGGCTGCAACTAAAGCAGATCCAAATAATGAGGAATTATTAACACATCTTTTTATGTCGTATGTACGTCTTGGAGATTACACGAAACAACGACTAACAGCGCTTGATTTATACAAACTAAAACCAAAAAATCCTTATTATTTTTGGGCTGTGATGAGCATAGTTATGCAGGCCATACATGCAGAAGAGAAATTAGCAAAGACAGTTATTTTACCTTTAGCAGAGAGAATGGTTTGTAAATTATATTTAAATTAATAAATTCTTGCAATAAATAAGTTACTAATTAAAGTTTTAATAATTAATTAATTTGATAATAAGGTGATGAAGATAATTGAAGAGGGTAAAATGGAAGCAGAACAAGAAGTCCAACTGTATTTAATGATATTGGAGCTTCAAGGCAAAAGCGAAGAAATGTTAAATGTTTTATCTGGGCCTTTAGCTGTGCATCTTTCACCTATTTCTCAAGCGAAAGCAGCTCTTTTGTTGAAGTTGGAACGTTTTCCTGAAGCAGCAAATGCATATAAAGAACTTATCAATGAAAAGTGAGTACAATATATTGTTACAGTTTCTATACATAATACTCTGGTATTATATATTGTATTTGTATATTATGAGTAGTACAGACAATTGGGTATATTATAAAGATTATCTTTCTGCGGCTTTGAAATTTCAAAAACCTGAAGAATGTTTAGAATTCTTTGATAAGATTATAACTACATCAGAGAAAAAAGTCAGGTCTCCATACTTGGCTAAGTTCGAATTATTCAAACGCACTCAAAGTAAAGGAACCGTTGAGAACACTACTGAACCAATGAATATAATGCATCAGTATTTCTCACAGTTTGGAGAAAAACAATGTGTAGTTGAAGATTTACGACTGTACTTAAATTTGTTACCACAAGCAAGCAAGTTGGAATTGCTTCAAAAAGTAAGTAGTAAAATAACTGGGGTATGTTACTTTTCGACGTTTGTTTCTATTTGCAATATATTACTTAAAATACTTTCACTCTTTTAGATAGAGAAGGATGTAGGTGTTAAACCAGACGAATTTCCAGTAACTGTGCAGCAAATGCAAAGACATATTCATTTAGAACAGCTACGTCGTATCTGTGGTTTGCATCATTTCCCTAACATATGCGTAGATGAACAAAACCAACTAGTAGAACGATTATGTAAATTATACGAAAAGGGTAATGAGTTGTGTCCAATTCAAGAAAGATTACCAACAGATTTTTGCCCTGCGGATTCTTACATACTTTTAGCTACACATTTACTGCATGAACTGTGGAGCAATACTGATGAAGCATCTTACCTCTACAGGTGATAATATTTCCAATAAAATTTATTTAGACAAGTTACTATTTACATAATAAAACTAAAAAATACTTTTGTAGAGCCATGTCAATATTAGAGCGCGGTTTATTATCAAGTCCTGCAAATTTTCACATAAAAATTTTACTTGTGCGAATATATTTGGAGGCTGGATTAGTAGGTGCAGCAGACCATATTTTTACGTTATTAGATGTTAAACATATTCAATTAGACTCTTTGGGCCATTTACTTGCTCCACTGCTAGCTCCGCTTGGCCATCTTTTCTTGGCTTCTGCAAATTTAGAGATTTCCAATAAGTTTTTCGTCGCAAACTGCAAAGATGTATGTATTAATGTAACATATAATTTTGAAAATCAAGGAACTCTTTCCAAACCTAGTTTATAATGTTATGTATTAATCCCAATATGTAACCAGAGTGCAGATCACCTAACGTTCGCCTATAAATATGGAAGTTTTGTAAAAATCCAAGAATTTGTGGAGTTGCGGGAGCGTTTAGAAAATTCCTTCCATTTTGTTATGACTACAATGGATAAAATGCTCTTGGAATTAAGTTGGTGTGACAGCCCTACATCGCTGTTCTCTACTATAAATAGTATGCATATTCAGCCTGAGGAAGATTCAGTACGTTTGAATGCCTTGCGGGATAATCGCGATTTGAAGGTAATAATAGTGATTATAATATATAATATTTTGTGATGGAAACCATTTCAATGGGTTACTACGTTTTATGTGATCAGGTTGTTTGCGGATGGGAACCATTGACAGAAAATGAAGTAGATCCGACGATGCAAAACGAAACACGCGAATGTATGTTAAGACTACTTGTGGCAAGGAATTTAATACTGAAAATTTTAGCAGCAACTGCATCACCAAATCCTTCATTGCTTTTAAGTCGGCTATCTAGTGAATTGAAACAGCTAGATAGTGAGCAAATACCTTTGACTTTGCAAGCTTTCGAGTCAGAAGGAAAGAAGAATAGAGCGTGTAAAATATTGGTTCCTATGGATGCGGTGGAAAGGTTACGAGAAGCTCATTATTCTGGGCAGTTGAAGACGATCGCTCTGTTGGCGGAATCGCTATCTCAAACAGGTTATCCCGACTTTGAATGTATAAAAATGCTTCGGGCGTCTCCATGCTTGAAGACAATGGATATTCCTAAAAAAGAAATTCCAGTATCCTTTAAGCATTTTCTGTTGAGAGCATCCACGTGTAGCGAATCTCTTGCAATTATTAGTGCCATATGTACTATGTATGCAACTCGATTACAACCTCAATCTTCGAAGAAGAAAAGTAAAAAATTAATTAAGGAAATAGAATCGCTTTCAATGAACGATAACGATAATGTAAGACTGCTCATCGAAGTTTCATACTAAATACTCATATTGTTTTTAAATATTACTAATTTAAACTTTCTTTATACGATTCCAGAGTTGGAAAGACACTTCAGATTTACTTGCAGAAATGATTCAGAATTTAGACTCGGTGCTTACTGAATTTGAAAAGTATCAACTAAATACGGGACTGAATGATAGTGATGATGATGTGCGTGCAACGATAATAAGATACGGACAAGCTAGTCTTGGACAAAGCTGTGGACCTCTGAAATCTCGAACACAAATCACTCTGAAACTGTTGAATAGTTTAAAGAACTGAAAATGTACGAAAATTCTTATACAAAGAATATCCATCCAACTATTTACTGATTTTTAAAATTAATTCATTTATTGTGTACATTATTTTTATTTAGTCCTAACCAATTATAAATACCAACAGAACCGTTTATTACAAATTAAAATCTTTATGTAACTTCAATCGCAACAAATCTGTGAACTTTGGTAATTTGGAGACTTCTTTGTTAAATAGTTATGTTCTTTTTATAGATAATTTCAACAACTACTACAAAATTATGTTTCAAAATAGTTGTGGAAACTTCGTCTCTGTAAAGCGCAAGATGAATACATGTTTTATTACTTTGTAGCAAACTATGATGTTGAAAACACAATTTAAAGACAAAGCATTTCTTATATGTTTTTCGGATATTTTCGTCTGTATATATTTTGAAATTAGTTTATAAATTCTAACATATTTTAAATGTTGTTACAGATCCATTTAAAATGCAAATTCTTATAATTGACTCAAATTTTTCGTTCTGGAAGCAATAGATATCTGTCTAAAAAATGTGTATAAATCATAAATAAAATGTATCAGAAATAGTAACACAGAATTAATTTAAAGAAAAATATTATTTTTAGTTGTTTTATGACAAAGCTACTTATTTGTACTTTGCCTTCTACACTGTACATTAATAAATTTATTACTTGTTAATCATGTAATTTAAATAATCAGTTGACTAAAATGTACGAAATTAATAAATTGAATAAATTTATATGAAACTAAATTTCATTTTTTTATTACACATTCATAGTTATCGAATATTAAGAACACCAATTATTCGAAGTAGTCAAGGAACATTGGTGTTCGCGGATAAGATCATTTTAGAATAATAGAGCAGTGATAATATCAAAAGATTCAAGATATCTTCCATCATCTGATAGCTCACGCTGAAAGTTTGTTATATAATAGCAATAACAACTCGGTGGAGAGCTTCAATTCAATTATTACAAAATATACTGGCGGCAAAAGGATAAATTGGAGTCAGAGGGGATCATATACCGCGAGATGTGCCGCTGCTGTTATACAGTATAACACAAAAGAAGTGTTGTCCCGCATAATGCGAGCCAAGCGTAAGGAGCCGCCGAAATGTTTGGAAGCCATGGAAAAACGAAGAAAAGAGGAAAATGAAAAAAGAAACGAAAAGCGAAAGAGCTCGTCAAAGAAGGCGCGAAAGCCTGTATAATCTAGAGAGTCATACCTATCTACGATGTTAACACTATTTCTGTAGGTATTGTATAATATATTTATTATAATAAATAAAGTGTTTCATGGTAAATGTTCAAGTACTTTCGTGAGTCACTGTATTTAGTTTTATATTTATTTTTTATTCAGTGGTTAGTTGCAAAAGATGCTGGAGGGTTGAGAGTAAAATTCTCGTAAATTTATTAAAATTATTATTATAATAATTAAAATAAACATTAATAAATTTAGTTGCGAATTATTTACATTAGGCTTCCTCACCGATTGTTATGACCTTAAAATATGTCAAGGTCATCATTCTGAACAACTTTTTCCTATACATGTTACCGCTTCTCCGCTTTAGTTTCCAAGATATTCGCAAAAGAGTTTCAACATCTCAGAAAGTGATCGGAGTAGGTGTGGGTTAGATTTGAAATTGTGATCGCCCATAAGGCGGCCACGGTCACAACTTCAATCAGTTGAGACACACTGTCTTGTCGGTTTATGTTGACGAACTGAAACGTGAAATGAATCGTGTCGAACGCGAACTTGGATGACCTTGACAACATATTTCAAGGTCATCAAAATCGGTGAGGAACCCCTAATGTAAATAATTACCAAAAATAAAATACGTACCATTACAATTAATATTATACTTAATTTATATTAATTAGACATTTTGTACACACGATTTACATGTCAGTTACATATTTCATATAAAACAATTAAGCTGTACGTTCTAATCCTGGTTAAAAAAATAATGAGCGTTCGGTTTCAAGACTGCCAAAAGGCGGCCCAGGTTCTTTTCCTTGCTAAAAGACGGCCGGGGTTCTGATCCAGAAAAGACGGCCCAGGTTCTGTGCCATGCTAAAGACGGCGAATCCAAAAAGTGGGATCACGAAAACCCGAGCATGAGCACTCTCCCTTCCTCTCTGCCTGTACCTCGTCTGTGCTCTCATATCCTTTCTGTTCGTAGCTGTATATATAGCTAATATCAGAGAGATATCTCTGCTAATATAGTATTTGACAAACATATGTACATATACATATGTAGCTATATCAGAGTCAGAGAGGAATTTCCTCTCTGGCTATATGTTCGACTTGTAGATATTATCATGTATTTGTTGTATGTATGCTGTTTTATAGTAAGAGATTTGTGATACAACCACAGTTATGATAAATGTCCAAGCATTACAATCTGAAGTACTTTTAATTGGATGGGCAGCTATTATGACCGACAGTGACAATATACATCTAAAGTAACATAATTAATGTTACGATGGTAAATGTTACTTATAGTAATCCATGTTTTGAGTTTATAGGAAATTTTATGTGTTCCTAATAATTTATAATCCACGTAATAATTACAGTCAACAAACTGGAGTAACCTTGATGACAGTACGGAAAATGTGCCGGGTGGATTTTTTAATGACAGTCACAATTCCGTTGGCGGAAGTAAAGGAACTGTGAAAAGAGTACAAAACAATGTTCCTGTTATGATTAAACATTTAAACAATTCTTACAGCGATTTAAAAATTTGGGGATCGTCTGTTAATGTAATCACTTTCATTGGTATTCTGCGACATATTGAAGAAGCCACTACTAAGGAAACTTACGAAATTGAAGATGAAACAGGTAATGAATGTTTATTTATTCTATTTACAGTTTAATTTAAATAAAATTATTTAATAAATACTACATAAATTAAATTTAAACATAATGTTTATATATAAACATTATTTAATATATTTTTTTTATAAATAAAGTATTTCTGTAATAATAAGGTTCTGTAAGAAGGTTTTTCATAGTTTAGTAGAGTAGTATAAAGAAAGTATAATATTCATAATTGATTGTCATATTACATATTACAGGTAGTATTACAGCTTTTCGTTGGTTGGAATCTCAAAAAACAACTGTAGCACCTATGCTTAAAGTAAATACTTATGTACGAGTGTATGGACACTTACGTGAACAAAATAATAAGAAGCATGTATTAATACTAAAAATGTGGCCTCTAGCAGATTTAAATGAATTGACTAATCACTTATTAGAAGTAACATATGTTATGTTAAAGAGTGAGAAATTAAGCAATACAAACCATGACACTACTAATGCAATGCAAACGGATGATGTCATGACAAACGATAATCTTATTGTTAGTGGTTTAACAAAAGAACAAACATTAGTTTTTAAGATTATTCATGCAGAAAATGGTAGTGAAAATGGAATTGAGAGACACGTACTTAAAAGTCGAGTACCAAAGAATATTTTATCAACCATTGATGATATAATTGATTTTCTTACAAGTGAAGGACACATATATACAACACTTACCGATGAACACTTCAAAACAACTTAATTATTAATAATACGTCCTAAATGATTTTGATTTCTATATGACTTTATCTATACGAATTAGATATGACTTTGCAAATAACACATAAACATTGTAAATAATTATGAACAGAGAAATATACCTGAAATATATTATACGAATTACAATTCTTCTCTTAATTCTTTTTTCTTTGAGCTATCATTTTTTGTTTTAATTAAATATTCTTAATAATTCGTTAAGAACAAAATTGATCTCGTCTAATTACCTAATATTTATGAATGTCGTGAAACATTTGCTAACACGTTCTATCAGTTTTTATAAATGTCTATTGAATATTTTTTAAATATTAACTATATTTCAATAATTAATTAACTGATTAATTTTTACAAATACTTTATTAAACACTGTAAAGTGTAGTACATAGTATCACAACATCTGTAGTCTATATGTATTGTATACATAGTAATTATTACATATTTAATTCACAAATATATATAGAAAAGAGCGTTTCAATTATTATGTGCTGAAATCCTGCTTATTATGTCATTTCATAAGTTGATCAACATAATTCGCTTCATTAAATTAAAGTAATTTATTAGGTAGATAAGTGTAATTATAAAAAAATAACATACGTATATTGTAGGTACAGTTTTTCAATATGCTGTATTTTGAATATTCATTTCTAGTATATGCGAACTAAGTATTCCAACAGTTTTGTTACATACTCACAGCCAACATCTAAAGTAAAAATTCGTTTTACATAATTTTTATGTTCATACATCTGTATTTAATGGTTTAAATTCTACTGGTAATAAATCATATTTAAATACAGTCGTACAGTATATACATCGAATAGCAATACATGAGAAATTATAAGTTGATGCTCCATAGTTTTATAAATGTTTTGTAGATTGTCAATAAAGACAATATTATGCCTTCCAAAAATAATTAGATTACATTTGCAAACAATATAGTTTTGTTTGCATTTTTGTAATACATAGTTTTTCTTTTTAACCGAATCATGTATTTGAAAGATATTACATTTTCACTTACAATAGTTTTCATAAAAGAAATACATGACTTTCTTTATAGTTCACATATATCTATGTGAACTTTTGGCACCTGTTTTATTTGCCATGTACAGAAATTTTTCAAACACATCTTTTCATTTTAGCTGGTGTAACTTGCACATCAATTATACATTCTTCATGTTTTAAAAATGCACATACATTTACAAATTATAATATAAAAGTTTTTTCCTGAATATCATAATACATTAAGTGTCCTGCACCCTTAAGGAAAAAGTGTTTGTTTATGTCAGCAAAATCAATTTGCTGAATCAAAAATTAAGTTCTGTGTCCAACTAACTGTTATACAAATGTTTATGTTGATGAAATTAGCGTAAAACACATTTAAGTATAACAATTGAAAATTATATTATAAATATTACCCTTAATAATGTATTAGAGAATTAACATTTTTAACAAAATGGAGTTTTGCCACGAGGATGTCAATTTATTGTCATATATTATGAATGTAAAAATTTTATATAAATATAATATTTTTGACAGAAGAAATGATTTTTGAAATCTTTTCTTATATCGTAGCGATTTTATCAATTAGTATACTCAAATGTATAACGCACACTTAGCAGATGTAAGTTGGTGTCACCATATTGTACCTGATTGAATTTAATATAAATTTGTTTGTTAATAATTGTTTCGAGCCAAAATCTCTGCAGAGTAGTAAATAACGTACCAACAAAAAACAACAAAGTTACATCAATATTTTCTTTTACATCAAGTATTCTTTTTTCTTCTTTGATAAACTTCATGAAATTCAAATTTACAGAACTTAGTACAACCAATAAATGTACATATATTTGAACATGTTACACACATACACGCACACGCACGCACATACAAGCCGATTATTTAAGAATTCAGATATTTATCGAATCTAGTCTCGATGACAATCAAGCAGCAATAAATAATTGAAAAATAAAATTGAACATATATCCATAATAAAGTGAATGTAACAGGAGTTGTATTCATTCCTATGTCAATATAGTTTAGACAAACTATATGTCGATAAAAGAATGTATTCCATAATTACTGGGAAGTATTTATACTAATATAATAAAGGCAGCTGATACTGGGAACATCTTTATAAATCTATGACAGATAGTATTGTATTAGGTATAATAATCTGCATAGACAATAAGCCTTTCAAATAAATACATTTATCAGTTGAACGTACAGTACAATATATTAAGCAATGAATGCAAGTTTGTTTACCAATATAAATTAGTCTTTACAAATGTCTCCCGACCAAACCTGGCAAGGCGACGCGTGTGTGCAGTGGTAGTAGTGGTCCCGGAATAACTTCTCCCATCACAGTTCCCAGCTGCCCCACAAAGTATTAAACATATCAAGAATCCATCTCTCGATTCTTACATATTATTTAGTGACATACTAAATACAATTATTAAAGTATCAATATTGTGTATTTGGAAAATTCTGGTTAAAGTCATTCATGAAACATTACATACAACATATAAAGAGCTAGACAATTGCGACTAAATATTTCGCATAAAAATACTACGATTAGAAAAAGTTTGTAAAACAAGGAAAAGGCTTTTTTGTAATCATAAGAATAATTTAAATTATATAAAATATAATAATAGGGTTACCATATTTTAGGGAAGATAATACAGAATATTCCACAAGAAATTAATTTTAATATCGAAACTCGTTATACCCAATATACCCTCTATCCTAATTAAAATATTACTAAGATTTCATACTTCTTAATGTTTTTGCTTATATAAATTGATGATTGATTTTTCCATTTATCATATAATTACACATTTGAAAATCCTATATTTGTTTCAACCAGAAATACAACCCTGTAATAAATTATAAATTGAAGAACGGTTTGGATTAATCCTGGACTTTTGGTAACCCTAAGTAGTAATGTTGAAACAATTTTGTTATTATATACATAAGATTTCAATTCCCAAAAATCTATATATTGCAATTTTTAAATTTATTAATGGCAATTCTTACTTTGCCCTCTCCTTGTTGTTTACTTTCAGTATATATCAATACTTACATCAAAGTTTTTGTTGTTACTATATTTTTATCTTGTCCAAAATACGGAACAATATTTTTTGAACAAAAGAAACATCAGAAAAATATACTCAACATTTATAGAAACTATATAATATAAAATAGTAATATTGTTGCGAAGACGTGAAGTTATGGCAGCTGTGAAGTTGTTTCCCCCTACGACATTCAGAAGATATTGTAAAGGTTTAAATTAAAGCCATCCCTGTGATTGAGAGAAGTCAACTTCCTTATTGAGACTGTGGTTTCTGGACACCAAGGGTGGTTGTGACCAAGACATTGAACGATAATAGAGATGTAGAATTAATTATTTCTTTATAACTAAATATTGATAAAGTTTTCGTTAAGACTTTCTATAATATATTTATAAATAAAAAATGTGTTCTCCGGCGAGAAGAAGCCAAAGCAGCCTCCGCAACAATATCGTATGACACCAAGATTGCATATGCACATACCTAGGTCATGATTCATTCACTATCAATTGAGGTATTGCTTACAAAGTACCAAAGAACATACACATACATCTTGTATCATTTTAAGAATTTTAAACTTATCTAGTAACAGGATTACATGGATCAGAAATTAAATACATTCAGAATTCATGAAAGAAACAAGATAATGTTAAACAATACAAACAATTATGGCATGATGTAAAATAAGAAGAACACTGCTTCAATATTAGAAACATAATTGCAGCCAAATCTTCAAAAATGTATACAACTCACTATCAGTAATAAAGTATACGTTAAATTCATTTTTACAAATGTGTTCTGTTTGGGGAGCTCCTTAGATGTGTATCTGGAGAAACCAAATAGAAATAAGCAATGAAAACAATGAAAGAATAAAATTAATAGCAATAATAAAACGATAAAAAATGAAAGATCTACTTATACCACTAAAAACACTCTATTACAACTGTACAAACAGTCATAAAACATTTATATCTGTAAGTATAAACTGTTTGCCGATTGCACAGTAATTTACTTAATTTAGAGAAAAACTTGATATTAAATTCAAATTTACAAGGGAACGTACCAAACCCGCGGACATAACGATTTTAATGAAATTAACATAATCTCTCACTTAACTATACCCTCAGTTAATAGAAAAATATTTGACACATGCTTTTTAACACTAGATTTACGGGACCCATCAAAATGACGGGTCCTGGTACCTCTTAATTCACAATTATAGAAATTGTAAGGATGCATGCAGAAGATATTATTCAACAAATTGCTTTCTTTGGGTATATATTGTAAAAGAAACGGCTATAAATTTGGATAGATACATTTTTGTTATTTTTATAAAGTAATGTAGAGTAGGTACATTTACATAGTGCCCTATAAACCTAGTGTTAACAACCCTTAAAGTTTCAGATGAATGGTATATTTTTTTGAACGGCTTGAAAATTAATGGGCAACTAGATTAAAATGTTTTATATTCTCTAGTTACGAAGATATTCAAGAAAATATACTTTTCATCCTTAACCTTGATAGCAATTTCATCCCTCGAATACGGACGACTGTCAAAACATTTTTTCAAAATTGATGTCTCATATAAATTTCATTAAAATTGGTGTTCCTGAATTCAATATGTTCTCTTGTTAATTATTTTTTACATTCTAATATAAGAATATGATACGTAAAACTTAAGCATAAGGATGTGTGCATTAAGCTATTTGCAGCACTGTGAAAAAAGTATGTCAAGAACTCTACTTAAAAATAAGGGGAGGTAGTAGTATAGCAAGAAATATTTGTAATAATGTGAAGGAAGCTGAGAGAATAAAATTATTTTCTTCTCTAAGAATGACTTGTTACTAGTAGTGTAAGTAGTGTGCAAGCGGCAAATTTGAAATAACATTCTTAATAGAAAATATAATGGCTGGAAAGTGATTTGGTTTCTCATGCAATAACATTCAATAAATAACAGACCTAAACTAAACTTTTTGTAAGTACAACTATATCTAGATGAAATGTAGGAAGTGTAAGGAAAAATAAAAAAGAACTGCAAAGGACAATGTTTACTCCCTCAACCTGTTAATAAGTTTTGATGTTACTAAAGTATGAAAGCTTACGGATTCATTGAATACTGAAAATTATGTTTAATGTTCAGTTACAATATTTGTAAGAAGTTTGGCAATTTCAATAACATTTTTCTGTACATTATGCCTGTGTCGAGCCTTTTGCTATAATTATTCTACTTTCAAAGAAATCACAATATATACATATCCTAGGAATTTCTCGTTAACGTCCTATGTATGTATCATCTGGCTTTTTGTAAATTGCATTCATACTAAAATACACCACACTATCACGCCAACAAGCTTTGAGTACAGAGACAATGAATCAATATTCTTTTGTATCAATATTATCTTTTTACCTTATTGCTAATGTTAAAAAAAGGTTAACGCAACGTTTCATGACAGCTCCTAATTGTTTAAATAAATATGTTATATAAACATAAATTGTGACTTGAATATGATAAAATGAGTAAATATTAAATTTTCTTTGAAATAAAAGAGTTTATATACCATTTTTTTAATCTATACAAAAATATGAAATTGTTAGCTAATAATACAGATCTTGATCCCATGGCAATGAGAACAATTGAAGTGAAATTATTATTAAAAATATTTTATACAAAGTAATTACTTTTAGTTGTTTCTCCTACCCCCAAAGTCTGTATTACAAAGTTTTTTTTTCAAAAAATCTTCTCAAAATACTATTTTCAATGGTTTCTGCCCCATTACAATGTTCGTAATGGAATAAATCCTTCCATTCCAATGATTCTTAGGTCTTCATCATCATCATCGTCATCATCATCAATCCTTTTTCTCTAAAAAAATCGGTAAGAACGCGATCAAATGTAGACTAGAGAAATTACTTTAAATGGCTAAAGAAAAAGTCGGACAAAAACACAAGTTTTTGGCGCTTAAGTTAAATCAACAGAAAACCTTTTTAACATTTAACAGTACAGCTATATCAGCAGACATTAAACATAATTTTCAAATTAAGAACATAATTTTCAAATGAAATTCTATGCAGAAATCAGAAATAAAATGTGTCTCTTTATATTAATTAGACTATATTACGTGAACGAGGAAGTGTTAAACTGTAGAGTGTCATATACATGTATATTGATTCTTCAATAAATTCTAACTCATTAGTTCTTCATATATTTATTAAAGATAATCAGTGACTAGAATAGTTGCATACATTTACTGCACTTGTAAAATAACTTTGGTAAGAACACTATATGTATGTAAATTCATGCCTATACAGTAGAGTTTCAACTTTAGTATATTTTATAATTAATTGATATTTTATCAGTGTAAAAGTACTGTTGATATTGTTTAATAACCCATAAAAACTAATTATGTTAAATAGCAATACATAATATCTTTCTCTTGTAAACAAAGTTTACTCACAAAGGTCTTTGGCAATAGATACGTATGCATATTGACAATGCAAAAGTAACATTTTACAATTGCATATCATGTACACTATTTAGAATATATCACGTGTATATCATCGCCTTCCTACAGTGAAGATAAATGAATTTCTCATGCATATCAACACATTTTATATGAAAGAATTTAGCATAAGCAATTATTTGTCAAGTTAGGAAAGCATATAATCAATTAGTGAGTTTCCTATAAACTGCTAAGGACATTCACGGGAAGCTTAAGACATCGAATAGAAACGAAAGCGTTACTCTAAACATTGAATTAATACTTTCATATAAAATGGAAAGACTATGTTGTACATGTGTCTTCAAGAATGTTTATATGTAAAGGGTATAACAAAGGGACATTTTCAAGTGACGTGTAAAATATAATTACAGGAAATAGTCAGTTACAAATGATAAATTTATCATTTGTACTAATGTTTGAAGTATTTTCGCGTATGGATAAGTTTTGTACAAAAATTTGAGTTTCTCAATTGAAATGTTAACTTCTACCTTCTGTGTAAGTTAAGAATTACATAAGGTTCATCTGGATTAGTGGCATCTGTGTTGTTAGGTTGATAGCACGGGTTAATAGTATAATTGAGATTAGGTTGATGAAAACTCACCGGTTGAACACTAGTCCTTCGTCGTTCCATTTCACGATCTTCAAGACAAAAATCTGAATCTGAATCTATTTTTCTAATTGCGTCATCCTATGACATTAGAAATCAGAGTATTAATTGCCAAACCATGATTATCTGTTTATGCATATTCGATATACGTTTATACCTCTGTCATTTGCTGCGTTGTTGTAAGAATCCTTGCCAGAGGACCACAACATACAGGTAGTGTCTCCAGTAACGTAGGTCTGGAGTGTGTAAGGAGCGGCTTCATGTAGCGAGTATCAAAATCACCCCAGATCCTGGCAAGTAATGCTTTTTCATTAGGTTTTGCACTACTGCCTGGTAATGACCCATCCTGCATAGAATTATACTGTGAAAGGTGAAGGATACTTCGATTATCCATCCTGTATGATCATGATACTTTCTTCAAATGTAATCAACTAAACAATTGTTGTTGTTGTTATTATTACTATTATTATTATTATTAAAGACACTTTGAGAGGCATTTAGTTTTTTAAAATAATTTAAATTATATAACATTAATGTAAAGAATAAAATAGGCATAAGGCAATTTCAGAAAACATTGATACGAATAAAATTTCTTTTGTGTAAATAAAATATTTAGTGGTAGGTATTAATGAACATGCGTTGTTGTTCGTCATTACATTCGTGTACCCTGTTAATTATGATTGTATAGGTTTTGTTAATGAATACATAAATATGTATAAATATATTTTGTATGCTGCTAATTATCAACATACAGAATGGATAACAAAAATGATACGTAAAAATATTTAAGCACATGCTGTTGCCAAATAGAGCATGATAAAAACAAAATTCATGGTTTTAAGTATATATACAATGTGTGATTGATTAATGTATTAAATATATAATGTAGCTAAAAATGAAAATAAACATTTGTAAAATTGTTAATACTATAATTTACCAAGTTTCTATTAAGCTGCTTTCAACAGGCAAATAATTAAACAATTTATTGATATATTTAAAAAAATTAATAATTACTTTAATTATATTTAAAAAAATAATAATTTGTATCATTATAAGAATTAATTTGTAAGTGATAAAGTGTTAAAGAACTCTGATAATATGAAATACGTGTTATTTATACGTATATGCACCAATACTGGTAATTTGTATAAACAAACACAAACTATTGTTAATAGTTATTGCAAATATTTTAATAAGATGAGATATCCTGATTTTTCGATTATCTATCTATTAACGGCAGAAAGCAACTCTTATAATACCAGTCATAATGCACAAAACTAGTAATTTATATTCTATATTCTATACAATTGCATAAGAAAACATGAAACATATGCTACAAACACAAATGCCAAAATACCGATAATTTTGAATACAAAATTTTTTATATGAGAATTATTCCCGACCATGTACATAATAATACTCAATTCTTGAATTAATAAGAAAACATACCGAAGGACTTCGCTCCCTACGTATGTCCAGATCTCCAAAGCCACCTTCGCCTCCAGACTATTAAAATTAGCAAGTTAGAGTTCCTGTACTTACTAGATTAATTATCAAGCGTCATTATATAGAATTAACAAAGCATCCTTATAAATCTCATTATAATGTAATAGACATGCTGAATTTCTCAAAAAGTTAAGTTCTAGTGCAAGCTATAGTTTTAGTAGTTTTTGTGCATCAATAACCCAATATTATATAAGTGTGGCTATAAGAAACAAATGTTAGTGAATATAATCTTTAGAAACAATCAATAAGTACAGAAATTATATTCCTAAAAATTTTCAACCAGATTCCATAATATTAAAAATGCATGTCTAGAGACGTCAGGTTATAAAGGATGACAAAATATTAGCAATATTAGAATAATCTCGTTTGAAGCATTCATGCATGAATACCTTTGCATATAAATTATTCTAACGAAAACACCATTACGCATAAATTTTAAATCAATTTAAATAAACACAATACTTATATGCAGATTACAAGTAGAAGATCAAAAATCTTTTGTATTTACTTTAATTTAATTTTATGTGAATTTATTATCATTAAAATCATTGTTAGGATAAAAGTAAATAATAATAAACCAATAAATAAAAATGAATATATCCTCATACAGTCTACCAACGTCAGGTATTAAGTACTTAATGTTAAGTGCCTGCTAAAATACTAAATTATATTATCATATCTACTGTGAGATGCTTTCTGTTATAAAATATAAATTTTTGTATAGAATATTCTAAAGATAATCTTATTAAAATTTTGCTCTCAGAAATTATTTGCATTTCTATACTTCAGGAAAATGAGTTGTATGAATTTGTATACTTCTGTTCCCTCTTTTATAGTGCCTAAGGTTCTAATATGTTTAAAACATAACATAATATATGCATAAAACATTGTAAAAAAGAGGATGATAATTCATATCTTCGCGTAGCAACCAACATTGATAAAGATTATATGTATATAAGAAAGAACTGAAACTTAATTACTAAAGTCACCAGCAAAGTGCAGCTTTTTTTAGCTAGGTATTAGCAACACACAAGTTATTATGCGTTCTCATCTTAGAAGGCTGTTTCTAAAAATTGCTATCAATTTGTTTACATTGACATTTTATGAAAAAAAAAACAAAATAAATAAATAGATCTAGCACACAAAGTATGTTAATGCAAATTCAATTTCATATTACACTAGTAAATCAGTGCTAACAATTTGAATTTAATATTAAAAAATACCTAAAATACTTACACTACGCATTCCATTATGCGATAATCCTTCTATTTCTTCATCCACCCCGACTCTAAAATATGATCAGTTTGAATGTAATCATTGTAAGCAACTACGTAGTACATAAACGTAATTATTTGAATATTTCTGTAAACTCACGGTATATTAAACCAACTCAAAAACTGAGTTGTTCCTCCACCTTGGAAAATGACTGTCAGAATTACAATTAAGCTTGTTGTTGTCAACATAGCTTGTCGGGCGTCTGACACAGTATTCCTGATGGCTAAAGCGAAACTCATAGCGCCTCTCAATCCAGCAAAAAACAACATGTGTTGGTAATTTAATGAAATTTTTGGCTTTCGCGCCAAATTTAATATAAACGATAATGGATACACATTTGCTGCACGGCCTAACAGTGCGCATAACTATGAAAAATAAAGTCAAGGATTTATGTCTTACAAATATGATAAATTGTTGGTTAAAAATGAATGATATCACTCAAGGATACAAATCCTGCAAAAATAAATCCTGGATCAAAGTGATGTTTCGGAAAGGTAAACATCGAGACACCAATGTAACTGAATATAAAATTTTCGGCTAAAAAATTCAGAAGTTCGAACAATTGTTTTGTTCTTTGACGCGAGTCGGGGCTTAAATTGTTGTAAGTATAATGTGCCTGACATATACCACAAAATAAGACAGCAACCACGCCTGTGCAAAAAATATTTTTTTATTAGGAGAAAATGAATTCCCTTAAATGATCGGTTGTTAGACTCTCATTTTATGATTTACCTGTAAGATCAGATGCCTCGGCAATTAAGAAGGTGCTATACGACATTAAAACAAATAATGCTGATTCCAGCAAAGGAAAATCTCGGACTCTAGTAAATTTAGTTAACAGAGCTGTAATACAGCCCATTGTGGCACCAATAAATAATGATAAACTGAATATTCCAACAAAGTCACCAAATGCTTGGAAAAAGGCTACAGTTTCAAATCCACCTGAACCTGATTGGTAACGTTCTCCATAGTTCTGTATAGAACTGCAATAGAAGAGTAGAGTAGTATTTAGAAATAACACTGTATATATAGGTACAATGACAAATATAAATTTCTTCATACATACCCACTGAGTACAATAGCAACTGCATCATTTAAAACACTTTCCCCAAATACCAATGCATATAAATTTACATCTACATGTAAATCATTAAAAATAGAAATTATAGTTAAAGGGTCTGTGGGCGATATTAATGCTCCAAAGTATAATGTATCCAAAAATGTGAATGAGTTAGAAAGGTGTGGTATTAATTGTACAAAGGCATACATCAAAGCTCTGAAAGACAAAGAAAAATACAATGTACACGTGACCACATTCTAAGAAAAATAAGAGATAAATTTAATCCAGTTGACCTATGAACGGACAATTATCGAAAGATATTCTCAATACTAAAGCTTTTCAATATCAAGAAAAATATGTATTTCTTAATTGGCTTGTACCATTTCTCGTAAATTATAAGTACATACCCTATAACAAATGCTGAAATTGTTGTTCCAATTAAAGCATACATAAGAATTGCTCCCAAGTTTCTAAAGAAGTATTTCTGGAATAAAAAGTTTATAAAAAAAATTATATTATATATTATTTAACATAACATGGTACATAAATGTATAATAAAGTTACTCACTCGTTTTAAGCTATAGCCAGCATGAAAAATAATTGGAGGTAAAATAATATTGAAAAATATTTCAGGATCAAAAGTGGCCTGTAACAATCAAGTTATTTTTTAAAACCTTAATACTAATTGAAAATACATTTTATAATTTACTTTATTATAGTACCTTTAAATCAATCTCATTATCCTGTTTGTAAATTTCTCCTCTAAACGAATAAGCAAATGTTTTATTTTTAATAATGCCACCACCCTTATCTTCTGGGAAGCGTAACCATAGTGTGTCTGGAGGAACTGATTGATTGTATTTACTACTGTTGTCTGGCACAACAGGCATATGAAGAATGGTGCTACTTGTTGTAAAGCCATAACGAATTATTGCTCCTATAATTAACCCTAGAATTCATATATTAAAAATTAATAAGTGTTGTTCAATATATATTGTTCAAAGTACCAATTAATGATTTTTTTTGTACAAGAATGTGCCCTTGGGGATTTACATAACTAGAATTATCATTATATAATTTTCTTATAGTCTATGCATTTGAGCTATTCATTGCAATATGCACCATAAAAATTACAATGACCAAAGATTAATAATTGTGCAAAGTTTGCACAGTATATTAAATCTTTTTAATGCAAGACACCATCGTAATCATTTTTTCAGGATATCTAACAATGAAAATGAAATATTTACTTGCATCTTGAGCATAAACTTTATCATTGACCAGAAACAAAAGATTGTTGTTAGATGCAACTATGAAATCAGATTTTTCATTGTGATACATATATGTAGATTTATTTTACACCCATACATTTCGAGATATATTCTCAAGATATATTATTTTTATATTCTAAACAAAATTGGAAAAATGATTTACTATGTCTTTAACAATAAAAAGTATGTGCTAGCTTGAAACAGAAATTGCTTATCATATATGCATCTACACATGCTATATAACGATATAACAGCAAATTTGGTGTAGCTGCAATTGAAAACTAATATAAAAACTTGCGTAACATGTTTCTATGAATGATTATAACACGTAAAAATAGTAATAGCAGACGACTTACCGTAAATGACAGCTAGACCAGTTTCATGGAGGAATCTAAGTCGACGATGCTTAAATGTCCATATTGTTAAAACAGTTAATATTAATAGAAATGTGTATAGTAGAAGATTCAAGCTATCAAGCCTATGTAACAACTGTGCTTTAGCATCTAATTCAATGTCTGTCGCGGCTCCGTTACATGATTCTAACACGATAATACACAAAATTATAAGGAGAAAAATTCGTGCACCACCTCTCACTGCCATCTTTACTTTCCAAGCATTTCCCAATCAAACTGTCAGTTCGGCAGTGTGACCAACTGCGTTAATGATGCAATCGAAAGTAACGCGGAATCGAGAACTATATAAATAAATAGTACAAATATACGTCTTTCTTATAGGACTAAAATATTTAAATTTCGTCAATCGCGAAGAATTTCATTTTATTGCCGAGCGAATTTGATGTTCAATGTGAATAGAATATATGAATGCTGAGTAACGCGCAACGTGTCAATTTATGAATTTAAATATGCAAATGCTAAATTGAACGTTGAGTAACACGTGCTTCGCATCTTGAACGGAATTCTATTTTGTATACACATACGTACGTATAGGTACATATATACATGTCAAATATTTACATTGTGTTCAAAGTGTCATGTTCAAGTGTCATTTCGGCGAAAATATTAAAGAATATTTTGTTCATATAATTAGTGTTTATAATTTGATCTGCTTGTATTAGCAATCTATATATGTAGGCAATTTGTACCTGTTTAACGCATGTATTAACCTAATCATTCTGTCTTAATGAATTGTTGGTTATAGCATTTATTACAAACATGCGGAGTGTTTGGATATTATATCAAAGACTATTATCAAAATATCCACTCAGGACTCAGGCTGTTCAAGCTGGTAAAACTATATAAGATATTTTATTGTTATACACTCGTCGTTAGCATTGACATTTATTGTGTTCAACAAATAGGTATATTGATGGGATTGGGAGATCAGATCGCACAAAACTTAATTGAACGAAAAGAATTCAAAGATTTAGATTATAAGCGTACAGCTCAATTTACATGTATAGGCCTCTGCATCGCTGTGAGTAATTTTAGTAGAAAAATACATCTATCTTAATGTTGTTCTTTACGTTGTGTAATATATATTTCATAAAGTTTTCTTCATCTGAAATTATGCACTAGGGCCCAACAACACGAACTTGGTATGGAATATTAGATAGGTACATTGGCTCTAAAGGAGGAATTGTAGTACTAAAGAAAGTATGCTGCGATCAGCTGCTATTTGCACCGACATTTATTTTTTGTTTATTAACTACAATTGGTATTTTACAAGGAAATGATATAGAACATCTAAAAGCTAAATTAAAAAGGGAATATCTAGAAATTTTAATAAATAACTATAAGGTAACATTTACAATTTTAACTTTTACGTATCTTAAGAGTCTGCAAGTAATGTTTCTTTCAGGTATGGCCTATGGTACAATTATGCAACTTTTATTTTGTACCTTTGCAATATCAAGTCTTAGTAGTACAAACGATAGCTCTCCTATGGAATTCCTACATTTCCTATATAACTAGTATAGAGAGGCAAAAATAAGTACATCAAATAATTCAGATTTTTACAAGTGCGTAAGACAGTTTATTTTTTATTTCTTCTTTTAATATATAGTAAGTGTATTCTTCCTCTCAAAATGTATACCTCAAACATGTCACATAACACAGTGAGAAGAAACTATATTTTTTTATTACAATAAGTCAAACAATGACATTGACCATAAACGGTGTAGTAATAGTATTGTAGAAAAAATAATGTACGACTATACATACAAACTTTATAACGTGATTGTTTCTTTTGCGATTTTAAATACAAAGTGTGATGAAAAAGTTCCAGCACCATGATCATTTTGTATCTATATCAAATAAAGTTACAGAACTGTACAATTTGTTGACAATGTGGCAATAAAAAACACTGACAATATACATCCACATTCCACTACTTCTAGCACATAATGTTCTGCAAAATTGCTTAAAATATTCGCCAGATTTAACTCTAGTCATTTTCTTCCATTTCTTTGAATGAAAAAAAAAATTAAGTAGATGCCATTTTAAGATATTAAATAATAGTTATTAAGTAAACAGCATAGAATTGATCACCTGTAAAAAGAGGCAGATTCATCGTATCTATAGAGAAAGTTATTCCCATAGGGAATGTCATCTCAAATTCTCCTAAAACTACAGTTTTGGAACTTTTTAATCACACACTACATAAGCATCTTCACAAACGGTTACAAATGCTACAAAATAAGATTGTTCCTTGGAATGTAATTATTTACAAACTTTTAAATTATTGTATGTAAATAACAAGCGTTAAGTATTTGTGTAAGAACATTGATTATTCACACGAAGTATGAAAAATATTCGGAGTGTAGTCAAATAAATGAAAATTTCATCTAAATTATATTGTAATCTACATAAGCGTATTACCATTAATGATTAATAGTCAATGGAACCTTTTCTGCTTTTGCAACTGCTGCAGGTATAGTTTCATTAGTTTTCGATGATATACACGTTCCGTGTAACTCTGGACACGATATCTCGTTTGTTACAATCTTCTGTATTTTCTTTAGTAAATCATAGTTAATACGTTGTGTTATTACAGAGTCGTTTCTACAATTGTATAATATAATAATTAGAGAATAATCTTGTAAGCTTTATATTTCCTGTATGTGTATCACAAACTAATAAGAAAACACTTACTTGTACTCTGGATGTGAAACCACTTCCTTCCTCAACCATGCAGCAGTTGTTAATAATTCTCCAGAAGCTCTCTTTTGTATTAATTTCATGTATGCTTGTATAGAACAGTGAGTGTCAACATCTACATCCATACTAGTCAAATATGAATTTACTAGCGGCACTAAGCCAGGAAACACATCATACTAAAAAATAAAATATATAAATGTATTTTAGTTTTGTATTAAGCCCTATAATTTTGTTCATTCAATGAAGGAGGATAGCCACACCTTTCCATTAATAATTTCATCAATGGTATACTCTGTGTATTCTGGTTGACCGACTACTTGTTTTCTCGTGTCCGATGTGATATCTCGGCGGAACCAAAACTTTTCGGTCTTGATTGCATCTCTCCTTTGTGCTCTAGCCATATTTTTATCAACTTTACTAATTGGTATCAACAGGTTTAATTTGTAACTTAAGATAACTCTCGTAAGAAGGACAATGAAACAAACTATTGCAGCGTTTTCGAAATCGGTAATTTGTGCCTCGCATGGTCGAAACTCAACGCGCCATCCTATAGAAGAATTTGGTGGAGGCGGCTTAAATCGCATTGTTTGCCAATTGGTAGATTGAATATTCTGAAATTTTATATTTTATATTTATTGAACGATCTAATATCACTTAGTAGTATAGTGATTTCTCTATATATGTCACCGAGACCTGGATGATAAACGTCATGTAATTATCCCCACTACAGCGGAGTATACCCCGTGAGGGGCCCCAAAGCTCGATAGGCCTCGGACGGCGAAAAGTGAAAACATAACACGG
Source organism: Seladonia tumulorum (assembly GCA_913789895.3). Lineage (NCBI taxonomy): Eukaryota > Metazoa > Arthropoda > Insecta > Hymenoptera > Halictidae > Seladonia > Seladonia tumulorum. The sequence goes on from OU565276.1 coordinate 4,085,112, forward strand.
GTCAGGTATATCGGTGTGAGACCAGGAGATCACTATTAATTCAATAACAAAACTTCTTTATTTCATTATTTTTTTATGGGACTTTCACCAATATATTTGTGGAATTTTTCTGATTAAAATGATACCGGCGCCGATCAATGAATAGTGGTCTCCTGGACAATACACAACACTGGCAAGACCCGCGTTGTTGACATATATCGAAAATTCACTGTAATAATAAATAATTACTTCAAAGTGATCGGTGTCTTCTTCATCGTTCTGATATACTTTCTCGGAAAACAAAGACACAGTGTCTCTAATAAATAAATGGGCTATATGTTGTGCTAATAATTTGTCGATTCCGTTATCCACAAGTTGATTGTATATTTCGTCGTCGTACGTTAAAGGAACATCATTGTATTTCTCTCCTTGGTCGCTTAGATACGAGTCAATTGAGTCGTATCTAGATTTACTAATTCTAAATTTGTTTTCCTGTAAAGGTTTTAAACCGCGTTCTTCCTGTGTTCTGCAGTCGACAGAGCAAGATATTACATTCCACCGACAATCTACATCACTTATATATCCTCGATAAAATGGGCTAGCAGCGGTTAGAGCCAACTGTCGAATATTAAACAAATGTTCTGTAACGTTTACGCGAAAGAATATGCTAACAGTGATGGTTATATATTTGAAAATAATGTAATAATAATACTATTTAGTACCTACCATTATCGGGCATAGAGGTGTTAATTGATCATACAAAGTTCTAGCTTCTTCTATATTACAAGCTTGAAAAGTAAGCTGCAAGCAACAGCACCCCATTCCAAATCCCATTGCATCCATATAAATATGATCCTCTTTTGCCGCATTACTAGATTTATTTTCAGCTAAATTTCCAAAATCTTCTTTAAAAGGATTAGGAACATTTTTATCCTTATATACTGTGAATAAATACTTAGTTTTAATTGTTATACTATAAAACCTCATAAATCATAAGAACATTAAATGCAACAAATACATACTGGGAATATTTATTGCTACTTTTTCTCCACGTCGTTGTCTTATATTTCTTGTTAATGTTTTGAAGCGTGGGTGACCTGGGTATATAGCTTCATCTGGAAAAAACAAACTTCTTGATACACCAGAACTTGGAGTTGGTTGTGTGGGAGGATCTGTGAAATCAGAGGCTCCTGTTCTGCAAGAGGAAATATAAACAGTTAAATTGCTGCATATTATTTACTGTATAACGATATGTAATAACACATCTGTTTGACACACCTTGGAAAATTAGTCAAAGACATTAAAACTTCGTTAGGTTGAAGTAATTTTAAAGCTTCTTGTCTTCTATACTTCATATTAGCTTCAACAATATTAAAATGAAATAGTAATCCACCGTATGGTTTCCCTGGTGTTCCTTCTACCATATAAGCACCATATTCAGGTCTCCATAAAGATTTAATATTACTGTGAAAGAAATGTATATTGGAAGAATATGATGCTGCTGATACTAGATATTTAACCCCTTGCCCTACAATATCGAGTCAGATTCGTGATGTAGATTTTGAACAGAATCTAATAAATATGTATGTTATTAATTTCCTTTAAACCGAAATAAAATTCTATTTTGTTGTAGTTGGTGTATATCTTTTGGAGAAGACATTGACATACAATAGATATAAACTATCTTTTTTATACTATGAAATTCTGAACGATGAAAAATTCCTAATCATTATAATCACAAAGTAAATAATAGTGCAAGGGGTTAAAAATATCGTACAGTCATAACTGTTTTAAATAGAATTTTTATATTATCATAATATCCTTTTATTGATATTTTAAGTTTTAATTTGTTACTTAGAAGATAAGGGAAAACACTTACTCTGGGTCATTGTATTCTTTCTCATTTAATGTTTTCAATATTTCTTCTGCTCTTAAACTGAGTTTAGCAGTTTTTGCATCATCATCAAATTTAATGAGCATATATTCCACCTATGTAAAAGGAATACATATGATCATAGCTACAATTAAAAAACCTGTTTTAAATGTTGTGGTTTAGATAAAAAGTAGCTTAGAGGATGTCCCGATAATCTTGACAATTATGAACATCTACTGACATATCAAGACTTAGATAATAGCAAACAAAAAGTGTTGACTCATGGATCAGGATGCATTAAAGTATAATTGAAAAATCTCAAGGTCACAGCAATTGTAGTTTATGAACTACAATTGCTGACAGCATTCACTGATTAATTCAATCAATACCATGGAACAATAGGTTGATATCACAAAGTAATAAAGCAAATGTTTCTACAGAAATAATCAATACAGAAATCTATGTAAACTTGCTGTTTCACTATTATATTATACTAATAAAACTACAATATTTTGTTAACGGAAAAAATTACAATTTCCATATAAACACTCATTGTTTACTTTATAATTATGTAAGCTATGTTTCAAAAACACATGTTAAGTAAAATATTGTACACCTTTTACACATAGTAATGATTTGCGAAAAATATACTTTGCAATAAATTTCATGCAAAAACTGTAATGACATAGAAAAATAAGTTTCTATATAAACAAGCATGAGTCAGAAAAATCAGGAAATGGATATTACCTCATCGCCCCATTTCAAGACATCACCCTGACGATCTCTCAGTCTCTTGTACAAATTAATGAATTGAATAATCCCATGCTTTCGCACATGATCGGCAAGATTTTTCGTTTCCTCCCAGCTTAAAGGATTTCCCTCGGAGAGTAAACCCATATTTGTACAGGTTAGCCACTATAGTTTTTCAAAGTTTTTACTATTGAAACAAAGTTTCACGCAAATTTCGGCCTAATCCGAGTTATGTTAAGCTACACCGTGAGAAGTCACACAGAAATTTCACAGTGAAATGAAACATAGCACTATCGACGCTTTATATACCGACTATGTAAGTACTCTTCTACGAACTATCCCGTCACTTTCAAGGGTATATAAATACAAGGTAACCATACCTCCTACCACCACGTTGTGACGATTGAAGATATAGTCACTCAGATATCAGTTTGAAAGATTGATAAGTCATCTGATGTGACAAGCTTAGGCAATCAACTAACCATATTTGATCTGTCACACTGTTTAATTGTGTCTGTAAATTTCCAATCTTATTCGAAACATTATGTTTCTTTTTACATGTATCAATTTAATATCAAATGATAGAAATCATATATTCCTGGTCATTCTCAATATAAAATATAAAGATGCCTACTTGGAAAAATACAATTCAAGTATTTCTAGATTGCATTATCAGATTAATTTGTAGAAGTATCAATATAGCTTTATCAATTACCTTGCAAAAAGTAGCAATTCATTGGATATTACGATACCAACTGTAACTCATCAAAGTGGAAAATGATGCAATAGAGGAAAAGATACTAGAGGAAGCAATTCATATACCATAGATATCATATAGATTGTTTTATTACAAGTCTTCACATTTTTAAGATTCAGTTTATAAAAACATTATGTGGTCAATGACCATATTTGAACAATGCATATACATGTACTGATACATGTGGTTTAATCAAACAAACCGAATCCCATATCTTCATCTTCGGATTCAGATTCTTCTTTCTTGTCTTCTTTCTTTTCGGCGGCAGGCGCTTCTGCGGCAGCAGCAACCGGTGCGGCAGTTACCGCAGCTGCAGCGAATTTACTCGGATCCTACAGAATTGTTATTACTTGTTAATTCGAACACATAAAACTAATTTGCATAAATGATGTGCTTCAGCTTCTTATCAGACTGCTTTCTATGCATTTATCAACATAAAATTCTAAAGTATCAGTGGGTTCTGCTATCTCTAGCTCTGATACTGTGCTTAGAATTTTCAGACACGTATAATTATCATCATCTAATATATTCATGCAAATTTTAATTACTAAGCAACAAATATCAACGTACTTTGATGTACTCCTTGATTGTAGCAGCTTCAGCAAATTCGATTTCAGTTACAGCAGCAATAGCCAATAAATTCTTGAATCCATTGACAATGCTATGAGGAACACTTGCTACTGTAGGATAGCCAATAGCTAAACATACTGAAGCCAAGTTTGCAACTCCGCTCATGAATTTCTCACGGAGATCCTCTGGCTTGATGTCCAAAATTTCAGGTGCAAAAATTGTACCAGAATCATAGACTTGTTCCACAATTAAACCATATGAGAAAGGAGAAATGTTCAACATGTTCAGAAGAGTAGCTTCTGACGCTCCTACTTTGTCACCAGGTTTCAAGATGTGTACGTCGTTCTACAAAATAATGAAATATTGATTGTATATAATATAAACATAATAGTAAAAGTACCGAATGAATTCATGTAAAATCACAATTGTAAAATTGAAGTATATTGTATACGTACCACAATTTCAATGGTACCCTTTGAAATCTTAGTGGGAATGCTTAAAGCTTGGAAGAACGATGTTTTTTCAGGACCAAGTCCAGTGTTTTGAGCAGGAATAATAACACTCAATGGTGCAATAGCGCCTGCTCTGGCTGGGGCTCTGACCTTATTTTCCAGAAGCTTGTCTCTTACTTCGATTAAATCTCCACGAGTGAAAACAAACCCGACATTTCCACGAATATGCGGCAGCAGTTTTTCTAATGCTGCATTACGTTCGATGTGACCACGTATAGCCTTCCGCATCATAGTATTCTTTCCCATCAATACAACAGCATTCCCACGAAGGGACATACGAATTTGCTGCATTTGTTTAGAGCCGACATTATCGGCACCCACAATGAAACATTTAGGGAAATCATCCAAAAGTTGCTAAAAAAAAAACAAATACAATTTTTATAGAATAATGATATACTAATAAAAGGATATATTTCAATGCAATAAGTATGATAATTGAAAATACTTACAACAAGTTTGGTGAAGTAATTTGACTTCCATGTTGCCTTGTCCTCCCTACCCATCTTGATGTGTATGTAGGGATACTGAAGTGTTTAAGGACTAAAAAGAACAATAAATTTGTTAGAACATGATACAATATAATCAGGACAATTCTTATACGTAAAATTCTAATCAGACAGCACACATGCGATTCATAATCTTCTAAGCCGCACACAGATGGGTTCAGCTATTTCTAGCTTCTGTGTGGTTCTCGGTTTATCAGACGCGTTATTTTATCATCATATAATTTCTACTCGATTTAATATTTCTAATGCAGAATAAACATTGTTTGAATAATTGTATACAACGTAAATTCTATATATGTAGATACGTATGTAGATCACATGGCAAGCTAACCTTATGGATAGTTTATTTTAAGTTTTATGAAAGAAATACACCAAATATTTCATATTTTTTTTCTATATTTATGTAATGAGGTATAATTAATATAGTGAACTAATTATTGAATGCAGATGGTGAATAACGTCTGCGTATTCAAGATAGATGTTACAACAAATTTTACTTACCGTGGCAAGCTTTACGGGTACAATGAAGAAGAAAGAGGAAGTCGTTCCCCTCCATGATGCAGTCCTGACGGCCATATTAGAGGAAGTACGTCATCGAACCGCGAAAAGTTTTCTTAATTTAAAAAAATTATTTATTAAGTTCTACAATTTCGTTTCGTTTACGTGTCCAATGTTTTACATCTATATCATGAAATTCAACCGTTTAGTTAATATTTTCAAATCAATTAAGTACAGATTACAATAAATTCATAAGCAATAAAATTAAAAATAAATTATAATTCGATATGTACATTCTGTTTTGTACTTTGTATTTATTTGTTTCTTTCAAATTACATATAATATATACATAAACGGTTGGTACAGAAATATAATTAAATTAAAATGCAGAATACAGTGTAACTGTATCAAAACCGCATGATATGAACTAATAAATAAAAAAATTCTTTTCTTGTAAAATTGGTGATAGATCTTATGCATTTGTGCATTGGATGCATATTTGTACATAAGTGTTTATAAATAGTACGTGCATGCAAAATTTGAGTTAATTTGAAAATATTTCTTTTTTCTTCAAAAATATTTTGATTGTCTTCTGATTCATAGTGATAGAACTTCTTCTGCACATTTTTTTAATATATTTAGTGCAAAATCGATATCATTTTTGTTTAATACTGTAGAAATACAAAGCCTCAGACTAGGTCTAGGTAATTCTTTTTCTGTTTCCAAGTATGAAGGCATTATAACAGCTAAATTATTTTCAATACATCTCTCAGAGATTTTAGAGAGTAACTTCTCTTCTACATTACGATCTAATCGTTCTTTCAAATAGACATGTTTTATAGGAGATCCTGAAAAACTTGAACAATCTAAACATTGAATCTCTTGAAGTCCACTATTCATGGCTATACAATTCTCTTTTAGCGATTCAAATATTTGTGGATTATTTTTCATAATGTCTAGAGAAGTAATAGCAGCAGATGTCAGAAGAGGTGGAAGGGATGCAGAAAAACAATATCCAAGTCCAGACAAACGTTGATGTTCAATAACAAACGATGTACCCACACAAAATCCACCTATGGATCCTATTGCCCCTTCTAAAGATCCTATAATTTGTATAAATGTTTTCAATAAGAATGAGTGAACATATGTACATATAATATAATGTATATCCAGGAATATTACCTACCCATGATCATGTCAATCTCATGTCTAGGAATATTGAAATATTCTGTGACACCTTTTCCATGTGCACCAAGAGTACCGAATGATACTGACTCATCAATGAATATTCTCAATTTGTATTTCTTACAAAGTGCCAGTAAATCAGGTAATGGGCAAATTTTTCCTGTATTTGCATAAACACCTTCAATTATTAAAAATCGTTTCACTTTGCTTGCTTTTTTAGGATTTTGCTCATCAAGTTTTGCTTGTTTCTTTAGTAATTCATGGAGATCATTAGCATCGTTGTGTTTAAAATAGTTAACATTAGTTCTAGATGCATCTAATCCTTTTTGTATGGCAAAATTGACTTTTTCATCTACAAATACAAGATCTCTACGCTTGCAATATGCTGCTATTGCAGATGCTATTGTACTAAATCCGTACGAATATACTACAGCCTCTTCTGTATTTGTGTAGTTTGCTAAACGCTCTTCTAATTCAAGGTGCACATCTACGGTACCGTAGAATCCACGTGGACCACAGGAACCAACTCCATATTTTCTTACTGTTGCTATTGCTGCTTTTTCTATATCCTCGTTTTCTACAAAACCCAAGTAATTATGCGTACCGAGATTCAAACAATCTCTTCCATTGATTACTATTCGTTTGCCAGCTCTTGATGTTACGCATCTTGGATTTAAAGATGGATGAGTTGTCTGTGGATTGGTTATAAGCGGTTCAGGATTCCACTCTGCGAGTTTCTTTTGGACCTCCTCTTCCGTTGGCACTCTTTCATGCCTGTTGTACCGTCTCTTAGCAATAAACCAAATAAACCAAAAGATCAGGAACGCCGCTATTAGCGTATGATATTGAGGTATTGTACTTAAAATGTCCATTGATTCAATGAATATAAATTTTGTGCTCATGTTTTCGTTTGTATGATATTCTTTGTACCCTGTTTCTATTTTTTTATAGATTAATAAGATCAATCACCTTATATATTATGATATATCTTTACTTCGACAATATTACACTACATAAATAGTATTGTACAACTTGTGCGATGCGTTCACGTAAAATATATGACGTTAAAAAATCATTTTACGTATCTAAATTACATGCATTTATGATACCAATAATACTTTAAAAGAAAATTAACATTAAAAAGTAACTAGCAAGCCTTAAACCTCATGGCAGCGAATACGTACTGATACTGATAAAGCAAATATTAGATAAAGATATTTGTGACTCAGCCTATATAGTTAATGCAGTCACCTTTTTTGACCGCAAGGCCAGATGGCAGCACCATGAGAAATATAGATCAGTGCGGAATTCTCAAAGTAGAACTTTCTAAATATTTTTTCATATTTAAGTCTTAAATTTGCCTAGAGTTTGTAAGTATCATTATCAATTTTAATTGCAACATATTAATTGAATTGAAATTTTTAGAAATATGTGAACGTAAAACGAACGAAATATGTGTCGTGTGTGTATGTACGTAATTACATAAATTGTAATCGAGTTTATTGGTCTGTTACATGGAAAATCTTGCTCATTTTCTAATCAGATTATTGTAAATTTCAAAATGATGTTGCTCTAACACAATATTTCATTTTGAATGCGATGCGCTCGAATGCAGGCGCATGTGCAGTCACGAATTCTAAGCTTTCATAATAGCAAGAGTAGTACTTCCGGTATCCGGCAAACGCCCCAGTCTATGTAGTAATGTTGTCAGACTGAATTCGTATCACTTGTGTATCGTGTTTGTTGTGTTATTGTCAAATCGATTGTCATAAAGTGACAGCATACATGGTGCTGAACTTCAGCAAGACGTCATATTGGTGAGTGAGTAATCACATTTTCCATAATAGTGCAATAAAACATACCACAGCCGCTAGGTACATATCAACTGTTCTGAAAACATTTTACTATTTGTGCATTCCCGTAATTTGTATTATTTATACGCTTATGTTGAATACGTATATATATGTGTGAGGTGTGTGGTATAGTTATTACGGGTTTGGAGCATTGAAAACATAATTCGTCAAAATGAAAGATACAAAAGCGTTTCGTTTGGTTATGAACACGATTATACGTATACAGTTTATGCCTCCTACAGCGTTTCAACTGTGAGTCATACTAGAGTGCACCTGACTCTTGACACCTGGTAATGCATCTCGATATATTGTAATATCGCATAAATATGTGTATAGTAATCTGATTAAGAGTAATAATTCAATTATCAAAACGTCTCTTTGCATACCCGCACAAAGATTTTTATTTTCGTACTTCTGTGTAGAAGAATGACATCAGTTTATGTATTGAGAGGAAACGTTCTTCTTTTTACGAAAAAAAATGAATTCTCACATTTTAAAAAAGAATATTCAGCTTACAATACAGAAAACTTTGAGAAGTTATATATATATTCGATTTTCTTATGTCGAGTTTTAATTGTTTCGTAAATGAAATTTTCGTCCAATTAAAGATTAAGAAAAGCAAGAAATTTCGTAGATGAGATTTTTTACTATTATGTTGGTTATACGATACGGTCCTGCGATCCTGATGCGAGATTAAAATACCATTGTGAAAGCTGACGAAGTGAGTCCGTTATCATCATTCATCAGTTACACGTCGATCGCATCGGCGTATTCATTTTGTTTAGTCTTTTTGTTACGTTAATCAGTCAGAAACGTACAAGTACTAATGCAGAAAAGTATTATTAAAATGTCCGAAGCTCGTAAAGTTGTGGAGGATGATTCCCGAATGGTGCCAGGTGCTTATAAAAAAGTGTTAAACATGTGGAAAAATCGTGAGTATTAAACGATTCTTTTTTTTTTTAAGGAAACTTGTTATCAACTTTGCGTAACAATTTCATGGTGCCTAATACAAAATGTATGTATCACAGAAATTGTTATTTTATCATTCGTTAACAATAAACGAACAGGTTTAACGAGATTTTTCAAAGCAATTAAAATAATCCCATTGTAAATGTTAGATACCGACATAACAAATAGCACGAATTTGCCTGGATTTTTATCAGTGTACTAATTTTTATTATTGTAACGTGTATATTATCCAAAATTATTTTTAATAGTATATTATCCCTCTTTTTCTACAATATTTTTTCCACATATGTACGAGTTTTTTGTATCTAGGTTACATTCCTTATGAACATTAGATAAATTATCTATTATCGGTGTGTTATTTATACATTATATACATATATGGTCTGAAGACTGATAATGAACAATTGGATATCGTCACAGTGGAAACAACATGAGTCAGAATACGTGTGCGATTGTTCGTGTAATATTCGTAACTGTTATGACTAATCTGGGAAACTTGTTTTAAAAATCTTGAATCATTATATATTCATATACGATTGCAAGGAAAATTGACGTCGCTTTTTATTGAGGCATCGTTATAATTATCAACAATATTAATAATAATAATCGCGTCCCTCTCACGTTAATCTCTTCTTTGGTAAACGTTATCGCTCGAAGCGTGAATTTTCGAGCGAGTAATAGAGTTGATTTAACAACTGTGAAAGAAGGTTCTTTGAAGTTGAACAGTCCTGTTAATAGCGGAGACTTAAAACCGGTATGATTTTGATACCAGTATTGCACTAACGAGGCTGTACCGAAACCGCTATAATACCGAAATCGTTACAGTATACCAAAATGAATACCGGTGGGGTAAGGGACCCAATTACTGTGCCTATATTAATTATACTTATTTATTTTTAAAGCATGATAAATAGTAAAAAAGAGATATTAAATTCTTTTCATTACAATAATTTTTCATTTAAAAATAATTAATATAAGCACAGTAATTGATACCCCCACAGTAATTGGATCACATACCCTATTTTTTCGGTTTTCCTTTCGTCTCGAAATCGCAGCGTAGCTGCGGCCACAGGAAAGATTGGCATTGATATCATATGCAACTATGATTTCATATCAGTTTCGGTACTTGCTAACATAATAAAATAATACTGGTTCCAAATCTATGTTTAAAAGTACTTTGCACAGTATAATCAATTTTATTATAATTATAGAGTAACCGAAAAAATTACCGATATTTTCATATAGCGGTATGAAGTCATTTTCGTATCTCGGTTTTGATAAGGGTTTCGAAGGTAGAGCCGAAAAATATCGATACAATATCCGGCGTTTAATATTTCGGTGGAAATCTAGATTTCGAGAGTCCTTTGGTGCACGTGGCTCCTGCCTAAGAAACTTGCAGCAATTTCGGGTCTCGACCACCCTGCGGCAGCACCGCAGTGTGCCGGTCGAAACCAGAAGCGGCAGAGCATTGCGCCGGTTACTTCCAAAGTGGACTGTTTTTGAGGACACAAACTCCACCCTCGCGGGTCGCACGTAATCCAATTAGAATGTTCTGTTATGTAGATTTAACGAAAATTCGCGTGTCCGTCAAGTGTCAACGATAATCGACTAATAACAAGTGGCAAACGTTCGTTCGTCTCGAATCCTTGAGAATTCTTTCACGACCGTGCGCATTTTGCGAATAATTCAACTGAAATTTTACGTTTACGTTGATACCGGAGAAGTGTGCGTAACCTCGATGCGCGCTGGAGAATTTTTTCAAGTGATCTCGACGGTTGACCCCGTGCCCGAGTACAAGAATCGTCCCCCGCGACGATGCTCATTTACATAATCAATCACATTGTTTACAAATGCCAGAAGTGATTCATGCGAGATTTCTCTGATGATCGGTTTATTCATTCACTGATATGCTCGTTGACCGTCGCATTGTTATACGTGCACATCTAATTACTGAATGGAATATGATGTGATATATATATTCCTACGCGTTTGTCTATCGGGCCTCCGCGAATCATCGGATCGTCGTTTTCTGTACGAGCATGACAAACGTACCTTATATAGCCACAGAGGCGTATCGTTCCGGTTAGGAAAGGGCGTGTGTTTGGTTTCCAATGCAAAATTCGTCTCGCCTGCGTTTCCCCATTGATCGTAATTGGAACCCGTAACAATACAGAGAACGAGAAATATTATCCCGGAACAAAAAAAGAAAATCTGTGAAACTGTCGATCACAGGTCATTCTATGGTCATTCGCTTTGTACACAGTTTCGCCGGACTAATCTTGAAAACCTGGGCGTAGTTGGAATCGATTATCGCGCCATCAACAGAGAATTTCGCGGGGAAAACACATTACGGACTTTGGTTAGTCGGAGGTCCAAGTGGTTTTTGTTATTACGCCTGTCGTTAGTCTGTCAAATATTACTATAGTGTTGCCAAACCTGTTGTTTCATGGTTATAAAGGAACCGAATTGTTGAGACGAAAAACAAAAGAAAGTTGCGTAGATATATTTTATCTTTGTTGTATTGTGCATCGATACGCGTTGACGATTAACAATTCCACGCTTGATGTTTGTATCGAATAATGGAAATAATAGAGGCATCGATTGCTAACCTTATTATTGTTTCGTTAATTCGCAGTTTACGATGTCAGCCCGACTGTAAACACAGAAACCGGCTGTGACGGAACGTAATTGAAATACGTTTGTGTGCTGAGTAATTTATACTGCGCGATTCCCGTGGGAAATCCGGCTGGCATAGACTATTCGATCGTCTAGTTCCGCCGCCCGGAAAGAGCTACCGTAACGTGTGCTCAAATTAAAATATGCTGGTCAGATCGGCTGTGAGGGGTTAATGGTGTACTTAGCCAAATATATTGAAGCATTGTTGCTCGTTGTTATTACTACCGATAATTCCGATTGTTAATCTGATATTCTAACTGTTAAAATAAAGCTGCAACCGTTGACTTCGTAACGCAATACCGATTTCCAACGATATAGTTATAATTGTTAATGTAGTCGTGTACACAGTTCCGAGCTTATATCCTGTTGAATCGGAGAACGTGTGATTTTTGACAGGCGTAGTAGATCGATATTGATTCGGACGGATCTATAGTTGGAAAAAAGTACGAAGAAAAGAAAAAAGAGGAACCGTATTTCGGTCGAAAACGGCAGAAAGTGTTTATTGCTGACAGAACGGAAATCCATAATCGATATTGACGATGTTTAAATGCTGCGTGTGCAACAAGAGCTCGAGGAAGGAGAAGTCGGGCGGCGAGGTGACGAAGCAAAGTCAGAAAGCAACCGACTCGCAGATAGTTCCCGTCGATTCGACGACGGTGCTCGACGAGAAGAGACACCTCGGTAAGGGCGAGAAATTGAACGGCGACGTGCAGAGGCCGGAGAAAGTTTCCCCATCGATGGAGAACTGTTCCGCGGAAGTGGTCGACGACTTGACCGTCAAGAGTCCGTTGCCTTCCGGTAAACGGGACGAAGCGAACGATTCGTCCCGATCACGGAACGAATCGATAGTGGAATCGAACGGCAAGCATTGTCACGACGAGAATGGGGACGATCGGACGAAAGGGGATAAGATAAGGCGAACGAGCTCGGCTAAGGACGAAACCGGAAACCTAGATGTGCATCCGAGCGACAGTATAAGCATCAGCGGCGGCGGTGTAGTGATGACAGCGATACTAAACGCCGGTGCTCCTAACACCGTTAAAACGAACATCTATGATTCTTCCGCCGCGTACATCGAGAGAACAATCGACGACGGCCCGGAAGAAGAAGGCGACGACTCCGTGTTCGAAGCTTGTCCGAACGACAGCAGCACAAACAAAAAACCGCCGCCAGGTATATTTTCACTTACGCAATGTTTACATTCTTCGACTACTACTCTCAATACGCAATTTCCTTGACGTTTCTGAGCATCCATTTTAACATTCACTAGGGTAAGGGACCCAATTACCGTGGGAGTACCAATTACACCGCCGGTATTTTTTTAAAGTAAGTTAAAGCCGTTATTTTTAAAGCATAAGGAATATTAAAAGACAGATATTAAATATTTTTCATTAAAATCGGGTAGTATCTCGTTTTTAATATTCATTATGCTTTAAAAATAGGTACAGTCAAATCTGTTTTTGTGCGGTACATAGGGACCGCATAAAAGAAACTATAACAAATAATTTTTTACAACATTTTTTTATGCGGTGGAGAGGGACCGCATAAAAAAAAATCTCACTTAGAAAATATGTCAAAGATTTACGAAATAACGAGAAATATTTTAAAAAATTTAATTTCTCATTTTAAACATGGAGAAATTTTCAAAACATACATAATTCTAATCTTCTTGTGATGAGAACATTACAAGGGTGTTATAATGAAAAGGACCGCACAAAAACAGGTTTGACTGTATAATTGTTACAGACACGGTAATTGGGTCCCTTACCCTGTTATGTTTTTAATTAAACTGCGTCGTGTAGACACAGAGTTCATTAAAAGCAGAAGGGGATGCTGTAACATTAGAACTGCCGAATCAATCAAGATGACTGGTTATCTACAATTATTGAAAAAAATGTTAGTGTTATAAAAATGTTTTCCAATGAGCTTCTCGAAGCGCATGTTACATACAATAAAAATCGTATAAAGTCTGAATACATGCAGTTTTGTCATTATTATAAAGCAATTAATCGTATTTATTATTTGGTGGTTCTAATGTTAATATCTGGAGCAGTGTCGCCAGATGAAGGGAGGGAGCATGAATTGAGGGGAAAAGAGTTACCCCCTCTCTGCAAGTACCGGAACGACAAAGACGAAACGCGTCCCTAGTGGAAGCGTAGGGGAATAGCGCGGTAGAAGGGGAAATTAGGAGAACAAGTCTTGATCTGGCGACATTGGTTATAAGACTTGCGTTACTTTCGTAAATGACCGTAGATCTGTACGAAAGCTCGTCGTGTTTACAAGCTCTTTTTTTCTTTAAGCTACGAACCGTACAATCGGATCGAAGAAGAGGGGATTTATAGAGTTTGTAAATAACAGATTTCGTTTCCATTTTCCACTAGATTTGTCACCTGTTTATCCAGTTTTCTTTTTACGATTTCTTACAAAGCAATATTATCTTTCCAAAATAAAATTGGAATTTGTCAAAGTTTGTATTTTATAATTGATTTTAATTAGATTTAATTAGAACTGTGACAGTTAGTCTGTCAAAATGATTTTTTTCCTCGACTCGACTTTATGGTACTGGATCGATTGTTTTTAATAAGAAACGTGAAAATTATATTCAATCTGTTAACCGGGGAAATTCATCTACTTTAGGTACAATCTGCGACCAAGTTAGAGTTAACTCGTCACGCTCGTAGTGAATATTGAAATTGTAATTCTTGTATTGTCAAGAAATTGTATTTCTTGATTAAAGCACTTCCTAAAATGTGCATTTTCAAATCGGTCATTTCATATGCAACGACCAAATACAAAGCTCAATGTTGTACAAGTAAACAAACGGTCTAATTGTAAAATATTATATCACCAGTGACCGGCGACAGTGACATGGTTTCATCAGTTGGAGACAAAGGACATGGAAGAAATATATCGATAGATATTGCGCCCACGCGGCGACAATAAAAAATAAATGACGTATCGATCTTTAGCATACGAATGACATCTCCACAATTCCGTACCGCGTCGACGCATCCCACGGGCGGTTGCAAAAGTATTTTTTAACGACGAGTTAGCTCCAGCGAGCACGTTGCAGAAGCATTTTCCAGCGACGAGTTAACTCGACCAGTTCATATCTGGCTGTTAGATCGTTGTCCCCGGTTAATGGAGTATGGAAGCTTCTATGTGATAAAATGTGAATGTTGTTGGGGCGTATGGTGAGCAGCTTCGTCGGTGCCTCGCTGGCTGTCGGAAGAGGATGACGGCGAACATGATTCGGAAGAGTGCAGCGGAATGCAAGAACCACCCGCGACACCGGTCGCCCGCGACGAGCTAGCATTAAGACGTCACAGATTCTTCTCTGACTTACTGCAAGCTGCGCAAAACGCGAACGAGCACCGAGTGAGGTTCGACCCCCTAGGACCGACGGTGCACACTGGTCAGGGTTCGCCCTAAATCCATTTCTTATTTTCCTAAATACATTTCTTACAATTTTTGTCGAGCGTTTTCCTTTGTAATCTTGAACACGTTACAATCGACCTTGCATTTATTCACCACGACCTGTTTTCCAAAAGAAGACACCCGATACATCATCGTATCTGTGTCCACTTCACCTCTATGTTGCAAGTCCGAAATAGTAGTGGGGTGGACAACTATTGGGGCGGAGCGCATTTCAGGTGTCTTCTTTCAAAAAATAGACCACAACATTGTGAATATAACGTAATACCACGTATTGTCGTCGCGCGACAATACCTCGACTTTTCCATCTTTTGTTGAATTCTGTACTACGTCATACTAACCCAGCGTCTTGTATTATCATGACATCGCCATAGAATTGCTTGCATTCACGATAATATTCTTGAATCTCTCGTATTTATTCTGGTAACTAACTTTTTAAAATTTGAAGCGTTATAAATGTGTATATTGATGTACCGTAAAAATGAAGTAGGGACCCAATTACTGTGGTAGTGCCTATATTATACTTATTTTTAAAGCATAACAAATATTAAAAAAGAGATATTCAATTTTATATACGTTATATTTATATACATTATATATCTCTTTTTTAATATTCGTTATGCTTTAAAAATAAGTGTAATTACATAAGTTCCTACCATAATTTGGATGAATTAGAACAAGTCGAAATGTGGCAGTATTTTGCAATCTACAGTAACTTTGCAACACGGTAAATAATGTCGGTGCAATATGAGCTGAAGGCACACGCATTATGTCGGGAAACATTCTCCACTATTATTTGCTTTCAAGTTCTGACGGAAGCATTCGCGAGTATAACAAGTTTTCAGGCTTTACGCATTGTTTCGTACTTAGTCATTCTATTTTTATCATTTGACCTATTTACCTTTCAATCGGTTGTAATATTTGATGAACTTCGTACAGCGTGAAGGACTATTTCCAATCGAGGAACGTAGTTGCACAAAACAATCGTTATAGCGATTTTTATTTCTGATATTTTCTTCTGAACGTATCGTTGCAACGTCACGGTAAAATGTACATTTTATAAATATTTCTTGCGAAGATTTTTAAACATTTGTTATTTAGTTGTATTAATGTGTTGTTGAGTTACCGCGAAAGATTCACTGGACGAAATAGTGTCTACCCACGCTGGGTTTATAACACTCACGGTCGCGATTCAGTTTTCGCAGATTTCCTAAGAATAGGCCGGCACATACACGCGTTGAAGAATGTTAGAACCGCGGTTTAGTTCTTCACCAGCTTCTGAAAAGTCGAGTTGCTGCGGACCGCAACCGTCTCCTTTATAAAAATAATTTTCGGTAAAATAGATGAATAGAGAGAGATAAACCGAGAGCGATTTTTGTTTTGTGTGTTCTGGTTCGGTTCAGATGGATGCGGAAACAATTATTTCAGTTGGTTTATTGTTTTAAATTCAATTTTTTATTGTACAAGTTTACCGAATGAATATACTAAAATTCGGATAAATTGCACATTACGTTTAATTTTATTTGAATGAATCTATACACGAATACTTTTAATATTTCAATGAAGATACCAATTTATTTTTATTACACATGCTTGCAACATAATGATCTAATGGCTGTGGATGTTGATCCAACTATTTATACACTCATTCTATATTTAATTTACATTTCATAAATGCGAACTTTCTGGAATATATCCTTTCAGTTTAGAGATAATACTGTATTATGTCAAAATAGATTGTGTTTTGACCAAATAATTGTGTAGTTCTCTCTTGAATTTTACGAGTACTAAAATGAAATTTTCTTTTCTTTTGCATGTGTTTTTTAACATTTTGTGAGAAGTGAGTGAGTTACATTATTTGGTATCGATGGTTTTTATTGTTTTTAACAATTATTTTTATTATCCATATTAACTATTATTATACATATTAACCCATTAAATTTGTATTGCATTAAAGGCTGTGACTCTAGTGATAAGGAAGAGCATTTGGAAGAACTAGTAAATCGATTAGAAAACGTTACCAAACGATTGGAGAACGTACGAGCACGTACCATAGCTGAGACTCAAGATACTGCTGTTCAAACGAATACACCATCACCGAGAAGGTCTAAGCCAATAGAGAACGGTACATCGGAGCAGTCTGCCTCACCTGTTCAGTCGCCTATTAAATCGGCATCAAATCAAATTGTCAGCATGTCAGTCGCAGGCTATGAAGATCTCCTGGCTGGACCTGTAAGTGAATACTTGCAGTTAAGTAATAAAATTGGCGGCGATGTGGCAACCCACAGTAAGCTCGTAGAAAAGGCTTTTCAGTAAGTATCTCTATGTTACACTACAACACTATTTTAGACTTTAAATAGACTTATATAATTTATCGACCATTCCTAACTTTTCCTTGTAGAATTCAGCTTCAATTCATTCGAACCGCGGCAAGTCGACCAGCTCCCGCAAACCAGTCAGAACAGGTAGCTCTCCTTGCACCCACCTCGACGCAAATTCAACAGATTCAAGAGTTCCGCGAGAAAAATAGAGGCTCTCCATTTTTCAATCATCTATCAGCAATTAGTGAAAGTATTCCGGCTCTAGGATGGGTTGCCGTGTCACCTACACCAGCACCATATGTAAAAGAGATGAACGACGCCGGACAATTTTATTCTAATCGCGTATTAAAAGACTGGAAAGAAAAGTAAGTCGGCTTTACACATGGTCATAAGGAATTGAATGTTATCATTAGACTGTGGATTTTACGCATTTATAATAAGAATGGAATACAACAACTGTAAAGATATTAGAAGAGTCTAAGCGTATTATTACTCTGTTTTCCGCTCATCAAAATGGTTGAAAGACTTCTCATCACTATTGTTTAATTTCTGTGTCTCACAATAAGCTTAGAACAGCTTAGCTTTTATTTTGCATAAAGATCGGCAGTGTAGTCTTTGTAAAGTGTAACTTGCGTTTGTAATGAAGAGTTTGTTGATCACCGATGCAGAAATTAAGTCATCAGGGACAATAGGGATTAAATGACCACTGATGCAGAGTTCATTTAGTCTTTTATATTTTCAGAGATAAAGTGCACGCAGAATGGTGCAAGGCTTGGGTACAAACGTTAAGCGATCTTCAGCAATACGTACGTCAACATCACACAACAGGCTTGGTGTGGGCAAAAACTGGCTCTGTACCGGCTGGTATACCACCACCTCCACCGCCATGCATGCCTATTGGGGATGTGGCGCCCGTCAGTGTTGCTGATGACAGAAGCGCCCTTTTCGCGGAAATCAATCAGGGAGAAAATATTACAAAGAGTAAATACAACACGATTGTTGGTATGTCAATATTTTAGTTGATCAAATTAATAAAGTGACGTTCCATTTAACAGATTTGAAGAAAGTAACTTCTGAAATGCAAACGCATAAAAACCCCTCACTGAGGACTGGTCCAGCACCATTTAAGGCCCCAGTAGTCGGTAATGCAGTGCCATCGAAGACAATACCACCTGCAAATGCTCCAATTGACAAACCACCAGTATTTACTAGAGATGGAAAGAAATGGCTCATAGTAAGTACTACTAAAAAATCTAATGAAATCGCTATTTCAAGTGAAACTGATATGCAGTAGCACAATTACTATGATACTGAGATCGAAGTACCGAAATCGGAGTAATTACCAACATATTTATAATATATATATGTACATACTATGTTTGCGAGTGGAGTAGTTTGAATGTACACGTAATTTTTTATTGTAGGAATATCACAAAGGAAACAAAGATCTGCTCGTTGAAAATGTGGAGATGAACAACGTCATCTACATGTTCCGATGTCAGGATAGTACCTTAGTTGTTAAAGGCAAAGTAAACTCTGTCGTGATGGACTCATGTCGCAAATCATCCGTTGTTTTTGACTCTGTCGTGTCGAGCATCGAATTCGTCAACTGCCAGAGCGTTCAAATGCAGGTGAGTTTTTAAAAATGTCACTGTACACTCGAAAGTAAATTTCTATATCTTCGTGAAAAATATAAAAAGTATATTCATTTCCAAATTTGATCATATATACACAACATAATTACATGGAGTGTTCATCTTATATTAGAAAATAAATGCACGATGTATAAAAAGTATGCCTGCGACCATTATTTATGAATTTAATGGATACAGATATTAAGTGATATCTTTGATCGACGGTCTGCTGGATTTTTAACGCTCGGATACAAGTCTCTTGCAGACATTTTGCAATTCTTGTAGATGCGCCAAATTTGGTTCTTGATAGAGAATTTCAAGTAATGCTACGTATTCATCTTTGTTCAATTCTTTGGGTGTGCCGCATATTTGGAATTTATTCAGCACGCTTTCCGACGTTCTTGAAACATTTCCTAAATCCGTGATAGACGTGCTCGTGTCGGTTACCGATGGTTTAGCAGTAACATCAATTTCTCTTTGCTCCACGGAAAGAAAGCATAAATTTTTTAATTTTTCGTTTGATAAACTATTTGCTAATGGTTCACTGTTTGCTTTCGAGGCAGTTAAATCAGCAGATCGATTCTGACTCAGCTCGTTACCATTTATGACTGAAGAAACGATAGTAACAATCTTGTGCATTGCACTTTGTTTCTTTTCGACTGTGTCTGCTGTGAGATCTTCATCTTTTGTATTGGAACCGATTCCAGCAGTTCCTTTTCGCGTATTCGTCTCTCTGTCTTTGATATATTCTAAAAATTTGTTAGGATCTACTATTTTCGTTGCGTTGTGATCATATTTTGTGAATATGTTAACGTAGATTACCATTTGTTCTTGCGCAGCGACTTTGCTATCGGCACTTTCAATTGTATTTTCTGGTACACGCGACGACGCGGTATCGTTTGCGTTTTTGACACATCTTCTTCCTTCCTTCACACACTCATTGATTTCCGATGCGCCTTCCAATTTTAGACTTTCTTCCGTCGCGTAATGACTCTTACTGGATAAATTGTCTCCCCAGAACATCGCCATTGTGAGCGGTCCTCTCACCGGACTTCTATGTCTCGACTCATTTTCCGGTTTTCGAGCTCCTTCCAGCCTGCTTTTTAAAATTGGTATGCACGATCGCGAAGGCGTTTTCGATGCTGGTGTTAACGACTTTGCTTGATTCTTCAATTTCAATCTAGTATCGAGTGACTGGGTGCAATTTACAGAGTTCGCATTACTCGACGATGCGTTTGAGCGAAAACTTATTTGCGATTGCGATCTCTTTTTATCTAACTTAAAGTTATGGTCCGTATTACGTATAGCTTCAGCGGACAGATCTCTAGTTTTCATCTGGATTGGCGATGATCTATGCTCGGTTCTAGCGTGAGCAGCATTTATCGAATTAGATTTTAAATTTTTTGGATTTTGTGAAACAGCCGACTTCTTTGATACTTCAGACTTTGGAGTATAGTTTTCTTGACTTCTTGATTGCATTGTCGTATTAACTCTTTTTAGCGTTGGATTCTCGTTTGCGTTCCTCGGAGAAACCTGATGCCGTGGTTTAGATACGTCTGATAAAGCTGTAGTTTGATCCACATTTATTATGTTTATTTTGTTTCCGGATGAATGAGATTGTTCTTCACCATTGAGTTTTATATTTGTTTTTGGTACCAAAGATTCATCGTATGATGTTGAAATTTCATTTTTAGAAGTTTCTTCCTCTTTCGCTGTTTCTTCTGTTTTGTTAATTGTTTGTATATTAATATTTCTGCTTATATCATTTTCAGAAGGTACATCCTCTTTATTAGCTTTATCAACACACATTTCGTTATTTGTAATTTTAACGTAGGACTTTGTTTCGATTTTATTGGTAGCATTATTTGACATGGAGATAAATAACAAATCTGCTTTGTCTGTGTCTTTTAAATTTTTCTCATGGTAGCGTTGCTCTTTGCTAACTTTTTCTATCTCTGAATTCGAGTGGACATCGGTTTCTATATGCTTCGAGTTTGTATTGTTTAATTTTATACCAGAGCTCGAAGCTTCATCTGTAAAGTACATGCTGCTCTGCGGAGAAATGAGGTTGGAATAAGATTTATATAGATTTTCTTCATTGTTTGTCTCCTTGTTATCCAGGTTTGCAAATGAATTTCGTACAACTGAATTATCTTTTGTGTTCTTGAATTTACTATCTCTATCATAATGACCTTGCGAGCTTCTGTATTCTACTATAGTTGTACTTTTATTGCACGTCTCTTTGTTACGACTTTCCACTTCCATGTAATCATATTGCTGAAGAGTTATAGTGTTTTTTGACGCAGTTTGTACATTGTTCTCGTCGATGTAGTCGTCCTTGATAGTAGACCAATTTAGATTTAACTCCTCCTCGTCCATTGATTTATTAGTCAGTGCTGTCGTAGACAGAGGTTCTGGAATGTCACAATCGTTTGAATGATTTACGCTTATTGGATTTTGTACGTTCACTTCAATTGAATTTTCTTTGCTCTCAGAAGCTGATAATTCATACATTGTATCTGTAACGTTTATCACTGTGTGCACTTCCATTGTATCCACATTTTCTGTTACCAACGTTTGTTCTATTAGCGAACAAGCGCCAGGGTGCCTTTTCAAACTCAAATTTGGTCTACGCATCAAATTTTCGTTCTCTTCGCTGAATTTTTGATTCTGTGACATATTTAATTTTGCGCTTACCAAGTTGCCTACATCTTTAGTAAAGACAACGTTTGCACGTTGATCTGCAATGTCCGAATCCAGAAAATTGCAATATTCGTTTTTGTTCAAGTTCGAATTCGGTTCATCTATGAGGGACTCATTCAGGTTTTGTGAAAATAATTCTGTGCTGCTATCGTCGCGGTTCGCAAGCTCGTTTACGTTGGTTATACGTATGAAGTTTGATTCAGGTTTCTCCTCGTTATTTACATTCTTTGAGCAGCTTGTAAATTTCAAATTTTCGTGCTTCTCGTCAGACAACCCTGAAGCGTAACTTTGATGTTTTGCATGTGAATTATCCGACGCCACTTCCGAAGATTTAGTAGATTTACTTTGATGGAAACTCTTGTATTCCGACAAAGATGCTTGGTTCAGATTTGCTTCATTGTTTTCCTGCATTATGTTACTAAAACTGAAATATTCAGAGCCAGAAGCAAGATTCCGATTAGATTCAATACTTTCTTTATTTACGGTCTGATCTGTAATCTGATTTTGATGCATGAAGTTCCTTACATTGTTGCTGAACGTCGAAGACTGAGCTAATTGTTTGCCTTGCTTTATGTTGAGGAACATATAAGTCCGACTACTTCTATCTGTGGAGCTGCTAATCGACTGTTCCTCCGATATGATATCCAAAAGTTTAGATTGAAGATTATTGTTAACGTATGAACATTTGCTGTACTCTGACATACACTCCCTCTCCATGTTTTCTCTCTTCTCGTCCACGTAGCATATCTTTTCCAGTTCTACGCGTGTCAGCAATGCCCTTTTGATTTGCAATGCCTCTTGAAGCAACACTGCTGTAGATTTATCATCCGATTCACTTCCCTTGGATATCTCTGTGTGACTTGAGGTTGGTGATGTTATTAACAAATCTTCATCAGTGTCCATTGGTACGGTCTGCCTATCCAAGCAATCGAACGACCGTGTCTGAGTATTTTCAATGTATACGTCTGGTAATGTAAAATTACTTGTTACAGCTGTTCCTCTGGTGCTGTTTTCGTTATCAAAGAAATCAGACGAGATAGTGTAACATATTCTTTCTGGAATTTTGTCATACCTAATAGAAGAATATCCCCTCGTGTCGATTGTATATGACCTCTGATTGTTCAAGGAATGCATTTGATTTTCTGTTTGCTTTGGAAGCGAACAATAAAGATCGTTGACATTGTTTGAATAATAAGTGCTGAGCACTTGGGAATAGCTTCGAACAGATACATCGGAACTCCTTCCTGTTTCGTCGCTGTCATATTGCTCAGAACTGATGTAGACAGTTCGGTGTATGTCATCGAAGTGCTTTCTGCTGACAGTATCGAAGCTAACTCTGTTCTTTTTTTTGTCGTTCCAACTGTTACTTTCCGATTTAATTGAGACAGTCTTTCTCGTGAGATTGTTAGGAGCGTTGTTCATTATATTTTCACTATCTTGTGGCTTCCCAGAATTTTGTACGTCATATGTTCGCAGCACATTGTGCAAACTCTCCAGCTTCTTCTTCACTTGGTACAACGTCTCCTGGGATGTTTCTACGAACTTCTGACGTTCACACAGTTGCGGGTTCATCGCGTGCGAGGATTGCCCAGGAAACACTTCGCTGCAGAACGTTGTGTTTATTTTTGAGGGCACCAGACGGTTGTCGTTCAGCTTCATGACTGGACGAACTACAGTCGGCTGCTCCAAACAATTTTCTTTATTCTGCTGTCTCGACTCCTTTCCTTTCATACCTGTTCTTTGCTTCGATGCTGTCTTTTTCGCCGGGTTTTCTCTCGATTTTTCACTCACGCTAGGTGTGTCCTCTTGT
Organism: Seladonia tumulorum; assembly: GCA_913789895.3. NCBI lineage: Eukaryota > Metazoa > Arthropoda > Insecta > Hymenoptera > Halictidae > Seladonia > Seladonia tumulorum. Next base: position 4,109,143 of record OU565276.1, read on the forward strand.
CGAGTATATTTTTCCTGCTGCAATATAAGTAAGCCTGTGTAACTCGTTTACAGGACTGGACTAAAAATCCATATTTATATTTTTACCTTTAACTCCGACCAGTTATTCTTTATCGAGGACTCGTTGCTGCTTTCCAGAGAGCTGCAGACCAGTCCGAAATGTTTATTGCTCTCGTGCAACTCTTGCAAGAATCGTTTGCACTCGTCCATAGTTCTCGTGAATTTCTTGCAAGGCGTAGTCGCTCTCTCTGGTTTAGGGGGCCTTGGTTTGTTGCCTAGCTTGCTCGTCGATTTGCTGTTTCTGTTTCGCTGGGAGATCGGGTTCGAGGTCACAGTTTTGTCCTGTACATCGAAATTTTCGCTTTTCGACACTTTGCGTCGTCTTCGACCAGCTGTCCTCTTAAACACGGAGGAATTTATGCTGCAAGCATTAAAACATCCATGATGCTTGTAAAAATCATGTCGGACAAATGTGGTTGCGTCTTCCATACTGTACGCAGTTCTAAATCTCCTCAGTCAGTATCAAAGTTTTTTTTTAATGTTACAGTATTCTCTCCCCGTAAACACACTTCTTCAAATGACTTTACCATACATAACATATATACGGTATATAATTCATCGTCTACTATTAAAATTTGCAACGGTAGAAAAAAGAAAAGGTAGATAAAAGAATTTAAGAATATTCTTTTATTTTGTATAATGACCCGCAGTCTAGTGATCACGTAATACTATATTAATTGTTTTGTAAGTCTTGTAAACGATACTGTACAAGTTTGGAGGACTTTCGAGCAGATTCTAAGAGCCAGGAACTGAGTGAGGATAATGAAAGCGAACATTGTGGAAGTTTGCGCTGTGATTGTACTGTAGGGATCCATCGCTGTCGCTTTTTGAAGATCTACTGATGGGTTCTAGAGGTAAAGTGTTGCGTCTGAGGTAGGGATAAAAGGATTTTTTTTTCGCATCGAACAGCTCCGTTAAATGGTGCTCAGAGGGATAATAATTTCCTTTTGGATACGAAATGAACGACTCGTCTCTTCTGGGGCTGAAAACAGTGATGCTTATTACCCAAATGGTAGATTACATCCATTCAAATCTTTATGTATAACATTTTTCTTTCATATTTATAAACCTATTTCTTTGAGATCAATGTTGATCTTCTTATCTAGTACAATAATTAATGATATGCACTAGGCAACTTCTTTCTCGCTATCGCTTCACTGGCCCCCATACCGATTACTATCTCTCGGTTAATATTGAAATTATAAATATTTAGGATACCTCAGTAACACGCGTTTTATCCAGTCGGTGCGGTCGTTGGTGTTCGATAGGGTCAAACGAAGATTTTGGAAATGTTTCTTGAAGCTCGGCTTCTGTATTTGGTGGGGCATAGGCCACGAGCCGTACTGCATTTTATACGTTAGTATGCTCACTTTCAGCTCAAGGTCTTCTATCTTGTATCCGACCTTGTTCAGGATCTTTTTATCGTCCAGGACCTCGCCCAACCGTTTCGCTTTCGAGTGTATCACACGGAGTAACATGGTACAAGCGAGGAACGTGCAGACGACCTTCGAACAACAATTGTATTTCATTTTCTAACTGGATAGGACTACTTAAAAAATTGATTTAAAATTCGGTTAATCGCGGGAGTAAAAATGACCCGTTCGGGTTACTATAGTTTGAGTTTTCAAACAGATACCTTCCTTATTACTGTTAAAAATTCGCATCTCGTTTAAACGTGACAAGGAGATTTATTAGGCTTTTTTTTTATAAGCAGACTCGTTCTTGTTCTCGAATCCCTGGACTCGACGGTTGTTCTGAATTTTTAACAATTACGTAAAAGATGTCTGATTGGTTTCAACAAGATCCAAGATTTTTAGCAGGTTATTAAACGGAAAAAATAATGTGCCTTTAGAATGATCCCTTGGGTCAAGCAGTCGACGACATCGGTTACGATCTCGCTCCAAACGTAATTCGCGATCGCTTTCGGGCATTCCTTCCAGTCGACTTCGCATACCATTTGCACTGGCTCTAGATTTCCGCCTGGAAATCGTATTGGTTAATGGGATTTTCGCGAAGCGGGTTAGGCTACCTCGGAAACGGAATAAGCAGGGTGCAAATTGTGGACGTAGCCGGGCGGCGTGAAATTTTACCGAACTGCCACTGCATCCTGTCTGGAAATGGCTAGGTCGGGACCATAGGTTTTAAAAAATCATCGATTCGTGCCTATTGTTATTATTCAGGAGCCTGTACCCCGTGAAACCGTGAAAAATCGAGAAAAACCGCGACCTGCAGTTGTTCATCGATAGAGAACGAGAATTTATCGATGTTGCTTACAGGATGGCTCGGAAAATAAATATGTTATTACTAGAATTTTCAATTTTCGGGATATTGCAATTTTTTGCTTACTAAAACTCTTAAGAGCAGAAATAGATGTCCATCTAATTTCTGTTACTTTAAATTGCTCCAAGAAATTCTGATTCTCTCATTTATGTATTTTATTAATCTAATTCGTGAGGTGGCGAACATATATATAATTATGTACACAACGAAATATTAGTGCATAGTTCATTTTTGTTTCATTATTTAAGACCTAAGCTATCATTTCATTCTTAAAAAAAAAAAAATGAAATAGAATTCACATATTCAAAGTATCTAAATCTATTTTCTCTTTGTTTAATCGTAGGTATTAGGAAAGGTACCCACCATCTCCATCGATAAAACCGATGGTTGCCAGATGTACCTAAGCTCGGATTCGTTGGACGTTGAATTGATCAGCAGCAAGTCGAGCGAGATGAACGTTATGGTGCCGAAAGGAAACGGAGATTACGTGAGTCCTTTATACGACAAAATTTCTCAACTTTGTCGAAGATAATCCAGCACGTTTTTACATTATTTTTCGATGATTGCAGGTCGAGTATCCCGTACCGGAACAATTCAAGACCACGGTCAGTCCAAAAGGTCTCTCGACGATCGCAATCGACTCGCTCGGCTAAGGTCGCCGGGCGGTTCAACAGCATTCATAGCCTAAACTAACTATCCGATTAAGAGTACGGCTCATTAGAGGTATCGTCTTCAGAGGATTCATCGATTTTTTATTTATTGCTTCTTCAAATTAATTTAAGGCGAACCAGGAGAGGAGAGGCGACGAATTAGCAACGGAATAGACTCATCCGCGCGGCATAGGGTCCCCCGTGTCTGCTCGGCGGACGTTCGATTAGGCACGGTGTGTTCGATTAGACAATTTCACTAAACAACGTGTGTCCACACAGTCCCATCTCGTTCGATTGTAAGCGTTGTGCATTTCGTGGAGATCATCGACTCCGGTTCAGGCGAAAATTGAAAGGAAGAAAAATGTCATTCACAGTAACAGGTTAAAACGATTCATGCACGGATCCAAACGATTACGCGCTCACGGAATTTGAATACGCGGTTACGACCGTCCCGGTAATCTGCGACATGATATTTTGTAATATAGGATTAATTAGATCTCTAGTGGTTGTGATTCGTTGGTACATGTAGATCGAATTCCGGCATCCTCCACGAAACCGTTTCGGTTCGCGCGTTCGGTGCTGAGGCAGGGAGAGACGGACTGTAGGTCGGATTACAGAGTACATAGGTATGGACAAAAGTTTTGCTACCTTCGGACCGCACTTTTATACATTTACACCGTTTTTCTAACGTGATCGAACTTTTGCCCAAACCGGTCGTCAAGATGACTCGCCAAGGAATTGCCGCTCGACTCCATTTTTGTTTTTCTCGTTTTCGTTTTTCCTAAGCGGGTGATCAGAGCGAGTATTGCCCGAAGAGAATATAATTGGAAAGCATTTCGGAGCTATTTCTGAAGCGTTTAGGGGACGTCATATCAATAGTTGGATATATCGCCTCTTGACTTTTGCAACAAAGACTGTTCACCACGATCTAATTAACAGTTCCGTCAAAATTCGATTCTGTCGCTCTAAATTCTAGTGATTTCTACCCTTAAGGGTAAGTTACTTCGGTTCAGGAGTCTTCCGAGTTTACGTGTATCTGTGGTCTGTAAATAGAGTAATCGAATTTCATTTCTGATTAAAACGGACGTTAGTTGGTTGGCCAAGGTCGCTTCCTTGAGAAGAGACCCGTGAAATATCAAATTTTCACCGAGGTAGTAAGAGATAGATTACTTATTGAAACACTGGCAAGATGAGTGATGGTTGCACACTGCTGCTTGATCACCTTGGCCAGGTAACTGGAACGTAATCTGCTGAACGATTGATTAAGCCGAGAATGTTCGGGGTTCTTGACGTGCACATTGGATTATGTGTGTGAAATGATCAAAATGGTTGTGCAAAAGTCTTGACGGTACACCGGTTAAGGAGACGGAAGGTATCGCGAACAATGATGGAGGCGAATGTTGTGAAACCTGAGGACTGAACATCAAAAAAAAAAAGCGTGCTGTTTGGACGTGACGTAAATTACATTGTGATTTTTACCACTTGGTATATTGTGCTAATCGTAGGTATAATGTAATAACTAGCGCTCTACTTAAAAGCGGCACGACATAGAGTAACGAGATCGTTTTAGGATTAACAATGGATTCAAACAGTTCGATCCTTTTTTAACCAGCGGACGGTTAGGGAAAACTCGAACGGTCCGATTTCATTTATCTATCGTTTGTCTGGTACTAAACCCGTTTCGCGGCGGAACAACAAATTCATTGACTGATGTTGTTTCACACCCGAGGATCGTACTGTTCTTAACACAGTAGACTTCTAACAGCTTTCATTTTTAATATCGATAGAGTATTGTATCGAGAATAATCAATATTTATTTCCAAATATGATTTTCAGTGCTATTTCTAATTGTCCTAATAAAATGAAATGATATACCGTCTATAATACGCTTGTAATGTTATTACTCGTACTTCTGAGAAATACATCAACCATGTAACACCATCATGAATCTTTTCAGGCTTCAACTTTCATTTCGATAGTTTTCTTCAAATTCACACACTTCGTTAAACGTTATTCGCCTGAACCTTTCATTCTAATAATTTTGATAAACCATAAATGCAATTGTAATTAATTATGTAAAAATTCTTATTTATTAGCATCGGGTTCTTTTTACATAATACATTAGACACGATATATACATATTTCGTTTGTCGAACTTAGGGGAATCTTAAATTGGTAATAGCACGATATACGTGGCCTAGTGATTCGTTTTGCCGCGACAAAGAATCAAAATGCCAGGCTCGTCTGGAATATTTCTACGTCAAGTATTTCAGAGTCACGTATGTGGCTCGGAAATACAATTCTCCGCGACTATTTGCATCATCGTCGAACGAGCAATGCTGCAAGCTAGTCTTCTACGGGTCGACATTAGTCGATACTAATTATTAACGATCAAATGCAAAGGTAATCGCGTAGAAGAGTATATAAATTGTTAAAAAGTCGCCTTATCACCCGATACACTCTTCAACGTTTAGCTTCTGCTTTCAATTCGTAACTAGGTATTGCACATACATTAATTCAACGAATATTTAATACTATACAGAACTGTTCGTTAGTTGCAACATCATTCTTACCGCCAGGTAAAACATCGTCCATCGAACTCTACTTCTGCGTTTTCAGCACGTTCGCTACCACCATTTTGTTTAGAATCAGTTCGTTGCCTTTTTCAGCAGGCGTTAAACAGAATTAAGAATTTTTAAGTGAGCCCACTAATTTGTAGTAAAATCTTCAGAAAATATTATTAAGTAGCATTGAAAAGTGAGTATGCTACGTTGGCAGCGAACGTGTAAAAATCGATTTTTTTTTTGTTCGTCGAGCACATAAATTCGTAACGAGTCAACTACATGTACGATCAGTCTTTTTTCATTAAAGATTAACCGGACAATTACGCTCGTCGCTGCCATCCGAGCATTCCAAGTAGCCATTGCACACCCGAGATTTCGGCAGGCATTCGCCCAAAGGGCATCGATGACCCTTGCAGGATACCATCATAGATCGGATGTCCTCTCTGGATATCGTGTGCTGGATCCAAGGAAGATAGTGATGTACCTTCGTGTAGACTCCCGGTCTTCCTGGCCTTGCGCAACCATAACCGTTCGAAGTGATACCTGATAAATTGAAACACGAAACGTTCAATGATCTATCGTTCGCACAGAGTGCCAAGTAACATTCCGAACAGCTCTCGCTATCCTTCTTTTCAAGACATGCCACAGCATTAATCTACCAAATGTCCTTTCTTTTCAAATAATCCGTTTATCATTGTTAATTGTAATTTACTGTGTTTTCAAGTTTCGATTGCTTAAAACCAGCTTAAGTTTCTGACCGTGAAGCGTGTATTTGTTGTCAGATCCCGAGCAAACCAATGGTCCACCACTGTCTCCTAAACAAGCATCCCTTCCGCCATCCTTTAGTCCAGCGCAAAGCATGCCGACCGTAATTCTGTACAAAGGAAGGAACAGAGTCTTTCTTCGACACTCCTCCGTTGAAATCACCGGAAGCTGGACTTCTTGCAAAGTGTCCGCTGTTCAACAATGAATAAAACTTTTTAGTAATTCATTCGCGAGCACTGAAATCAAGTGGTAAGTATACATTGTCAACCATTATTGCATTATACTTAATTTCTTGATGTACCTAATTTCAAGTAACTTTACAGATTGAACTGAAAAATGCGACTTTCTCACTGTTATACATATGTAAAACAAAATTCAACTATTTGCACTTCAAAGTCGAATGCTACCCGAGATTTTAAAATTTCCAGCTTACATATGCATTGTATTTTAGATCATTAATTTCTTTTTTTACTTGGATAGGTAACATACACGCATTTAGCTACTTCTAACACTTTAAAAATACGTTTTCCAAAAGTTGTTTGAGATAGGTACCAGTGAAGGAATTTTTTTTTTTAAGCACATTTTAGATAAGACGCTTAACATAATAGGGAACAAGATTGAAGAGAAACTCGTAGGATTAATTCTGTTTGCTTATATTGTAGGAATGCAAGTATGAGCATTGAAGGTACACTTACGAAATATTCGACCTATCTCGAACAGTTGGCCCCATCCCGTCACGGTGCACATAGTGCCACTTTTTGGTTCTGCCTCAGGAAGACATATCGGTCTAACGTAGTCGCTGAAGATGACCGGTTTCTCGAGTCTCAACATTGCTATATCGTTTATAAATCCGTTATCAATGTACTCAGGATGCAAAGATATGTAATCCAGCCGCAGGACTTGCTCGTACGGGCTCGGGAAGCTTCCTCTGCGAGTTGCTCCGATCCTTGCCACCCAGTACTCGTCCTGTGCACTGGAAAAAATAGTTTCGTGCACTTTCTGCTGCTGTGTTTCAAGTCTCTTTATTTCATAAGAATAAAAATTACATGACTAGCAGTATTTAATTTGACTAGATTTTTATTTGCAAATTTTTGAAGATTGTCATGGTAAATTAATTCGCTTACTGGTAAAAGCAATGCGCAGCGGACAAGATCCACCTGTCATTGACAAGCGCACCTCCGCATTGATAGTCCCCCTCTTTGTACAGAGCCACTTGCCACGGCCAACTTCCGGCTGAGGAACTACCACCGCCGACTATCCTGGAACGTCGAGAGAGATTCGATCTATTTCAATCATTAATCGAGATCAATGACTGAGTAACATCTTGCTACGTATATGCGATTTTCTATAAATAGCATCTCGACCGGAGCATTTCAAAATTGATTTACGCAAGAATAATCTCATTTCCAACGTTTATGGAACTCTTTTATATCCAGTTAAAAGTCTCAACGACTCCATGAATAAATTTTAGTTTAAAGCATTTTATATCGTTTTATAACAGGACCGAGATAGTAATGTTATTTGTTATGATTTTTTTCCGTGACTGTGGTGGTCGTCGTTAAATCGTGGGAGGGCATCGTCCCCGAGCGCAGTTTGTACACAAATAGTTTTACAAATATTCCAGCCGGTATATAATTATGAGAAACTGGTTCAGTGAGTATACCTGGCCTGCGATGGAGCCTGCGTTCTTATTCCGCACTCAAGGTTCTTGCACTTGACCCTGAGAATCTCGCCGCTCGGGCACTCGGAAGGTTTGAAAGTCAGGATCGTCTTTTCCAGCGGTTTCTCGTTGTATGACAGAGTATAATAAGGACGGTTCGACTCTTGGTTTTCGTCCAACACCTTCTCCACAGTCTCGAAATCCCTAGAAAAAGGCAACGTATCAGTGCTGCTACGAATCGCAATTTTTTACGAATTTCTACATCCGTTTACCATCCATTTCTAGATTCAACAGATAATTTGATCTCATTTAAATCGATTTTTTAAATAACTATTTTCCAGTTTTCTATATATTTTTACTTTTTAAAGTAGAATTATGACTGTATACAATGTTTGTCTCACATTGAGAAAATCGCAAAATGTTAGGATTTCAAGATTCATAAGAAACACCAACAGAACAATTGAAAGAGCTCTTGAGATTAGCTTTGTGCCTTTCTAATTAAAAAAATTTGTGACAATCTTTCTTCCATACAAGTAGATTTTATTTGCATCATCAAATGTGTTGAGACGTGGAAGAATTGATTGAAGTTCAACTATGAAACATCTAATATTAGCGTAGCTCGCAGGAGAAAAATTGTTCGTGGAACGCGATAGACGATAAAAGCTGTTTATTATTCAGCGTGCCAGGTGGGATTATTGCAGGTTACTCACTGATACGTAATCGCCTTGCAGACGGCTCTGCCTAGGTCCTCGATGCTCCAGCTGGCCTGTCTTTCTTGCAGGAGACCGTCCATTCCGCTCAGACATAGCTTCCCCCACTTGCCATTTTTCCGAATGTTTATGTACCCCTTCTCGTTATAATTGTTGATCTCCTTTTTGAAGTTGACGACCGATCCGTTCTTCTTCGCGTTCAGGTGAATCGAGTTTCCGTGGGCCAGCATTTCCTTCCCGTTCGAGGATATTTCTCTGCCAGACACGTGAATCGTGGCATTATGATCGTGATGGTCGAAAGGAGCTTCTTGCTTTGTTAACTCGCTCGTTGAGTTTGTTATCTTGTCAGCTTGGCTGTTGTCCCTGTATAAACTGAGAGTGGTCGATTCCGAAATGGACGATTCGACAGCCTCCTGATCGAAAATCGTGTCCTTGCTGGGATTGGATTCGATTTTCGGAAAATTTTCAGGATAATCGTCTGTACCGAGAGACGTGTCTGAATTGTTTTCATTTTTGTCGAATATGCTTTCTTTTTCGTAATTTAGTATCGCGTCGTCTTCTATCAACGCAGCGCATTTCTTCTCGTCCTCTCCTTCGGGACAATCGGTGAAACCGTTGCAGACCTTGTCCTCGTCCACGCAGGTTCGGCTGTTACCGCAAACGAATTGACCCTCCTCGCACCAATCTAACCGGATGTTAAGAAATATTCATCAGTTTTAAACAATTGCACGGTATTTGCAAAAAATATATCCTGTCATTATCTTTTAGAGGTCCTGAAACTCTATAGCGGTCCAGAGACAATACTGATCCAAACTTTGTTGTAAAAAAATAATTTTTTTATGAAACTTTTGACGATTTTTCTTTTTTAAACAATTGACGATAATATCAGCATTCCCCTTATCTTCTTCTTAATGTTCAAACCCAATTTCACGTGTGTACAATCAAGCAAATCCTTATCAGAATGATTCTTTGTTTAAGTAGCAGTTACTTCATTGTTGACTTTTTGTTAGCTATTATAGTTAAGTCACGTTCGTATACCGTATGCTAAAGACCACTCTGAAACGTATTCGTAACTTAATATTACAGACAATAACGTGACCTCTATATTTCCTTCTCAAACGTTTGAGAGTCTTTAAAGTACCGGTCAACAACGTTAAACGAAATCAATAATTCAAACAGTGGACGCGTCCATGCAAATTTATACCGTTACGTTCTGCTTCGGAAAAAACTTGTTTTGCATAACGCTTTTTTCGAAATAAACGGTAAGATAGACGGTACTGTTAAATCAATTTTTATTTCGAAATCAGCAGAGACTAACAACATCAATATAGAAAACGATTGGAAAAGTAATTAATAAATACCGCAGTCGGTCTCGTCGGAGTAATCCCAACAGTCCGCGATCCCGTCGCAAATTTTCTGATGTAGGAGTTGCGCTTTTAAAAAGTCGGCGCACGTACAGTTCGCTTCGTCTTCAGAATTCGGACATTCACCTAACATGTTGCATCTGCCGCTCGAGGGCAGACATTTCCCGTCTCTGCATAGGAAACCGAAGCAGTCATCTGCGAAAACGAATTGGACTTTATGAAAACGTTGTACCACTGGACGTCATTTTTATTTAGAGCGAAGATCCGCTGTTTGCAAGACATTTCCTCTTTTCTATTCTTGTGCTCCGATTTTGTGTCACTTTTATGGACATTGGTGTGGCAGCCAACGATGCTTAGCCTTGATTAACCTCGTAAGCACTGTAAGCCCTATACAGTAAATATTCATTTTAAGGCAGTACTAACCTTCCCTGCTTAATGGGTTATATACAGTTAGGAGGCCCAAAAAAAGCAATTTTTTAAGAATTTTTCCTGAGAAGACCTTTACATCTATTAATGTAAAAATTTGTACACATATCATGGTAACTTTTACCTGTATTTTAACATTTTTTATTTGTAAAAATAATAATTTTGAAACCTGCTATAGCTGATCTCCTGGAGCTCCTCTAAAAAAAGGCGCTTTGCGGTGACCACTATATCTCTGGACTGGATCATCAAAAATGAAAAAACCAAACTGATTTCGTTAAAGAAATGTATAATCTAGTAATTAATCGAAGGAATAAGCAAAATAAAATTTTGTGACAAAATGGCAGCTTTTCAAAGAAAAAAATCGATTTTTCACAAAAATTTTGGCCTTAAATCGTTTATAAAAAAAAATATTCATCGGGGAGAAAAAAGCTTCGATTAATTACTAAAAAATATACTTAAGAAGCTTGTGCTAAAATTTGAGAGTGATCGGTTCAGCCGTTTCCGAGAAATCTTGGACACCGACTTTGAAAACACAGTTTCGAGAAAAACGCGTCGAAAGATCGCGTTGAAATGCTCTGACGCTCTCAAACGCTCTGACACGTCTTTACATATATGCGTGTAACTTCGAAAATAATTGCCGGATTGACTTGAAATTTTTTGTGCGTATACTTAAATATATGTACATTACGAAAATGAAATAAAAAAATCGATTTTTTGAAAATTCTAACTGTATATAACCCCTTAATCTCGTAAGCACTGTAAGCCGCTATAGTGGTTTCCGTGCAAAGCATCAATTTGTACGGTAACACGTTGAGCCCGGCGTCGGTCTCTGGGGACCGACAGTATCAAAGTTAAAAAATAAATATAGTAATTAATTTATTTATTTATCTCTGTTCATTTCAGCCGTCTCAAATATCGCCGTTAAGTGCTCGCTCGCTGCCGGCTGAACGGAAAGGACAGCAATATCGGCGCCGAGCTCAACACGTCACTATAGTGGCTTCCGTGGAAAGCATCAGTTTGAGCAGTAACGCCACTATAGTGGCTCTTGTGCCTTCTACGGCCAGGCGCACCGTCCCTGTGAAATAGAGTTGCGGACGAGCTGGGCTTAACCAGTTAACTGTGGCGATCTCTTTGCAAAGCGCCCACCAGTGTGTGTCGCGATAATCAAGCGATGACGGTTATAGTCGTCAAACACAGAGTAAGTGGCGCTGCTGAAATATTGGGCCAACAAGACGGCTTTATTTTAGAAAATTAACAATTTTATTAATAATATTTCTTTTTGTTTTTAGGCTGGCAGTACTGTCATTCATGTATGCGTAGAATTTCACGTCAGTACATATTTTCTTTGGTTAGTTTCGTTGTGTTTTCTGAGTAACTAAAAGTGAATTTTTCGATTTTTATAATGTGTGATTTTCCTGATCAAAGAAGTTGCATTAAAACCAAATTGGCTTTACTTTTTGATCACAGTAATACTTTGTTTTTTTGGTTTTGACACATCAAGATGAAAATCGGGATAATCAAAGATCCAGTGTTGCTGCACTGCTTACGAGTTAGCTCTCAGAAAGTTATAAATCCAACTCAAATTATTTATAATTTTCATTTGTTTGTTTCATTTCGTCTTGACCTCTGAACATTTTAAACATATTAAAATTTACGAATATAATTTAGTTTTCGCCAGAATTACAATTTACATATCAAATTGTAACAAAATTTTACGCAAGACGGATATAGTCGTCATGACACAAAATTCTGCCACATCTCCATGACGGATATAGTCGTCAAACACACTTAACTGGTTAAGAGGTTAAAGAAATTTATTCCAAGTGCTCTGACAGTGAAGTATCAGCAAACGTTGGCGGATTTGGCCTGCGAACAGCTGATCTACGAAAAACTCCAATTATGCCAATAAAAATGAGTAATTACCAGTTTCCTTGCTCTTCTCGGTGGTGGAGATCATCTTGTCCGTTCGGTCGTCCATCTTGTTCAGGATCTTGGTGAGTATCTCGACGCCGTCGCGAGTCATCGTGAACCCTGCGCTCGAGTTCATCAGGGTCTGGTTTCCGGTAGCGATGTCAGCGATTTCCCTCAGCTTGTCATAATCCAACGGTTTCGCGTCGGTTTTCGAATCCGATTTCGTATTCAGAGCATGAACCAGGCTGGCGGCGGGTCTCGAGTTGTTCTTGCTGCTCTTGGCCGGTTTGTCTTCGGTTCCGATGTCGGCGAGCTGCTTGAGCTTCTCCAAGAGATAACTGTTCTCCTCCATCGTCGAGATCTTTCTGTCGGACGTTTGGACGTTCGAGGACGTCGAAGGAGTCTTCATCACGTTGCTCGACTCTTGACTGGTCCCCGAAGGATCCTCCCTGAAGGATCGATTCTCTTCTTGGCTGTCCACAGCGAAGTCCTCGGGTATGGAGAACTGCGGCGTCGAAGTCTCCTCTTCATGGTACTCGGATCTTATCACCGGGAGTGAAGTGGAGTTCGTGACCAACAACTTCAACACGACGGGATCGTCGCTCAGGTTCGAGGACACCTTGGTGCTGATGGACGTCACGACCTCCACTATTTGCTCGATCCTTGCGCGTCCTCCGTGCGAATCTTCATCGTTGCTCGACGAATGACGCTTCGTCGTGTTCCTGTCGTAGCTCTGCACACCGAACAGCTGCTCCAGAAGAATAGCGTCCTCCGAGGAGCTCCGGTTCGACGTCTTCTCCCTGTCCAACTTTGGTCTAGGTCTCACGGGTCTACCGATGCCGGTGTTGCTCTTGGCTGGCGCCAGGGTGACCAAGTTTTCGACCACGTAGGCCTTCAGAGTGTCATTGTAGACCTTCTTCCGAGTGTCAATCGAACTGGAAGACTTGGTCAACGTTCCGTTCGAAAGCCACAGAGACCCGTCATCCGTGCCAGGTGAAGGATTGTCTTCCGAGGCGCTGGAGTCCACGGTTTCGCCAGGAGTGTGCTTCAAGGTATCGATCTCGATGAACGTGGAGTTCCTTGAAATACTGGGAGTCAGCCTGCCAGGTGGTGTTTTAACGTCCTCGGTCTTCAGGATCAGCTTGTCTATGTTGTTGTACGCTGGCTGGATCAGCTCCGAGTAGACCTCGGTGGTTCCCAGCCTCAGGAACTTGTCCTGGTCTATCACACCTTGAGTGCTCGTCTCTTTCTCACCTTCGGACAACTCAAGCTTCGCGTTCTTCTTGTGCTCGTTGACCTTGGGGCTGGAAGTTTCAACTTCAACGACCTCCTTCGTTACTGTTCCAGCATTCCCAGTCGCGTCGATCGTCGAATCGTTCAGCCGGACATTCTCGTCGCTTACTATACTATCCGTGACAGCGTTTACCTCCTGCTTGTCGTCACCGTTTCCACCGAAACTAACCACAGATGTGATCTTGTCCACAGGTATCGTGTGCCTGAAGGGCTTCAAGGTCCCAGAGTTCTCGATCAGACTGGGCCTCGGACCGGCGCCGTTCAGGTCTGGTGTTTTGTAGCTGGTGTACACAGGTTCCTGGCCGTTCTTGTCCACCTTCCTGTCCTGCAACGCATCACTTGGCTGCGCCACAGCTTGGATGTCAGAGTACCTGTTCCTCGGCTCTAATTCGACATCCGTGTCAGGCACTGGTTCCGCTATCCCTATTCTGGACACCGAGGTGGTCGATTCTACGGGATGGAGCGGCCACGTTGGACTGCTGGTAGCAAACGTCGACAACACGCTCGCGTTCTCGTCTACCCTCTTCCTATTGTCCTTCAAAGATCCAGCGCTCGCATCCTCGATCCTAGCTTCGCTCGGGGTGTATACAGGGACTCTCCAGCCAGTTTCGTTCTCGTTCGTGGACCGATACGGTTTCGTGAACGAGGATTCGGTTTTCTCAGCCTGGGGGGATGTCCGCAGCTTCAGGTTGTAAGTCTCGGACGGCAGTTGTCCCGACACCTCGATCTCAGGCTTGTCTTCGGGCTCGATCACCGACGGCGCGGTGAATATCTGCCCGTCCTCCATCAAGCCGGGGAACTTGTTCTTGAATTTCCCGTTGACGCGGAAATTCACCATCTCCTGGGGCACGACCCTGTCACGGGGGAAGTCGGTGTCCTCAGGGTCGAAGCCGCTCAGACCGGGAATGTTCATGTAAGAGTTCAGCGCTTCCGGCGTCGTTCTGATCGTTGAGGACTCCGGTGTACCGGCTTCGACCTTGATGGCCGCTCCCGGGGTGACCTCCCCGGTGTTCGCGTTGCTGTAATTCACCTTGTAATTGGTCTTGATCACGCTGTCGGGCAGCAGTTTCAATTCGGGGTTCACGTAGCCGGGAATGATCGGCTTCCACGGGGACGTCTCGAAATCTGGCTTCCGGAAGTCCTTGAAGAGATCCTCGGCGCGTGTCGTGGACGTCGCGGACGTCGTTGTCGTCGTGGATGATGGCACGATCCTCTTGGCCGGCTCTTCGACCGTGTCCTTCAACCTCTCCGCTTGGGTGGTGTGATTCAGCTTCCCTTTGATCCTCAACAACGTCGACTGCGCGTTGATGTGACTGACTTCGGCGGTTACCGTGGTGGACGGCTTCGTCGTGGTTTGTTCCTGAGGTAACGGTCCTTTGGTACCATTTCGGACGTTCAACTGCGTCCTCACAACTTCCCGAGTGGCGTTCGCCCTCTTCGGCGACGTGGCGTTTACTTTTGAGGCTTTGTACGTCCCCTGGATCGTCGGTATGTTGCTGAAGTCGATTTCAGGCTCGCTCGACTCCGGCTTGCTCGGTTTTGCTTTTAGCTTGGGACTCGTGATCAGCGAACTGTTTCTGCCCGGCCGCAGCAGACCGTTCTTCGTGATCATCGTGTTCCTTTGTTGCGCCTGCTTTTGACTGCCCGACATGTCTGGACTAATTCCTGAAGTGGACGAAAATTACCTCTATCAAGCACTTTTAGCGTTTTATGGGCAAATTTTGGACTAATCTTCGGTTTCGTGAATGCAGATTTTAGGAAAATTGACATTGACATGTTTGTCTGATACGGTGCATTCTCCTTTTACACGGCACGTTTTAACATGAATAATTTTTATATGGGTATTGTTTGATTAATCGCGACTTTTCACGTTTTATTGACTTTTATGCTGTTTTTAAGCACATACTATTTACGCGCCTTTTAGCACGTTTTTTTTTATCGTCTAGAAAGAGAACCAGATGAGTTTTATTTACAATTATATTATATTGCATTTTTATCGTGTAAAAGGAGAATGCTGAAAGCAATTATTATGATTCTCGTGATGTCACAATTTTTTGCTACTCTCTATAGACTTCCCGTTCTTTGGAACGTGTCTGAGAGATCCGTAAAAACACGGTACAGATTTCTTTAGCTATGATCTCGATTTATTAGAAAAACGGACGTATCAATTTGAGTAGGCTCGATCGAACGTCGCGTCGCGAAGTGTAAAATATGACACGAAGAGTAGCAATCTCGACGTGATTATCTCGTCAGAATGAGACGTAGCTTCTAACGGATACGTACTTTTTACCGAGATCGTGGTGAGGTCCAGTTCCATGTCTTTGAACAAGGAGGACATCGAGTACGTCTCCTTCGCGATAATGTCCTCGATCGTATCTTCGACGTTCGTGATCGATCGCGGTATCTTCCTCTTGTCCAGGTAGATCCTGAAGAACACTTTCAGCACGCCGTTCTCGAACTTGTCGATGATCGTTTTCTGATAAGCGCCGCCTAGCACGCTTCTACGAAACAACAGGTCGAACTAGAAGAAACAATAAAGTTTACATTATTTCGTCTGTTAAACAGTCTCGTGTATGAACAATCCCGACACTCACTATGTTTTTGTATTTTCGCTCTTTCTCTCGATACACCATACTCGTGTTCAGCTTCAACATGGGGTTGTACTTTTCGCCCTTGGCCACCCTGAGGGTGCACGAGAACCCGACGATCGCTGAAATCAGTTTTTCTCGTTTTCGTTAACGCTCGAAAAATGTATGAGAAGCCTACGGATTTTTATTCGAAATCGAAATTCTTTGCTAATTGCAGGACACAGGAACCACGCTAATTTTTCTCTTCTTTAATTTTATTGAGTTGTCAGCATTTGATCTTTCCTTTAATCTTTGTATAAAGATTAAAAGGATCGAAGAATATCTTGAATCTATTAATGATTAATTAAAGATTATTCCTACTTGATTCCTGGTTCCTACAAATGATACAGACAATTTATACTTTCTTTTTGCATAAAAATCCGCAGTTCAGTGATTGAACAAATACAGGATGTCTAGGAAATCACTATGACTCTTTCTCTCGTAATTCACGAATATTAACCATCGTCTCTTCTTCGTTGTTTCAGTTTAATTTCTCCAATGGCGTCGTCAAATTCACACGACGATAAAAAATCAATGTGTTGCAAAGAGAAACGATTCTTCAGCTCTTTCATCGAAAATAAAAGTATAAAATAAGGCGTCATAAAATTACAGTAAAATTGCTTGCATCGTTCACAAGCGATGAACAAAGTGCTCATGAAGGCGGAAGAGGATTCAGTGATTTCTTTTATGTATGTCGTCAAGGCCTGTACGATAAATGTCGCGGAATTGTCCCCACTACCGCGAAGCTCGAGAGGTCTCGGACGCCGAGGAGTGTAAACATAACACCGCTAGAGTGTCTCATGGACGATATATGTCGTTGCCAAGACCCGAGTTGTTGACATACATCGAGAATTCTTATCAATTGATAAGAAGTGCCTGTTAATGTTTTTTTTTTCCAAGCGGAAAAACATCGTTGCGCGTGCAGCGCCGGCGGAATTATTAAGATGGATTTAACGATCCCGGAGGATGTCCGCTTACCATTTTTCGAGTCCGTTCGAAGGGCTGAAACAAAGGTTCATTATGCGAATGAGAATTGTCTGGGTTGTTTGCGGTTTGTTCGATAGAATTTAACGGCGCACGGTTAACGACCGATGCGACCAACCGCGTTATAAAGTAGCTACGAACCTCCCATCCATAACGCGAGACCGGCGATCGCGAAGACAGCGATTAATACTAGCATAGCGGAGATAATTAACATTGCGCTGCCGACTTTCCACGTGGTGCTGCTGCTGCCTCTTTGTTTCTTCGTCTGCTGCGGTGAGACCCTCGACCACGTTGACCGCGGTGGCAAGTAATAATCGTTCTGCAATCAGACGCAAAAAGATACGGTATAAGATCGATTTATGAGAATTCTTGCCGGGTAGTAAAGTCGGTGCCCGTTCATACTAACTGCGCCAATTAGTAGAATTTAGTAGCCCGACCTTACCATCATCGATTTATCGTCGAACATGTTAAATCTGGAATAAACGCTCTGAATTACTTTATCGAGCGAAAAAATTCAATCACAAAATGAAAATATCGAACTCTCATGTACACGTCGAACAAAATTACTATCCTCCTGTACGTGCTCCGGCAGTATACTAAAAATTACTATGCTCTTAACTTATTTTATGTGCAATTTGTTTTAATGCTTGTCTATTACGCTTCCTTTACAACTTTAGACTCGATTATCGATAGCAATACTATTATCATATTTGTTTATTAAATGGAAGGTATTTTAATAACTCAATCTACGGTGATCATTTACTAGAGAACTCTTTCTAATTAGTGTATTTTATTTGCCAGTTGTTTTACTGTAGCAATTTATGTTCTGGTAGGGGAACAATTCCAGTGTTGAAACGATTTATTATCTTTTATTTACTAGATAAATAAAATTTTGTGCAACTTAATTCTCTACAGAGTCGGTATCACACAGGTATAATTATTTTCATATTCTAATTTGCTTTGGCAGTTTATGGGCAGATGTTGAAATTAGATCTTTGTCGAATGAAATATTTGTTTTACGGTTTTCTACTGCTCCAGACCGGGCTATAAAACAGTGTACTACAATCTGCAAGCGTTCTCGATTTAATGATTATTTGCGACTAACAGTAAATTCGTCTAATCAATCGCACCAGGAATGTTTGTTTTCTCGTTTCCGTGTGGTGTTCGGCCCTGCCTTGAATTCACTGACCAACATAACCGGCGTCGCTTGACGATTCAATAATCCGAACGCGCAATAAATTTAGTCAACCGTACAGTAATACCGATAACGGTACCCGTGGCGGGACCGAATGCTCGAAACGGAGAGCAACAAAAAAAAAAAAAAAGAAAGAAAGACAAGAAACATGGCGAAACAGAAACGGCAGAGAATTTTCGAAGCGAGACAGGTGTGGACCGTACAGAAAACCCGTATCATTTCGATCAGCGGTACAAACGAGCACGGGCGATCGATATGGAAATAAAATCTGTTACGTCCCCACGGCGGCGGCGTGGCGGCTGTCTATCGGCAATTCAACGTTCCGCCATTACCATATTTGCCATGGTTCTCCATTGCGAATCGTATCGATTTGATGCATCGCGCGGCTAACATTCCGTTTCGTGTTTTCGAGGCCGCTAGACAGCGGTTTCTTCGGCCCGAACGGGCACATTACGTTGAATTTTTGTTACAGCACTGTCGCCCCGAGCTGTGTGATCGATGATCTTCGACTTTTTTTCAGCGGGACCATATGGGAAATGAAATTTTCTACAGTTAGGGGAAACGTGACGTTGCCGGTTTCTTTGCCTCGCGCAAACTGCGCACGTTGAAGAAGTCTGAATCGAACAAGTCCAATTTCGAATGTTCGATGGAAAAACGTAAAAGCTTTGATTCCGAAAAGCTATTTGTTTGCGTTTGTTTTTGCGACAAACACACGAATAAAACACGAAAGTCTCTGAGCTTGATATGCTGAAGAGAATAAAATCTATATTTCAGAGGAAGTTCTTCGAGTGTCTCGATTAAAAAATTATACATGTCTTTTAGATCGTTTCTTTGCATTTTATTAAGAATCTTAACCCCTTGCACTACGATTTATTTTACTGTTTCAGTGATCAGAAGTTTTTTGTAATTTATAATTCCCTAAAAAAAGAAGAAAATTTATATTTGTTGTATGCCTATGTTTTCTCCAAAGGATATATATCAGCTACAACAAAATAGAATGTTATTTCGGTTTAAAGGAAATTAATAACGTTCTAACATTTATTAGATTCTATTCAGAATCTTCATCACGAGTCTGGCTCGTTATTGTCAGGGGTTAAGTGTCAACTAAACTTATTCAACACAAGTCTCCTTCAAACTCTGACGTACGATTTCAACGTCTCCTTTTAGTGTCACCTAATGTTGGACACGTTCAAAATATATTAGTTCCGTTACAAACTTTGTCATTACTGTATGAACAAATTATACGTACAGTTTCTTTAGCATAGAATACTTTAGTTACGAATAATTTTCAAGGCTTGTTTTATTATTTTTATTTTCTTCATTTTGTGGGACTTGTTAGTTCTACTGGATTCTTTGCTGTTGTTAATTTTTTACTTTCTTTCTTTTCGTCCGGCCAGAATAATAATGCGCATGTGTAGGGCATGCCGAATACAATGACATTAACGCATCATTTAGGAGAAGGATAATTATCTCTGCATGCCGAAAATAATAACTGGAGGATGAAAGAACGATCCGAAGGTCGCTGTAAGTTCGATGAGTCTTGATATGTCATCCGCAGTTCTATGAACACGTCGATACATCATTCGAAACGAAAGAAGCTCGGCGACCTTCGAACCGAAAAGGTACAAGACTATTGTATGAAAAAAAAAAAATGGTCCGACGATCAATATATCTTCCAAAGGTATAATCTCCGTCATTGTCGCCTATAGTTCTCCAGAAATAATGATCTATCACTCGGGTTGAACGCAGTGTCGATGCCTTTGAGATCTCGGAACAAAAGCAACATGGCGGAGTCATTAATTATATCGGATTTTTCTTTTCCCGGTGGCTTCGCGAGGATACGGAAATGAAATAGTTCATTAGGCTGTACCGTTAAATTCGTGGTAATAAATGGAAGTTGATCTGATTGGGGATGGCTAGAGAGGAAGGTTCGATAATTAAATTATTGATCATTTTCCAATGTGGCATGTTGAACGCAATTTAATTCACCTGTAGTCGCTCGGAAGTCGAGGACTTGATCAAAGGTGAAAAATCACTTTACGCTAATGCGCAGTGTCACCAGATGAGGGGAGGGAGCAGGAGACGAGGGGGGAAGAGTTACCCCCTCTCTGCCTGTGCCAAAAGAGACGGAACGCGTCACGTGACCCGGCCGCGGGGTATAGCGCGGTAGAAAGGGAAATTAGAGTGGGGGGACGAGTCTTCGTCTGGCGACACTGGAAATACGGCCGATCGAGGCTTTATGGTCATGTAATCGGAAGTCGTTGTGTACAAGGAGGTCGTTGACATTGAAAAAGTGGGAACCGAATCGTCGAGGTGTACACTGTGACGCAACCCGAATACCATTCACGTTCCGGGTACCATTTGGCAATACCTTTATCACCGTTTCAAACCGCGATTTACGACGTTCCATTTGTGCAACGTGCGTGCGAGGCATCAACATTTAGCTAATATTTGCTCTGATAATAGATACTCGAACAATATCAAAAAATTGCAAGATGGTACTTAGAGGTTGATCTATCACAGGTGTGAAACGTACTAATTTTTAAATTAAAGTGTCTAGGCAATATTAATTTCGTAATAATAGATAGGAATTTAAAAACTGGTAACACATGCTTCCATACTATTTCAGAAACAAGGAATTATAGAGGCTCATACAAAAATGGCATAACCAGAAGGAGGCTTTCCGGAAATCGTGAGGAATAATTTTGAGCACACAGACTGTTCTCCAAGGTTCCCATTCTGAAGGATAAGATCCTCAAGGGTACAGTTATGAATTATTCCTGATGAAAATTAATGTACATCTACAGTCAGCTTTTGAAGCGAAGTGGTGGGACCAAATAGAAGACGTCGAGTTCAAATAGAAGACTTTAAAAGAACTTTTATTTCGGACGCTCTCATGGTGCATTAGTATTTTTTTGTCACTTTTTGTAGGAGATTTATCCTATTTCTCCATTTGCTGTTGTACACGGGCACGCTCGAAATCGTAACGCAGTCTCGTATAATATGATAAACGATCTATTTACGAGACAAAGAGCTAGCAGGAAACAAGTGGTTCGAATCACTCGGAGGTCTGCGATTTCGTAAAGGTCCATTCATTACAGCGTCTCTTGATTTATTACCGGTCATGTTTTCTCATTAGCATCGTTGAACAAGGGAGAAATGAGAAAAATTAAACCACGAGGAAACTGTGTATTCAGAGCTGAGGGCATCGGTTTATTTATCTTGAGCGAGAGAATATACCCCTTGAATTATTCCATTTGTTTCTTTTTTAAGTTGTATACTTTCAACTTAAATTTTAACTTAAATTCAACTGATCAACCATTAATTTTTCCCTGCACAAAACCTACAGTCTATTCATACAGGGTGCCCCAAAAATGTTGGACTTCCTTGAAAGGAGTGATTCCTCAGGCCATATGAAATAACTTTTTCTATGATACTTCCATATGGAATAAGTTTTTCGTTAATAATTCCTTAACGAGACCTCAGAGAATATTTTCGTGAAGGAAAAAGTTACTTATAATTACCTCAGTAATCGCCCCTTTCAAGGAAGTCCAAAATTTTTGGGACAGCCTGTACATTAACTCTAATTCATAATTTATATTTACAAAGGTATCGTCTTTCATGCATTATAGATCAAAGAGCGTAGTTTTATATAGGCTCACATTTTTTGACTACTTGATAAGATACATTAAGAAAACAGTTTTCTATACAGTTTTCTTTCGTTGTTTAAAAGATATGGGGGGATCAAAGTATTTCGAAATTGTGTTTATGCTTCTATCGCTTTCGTAGTTTACGAATTTACGAGCATAGATCTGGAGCCCGGCCATTTACAATTTAAAATAGCGACGCGTAAAAACTATTTAAAGCGAGGATCTCCGTTAGCAAACGGATCCGTGGAGAATTGTCGTTAACGAGGCGGTTCGGCGCCTTTAAAACTTTATTCGTACAAAAGCTCTGAACGCTTTCTCTAGAGACTGCAATGCCTCAGGTTTATTATTATGCCCATTCGCATAGGGCGCGTCTAAAGGAGCTCGAATTTTACGAGCGAATAATAAACGAACGTAGCCCATCGCAGACGCCGCGGCAACGATTCTACGCAAAAGCAAACGGCAAGCCGAAATTGCATGTTTTGGTTACCCGTGGGCAATTCACGGAGTATTGTCATTTGATTTTCAACTTTGAAGTTAATTTTCCCGTGCTATAGATCACTAGTAGACTGCGGATTTTATGCATTTATAACAAAAATGAGTAGGTATAGTTTAGAACAGTAACATCATTACGAGAATTTAAAGGTACTTTTATATTACTTTCAATCTATTAAACATAATAAAGGAAAAATTAAATTTTTATTTCATCTCAATTTGTTGCAATTTAGATGGAAAGCAGTCTACCGATTACTGATCTTGTTTTCGACTTGTATTGAAATTATTAAAAGGAGAAATCAATTTTCATCGAATTTCTATTCCCTAAAGTTGGCTCGGAAATTTCTCATTCTGCACGAAATCGCATTTGGCATAACAGCGTCCCACGAGTTTGCATAAAAAATAAATTTCTGACAGAGTAAAAATTGGCATAGATCATTCAGGGTTCGACGCGTCGCAATTACAGTGATCTCGTTCGCGATTCCGCGTCATTATTTGTTTCTATGTCATTGTCGTCGAGCATCGAACAAATTCAGCCTCGAGAAGGGATCAAGCCGTCGATCAGCGATGCTGATTTATGCGATTCTCGTTGACAATGAGTCGGCCCGATTCGGTCAGCATGCACCAAATGATAGTGATCTGCATTCGGGTCAGCCCCTTGATAACCGACACGACGATTCCCTGTCTCATCTGCATAGAACCGCGGAGGGTACGGTTTAGCCTAATCGTCCGATATGTTAATGATTCCTTAGAAGTTTTAGCAGTCGCACGAAATTGCCATCTGACAACGTTCCCTCGCGCGCCGCATTAACGCCCGGCGATAAAAGTTGTCCGTTGGTTCCCAGAAGGGAATTTTCGTCGAAGGACGCCGCACCGTGTGTGCTTACGCCTTCGTCGATGTTTATTAACATCGTTAGGAGACGTTAGATTATGTCAACTTCTCGGGATTATTGCACGAAAGCCGCGTTTCTCCGAACACCTCGTGTTTTTTTTTTTATTTATTTCTATCGTTGCAGCTTTTACACGAAAATCGTTTCGACAACAGATTGTTCATCAGACCTGGGCAAAATTTAAAGAAATATTTAAAATATTATTTTAAATAGTATAATTTAATGAAATAAAATCAAATAAAATTCTAGAAGTGTAAGTAGAGATTCTAATCATTCAAATAAAATACTACTTTATGTAGGTAGAACGAAAAATTTGGGACAATAAAATATTTTTATTTTGATAACCAGATATAAAATGAATAAACTAAAATAAAATAGATTTTAGATTTTATATATAAAATAAAATATTTTAATGTTGTATTTCAAATACTTCCTTACAATGAAACTAAGTTGAGCAAAGAGTTATTATTATAAATTATAATTTTTGACATAAGAAACCATAATAGTCTCATTGATATTTTCATTGAACAATAATTATATGACTGAAGGCACATAAATATTCTCGATTCATGTACAAACACGATGCATTTTTGGAAGGAATCACGAAATCACAAAGAAATCAGAAATGGCGGTAACGGGGGTGAGAGGGGGGTAATGCGAATGTAGTGATCGTTCGAGCGGTTTGCAAGCGTTAATTAGTTGCACAAGTATGATTTATTAGTCACCATTTAGAGAGAGGGGGGTTGACATTTTCCATTAAATGGCTCCCTTCTATCGGCTGCACTGGGCCGATCCGTAGATCGTTACAACGACAAAAGAGCCGTCCGACTATGCAATTTCCGTCGAAGGACGAGGGTTCGCCGGCGGCTCGGCCAAGACGTAGAGCCCGCCGTTAGAATCCCCATTATCGTCGACAGTATCGACAGTCGTTTCGCGTAACCCTGAAAAGGCCTCTGCCAGGAGAAACCTGAATGTTTGCCTTATTATAAGACATACGGGGCCGTCTTCGGGAACTTTTGCACCTTCCGCGATGCCTTCCCGACGCCAGAATCGGGGATCGGACGTCTGTTCCATAGTACTTGCATTCCTCTCTCAACATTTTCAACCATAAGAAGGCTGAATCCGAATTCCCATTTATATGGGATTTATATCGAAAATGAACTTGCAATCACAATTATGGACAAAATGAAACGAACAACTTTTAACAACCAATAACATTTTGAAAATTGGACCGAAAGACTTGTGTTGTTTTATTTTTGAGACGTTGGAAATTTTAGGATACTAATGTGTAAAAAATTTTCCTTTAATATTAAACCTACCGAGCCTAAAAATTGACTAATACATATTGTCTTACAAAAATTACGAGATTGAATTTATTTGGATTTTGTGCGATTCGTATTATAATACATGCTCTCCTATATATATATTTATTTCATCATTTCCCACGAAAGCATCTTTACAATTTCAGTAATCGGAACGGTCATTTTCAACATTGACAACATATTTCAAGGTCATCAAAATCGGTGAGGAAGCCGCTAATGTAAATATTTATCAAACTTTTTTGCGAATATCTCGGAAACTAAAGCTGAGCGGCGGTAACATGTATAGGAAAAAGTTGTTCAGAATGATGACCTTGACAACATATTTCAAGATAATCAAAATCGGTGAGGAAGCTCCTAATGTAAATAATCACCAAATAATGTTAAGTAGTCGGTTTTAGCGCAACTGTAAATCTAGTGTTGAAGGGACATTGAAGTTGCAAAATATGAAAGAAAACCTTGCATTCAATATTCTACATTCAAATAATAATCCTACATTACAAAATACTAATGTAAAGTGTACAGTGTGTGAGATGGAACATAATCGAGTGCGTGCCTCGAGACAAACGAAATTTGACACTAGGTTCACGGGGCCTGTCAAAATGACGGGATCTAATATTTATAATTTACAATTATTGACATTGTGAAGACGTATCCATGGGGAATTATTCAACAAAATTATTTTTTGGGTATATATTATTTAAAAAATTGATACAAATGTGGATAGACACGTTCTTGTTATTTTTGTAAAATAATGTTAAGTAGTCAATTTTAGTTCTTTGTAAATCTAGTGTTAAAGGGACATTGAAGTTGCAAAATATGAAAGAAAACCTTGCATCTAATATTCTACATACGAATAATAATATATAATACTAATGTACTACAAACTACATTATAAAATACTAATGTAAAGTGTACTTACTTCCGAATCTTTTGTACCTCCGTCGGATCCACAGCACACAATTATTGACTCACGGGAATAGGTCCGGATAATTGAACAACAATCACTAAACAACACACACAACACATTTTATAAAATCGTGACAACGAACGAGAAGATGTCACTCCGACCACGAACAAAATAATACTGCGATTTTAACAATGATCCCTTCCACGGAGGTGCTTCGGATCTACGGACGTGTGATACGAAAACAAGGAATTCCGGGAAATAGGGTCGGCGCCCCGTCATAATTTTTTTACCTTGGTTTTGTATCTAGTGTTTATAGACCCTCAGCGTCTAACCTACCTAGGATAACCTGACCGTACCACCTCCGTGGAAGGGATCATTGTTAAAATCGCAGTATTATTTTGTTCGTGGTCGGAGTGACATCTTCTCGTTCGTTGTCACGATTTTATAAAATGTGTTGTGTGTGTTGTTTAGTGATTGTTGTTCAATTATCCGGACCTATTCCCGTGAGTCAATAATTGTGTGCTGTGGATCCGACGGAGGTACAAAAGATTCGGAAGTAAGTACACTTTACATTAGTATTTTATAATGTAGGATTAGTATTCGTATGTGGAACATTGGATACACGGTTTTCTATCATATTTTGCAACGTATATTAACGATCATTAATTATTTGGTATATAGTATAATTTAATGTGGTTCAAATAAGATACTACTTTAAATCAAATATTTTTATTTTGATAACCAGATAGATAAAACGAAATATTTTTATTTTGTATTTCAAATATTTCCTTACAATGAAAATAAGTTGAGCAAGTAGTTAATATTATAAATTATAATTTTTAACATGAGAAGCTATAATAGTTAGCAAAGTATTATTTGTAGTTTAATTACGAATATGTAACATGTTGATAAACAGACTACAATATCGTAATAACATTACAGGCAACAAAATATAAAAATATAAGTTACTGTCAACTATTTGAAATATTACCCAGCTAGCACAGAGACGTCTTAAAGACGTCTTTAAGACGTCTGTCAAAGACGTTCAGACGTCTATTAGACGTCTGAATGTCCTACGAACGGCTTCCGAACGGCTTCTGAACGTCTCTGGAACGTCTTTGTGAAAAAACTGTACGTCTTAAAGACGTCTTTAAGACGTCTCGAACAGACGTATTCAAGACGTCCCGAAACAGACCCCTAGTACCACAAAAATATTAGATAGATATGTTTGTCAAATATTGGAAAAATATTTTTTAAGCCACATTTTTTCTTGTGAGAAAAATATTGAATTTGAATATTGTATACATGTACAAGAAATATAAATTGAATGTTTGATATAACAAAAAAATTAAATAAATAAAAAAAAATAAATTAAAAGAATGTTTTTTAGCATATCCGCGCACATTAACATTTTATGCTTTATTTATTTATTTATTTATTTATAAATAAAAAAAATAAATTAAAAGAATGTTTTTCAGCATATCCGCGAACATTAACATTTTATGCTTTATTTATTTATTTAATTAATTAATTAATTAATTTATTTATTTATTTATAAATAAAAAAAATAAATTAAAAGAATGTTTTTCAGCATATCCGCGAACATTAACATTTTATGCTTTATTTATTTATTTAATTAATTAATTAATTTATTTATTTATTTATAAATAAAAAAAATAAATTAAAAGTATGTTTTTCAGTATATCCGCGAACATTAACATTTTATGCTTTATTTATTTATTTAACTTATTTATTTATTTATCTATTTATTTTGATATATTATTTTGGAGTTTGGATTTGTGATATATAATGTATAGTTTTATTATTGAACAATATTTATTGCTAATTTCTATTGCGAATATATATGTAATATATTATAATAGTACTAAATTAACAATTTAGTTATTTAACTTTCCTAAATAAATAAACGTCTATTCGAAGGATGGAAAACTGCGTTATATTGTGTTGCGTGTGTACAGTTTGTAAAGCTTTTCTCTAGCAGTTTAGAATGACTGAAACGTCAAGAAATGAAACGTCTTAAAGACGACTCGTAAAAGACGTCTTAAAGACGTCTGAAATGAGACGTAAAAACGACGTCTTTTACGAGACGTCTTTAAGACGTCTTAAAGACGTATTTTCAGGACGTAAGACGTTCAGACCAAAAATGGACGTAAAACAGACGTCTTTAAGCCGTCCAGTGCTATCTGGGTACTTTACACACACACACACATGTTTATCCTACACACACCTACCCCGATCACTTTCTGAAATGTTGAAGCTTTTTTGCGAATGTCTCGGAAACTAAAGCTGTGCGGCGGTAACATGTATAGGAAAAAGTTGTTCAGAATGATGACCTTAACAACATATTTCAAGGTCATCAAAATCGGTGAGGAAGCCCCTAATGTAAATAATTACCCGATTTTCATTCAACTGGTCGAAAAATTGGTAGAAATTCGAAAAAATCGTATGAAGCAGAGTGGCCATGGCAGTGCACCATGCGCTATGTAATCCCATGGGTTCCTGCGTTACCGTAACAATAGTCAGAGCTGGCTCGCGAATATTCCGTCGAGAACGAGAGTTCCTAGCGATCGGTCTGTAACAAGTTTGAAAAAAAAAGTAATGCTTCAGGCTCGCGGATTCCTTTGCCCGGCGGTGCGCTTGTGTTTAGCGTTTCAGATCAGCGCGCGCATTAATGGAATCGCCGTCGGTTTTTGCTCGGCGTCTTGTTACATTTCTCGAAATATGCGGCGCGCGCCGCAAAAACAATTAGCTGCGTGCACTTAAGCCGCGTTACCGAGCATATCCAACTATATGGATCAGAAACCGTGGTAACAGCTACGCGGGATCCTCGCGGAGGCCATTAGCTCCGTCATCGTCTTCGTCTTCGGCCTAGAGAGAGAGAGATAGAGAGAGAGAGAGAGGGACTGAGAGCATCGTTGCAACTAAACACTGTTGTGCAGGTATAATAAATCCGGAAGCGAGGACGCGCCATTTCTTTTCGGATTATCGGTAACGACCACGCTTTTCGGGAGAAAAGAATTCTCGTTTAACGCGTCACTTGCGACGGATCGCAACGTGTCGGCGTTCTTTCACGCTTCAGGTAACCCCTGGATTTCCGGAATTAATTTTAATGCTGCCTCCTCTTGGTATCGCGCGAGCGCCGACCGATCGCACGAGATGATTAATGACGCCCGAGGCACTCGGGCTCGCTGGACCGAATCGGGAATCGGGTACAGGTTGCGATTCAGAAAATGTTGCTTCGGGTTCCGTTCGACCACGCTCGTTATCACGCTCTTTATCATTGAGTTGTTTAACCGCGCGCTGTATCTGGAAATTTTCTAAACGAAGAAAGATGTTTAATCACTGGATAGAACGTCTCGGATACGTTTCTCGTTACGTTTTACACGTCGAAGTGAAATATTGTTTAAAATGCCGGAAATCAATCCCGGAGATTCTTGCAGAATCAGTGTAATTTAATTAATGAAACCGCAACTTGATATTTAAAATGTTTCATAGGAGATGCCGTCTTAACCCTTTCGAATTCTAAAGATCCTAAGAAATTTCGGTTTATCTGAATATGTTACAATGAAAATGAATTTCTACACCTAGTCACAAAATCACTGTCAGTCATATGTGACTGACGTGGCCTCATTTTACCCATAATAATTCAATTAACACGTTAAGTGTCAAATATCAAGCCCAGAAATTCTTGCAAAATCAGTGTAATTTAATGAATGAAACCACAACTAGAAATTGAAAATGAATTATAGGAAATGCTGTCTTAACCCTTCTTAATTCTAAATTACCTAATAAAATTCGATTTGTCTGGATATGTCAGAATAAAAATGAATTCCTATACCTAGTCAAAAATCAGTGTCAGTCATTTGTGACTGGCGTGACAGTTAACGTGTTAATATTACCAACAAATAATGCTCAATAATGAGTCAGGCTCTACTACGAGTCTCACTTGCTGTCGTAGGACTAGGAGTTGATTAATCTTTCTTTATCATACAATAGTAATAATATA
The DNA here is from genome assembly GCA_913789895.3 of Seladonia tumulorum. Taxonomy (NCBI): domain Eukaryota; kingdom Metazoa; phylum Arthropoda; class Insecta; order Hymenoptera; family Halictidae; genus Seladonia; species Seladonia tumulorum. The sequence goes on from OU565276.1 coordinate 4,138,919, forward strand.
ATCTTCTTTTAATCTCAACTACCCCTTCTTTTATATTAAAACCTCTGTCGGTTTACGACGTTTAAATGCGAAAATTTGGAAAATCGACATAAGCATTGAAAAGAGGAATAAAGAAGAAAATGCGATCCATGCGAGGATAGATTTAGCAGATTTGAACGTGCAACAACCGATTGCAGGGAAACCGAGATGCAGTGAACGAAAGGGAGAACAGGAAAATTATAGAGTGGCTCGAGAAGCTACAGAAGAAACGAGAGGTAAAGAAGGACCAGAGATAATTGTAGGAATGAGTGCAATCGGTAGGAGAGCTAGGAAAACAAAAGGAGTGCCTGCGAGAGACAGGGAAAGAGAGAGGGAGAGAGAGAGAGTGACCGAGTCGAATGCTTAAATGAGATTGTTTTGTAGATTTAGGTTTTTGTAAACCTACTGTGGAATGTTAATGACGAACGTTGTTACAGTTTTCCATCTTTCAAACGTTGAGACTGTTGCAGGACACGTAGCATATTCGATCAATTAACTTGTCCCAAACCATTGTCCTTCAGAGGGTGTGGCCACTACGGTGACCAGGAAAAAACTTCAGAATTTTTCTGGTTATATTTTTCATAAAGAAAATTCAAGTTTCCAATGGAAAAATGCGTACGCCCTAAAGGTTAAACGTCTCGTGTAACAGAGTTCCAAAACTGGTAAATGTGCTACCATTTTGTGCGGGACTGTATGTCAAGGTCATCAGCTTCGCCCGAAGCAGACAATTGCCGAAACAAGTTCTAACCGCTGTAGCTGCTAAATAGATCACAAGGCAAAGGGTTGAACGTTGAATCGATCGATGTTCAGAGATCGAGCGACGATCGGTAACCGGCATCACAGGCCGGGAGAGGATCGTGTGCACGCTTATGTACACGCGGTTTCTAAGGAGTCTCATTAAGCGAGACAAGGACGAGAGGGTACCGGTGGCGGCCTTGAGAGATCTTTGCACTCTGGTCTCGTGGTCGCATCTTCGCCTCGCGTTTTCTTCGTGCCGCCCCTTCGAAGGCCGCGAAACGGCTCCGCCCAGGTCACGATCCACGCACCTGCGTGCGGATCGCACCTGTGTACCGGACCCAGCATACGCACTTATGTTAGGCATACTATCTGGCCACGGTGCAGGCGTTCAACCTTCTTTCTTCAACCTTTCTTCCGTGACCATCGACGTCACGGCTTTGTGCACCCGTCGACAGTGAAGTTTCGCGGCTATTAATATTGTTACGTTAAATGGTAACTCGCGGTGGTTCCAGCCGCCACTTATCCGCTGCTTTCATCGGTCCGATGATTTATGGCGATCCCGCGACCGTCCATTTAATCGCGAAGCCGCCGTGATTCGCCGATAAGCCGTATCAGATCGGGCCCGAGACGTCTTCCTGATTCTCTGTTTCGAGCATTGTCGTTCTCTCTCTCTCTCTCTCTCTCTCTCTCTCTCTATCGCGCGTCTGCGAGGTATTTTACCATTAACCCTTTGCACTCCTTTGTCGAGAGTGACTCGACGTTCAACAGGTGTTTACAAAATTCCGGAGTGCAAAGGGTTAATAAAGTAATTAAGACCTAACGGGGAGACGAGGACTTTTCGTCTCCTTTTCCTTGCAGATTGAATATATTTGACGGTGGACAACGAGATTGTTGGAGAAGGTTGTTAATTAGAAAAATGTACGATATGATATCGTTGCTCAGATTTTTTTTGCAACACGTGTCTAAATGATTATATCCATTTATCAATTTTATGCGGAAGAATTTTTGTTTTCTGTTCTCTTTTGTTTTGCTGTTCTCCTCTCACGTTTATGACACTGTAATTGTGGTATTCAATAACACAAGGTGTCCCAGAAAAGTGTATACACTGTTTAGCTGGTCATAACTTTCTGATCTTTCTTTCTTTTTAGGGTCTAATAATTGGAAATAATGAGTGGACCAAGATTCAAACTGTATAAATTTTTTTCTGGGACACCCTGTATATTAATAGACTTTTTCTAGAGAGAACTGACAAACAACTTCGTGTCAGTTTTGTAGATGTTTAAACCATCGTGGGGTCGAAAAAGAATCGGTATTAAATCCATTCCCGAACAATTAACGTACTACGTTCGAAACTTTAGTGTTTCCACGATATTTAAAATTTCATAAAGATATAAAAGCTACATAAATTCGTGCTAATGGGCGCATAATAATCATATATTCGTTCGAGTGTTGAACCTTCTTGTTGGTACTCGATAACCACTTTAAACACGATTTCCACGAGCTATAACAGGACGTCCTTGAAGATCGCTAAAGGACGAGCAAACATTTCTGTCTAAGTTTCGACACCACCTCGATAGACAAACGTACCATTTGATAAAACCGTCGTTGACCTTCGTATTTCTCCCTTCCAATAGACAAAGACTATTGCCACATCCACTACTACAAATCTATGGTATTTACTCTCAAAATTAAATTCTCAATGCAATAACAATATTTCAAGCAAACATATACTGCCTTTGCTCACAAGAGAACACTTAAATGCAGATTACATGATCGACCAGTGCTAAGCACGAAGTCTCTCGAAACGTTAAAAACTATTGTGCAACCACATTTCATATAAAATATTGATTACAAGGTTTTGTTGACTAATGCATTGCATAGTGTCTTCCAGAGTTTAGATCATTCGATGTGCTTACATTCCTGATATAAACGATTACAGCAATGTCTCTCCAATCGCACAACAAAATTGTCTTAGTTGAAATTATTTTTTTGTGAGACTTTTACCAACATCTTTAAAGTTTCTATCAATATCGAATTTTATGGAATATTATTGAACGTCGCGTAGCGTCGTCTAGATCTTAGATTCTAGGGCCCACGTTGGACGATCAAGGGCCCCCAGAAAAGGGCCCCGTTTGTGGGAAAGTATCCCATTTTAAGGGGGGGCCCTTTGCCATCCTGTATTCTCGGAAGAGGCCCGTCCCGATGCGAAATAAGCGATTCAGGATAAGCTCTGTTAAGATAGCCGGCACTCGGAACCGTATCGGCAATTGCAGGTAGCCTCGGGTCTCGCTGCCATTAGCGTCACCGAAGCCGCTAATTATTTTGTGTAAACGAGTTTTTAGAGAGTCCGAATGATGCATCGCCCTGGATCCCCTCGTCGACGCCGAGAATCAATGACGGCCCGTGTTTCGTCTGGGTTGCTATCCATGAACAGCCAGGTAGTCAAGAGCAAACAATAGCATTCTAGAATTCTTCTAATATCCTCATCACATGTGTTTTTCATCGCATGTGAGCCGTTCAGTAAAAAGTTCTATAGAACCACAATATTGCGTTTGTCCGCACAAGCCACGCTAAAATTACAATTGTTCTATTTAACGACAATTAAACCCTTCAGACGTGTTAAACTAGAGCTAAATACTGACTTCAAAGATCAGCTTCTTATTATTTTATTCTCGTAAAAAGAGAAGGAGGCAACAAAAAGGGACAAGAATTTGCTAGATTGTCGCTTCGGTGTGTACACAGCTTTAACCCCTTGTACTACGATTTATTTCACGGTGTCAGTGATTAGAACTCTTTTGTAATTTATAATTTCCTAAAAAAAGGAGAAAATTTATATCTATTGTATGCCTATATGTTCTCCGATAGCTGTATATTAACAACGTCAAAATAGAATTTTATTTCGGTTTAAGGGAAATTAATAAGAAATATATTAATTAAACCCTGTTCAGAATCTTCATCACTTAGCTGACTCGAAATTGTAGGGCAAGGGGTTAAACGCGTGTGATCTCAGTAAGATCAATCGCAAAAGAAAATCTCGAAGCAAAATTTTCCGGCGAGGATGGTGGACGATTCGAAAAACGACTAGCCCAGCACTTTCAATGGATTATTGAGACGTAAAAGACCGGGACAGAAATTTTGAATTTCTCGTACTGTTCGCGGGACCGAGAGATAATGTCGCGACACGAGATGCTAAAGAAGCTGCGGGCACCGCTCTCGGATAAAACGACATCGGATTCCTGTTTAAAACCGCGGTGGATCGGCCGGTTGCCTCCGATCGCGGTGTATTAAGTGGCGCCTGCACCGGTAAACGTTTCGCAGTCCCTGCCTTTGCCTTTTACCTGGCTGGCAGAGCCGATTCCCCCGACAAAGAGGAAAAGCAAACGGAAAGGCAGCAAAAAGCAGACCGGCCGCGACTTCGTATTTTTCTGTCGGGATACTTGCTCGTACAACCATCACGAGAACCCGACGCGAATGTAGGCTGGAGACAGTGAATCGTAAACGCTCGTGGAAATTGCGCATTCATGTTTTCCGACCGAACATAATAACCTGCGTGCGCCGGCCGGATCACTTGGACGGGATCGTCGCTGTTTTCGTTTTTTTTTCCGTGCGACCATAAATGCGGGGAGTGTTTACATCATTCGCTGTCATTCGGTTATACATTTTATTTAAAGCAATTTTGTCGTGTCAATTTGTTCGCGCGATATTTCTGCAGGAAATTGGTCCGTGGATTTTAGTAAGTTTATAATGTGCATTCGAAGCATTTTCAACGATATTTGCTACTTGAAAGAAATCGAGGAAGGACTGTTCAACAGAACAAATAAATATTCTAGTGTGTTTACTATATTTTAGTATATTCTAGTTTATACCGTAGTATATTATAACATATTCTAGTATGTTATAGAATATTCTAGTATATTATTGTAGTATATTCTAGTTTATTTTAGTATATTCTACTATATTCTAGTATATTATAGAATATTCTGGTATGTTATACTATATTCTAGTATATACAGAATATTCTGGTATGTTATACTATATTCTTGTATATTTTAGCATACCCTAGTATATTTTAGTATGTTACAGGATATTCTAGTATATTCTAGTTTATACTATAGTATATTATAGCATATTCTAATATGTTATAGAATATTCTAGTATATGACACTATATTCTAGTATATTCTAGTTTATTTTAGTATATTCTGGTATATTCTTGTATATTACAGAGTATTCTAATATGTTGTACTATATTCTAGTATATTCTAGATAATTTTAATATATTCTAGTATATTCAAATATGATACAGAATATTCTAACATTTTCTAGTACATTATATTACAGTAAATACACATGTATATAGTATATGTACCATGATTACAAAAATTCAGGTTCATAATTATTTTATATTAAAGTTTACACACAAATGTCTGGCGAGTGACTAGTAACTTGCAACTAGAACTTTGCTATTTCATTTACTCTAATCCGTACAACGTAATAAACCGTCGCTTTAATTGGTCACAATAGAAGCACTTCAGCATACGAGTAGGCGAAAATGAACACACCAGACGCTTCAATTGTATTAGGTTGTCCGGAAAGTTCTTTTCGTTTTTTTAACAGGTATTATAAATTGGATCAAACGTCCTGACATTTTTTGAGCAAATAGAAGAATTGGTTTTCCAAATGATGTGTAAAAAAGATTTTGAACAAATTGCAATTGGTAAGAATTACAAGAGAAATTAAAAATGGCACTTTTCACAACTTTTTTATTTGAGCCTGTAATGAAAATTTAAAATATGCGTTTTGTAGATCTATGTTAATTATAAACATACTGAAAATTTCATCGAAGTCGGTTGATGCAGATAAAAACGACACTCATCTAAAAATGGTAGAATTTGTGGATTTTAAGCAGAAACTGATCGAAAGTCGTGAAAAACCACGATTTTCAACACTTCGTAGCTCATGTGTATATTAATTGATTTCGATGAAATTTTCAGCATGTGTATAATTAACATAGATCTACAAAACGCATATTTTAAATTTTCACTATATGTTCAAATAAAAAAGTTGTGAAAAGTGCCATTTTTAATTTCTGATGTAATTCTTACCAATTGCAATTTGTTCAAAATCTTTTTTACACATCATTTGGAAAACCAATTCTTCTAATTGCTAAAAAAAAATGACAGGTCGTTTGATCCAATCTATAATACCTGTTAAAAAAACGAAAAGAACTTTCCGGACAACCTAATACTTCTTCCGAGTTATCTTTCAAAGAATCAAGCCGAGAGGGCATAATTGCTCCCAAATTCTTCAACGCTAGTTTCTTGTGTTCCTGGCAGCGGCGAACGCGAGATTCCACGGAAAGGGGTTAACGCGCGGCCGTATCCGGCTTTTAAAATAATTATCGCATGGTTTATTAAAAAGAATTCACCTCGGAACAGTTAGGGCCGCGAATTCCGTGGTCCAAGAGCGTTTTCAGGATCCCCGTTGGTCGCGACCGATTGCGATCAGCCGTGTTCGCGTATAATTGCTGTAACCGTTGTTGTTGTTGGCCGTGTGCCCAGCAACAAACACGGTTCCCTCGGCTGGTAACCTCATCCCTTTCGTCGGGTCCGTGTAATCATCACCCTCGGACCATGAAGAACTCGGAACAGTCGGCCAGATAATATCCACGCCCGGAGACTTCTGCCGAGGAGAAGGCACCCTCTCTGCCCCCTCGAGAGAGGGAGAGAGAGATAGAGAGAGAGAGAAAGAGAGAGAAAAAGAGAGGGAGAGAGAGAGACTCCTCATTTTTCCGGCATTCGATCTCTCAGGCCGGTCAGTTATTATGTCCCTGGCTCTTATAACTTCTAATGCCGGCGAACCCGAGTTTTTACGATAGCCTTATCCTATGAACTGTCTATCATTACAGTTTACTATTTCATGATGTAGAGGATGCTCGTTGCGCCGGGCTCTCTCTCTCTCTCTCCTCAGGATCCTTTTAAGCGTCCATTACAGAATGATAAGGAAAATATTTTATCAGAAGCTTTATCCTGTTTACCGGAGAGCTCGTCGAAGGTATAATTATAAACCGGAAGCCCCCCGTCTAACCGGATACGACTCCGCCGAAAGAGGAGGCCGGAAGTGTGAGCCTCGAATGCTGGCTGCCAATTCGAATTTACATTTACGTGACTCCGTATGGCGTCACGTTGCACGCTCCTTGACGTATCGAGGATTTCGACGGGACTTCTTAACGCGTTATCTGCCGGCGATTTTTGCATTGTTTTTGAAAATCGTACATGGCTAGAGATTTCGCAATGGATCCGGGAAAAATTTCTGTGGCCGATCTCGAAAAAATTGTGCACTCGGCGCTAATTTAATTCTAAAAGTAAATTTTTCTTCCCACTTAGAATATTTTCATTTTATTCATACTGTTATGCGAGACTGCGAGTAACATTCTCTTTATTCTGAGTCACAAGCTTTCTCATCGACTTGACAAAAACAAAGTACTCATCGGTATACAGATTTCAGATCCTGTAAGAACTCCGACCTCCACGTCATCGCTTATCTCTAGCGTCATTCACTCCCCACCAAACCTCCACGAGCGAAAAGGGGGTGATTCTACATGAAAGAATAAGTCGAAAATATAGAACAAACATTTTTCGTTTGAGGCTTTGTTTTCGAGAAAATGGATTTTGAAGATATGTCAGGTTTGTGTGCTTTAGTATATGCAGGAAGTAGATTTGGTTGGTCATGATCAGACAGTTGCGTCAGACAATTCCTATCGAATAGCATGCGTATTCGCTGCATTTCAAACTCGATTTTCTCGATAACGAAACTTCGGATGAACAAATTTTATTCTATATTTTCGACTTATTCTTTCATATAGAATCATCCCCTTTTCGCTTGTACCACCAGTTACCAAACACCCTGTATAAGGCTCTGCGAAAGGGCACGCACAGAGAGATAGAGAGTAAGAAGTAACAAGTAGCCAGTCAATCAATCCGTGAGCTATAGATTCGTCTTGTACAAAATTGCTTTGTATCTTTGCTTGGCAACCTATTTCGAAATACACCCAAGTTGTGCTGGAAAACTTTGGAGTTTATTCGAGGGTTCTCTTCATCTACCCCTTCCTATGGCATAACAATACGAAACTGATCCGATTTCCACGTATAATATTTAGATGTTCAGTAATCTATTGAATGCAAATTTTGTAGTGTAACAAATACACTTACTGACAAAAGTTAAGAAACAATGTAGTCGTTTGGGAATTAGTGTATATTTTTAATGTCCTGAAATACACATGTCCGAATTAAAAATAATATGAACAGATTACATATCATACATGAACATACAATAAGTTTTTTTTCGATTATACTTATATAAGCACTACAATTAATATTGAGTCAAGGAAACGAAAGAAAAGTTTGTGACAAAATTTAAGAAACATACTGTGCTTGAATCATGTAATCACTTTTAACAAAAAACAACAATGTGCAGGTGTTTATACTTTTTATGATGATCTAATAAGATGTTGGATAACCCTTGGATTTGATGTCTGCATGGCATTGATTCGATTAATTGAACACAATGCTTGGGTGATATTTTAGACCATATTTACGTAATTTCTCGCATTAACTCCGCTTTATTAGTAAATTAATGACTCCCCAATTGACGTCCAACGTAATCCCACAAATGTTCAATTGGGTTCAAGTCTGGAGATTGACTTGGCCACTTAATTACATTAACATTTTGCTGCATGAGATATGCCTTAATTAATTTAGAAGAATGTTTTGGGTCATTGTCATGTTGAAATGACCATTCCATTGACATTTTCTCCTTAGCAAATGGCAACATATGATTTTGCAAAATATCGCGATACACAAATCTATCCATAGACTCCTTTATTTGTATTAACGGACCAGGACCGTTACGTGAGAAAAAGCCCCACACCATCACATTACCACCACCAAATTTTACTGTTGGTTTCAGATACTTGACATTAAATCGCTGTCCAATAGGACGACGTACGTTACTTCTGGAGTCATTTCCGAATAAGTTGAACTTACTTTCGTCACTCCATAGAATTTTTTACTACTCAGCAACAGACCAGTTAATGTGCTCTTTAGCGAACTCCAACAGAGCTTTAAGATTCTTTTTAGAAACAAATGATTTCCTACATGCTTTCCGTGAAAAAAGATTATTTTCATCTAAACGACGGCTAACTGTCCTAATGCTAATGTTCCCGAGGTCCGACTGACTTTTAATTTTGACAGCTGTGCAAAATGGATTGCATTTAGACAGCCTTGCAATTCGACGATCCAGCTTTTTACTTGTTTTTCGTGGTCTGCCGGTTCGTGGTGCCACTTTAACAGTTTCATTGTCTTGAAAACGTTTTACAATCTTCGTGATAACAGAACGATTTACACCAAACACTTTTGCAATGTCAGTTTTCCTCTGGCCTTTTCTAAACATTTCAACTATTCTTTGTTTCTCACTTTCAGTTAAATGTTGCCTTCCTGCGATATTTACTGCAGCTAATAATACAAACCACACTCGACGATGTCAGGAAAGAGACTAGACTCCTTCGAACATGTTTATTAAATTGCTTACTCTACTTCTTGCAAGAAGTCTTCATGTTTCTTAACTTTTGTCACAAGTATATATTTTGTTTCCTTGACTCAATATTAATTGTAGTGCTTATACAAGTATAATCCCAAAAAAACTTATTGTATGTTCATGTATGATGCGTAATCTCGTCGTGTTATTTTTAATCCGGACATGTGTATTTCAGGAGATTAAAAATATACACTAATTCCCAAACGACTATTTTGTTTCTTAACTTTTGTCGGCAAGTGTATTTTGTAATATTTTTTGTGATTTCTTTTAAATAATGCCACAACAATTTCTAGTGACGTTTTAAAGTCACCACTCGAGTGCAACGGGTTAATAAGTGTGTTATCGTGCATTTCACATTCCAAACAGCATTTACAGTAAGGAGCGAAACTGAACCAATAACCACAAGTTTTGTATAAATCATTATTTATTATTAGGAATATAGAAGAATAACAAAAAATCAACATTATAATTATTTTTATCATAGTTAAAAGTAACTTAAGAATTTTTTTCAATAATTAATGTCTCCTCGTTTAGCAATGGCAACAAAAATAGACTGACTCGGTTTTGCACCATGTCCAATACTTGGCAATATTTAATCTATCATTTATTTTTAATATTTCGTCCACAACCCTTGCGCTTGTAAAACTGCACTAATTCCCTTTGGCATACTTTCTACTAATTTTTTGCAATAATCCGGAGATATTTGTTCCCACTGTTCTTGAATTCTATCATACAAATCTGTGATTGATGTTGGTTGGGAGTCATACGAATCCCGAAGTCGTCTTTTTAGTAAACCCCATAGATTCTCTATGGGGTTGAGGTCGGGGCTCTGTGCAGGCCAATCCAGAACAGAAAATTTTTTAGTACAGAACCAATTTTTTACACTTTTAGCAGTGTGCTTAGGGTCTCGGTCATGCATGAAAATTACATTCTTTTCTTCAAAGCGCATATTTTCAACAGCATCTATCAGATGATCTTGTAAAATATCCTTGTACATGTACTGATTCATGATGCCATTAACTCGGTGCAGTGATCCAACACCAAATGCTGTTAGGCACCCCCAGAACATTAGGGATCCGCCTCCATACTTTAACGTTTGTTTCACATGTCGTGGTTTAAGCCTTTCATTTTTACGAATCCAGCACCAAGACATGCCATCTGAACAAATTCTGTTAATTTTGGTCCCGTCTGACCAAATAACCCGTTCCCAGTCAGTAGTTGTCGAGTTTTGATATTTTCCAGCAAATTCCAAACGACGTTTGATAGTTTCTTTCGATAACATTGGCTTCTGTCTTTTCTTAATGCTTCTAAACTCAGCTCCTTTAAGGGTTCTTCGTGCTGTTCACTGACTTATTTGTATATTCGTATCTTCTTTTAATAATTTTGAAGCCATAATAGAACTTGAAGCTTCACCAGATGTGACAAACCGTATAATCCTTCGTTCATACTGCGGTGATATTTTTGGTCTTCCTCCAACATTTAATAATATACTTTTACAGTATTTTTTTCTTATTCTCTGCACTGTCGATTGACTAAAACTGCAGGTTTTCGCCGTGTTACGCGTTGACAAGCCGTCATTCAAAAGAGAAATGACATTTTTTACACAATTTGGAGCAATTGACCTCATATTTATTCTTACTTCACTTGTGTGCTTTTCCGGTCGACAGATTGCGAAGAACCGAATGTTAAGACGTAGACTAATAGTTTGTAAACATACCAAAGTGCTAGATGTAAACATACTACTAGAACATGTCATGTAAACATTTCTTGTAGGGACCGGTGCAAAACCGAGTCAATCTATTTTTGTCGTCATTGCTAAACGAGGAGACATTAATTATTGAAAAAAATTCTTAAGTTACTTCTAACTATGACAAAAACAATTATATTGTTGATTTTTTGTTATTCTTCTATATTCCTAGAAATAAATAATGATTTATACAAAACTTGTGGTTATTGGTTCAGTTTCGCTCCTTACTGTATCTCGGCAGAAAAAGTCACGGAAGATTGTATTGGCACACCTGGGATAATCTGTACGCATTCTGTACGCAATCTGTACGAGAGGTGCGCATTGTCTTCGAGGTCCCGGTGTACACGCGCGTTCCGTGTTTTTGCGCGCGTTTCGTTCGGTCTCACCTTTCAGAATGTCGTGAGTCTTGATTTCATTGAGGAAGAAAGTGAACTCTCTTGTACGTACTCTGGTTATTTCTGTCGCGTGTGCTCCATTTGTTAACGGTCGCCGCGCGTAATCATTAAAATCGTTGCGTAGCCGCCGCGTTCGCGACACGCGATGTCATTGCTTTTTGCAGTTCGTTCGAGAGTTATTATCGGGCCTTCCGACCAGAGTGACAGAATTTTTTCGATAATTATTATAACGGGAGACTCGGAACTGGTTTAATGCATGCCCGCGAATCGAAATTAATATCCGTTAGCCTGATTTCAGAGGAAAAAATGCAGAAATACGCGTCCGTCGCCGTTGTAAAACATTCCTTGACACACATACGTTAAGTATCAAATAATCCGATCGAGATGAATGTACTTGATCGATAATTTGTGTCTTGTTCATCAAGGTCCGAGCAAATTAATAGGTTGGCTACTACATTTACAAAATATGCAATCTTATTTCTTCAACTTTCCAACCTGTTTATCACATTTAAATTATTGCTCCTCGAAATTTGTACTCTAAAATATTTCAAAGTATTCATAGAATTCGAGAGTCTGATACTCCGAATATTTCGTTTCGATACAAATGAATTGATACTCAGTTGCATTGTAATTTAATGACAGTCATTCTTAACACATTACTTACCGGTGCCTATTTTCTATGTTGTAGACCCTTATGATTCACGACTCAGCATTTCTCAAAAAATTATTGAACAGCGATGGCAATTTTGTGTAATGAACCAACAAATCACCTCTAGGAACATAATCAGTTCCTCCGAGATTATTTTTTAAAAGATTTTTAGGTCCTTTTTGATATACAGTCTTGTTCCGGTGAGTAAAGTGTCAAGCAAATCAATAATAAATTAACCCCTTGCACTACTATTTATTCTGTGATTATAATGATTCGAAATTCTTCATCGTTCAGAATTTCATAGAAAAAAAAGATAGTTTATATTTATTGTATGTCTACATTTTCCTCAAATTTTGATGTACGATTTTTATTTCGATTTAAAGGAAATTAATAACGTTCACATTTATTAGACTCTGTTCAGAATCTTCATGACGAGTCTGGCTCGTTATTGTAGGGCAAGGGGTTAACAACGTGTTAAATAGCACGATAAACAATCCTAGCTTCGATCCAAATAAATCAGACGCACTGATAAATAGTTTACTATCTTCCTCAAATTGATATATTTTTTAAGCAAACTGTGTCGCAATTTCTGTTAACATTTTCGTGCCTTAACGGTACTTGAATCTTCCTTAAAAAAAAAACAAAAAGAAAGAAGAGGTTTAACGAGATAGCATCACGATGATCACTTTTGTTCCCATTCGATGAAACGCAGGGCCAATAAACGTAATTGAAAATTCCTTCGGCCAATTGGAAATGGACTCGCCGGGCAATAAGCAGGGACTTCATTCGGAATTTTTCAGAGATCCCTCACGGCGATCGATCCCTCCCGGATCGATCACCGTAACCGTGAAAATTTTTCCGAGCCGTGGGACCGTTATCCTAACCCCGGCGTAATCGTTACCTAACGAGAATTGCAGCCAGTATTAAGGCATCGGTTACGTAAATTTCTCTTGACCCCGGTTGTTTCGAGTCTAATGGAACGCGAAGGTACGATGTACGCAGGAGAGCGTGGATCGTGTAAAGCGGGTTCCACACGCGGCGACCCAGCATGAGCAAACATAAACGGGCACGGATAAACACGGACGATCGCATCCTTGGCAGGTCCTCCTCGCCGATATGTGTTTACGTTTCAACCGACAAATCTTTCTTTTTCTCTCTCTCGTTCTCGTCGTTTAGCGAGGAAGCATAAAGAATGTACAGAGACGTGCCGGGATTATTATTATTATTATGGCCGGTTTTATGTTTCCTTTGCAAAGTACTGTGTCATCTGACCGTTCTATCTCCACCGTAGAGAGAAGTACAGAGCTTTATTTATTCGTTAGAAAGCTCGGCGAGTTTTATTAACCTTCGTGCACACTGCTCGGAAATTGTTGTGTAAAAGGTCTTCGGATAATAGTTCACCCATTAATGTATTACACTTTATGAACAAGGCGAGTACGACCTAAGCGATATCATGAACGAAACGATGCGATTAATTTCGCATTATTATGAAATACATCTTAGAACTGAAACAGGAAGAAATCAAACGTTTTACAGCCGTCTGCAGGAACGCAATCGATGAATTCTCACGCTGATAGAACGTACGATCCTCAGAGAGACAAAATATAAAACATTAAACATCTCGTCTAATAAATGGGTATGTTCAGTATCTTTTTTATCTATTAATAAAGAGTGCACAGTTACATTAACACTTCGACTGGCAAACCAGAAACCTGAAAAATTCCATGAAATCAAAGTAAGTTATTTAATGAAATAAAAATTGGAAAAAATTAAATGTATGATACGGAGTAGTGGTCCTCCAACTTTCTTGAATTTTACGGATTCTAATCGAATTTGGTACCATGAATATATTAATGTAAAAATTCGTTTTAAAACCTGGACAAATAATTTCGTCACCCACATATGGGTGACATGGCAGTCAACGTGTTAAATCGATTATATCATTTTCCGTCACAGTTATGTACAATTACAATGAGTCATCACCGAATCGTTAGAATCAGAACGATTTTAGAATTTAAAAAAAAATTTCACCCACATGTGAAACAGAGATCCTTTTGTTCCCCTTGAACCGAACGCAGCGAAATGTTCCTTCACATCTCTGCAAACGAACGCTGTATTTTTTCTCGTGCCCGCAACGGATTGCTTTGTTGCACAAAACCGCAATTAAGAGAGGAATTCGTTGAAGCGATTAAGGAATTCCGTGGAGGCTTAAGAAACAAAGGGATAATAATTTTTCTAATGGATTCCACGGGCCCGATCGTCGATTCTATGCAAATGCTCCGCTCAGGCGAAAACTAGGAAATTAGCTCCGCGACCTGGCATCGCTTGCTGGGACAATAAAGCGTACCGCGAATGTAACTGTAACAAAGATGCCGACGACAAAGCTTATACTCCGGTTTCTGGGCGACTCGGGCTGGAAATTCTGTGATCCGAAGGAGAGCCCGAGAGGTCCTGAGAGACCGAGAAGGTCAATCCTGGCGTGGTACATCACGAGCCTCCGCAGTCTCGTTGCCTTCCGGTTCGTGGTAAATCATGAAGAGGCGGAGATCCCGCGCCGAGCCGCCTCTTTGCTTTACTTACAATAGAGACGCCACTAACTCAAGCCGAGGCGGTTAGGAGCCGGTCCGAGACGCTCGTGTCATGGTTACCGGCGATCGTATTAAGTTGCGTCTACGCCTAACGATTCCGGACGAGTCCCGTTCACGTTCTAGCCCTTCAGATGCGCTCAAATGCTACGTTTACTTAAGGGGCTATACAGGGTGGTCCACCTAAGTAAGGCCACCTAAATATCTCCTCTAATTGTGGGGTTACAAAAAATATTTTGAATGCTATTTGAATGGTTTGAGAAAACCATTCTATTGCGAAAAATTTTTTTTTCTTGGGCAATTTTTTTCGGAGTTTACAAGGTTATCGATGTTTTTTTGCGTATAACTGTATAATTTTTTCTATTGCATCGTGTAGCTGATGTAAAAATACGTTCAGTTATGTATATTACATGACCTTGAAACGACCTTTGAGTTCAAAAATTAAATGGAAACGAAAAATTTTCTATCGAGGCTTTAGAGACAAAGACGACGTTCGGGAATTTGTAAGAGTAAATAAACATGTTCACTATCACGAAACCCTTTATGGTAATACTTTTTTTACAAACTTATTCAAACACTACACTTACACACACACACACACACTGCACTACACTACACTACACTACACTACACTACACTTTTTAACACTTATTCACTTTTTCAAACTGTCATTGTAATGCTCGAAATGGTGCCCCTCCACATTGATACATTTTTTAAAGCGTAGAATAAGAGACTCTGGCCCTTTCAAATGTTGTCGGATTAATTGCAGCACAAGCTTATATTATTCTGTCTTTCATGTTCTCTGGCGTTGTTGGTTGTTCACAATAAACAACTTCTTTCAAATATCCCCATAAGAAATAATCCATAGGCGTGAGATCTGGTGACCGCAGTGGCCACGCTACACGTCCAGTACGTCCAATCCAAGAATTTGATGGAGAGACACATGATACGGATGAAATTTTTGTTCATAAAGTATTCGTATTATGCTTGTGCTTGAAATACTGGTTACTCGTTCCAATTATCGTGTACTAACATGCGGATTTTCGTCAACTTTTTCCATAATAAATCTCGTATTTAATTGGTTTGTAACATTATGGGTTCGAGGACGCTTCTTCGTATTGACACTACCACTTTCAAAAAATTGTTTAACCACTTTTCCATACGTACTACGCGATGGACAGTTGCGTTCAGGAAATTTCGCTCGGTACAAGCGAACAGTTTGTCTTAAACACTGATCACTTTTGCCATAAATCAGAATCATATTAATTTTCTCTTGCTTTGAGTAACTCATCGCGAAGGATAATATCGATAAACTGACGAACTGTTTGAAAATGATCAGACTTCTGCGGTGTTAGAAGTCACTCGTAGTGTGATAGCAAACATGTGTATTTACACTTACAGATTCCCAAACGACGTCTTTGTCTCTAAAGTCTCGATAGACAATTTATCGTTTCCGTTTAGTTTTTGAACTCAAAGGTCATTTCAAGGTCATGTAATGTACATAACTGAACGTATTTTTACATCAGCTAAACGATGCAATAAAAAAAATTATACAATTATACGCAAAAAACATCGATAACCTTGTAAACTCCGAAAAAAATTACCCTAGAAAAAAAATTTTTGTAATAGAATGGTTTTTTCAAACCATTCAAATAGCATTCAAAATATTTTTTGTAACCCCACAATTAGAGGAGATATTTAGGTGGCCTTACTTAGGTGGACCACCCTGAATACAGTTAGAATTTTCAAAAAATCGATTTTGTTTTAATTTCATTTTCGTAATGTACATATATTTAAGTATACGCACAAAAAATTTCAAGTCAATCCGGCGATTATTTTCGAAGTTACACGCATATTTGTTAAGACGTGTCAGAGCGTTTGAAAGTAGGAGGCCGGAGCGACAGCGCTTACCTAGAACTCTGTTCCTTTTATTTATCTGCCTATTGTAAATGTTCCCTTCTTTGGATGAAGTGTTCTTCGTATAAAAAATAAAGCTAGAAGCTGCCGAAGTGCTGGAGGGTGTATTATATGGTCCTGGAATAGACGACTCGATGTAAGTTGAAAAAAAATTTTTTTACTCTATGTAAAGTGCTTCTGAAACTAACGCGTTTCAACGCGTTCTTTCGACGCATTTCAACGCGATCTTTCGACGCGTTTTTCTCGAAACTGTGTTTTCAAAGTCGGTGACCAAGATTTCTCGGAAACGGCTGAACCGATCACTCTCAAATTTTAACACAAGCTACTTAAGTATATTTTTTAGTAATTAATCGAAGCTTTTTTCTCTCCGATGAATATTTTTTTTTTTATAAACAATTTAAGGCCAAAATTTTGATGAAAAATCGAGTTTTTTCTTTGAAAAGCCGCCATTTTGTCACAAAATTTTATTTTGCTTATTCCTTCGATTAATTACTAGATTATAGATTTCTTTAACGAAATCAGTTTGGTTTTTTCATTTTTGATGATCCAGTTCAGAGATATAGTGGTCACCGCAAGGCGCCTTTTTTTAGAGGAGCTCCAGGAGATCAGCTATAGCAGGTTTCAAAATTATTATTTTTACAAATAAAAAATGTTAAAATACAGGTAAAAGTTACCATAATATGTGTACAGATTTTTACATTAATAGATGTAAAGGTCTTCTCAGGAAAAATTCTTAAAAAATCGCTTTCTTTTGGGCCTCCTGACTGTATATAAGCCCTTAAGATCCAAGGGTAGTCACGTGACTTTTGCAGAACAGAGTTGTGCGGAATTACAATTGAATTACTCCAGGAATTATAATTACAAAGTAATTGAATTACATTGTAATTCAATCATGTTGTAATTTATAATTCAGAACTTCATTCAAATTAAATTACAATGTAATTCGTAATTGCAATGGAGTACAGTTACAAAATACTTTGTACTTTGTAATTAAATTACATTAATTGCGAATTACGATGTCATTAAATTAAAATTGAAAATTAAAGAATAATAAAGTCATAGGTAATAAGTAGACATCGGATCTTAATGCAAAATTAATATGCAAAATATGCAAAAATATATGCAAAATATATGCAAAGTATATACGAAATATATGCACGGCACATGCAAAAACATATGCAAAATATATGCAAAATAATGAAACCAATTGTACATTGTATACATATTTTCATTTATTGTTTGTTGTAATTTGTATTACAATATGTAACTATGATTTTTTCCATATTGTCAACGGTAAGTTTATGTCTTTTCTCGCTAAAGATTAATTTGTATGTCGAAAATGTCCTCTCAACATCACAGGACGTAATAGGTGCATATTTGTACTTTTTCCAATATCTTGCATCAATTTCGTCTGGTCCGAGAGTATGATTAAGTTTTAATAAAGGATCAAATCGTGGATTTTTTTTAAAGATCTTCTTCCATTTACTTTGAATTATTTCTCCACAAGCACCGGATACCCGTTCCAGCTCTCTCTCTCTCTCTCTCTCTCTCTCTCTCTCTCTCTCTCTTCAGTAATGTCAGTAATTAATTTTACTGAAATCGTCTATAAACAACGTAAATTTCTGTCCGGGTCCAATAACTTTACTTACTTTCTATCGAAATATGCATTTGCATAAAGATCCGATGCCTAGTAATAAGAGATTGAAAAATCCACGTGAACGTTTCACACAGAAGGGATGTATTATTTATAAATTTATAATATCTGAACAGAAATAACTCCTGCGTTACAAATTTGTTAAATTTCAAACATAAATATAAAAGGCAGAAGGGGCTATACATAATTTGGAGAGCTGTATTTCAATTATATTGTATTTCGATTATATTGTATTTCAATTATATTGTATTTTAATTAAATTGTATTTCAATTACACATCTGATTAAAATATTTCAATTATATCGTATGTCAATTATGTTGTATTTCAATTACACACCCGATTAAAATAATTATTAATTGAATTAATTGAAAGGTTTGGCTTATTTAATTCAATTATGACGTAGTTGAATTACAATATAAATGAAATACAATCTAATTCAAATATTTTGTAGATCTGTCTACTGCTTTAAATTGTGCCTGCTCATTTGTGCCCTAAATTCTTAAAGCATTTAGTATAAGTATAAATATAAAGTCTAATTTTAACAATATACCGTTGCTCAATTTATGTAATATCTTGGGTGTGGTCCCTGGAAAGTGGTAAATCCTACTGCGATCTTTCGATAAATGGAGAAAAGTGTATTGTGAACAGTTTTCCAAAAACAATGGAGCGCTGAAACGAAAGGATGAACCACTAGAAGACAGGGTTCGGTAAACTAGCCTAACATGAGACAGATTTTTCCAAAAAGTCGCAACTCTCGATCAAGAACACACGAATGATCGGACTTCTTCATGATAAAATTGAAAAACGAAAGTGGTGAAAAAACCTGAAACTTTTATATTATATTATATCTTATCAATGGTTGTTCCAGATATAACTTGCTAATCTTCAGTTATCGCCTTGTTGATCGTTTCACTGATTTGGTTTTCAAATTTTCCAAGAGAATCATTTTTAGCGTGAGAACAGCCGTAATTCAGCTCACCCGGAACTTCTAGAGCTTAACGCCTTATTGTTTCTCGAACCATAACTGCACACCATCAAACATTGTGGAAAGTCATAGGTAAATATTCATGGATACCTTATCTCCAGTAAATTTTAACTGTTCAAAGGGCACGGTCTTTCGTTCACCATCGTGCAGCGTTTACGCTAATTATTAATTACCAAACGAACTTCCCTCCTCCTTTCTGCTAACTAATTCCGAGACTAAGAATAGCATCTGTGCAATTAAACAACGATTATGTTGCTCTCGCGCCAGTTGCAGACCGTCCAGGTGTGCTGCTTTGTCTTCGCGCGTTCATGCATTATGCCTCTCTGTGATCCAAGCAATCTCGATTGTAATCGTTAGGAAGGGACAAACGAGCCTAACGGGGAGGAAAATATTGTAATCGTGGTAATAATGACGTTGTTTCGAACACGCCGCGTAGCGTTGCGCCGCGTTGAGAATGTTTCTATTAAACGCGCGAAACGATTATGCTCGAGCCACGGCTGTCTGTGTTCGAGCACGTACATTACAGCGGAGTCCTAGATACCGATGCGGTGCTTCGTTAGAAATGACTCATTGTCAGTAATCATTGTAATCTCGGATCGATCTCCCAGAAATATAATTGAGTTCCATCGATGCCGGGGACGAACCCGTTGATCGTGACTTTCGGAACAGTGAGCGCGCGCGTGCGCGCACCACGCGCACAGTGTTTGGACACACACATACACACATACATGCAGAGTCACAGACAGTCATAATCCGGGTCCGTTGAACCTAACTGTCCGCCATTATGGTGGCCGGGGCTAGACAAAAAGGAAGGCCATCCGTGCGTTCGCGTTTTTGCGTCGATAGGGATCGTTAACGCCATTTTCTTTTCGCCGGTTAATCGTTAAGAGGTGGCAGCACTATGGCCGCGAGGATTTATCGATCGCGAGCGAAGAAAAAATGCTGAAAAAGGAATAGGGCAGCGCATAAAGTGTGCCGCCCCGAACGCTCGGTTCCGCGTTACACATCGCCGGCATTCTTTCGGGAATCCTTTCCGAAGCCGATCTCCCGAGCAAAGCAAAATAAAGGAAATCGCGCGCGAACACTATGCGGGATCGGATTCGATGGTATGCAAGGGTGTGTACGAGAGATGCTTGCCAATTTTCCACGCGAACCGCCACGGGACCCGGCGCGAGCGACCTCGAACACTGAAATTGGCATTGATCGTTACGCAGGTATGCGGTCACGATCTTGATCTTCGCGCACACGCGATCCACCATCGCCCATTCACGCTCGATCAACGGCGACCTGTAAGCTCGACGCCGACCTGCGACTCTCGCGATCTCTCGAGGATCAGCCAAATAGAAACTAGACTTTTCCTCTAATTTTGCGATTTCAGCAGAGTTTTTTCAAACAAACGAGCTATTTTTGTACGTAGGGCAAGGGACCCCATTACTGTGGGGGCACCAATTACTTTGCGTATATTAATTACACTTATTTTTTAAGCATAATGAATATTGAGAAAGGAACTAGAATTTTGAAAAGAGAATATTAAAGAATTTAATATCTGTTTTTTAATATTTATTATGCTTTAACAATAAGTATAATTAATATACGCACAGTAATTGGGTCCTTTACCCTATGTTCTACTAGAATCTACACACTTTTGCAACCGCTAGTATTTTTATTCCAGCATCAACTTCACACAAAGTATATTCCATCTCATCCTTAGACTACGGATTTTGTGCATTTATGACAGAAGTAAGTAGATGAGACTCCAAACAGTAAAAACATTTACAGAAATTAAAAACACTATGGCATTATTTTCAACGAATTAAAATTATTTAAAAATAAACTAAATGTCTCTATACCTCCCATGTCTGGCAATTAATGTAATTTTGCATAAAAAGCGACAGTCAAGTGATAACTCACACTCTCAAAAAATGCATCGAAACACAATCCTACAGGAACGACTTGCAACATTTGATTCGAAGTAAAACGGTTTGAGGTACGACGTACAAAATTGTAATTGTCTTGCAATTAATGCAATTTTGCATAAAAATCGACAGTCTAGCGATAACTCATACTCTCCAAAAATGCATCGCAACACAATCCTACAGGGAACGACTTGCAATATTTGATTTTAAATAAAACGGTTTGAGAAACGACGTACAAAATTGTAATCGTCTTGTAATTAATGCAGACGATTTTGCATAAAAATCGACAGTCTAGTGATAACTAATACCCTCCAAAAATGCATCGCAACACTACAAAGAATGACTTACAACATTTGATTCGAAGTAAAATGGTTTGAGGTACGACGTACAAAATTGTAATTGTCTTGCAATTAATGCAATTTTGCATAAAAATCGACAGTCTAGCGATGACTCATACTCTACAAAAATACATCGCAACACAATCCTACAAAGAATGACTTACAAAATTTGATTCGAAGTAAAACGGTTTGAGGAACGACATACGCAATTTTACGTCATCAAAATTAAAACGAGTGCCACAGTCGAGCACGATACGATCGGTAACAAGAAAATCACGTGACAGAGGCCGGCAACGGTGGACCAAGCGAAGTCACGCACACGCGACACCGGCCGTCCGTGTCGGTAATCTCGTGCACAATCCTCGAATATCATGGGATGCCTGACGAGTTTTCCTCGGAGGAAGAAGACCGACCGTGTCCTTTGGCGACGCGTGCACGGGGAACGTTAACAAAGAGCCTGATTAAAGCCGTGATAACAATGCCGTCGTTCATCTCCCCGGTTCTGCGGCCATTACGTCGACTTTGTTTCAGCGTCGCGTTGTTTACCGGCCCTCCCACCGTTTTCGCTGTCAAGCCTTGCTTCCTCTGGCAACATCCTCCCTTTACCCATTCTTTATCTCCTCTGTTCTATACCTACATCATTCCATATCTGACGTTAGAGAGATACCTGAGTTTCCTGTTTTCCAACATTCCAAAATCTTTCGAAAATCAATGATCTCACCCTCGACTCACTCATCCGTAATCTCGTCGATACCTTTTCTTGACACTGTCGCCAGGTGAGGGGAGGGAGCACGAATTGAGGGGAAAAGGAGTTACCCCCTCTCTGCCAGTACTGGAGTACGCACCACAGAAAAGCATCACGTGACCGGGTCGTGGCGGAAGAGTGGGGAATAGAGCGGTAGAAGGGGAAGTTAGTGTGGGGAATAGCGCGGTAGAAGGAGAAGTTAGAGTGGGGGAACGAGTCTTGATCCGGCGACACTGTTTCTTGATGCATCGAACTCGAACCTTGCCTTAGCTACGTCATCCTCGGATATTGATCTCGCTATACTGAGCGCTATGCTTCCAAAACCCCACCTTTTTCTGTTTTTCTGTAGGTGATAGGTCTAAATATGTCAGAACGATTGAAAACAAATGTGTAGATAGTCTAAAAATGTAATCTTTCAGGCGTATTTAGAAAAAAGTTTGATTAGGATACATTAATTTTTAGGAGATGATAGAAGGGTGCATAGAAGCTTCGAGTGCAAAGAGTTAATTTTTAATTGACAGTGGAAGTAAAAAGACAACGGTATATGAGAGAAGAAGCGACAATGGTTCTTTGTTCAGCTGTACCGAAATGCGCAATAAATAATTGTGGTATGATCTTACTCCTGGCCACTTACTGGTACGCCCACCATACTGTACATAAATAAACAGCCTAGTCGAGTGACACTAAATCCGAGGTGGCACTGACCTAGCTGGCAGAGCTAGGACCACCAGAGGTGGACCGTTCCACGGTTCTCCTTTGCCCGCCGCTCTGGCAGGTACTGTTATTTCACTGGCATACTTCGGCTGGAATACCAAATGAATCCGGCCGTAGTAAGATACGAGGAACACGGAGGGAAGCTGGGTAACTCACGGGCGGCATCGGGAATTCCAGCCAGTGAATCAGTCAGGCTACGCTGCTCCGGTTTATCAGCCGAAATTCCTCACGAGGATTTTTTTCGAGCGTTCCGCGTTGTTGTTCCGACGAACCATGGCTGGTATCGTCGACGTGACGTTCGGTTTTAGTAACTGGAGCAACACCTGTCCGGCTGACCGCGTTCTCGATGACGCTTAGACGTGTCGCGAATACCTTGACCAGTGATTGACAGCGGACCTGCTGCGTATACGCCGTTTCGCGGGAAACGGGATAAACGATTTTACTGGGATAACAGCTGTACTGGAAGAGTCTCCTCAGCTCTTTTTACACCCGGAGAGACAAAAGATTTTCCAGAATTTATCGCAGAAACCGAGTTGCACTCTAACCCAGATAGCACAGAGACGTCTTAAAGACGTCTGTCGAAGTCGTTCAGACGTCTATAAGACGTCTGAATGTCCTACGAACGGTTTCCGAACGTCTCTGGAACGTCTTTGTGAAAAAACTGTACGTCTTAAAGACGTCTCGAAACAGACGTATTCAAGACGTCCCGAAACAGACCCCTAGTAGCACAAAAATATTAGATAGATATGTTTGTCAAATATTGGAAAAATATTTTTTAAGCCACATTTTTTCTTATGAGAAAAATATTGAATTTGAATATTGTATACATGTACAAGAAATATAAATTGAATGTTTGTTATAACAAAAAAACTAAATAAATAAAAAAAAATAAATTAAAAGAATGTTTTTCAGCATATCCCCGAACATTAACATTTTATGCTTTATTTATTTATTTATTTATTTATAAATAAAAAAATAAATTAGAAGAATTTTTTTCAGCATATCCGCGAACATTAACATTTTATGCTTTATTTATTTATTTAATTAATTAATTTATTTATTCATAAATAAAAAAAATAAATTAAAAGAATGTTTTTCAGCATATCCCCGAACATTAAAATTTTATGCTTTATTTATTTATTTAACTTATTTATTTATTTATCTATTTATTTTGATATATTATTTTGGATTTCGGATTTGTGATATATAATGTATATTTTTATTATTAACCGTTTGAGTCCCAGGGGGTATTGAAAAAACGCTGTCGAAGAATCCCAAACAGCGCAACCGCGCTTTCTCTGAATGAGAATTTTTATTTTGTAGTTTATTATTGCATTATTATAGTATTATTCTACCTATTGTAAAATGTACTATTCACATTAAAAGTTGCTGTGTGATGTACTTGCGTCAGTAAATCTGACCGCGCGACTTCGACAATCGGTAAACCACCGTCAGTTGTCCACAATGCTCGAAATGTGCTGGGTTTTCTCGACATAAAATCTCAACAGCGCGATCGCGCTGTTTGGGACTCAAACGGTTAAACAATATTTATTGCTAAATTCTATTGCGAATATATATGTAATATATTCGAATAGTACTAAATTAACAATTTAGTTATTTAACTTTCCTAAATAAATAAACGTCTATTCGAAGGATGGAAAACTGCGTTATATTGTGTTGCGTGTGTACAGTTTGTAAAGCTTTTCTCTAGCAGTTTAGAATGACTGAAACGTCAAGAAATGAAACGTCTTAAAGACGACTCGTAAAAGACGTCTTTTCAGGACGTAAGACATTCAGACCAAAAATGGACGTAAAACAGACGTCTTTAAGACGTCGCGTGCTATCTGGGAAGAGGCTGGTTGCGGATACAATATTGTCAGAATTAATTCGTGCGCAGGTTATTTTATAGGAAATCTACCTTACCGAACCACTAGACTGTGGATTTTGTGCATTTATAAAAACAGTAAAAACATTAGAAAAATTTTAAAACACCGTTACATTATTTTCGACCTGTTAAACATATTAACACGTTGAGTGCCATGTCACCCATATGTGGGTGACGGAAATATTTGTCCAGGTTTTAAAATGAATTTTTACGTTAATATATTCATTGTACCAAATTTAATTAGGATCCGTAAAATGCAAGAAAGGACTACTCAATATCATACATATAATTTTTTTCAATTTTTATTTCGTTAAATAACTTACTTTTATTTTATGGAATTTTTGAGGTTTCTAGTTCGGCAGTCAAAGTGTTAAGCAGGAAAATTTTCTATTTCACTTCAATCTGTTGCAATCCAGGTGGAAAATTTTTATTTTGCATAAAGATCCGCAGTTTATTAATCAGTTTTGTATACACCTATAAATTGCATATGGATTTATTAATAAAAACTACTCCGATCAATTTATTTCTGGTGGCACACTCTGACTAATCTAATTTTGCAGATTCTCCATTTTTTAATGAATTCCCAGGCCAGTATAAGGGCCTAGGGCCCATTTCTCTTTCTTGAACTAATATCCATAATTACAGTCACGTTTTACTTACTAAATACAGTATTATATGTACAGTACAGTATATGTATGTACAGTATTACATGTATTGTATGTGTTACAGTTTTGTATTTATATATACTAGCACTTCAACTGTGTACGTTGTAAAATAAGAACTTGATCATTTGCGCTTTTATTTAAATAATGTAGGGTTCTTTTTACAACATTTGAAGTCGCACGACGGGACTGGTAGTCGTTCATTCTTTTTCACTCATTCATGAATCAAATGTGTTCTCCAGAAATGGGTAGAATGACCGCTGCATCAGTGAAAGTGTTAATATTGTAAGAGTACACCGATCTGCACCGGTACTTCTTCATTAACAAATAGGTTATATTCCGGACGCGCCAGATGCCAACTGCAACGTAATAGCGCGGCCATTAGCAAAAGTCTCGAATAATGCTGTGCTCACATTAATTCCATCAGCGCATGTAACATTCGAACCAAGTAGAGCGTCCCAGGAGAGAAGACCGTTCGATCGACCAAGGCTGAGCATTCCAGCAACACTGTCCGGTTATCACGTTGCGAAACGATCGACTTTTCTATGGATCGGGAGGCGCAATCGATGCAAAACCGTGGGATCCCCGGGCTGGACTAGATCCTTGTTGTCCTTGTGTACGCAGCGATCCTATAGAAGCTGTCCGATATCTGATTCATCGCGACAATGTCAGGGACCTTGAGCGGCTTGGAACGATTCTGTTTACTGTTTCATAAGCGTTCACAATGAATTTTTACTTTCCATCATTTTTTCACGGTTCATGACCTTCACTGACCTTGAACGAGTCATTGCCTTCGGAAAGGCTACGATCGTAGGTGGCCAAAAGTACAGGGTTCCATGTAGAAGTTGTCTTGGGTGACTCACGCATTGAGAGAATTTCGGGTATGGTGTGGAGGGCAGCATGATTCACGTGGAAGAAATCGGAAAGGGTCAAACTCTGTTGTCAGGAAAACGCCCTCAAAGGGATCACGTGACCTCACGTACCGGGAATTGTCCCGTAACGTATTAGTAATCGACGTACCTCTAGTGGCGATAGGATCTAGGTTAGACTACTCTATAGCTTTGTGACGTCACTCAGGTTCGGTCTATAGCAATTTCCCCAGTATTACCTCACATATCTCTCGATCTGATAACGTTGCACGTACCTGACCTAATGAGACCTTCCTTCTCTACCGTCACTGTTTCATCCGGGTGGGATAAACTATACTATACCTTCGTGACGTCACTCAGGTTCTAACTATAGCATTTTCCCCACTATTATCTTAGATATTTCCGGATCTGGTAACGTTGCACGTACCTAACCTAACGAGGCCTTCTTTCCCCCTTGTCATCGTCTCATCTGAGTGGGATACAGCACACTATAGCTTCGTGACGTCACTCAGGTTCGGTCTATAGCATTTTCCCCATTACTACCTCAGATATCCCTCAACCTAACGCTTCTAGGTAACGCTGGAGCCAAATGCCTCTATGACTGACGTGACTAGAAGAGGCTAATAGTTCCTTGACTTTAATGACTAATTTATTTTGCACTTGTTGCCGACGCGTTTACTAGAATCGTTCAAATCTGACAGACATCTAACGAAGCTCCCACGAAAGCGTCGGGCGCGTAACGATATCTGATTCACAGCGACAATGTCAGGGACCTCGATCGGGGCTGGCACGATTGTCCTCAAGGTATCACACGGGCCGACAGCCGAAGTAATTACAGGCTGACACGAGCACGGGTTCTGCGAGCACGGGGGATCCTGCGGGAACGGGATCGACAATCGGACGGGGCAGAGGCTATGATTTATCGATACACCGATAAGCGTACCTCCGATAATCATTTAGAAAACGAACGAGCCAGCCGGCGAGGAGCTCACAAAGCTCCGGCCACAGAAGGGACGGATCCTTGTCCTTTTGTCGATCCCGGGAGGCCGCAGGAATGCGCCTACCAGACAAATCGCCATCAGACCCGGGCATCGCGCGAGAGTAATGACCATAATCCCCACGGCTGATTTTTCACCTTTGTCAAGCCGCGTCCCCATCGCGTCGCGACGCGCGAGACGCCACCATGCACCCGTGAAACTGTCCGAGGGGACACCGGAGTTCCGCGTCCCTCTTCCAGAGTCGTTCGAGCAGGTAACCCCAGCCACGTCAGGCACACCATAAATCCCCCTGCTCGCTTGACGATCTTAGAGATTATAACATTAATCAGCCCTCGCTATCGGGACGTGCTCCTTCCGAACGAGGAAGAGGAGCCTCGGACCATGATACTTTCATTAACCGGGCAAATCGGGCTTATGTGTTCCTTAGTGTTTGTGCCACCGCTTTTGCCACCGAGCTCTCATGTTTATGCAACTCGGAATACGCGGAGATTATCTTTTCAAAGCTGGGAAAAATTCGGTTCGGCTCGAAGGTTGCTTATAGCAACAGCGAAGCAGAATGCTGCTAATCATGCTGCTTCCTCAGGAGTTTTATTAACTCGTTCATTTTTTTAATCTTGTCGTGGATGTTCCGATACTCTGCCCGTGTCTTAATAACAAATTTTTAATAGAAGAATCAGTATCGGTAGAAACGTAACCATTCATTCATTTTTACAAATACTAATTACTATTTCAAGGACAATTTCAAATCAGTGAATATCGACAGTAACAAAAAGTAATGAAACACAAGATTCGGCAAAATTAACTACAGCTCTATTTTATTTTTACTGTATATGAAAGTAATGTTTATTTCCACTGTATCCCAGCGTTGCTACAAACAAATGAGAGTAAAGAGAAACAAAAATTAGGACGAACACAAAGTGAAATGAGATACGAGTAAGAGAACCAGTATTATCGACAAAAACAAAAAATAATAAAATACAAGATTCAGCAAAATTAACTACAGCTCTATTTTATTTTTACTGCATGTAAAAATAATGTTTATTTCCATTGTATCCTAGCGTTGCTACAAACAAATGAGAGTAAAGAGAAACAAAAATTAGGACGAACACAAAGCGAAATGAAACAGTAGTAAAAGAACCAGTATTATCGACAAAAACAAAAAATAATGAAATGTTAGTTTAGATTTAGCAAAATTAACTACAGCTCTATTTTATTTTTACTGTATATGAAAGTAATGTTTATTTCCACTGTATCCCAGCGTTGCTACAAACAAATGAGAGTAAAGAGAAACAAAAATTAGGACCAACGCAAAGCGAAATGAAACGCTAGTAAGGGAACCAGTATTATCGACAAAAACAAAAAATAATAAAATGTTAGTTTAGATTTAGCAAAATTAACTACAGCTCTATTTTATTTTTACTGTATATGAAAGTAATGTTTATTTCCACTGTATCCCAGCGTTGCTACAAACAAATGAGAGTAAAGAGAAACAAAAATTAGGACGAACACAAAGTGAAATGAAATACGAGTAAGAGAACCAGTATTATCGACAAAAACAAAAAATAATAAAATACAAGATTCAGCAAAATTAACTACAGCTCTATTTTATTTTTACTGCATGTAAAAATAATGTTTATTTCCATTGTATCCTAGCGTTGCTACAAACAAATGAGAGTAAAGAGAAACAAAAATTAGGACGAACACAAAGCGAAATGAAACAGTAGTAAAAGAACCAGTATTATCGACAAAAACAAAAAATAATGAAATGTTAGTTTAGATTTAGCAAAATTAACTACAGCTCTATTTTATTTTTACTGTATATGAAAGTAATGTTTATTTCCACTGTATCCCAGCGTTGCTACAAACAAATGAGAGTAAAGAGAAACAAAAATTAGGACCAACGCAAAGCGAAATGAAACGCTAGTAAGGGAACCAGTATTATCGACAAAAACAAAAAATAATAAAATGTTAGTTTAGATTTAGCAAAATTAACTACAGCTCTATTTTATTTTTACTGTATATGAAAGTAATGTTTATTTCCACTGTATCCCAGCGTTGCTACAAACAAATGAGAGTAAGGAGAAACAAAAATTAGGACGAACACAAAGTGAAATGAAATACGAGTAAGAGAACCAGTATTATCGACAAAAACAAAAAATAATAAAATACAAGATTCAGCAAAATTAACTACAGCTCTATTTTATTTTTACTGCATGTAAAAATAATGTTTATTTCCATTGTATCCTAGCGTTGCTACAAACAAATGAGAGTAAAGAGAAACAAAAATTAGGACGAACACAAAGCGAAATGAAATGCGAGTAAGAGAACCAGTATTATCGACAAAAACAAAAAATAATGAAATGCTAGTTTAGATTTAGCAAAATTAACTACAGCTCTATTTTATTTTTACTGTATATGAAAGTAATGTTTATTTCCACTGTATCCCAGCGTTGCTACAAACAAATGAGAGTAAAGAGAAACAAAAATTAGGACGAACACAAAGCGAAATGAAATGCGAGTAAGAGAACCAGTATTATCGACAAAAACAAAAAATAATGAAATGCTAGTTTAGATTTAGCAAAATTAACTACAGCTCTATTTTATTTTTACTGTGTCTGAAAGTAATGTTTATTTCCACTGTATCCCAGCGTTGCTACAAACAAATGAGAGTAAAGAGAAACAAAAATTGGGACGAACACGAAGGGAAATGAAACGATTGAGAGAACCAGTATCATTTTGCCTCGAATAGCGTTATTGTTTGCATTGCATTCGTTCCCGATAGACAATCATACATTTCCAGAATGTTCTTCGCACGGTGAAGAACGGTGTTTTTCACGGTGTTCTCATAAAATATTCTTGCTCGCGTTTCAGCGTTCGTTTCTGCGCTCGGAAACGCAATTCTTTGGTAAATGCTGGAATCACCGGCGAGGAATACGCCAAAGCATGCAACAATAGAGCATCTGTTCCTGCAGGGTCAATGGACATCGCAAGGTGAGGTGCTCGCATGTCTTTGACCGGGATGACACGCAGGAACAACGCGGCTCCTCCTGATACCACGGGGGGAAAACGCTTAATTGCATTACAGATTTTAATTGCTCGCGGTTGCTCTACCCGTTCGCAGCCAGCCTGTGATTTTAACGGAATATCGTGCTGGCGAACGGCCGCGCGCCACGGAACAAAGCACGGTTCGAAATTGAAGTATTGCGGGGAAGCTACTATGAACGCGGGACCGGCCATTTTATGGTAACGACCGTTTCGCATTGCGCCGATTACTCTTGTCTCGGGTTGCGCTTTAATTTCGCGGATCTTTATCCGGCGTTCCGCCATCCGCCGCGGATAAGTGTCCCATTATCTCGACATCGAACCGTTTCTACGATGATCTCGCTGCTCAATGACTAGATCTTCGTGCGAAATTAAAATTATCCTCAATAGTTACAGCGCGCAAGAGAGCCAAACATCTTTCTCTCTTTAACGCTGACTGCAAAATAAAAATGTTCCAAGAAATTCTAGCCGTATATCTTCTCTTTCTTCACAATCTCAATAGATTGAAGACAGTTGTACTACGTTGTCCCATAAGTTCGTGTCGTTTACCATTTAAATTCTAAAAATAAAATATGTAATCACTAGACAGCGGATTTTATGCATTTATGACAAAAGTGAGTAGATGTAATTCAAAACAACGGAAACATTAGAGGAATTTAAAAATACTGTTACATTATTTTCGACCTATTAAACATATTAACACCTTGCACTACTATTTATTTTGTGATTATAAGGAATAGAAATTCTTCATCGTTCAGGATTTCATAGAAAAGAGAAGATAGTTTATATTTATTGTATGCCCATGTTTTCTCCAAAGGATATATATCAACTACAACGAAATAGAATTTTATTTCGCTTTAAAGGGAATTAATAAGATTTATTAGACTCTGTTCAAAATCTTCATCACGAGTCTGACTCGATATTGTAGGGCAAGGGGTTAAGAAAGAAAATCAATTTTTATTTCACCCCAGTTGGTTGCAAATCGGGTAGAAAATTTTTATTTTGTATAAAGATCCGCTGTCTAGTAATCACCCTTTCATTCCACAACCTCTTCTGACCTTTTTGGCAAAGACACCACTATACTGCGATTTTTCATTAACCTTTAGCACTGGAACGGTGACTGTAAGGCACCACTAAAAATTCCTGTATCAGTATTCAAAATATTTTTTATATTATTAAATTCCTTTGTATTCAATACATTACTAAACACGTTGGTATTGTACGAGTAAATTGCACCATTTTCATACGTATAACATAAAAAGGGAAATATTCTAGCTTATAAGAAACGTTTCGCTTTGGAGTTGAAATAGCTTCGAGTGCAAAGGGTTAAAATACCTGTTCAACGGTGAATAATATAAACATATCCACGGCACGAACTGATGGTACGACCTAATATATTGCAATCAATTCAGTTGGTTGCAAATCGGGTAGAAAATTTTTATTTTGCATAAACAACATGTATTCCACAGCCTCTTCTGACCTTTTTGGCAAAGACACCACTATACTGCGGTTTTTCATTAACCCTTGGCACTCGAATGGTGACTGTAAGGCACCACTAAAAATTCCTGTATCAGTATTCAAAATATTTTTTATATTATTAAATTCCTTTGTATTCAATACATTACTAAACACGTCGGTATTGTACAAGTAAATTGCACCATTTTCATATGTATAACATAAAAAGGGAAATATTCTAGCTTATAAGAAACGTTTCGCTTTGGAGTTAAAATAGCTTCGAGTGCAAAGGGTTAAAATACCTGTTCAAATGTGAATAATATAAACATATCCACGGCACGAACTGATGGTACGACCTAATATATTGCAATCAATTCAGTTGGTTGCAAATCGGGTAGAAAATTTTTATTTTGCATAAACAACATGCATTCCACAACCTCTTCTGACCTTTTTGGCAAAGACACCACTATACTGCGGTTTTTCATTAACCTTTAGCACTGGAACGGTGAGTGTAAGGCACCACTAAAAATTCCTGTATCAGTATTCAAAATATTTTTTATATTATTAAATTCCTTTGTATTCAATACATTACTAAACACGTCGGTGTTGTACGAGTAAATTGCACCATTTTCATATGTATAACATAAAAAGGGAAATATTCTAGTTCATAAGAAGCGTTTCGCTTTGGAGTTAAAATAGCTTCGAGTGCAAAGGGTTAAAATACCTGTTCAAATGTGAATAATATAAACATATCCACGGCACGAACTGATGGTACGACCTAATATATTGCAATCAATTGCTATAAATCAAGCAGAAGAGCTTTCCACATACGTCAGTCTCGCGGTGGTCACCATAAAGCCGCTTCTCTATGCTGTACGATAAAAATTCAGGTTCCAGCACGGATACGAGCATCGGAACGAATTGCATGGGATTTTTCGAGCAGCTATAAATCCAGAAGCATAAGAGCAGCTTCCTGCATGCATCAGTTTCGCGTTACGCGGTGGCACCCGTAAAGTTCGTCCGCTTTTCTATCAATTATGAAATATATTTTACGAGTCCCGGCGCGCCGGATCATATGGAATAACATTTCCAACGCCGAGCGTCCCGCATATCTTCCTCCTCTCCGGTCAGAATAGCCGTGTCTCGACCTTTTACGTCCTCCTAAGTCCGAGCGTATTCCTGTTTTAAGGTCCCATAGAATCACGACGGG
This sequence comes from Seladonia tumulorum, assembly GCA_913789895.3. NCBI lineage: Eukaryota > Metazoa > Arthropoda > Insecta > Hymenoptera > Halictidae > Seladonia > Seladonia tumulorum. Next base: position 4,172,036 of record OU565276.1, read on the forward strand.
GAAGACGTGGGCTAGCGGATAAGGGATCGAAGTAGCAAGGGAAGAAGCCGGTACGCTCGAAGGTAGAGAAAGGGAGACGGGAAAAAGGAAAGAAACAGAGAAAGAAAGGGCCCCGGGGGGAGAGGGGGAGAGAGAGGGAGAGGGAGAGAGAGAGGCAGAAGAAAGCCGAAGAATGGCGGATCGTCATCTTCACGCGATGCCGAGCGAGGCGAACTTATGTAACGCTTTCATGCAAGACAAGGCCAAGGTTTCCGCGACGTAGACACTCGGTATCCGTGTGGTCCCACCGTTTCATATTGTTTTATGCCGTTGAGACGGCGACGCATTTAATTACGTATATCGAAAGAAATGATGTGGCCCTTGTACTACCTTGGACCACCGAGATGGCGGAATTCATGGTCGCCGGACCGCGGGACAGTGCTCGATTGTATAATTTTAGTCGGTAACAGAGATATGCACCGCGATGCCCGACCGTTTGTGCATCCTTATTTTTCAAGCAGAAATTGCAGCTTCCGTTTATTTATACTTGTTCTAGAGCTGAGAGTCATTAGTAGACTGTGGATGTTTATGCAATTTCTAATTTTTATAGAAAAATTTTAAGAAAGTGGAATGAAATAAAATCCAATTTTTAATGGGAACAGCCTTTGTAGATCCAAAGCAAATAAAAATCGTGTTTAATTGTCTCTAATTTTATATATTGTAGCCCTTTTTTAACATTTCTATAAGCCATAAATGCATAAAGATCCGCTGTTTAGTCATTAGGAATTAATTCCTAGCCCTTCCTCTGCGAATTTGAGAAATATTTACGGACAATTAAAGTACGCTTTATTCTTTAAAATAATCTCTATCGCTTTCGCAAAAATTTTTACAAAATCGTCGAGCTTAATACACAAATTTTCATCGCAACAAGTTTCTTAATAATCGAATATTTTGTCAATATTGTTTTCACTCGCCGTATGCGAATGTGTTAATTTTTCCACTCGGCTATTTAATAAAACAAGATGTAAGAAATGGTTACAGCTTCAGTCAGCATAAACGTGTGAAAGTTTTTCTCTTTCTCTGACTCTAAAAGTGCAAGTCTCATTAAAATATTTATACTTTTGTTCCCCAGCGAAGCGACTGGGGAGACATTTATAATATTATGCTCAATAGTAATTATTGCAGTATTATTTTCATCTTGGAATAAAGGTGAGCGGTAAATGGATTCACAAATGAGCCGCTCAATGCACACATCGATTAACTCCACTTTTTGAAAAATCTTAAATTTAAGTGTCAAAGCCCTTGGTATAGTCATAACTTTTTATATTTATAATAACTTTCCTGAATAATAAAGATTAGCACCGTTAAATGGCAAATTTTTTTGGCCATTGAATAATAAGTAATTTATTTCAGAAGCCATTTCGATTAACTCCATACTCTAATGTAAATCGTTTCAGTAACGATGTATCTGTTCTGGCCGTGCATCGACGCTTATTTGTTTTTAAACAGCCGAAGATGCTCTCTCCCTCTCAATAATATTCGTAACAAAATCGCATCGGTAAACAGATAAAAAGAAGCACAATGCAAACGGTAGTTAGTATAGCAGTGATCTCGCACGCTGAATGTTACTGTGTACTTCTTAGTCTTTTCAACATTACTCTCAGATTGTTTTTAAAGAAATAAATTTTAAAGAAATTTCATCTTGTCTAATAAAGTACATAAAGACTTACGCTGCAAACTTCGAAAAAATAATAACATATTCGGATTCGTGTACCGGGCAAAACAGAAATATTAAAACCGTCTTAAGTTTATTGAAACTTGTTCAAAGCACGGAAATCAAAGCTGAATCAATTGACATGAAATTTTTGGTAAGTGGACACAGCTATTTGCCCAATGACTCAGATTTTGCCATTATTGAGTCATGTGCGAAAAAAAATCAAAACATTTTTTCACCAAATGATTGGTACCATATAATCAAAACATGTAAAAAGAAAGCGCCATTTCATCTAATCCAAATGACTCACCAAGATTTTTTGTCAACAAAACCTTTAGAACAGTCTATCATTAACAGAAAAGTAACCGTCACAGGGCTTCCAGTAAATTGGCTTAAAATACGCTGGATAAAGTTAGAAAGGTCCAAACCCTATCTCATACAATTCAAATGTGACTATAATGAAGATACAGAATTTCAAGCCATTAATATAAGAAAATCTTTAGTGGGTAGACCGCAAAGTTTGAAAAATATAGATCAGCCTTTATTATATCCTAAAGGTAGAACTGTGACAAAGGAAAAATGGAGAGACATGATGGACCTGCTAAAATTCATTCCTCCTGTTAAACACGATTACTATAAGAACTTGTCAACAAATCGAAATGACGAATCCTCGCATACATCTGATGAAGAAGACATTATTTATAATATTGCTGAATCATTCCAAAGAATAATGCCGCTAACATAAAGCTGCTATGAATTAATTACAAAAATTATATTATAACCGAACTGCCAACATTCATTTTTATGGAAAAGCTGTGATAAAAATGTATAATAACTAACTTTTTCTGTAATAAAAAACTTAAAAATGTAAAGACTAAATTTAACTTTATTACTTTTTTCAGTTGCCAAATCGATTAACTCCACCAGTCACATAAAAACTGTAACATTACTGACGATTGTTTGTTGGCTATTCTTTCTTATTAATTTTATATACCGTTAGATGAAAGCTATATCTGCAATTATGCATTCTACATTATATATTTGAATTCATATTATCAGAGGAATTTTTAAAAACAATATACATTACATCATCGCGTTTCTCAACTTTTCGTTTTATGGAGTTAATCGATGTGTGCACTGAGCGGCTCAAATGTTTTCAGTTTTCTCAGAATAAAATTGGTGGTTTTCGTCTTAATAATTGGTGGCATTAAAAAGTGCTCGGAGCATTAAGCCTTAAATAAAAACAATTATTAGTGTCTAATTGTCAAGTCAGCGGTTTCCACCACCGAAAGAACAATTCCTTCCATTGCCAAAAAATGAAAACTTATTTTTAAAATTGGTGGCATTAAAAGGTGCTCGGAGCATTAAGCCTTAAATAAAAACAATTATCAGTGTCTAATCGTTAAGTCAGCGGTTTCCACCACCTAAAGAACAATTCCATACCATTGCAAAAAAATGAAAACTTATTTTTACAATTGGTGGCATTAAAAAGTGCTCGGAGCATTAAGCCTTAAATAAAAATAATTATCAGTGTCTAATCGTCAAGACACCATGATGCTTCCACCATCTGAATCTCTTCCATTGCCAAAAAACGAGAAGTTATTTTTATAATCTTGAAACGCGCATAATCACGCGAGACTCTTGTTCTATTTTTGTACATACGTTCAGACTTCCCCGGCTTTTTTCTCAGCTCATTTGGTATTACAATTGCCGTTAACACTATATTGTTCGTCGACTTTTTACCAGACCTCTGACACTGAAAGCATTCTCGCCCGCGAGATCTGTTATCAATGTAAATCGCCGCTTATCTCGCGGGAAGTTTTCCACCTGTTTTCTCACTTTCGTTGTTCGCCGTCCACGGAATCTCTATTGTGCAGTCTGGCTGGCTAATAACGGGAAACTCGAAGTGGAGTACGAATCGAGAAAACTTTTAACGAGCTTCGCGGAAAAAGGCGAGTGGGAAACGAGCGCGGTCCCGTTAAGCTCGTCACTCTCATTGTCGACGGGCATGTCGATCTTGTCGAACCACCGTCTTATCTCCCATCGGAACAGTATTTACATTCGCATAATTGTTTCACCCTTGCGGAAAATTTACCGCTACTTTTCGAACGCGCACTTTACGCATGCCGGAAGATAATCATGTAAAAATGTAGGCCTTTCTAAACACAGTAAAATAATAACGTACGAGTGTACAAATCTAACAAACATTTGTTGTTATACCACTAAACACAATATTTATAACAATAAAATAATGGTTCAACTTACAAGTGCACAAATCAACCCACAAAAATTCTTATTTGCACCACCATATTTAAAGTAATAAAATAATCTATACTTAATACTTATTAAAAAATTTATTTTTGTAACAAAATCCAGTAATTAAGGTAAAGGCACCGGTAGTTGACCACCATGTACCAGTAGTTGACCATTTTATAGAAAAACAAAAAATAAGGTTTGAAATGTTCTTATTGTTTTGAAATTTAAACAACAGACGGCATGGCATTCGAGGTTCACTTTCATCAAAAGTGCACTTATAACTGCGCTTATAAAAATCTTATTTTCCTGGTACATGGTCAACTACCAGTGTCTTTACCCAGATAGCACAGAGACGTCTTTAAGACGTCTGTCAAAGACGTTCAGACGTCTATTAGACGTCTGAATGTCCTACGAACGGCTTCCGAACGGCTTCTGAACGTCTCTGGAACGTCTTTGTGAAAAAACTGTACGTCTTAAAGACGTCTTTAAGACGTCCGTTCGACGTCTTTAAGACGTCTCGAACAGACGTATTCAAGACGTCCCGAAACAGACCCCTAGTACCACAAAAATATTAGATAGATATTTTTGTCAAATATTGGAAAAATATTTTTTAAGCCACATTTTTTCTTGTGAGAAAAATATTGAATTTGAATATTGTATACATGTACAAGAAATATAAATTGAATGTTTGATATAACAAAAGAATTAAATAAATAAAAAAAAATAAATTAAAAGAATGTTTTTCAGCATATTTATTTATTTAACTTATCTATTTATTTTGATATATTATTTTGGATTTTGGATTTGTGATATATAATGTATAGTTTTATTATTAAACAATATTTATTGCTAAATTCTATTGCGAATATATATGTAATATATTATAATAGTACTAAATTAACAATTTAGTTATTTAACTTTCCTAAATAAATAAACGTCTATTCGAAGGATGGAAAACTGCGTTATATTGTGTTGCGTGTGTACAGTTTGTAAAGCTTTTCTCTAGCAGTTTAGAATGACTGAAACGTCAAGAAATGAAACGTCTTAAAGACGTCTTAAAGACGTCTTTTCAGGACGTAAGACGTTCAGACCAAAAATGGACGTAAAACAGACGTCTTTAAGCCGTCCAGTGCTATCTGGGTACCTTAACTACATCATTAAAAAAATGATAAGGTTTTCCCCAGAGCAGAAATGTAACCATTAGCGTTTAATAACATTAAACCGATATTATTACTTAAACGTAATATTCGACGGAGTCGCGCGCGGATTACTGTTATTTAAACCACGACGATCTACATACTCATCGTGAATTAATAAGACATAAATCATAGAGAACGGGGCAAGAATCCGACAGCTTCCGTTTTTAGTTAACTTCAGCCACGGTTTGACGTTTACGACTTGTTTGCTATGTTCGCGCAATTTCCTCTGCCAATAGAAACGCGAAATGATATCGTGACGCATCACGATTGCATAAATTGCAAAGTAATACAACACCTTTATGCCAATACATATTCGTTAGCAACGTAAAGATGTTCCGAGCTCGTAGTAATGGCTGCCATTACGCTGAAACATATACTTCGGCCAAGCGGATTCCAACATCCAATAAATCATTTAAACTTCCATGATAAGTGCTGTTTACGACTTCCTGGGTCTTCAACTATTTTAAAAGTCTCAATACAAAAATGGGTTTCAATTATGAATGCTTCGGGTAATTTAATTAGGGAATATCCAACTAATGGTTACCCTTCAGAAGAGTGATTGATTATATCAAAAGGTTGAAAAGTGGAATGAAACTTCTCGTAAATTGTTTATACGTGAATTTCAAACATAAGGATTATACAGTAAAATTGTAATACTTTCAATAGTGATATCATGAATGAAAATACAATATAATTTGAATGAACCTTTTGTTTCGTACATTTATAAAGAATGTTGTGAGTTATGAGTGTCCCGTAATCAGTATTACACCTCGGATTTTAAATATTTATGACAAAAATGAGTAGGTGAAATTTGGAACAGTAAAAAGACTGAAATTAAGGAATATCGATGCATTATTGTTAGGGGTGTGTGTGTGGCTACTGTTCCTCGAATAACTCTCCATTGTGATATAGTAACGTACAAAATATGTAAATAACAATTTTATAAAAAAAGATTAAATGAGTAAAAAGTAAAATAAAATAATTTGCCGAAAGCACTTAGAACACAAATTCGGAAACCACGAGTGTATTTATTAAAAGGAATATGAATGTTTAGTGGGTTCTCGAAATATTCTCGCAGACCCCTAATTACTGTCAATTCATTGAAACTATTAGAGAAATTTCCATTCAGTTCCTGTTTCCAGCAATCAATGCGGAAAACTTTGCATAAACATCCGCAGTCTAGTCATGACGTAATTGCTGTAACTTTGCAAGACCAGTTCAATAACCACAGCTGGAAACACATGAAGTTCGTTTAATAAATAGTGGTAATACTTGTGATGCTATCTCGAATGAATATTTGATGAACTCCGCAGCTCCGAACGTTCGATTATGCGCCGTATCCATTCAAATTAGTATTCCAACGTTAGAATTTTCTTCGGAAGAGGTTCCAAAGCGGCGGACTAGACAATTGATCCCTCCATTATTCATGTTATTTTACCCGTGTCGTGCGTGCCGGCCATAAAACGGGTTTTCCCTCAATACATATATTCACCGGTGTTCCTTGTTCGTAAGCTTAATGTGTTCGCCGCCGACCACGTCAAAATGATTTCCGGTTACAGATCATAACGGAGCCGAAGTGTAAGCATCCGAATATCCGGACTGGGAGGCTAACGAGTGCAATAATCTTTCCTCGATTCTCGACGCGCGATTCGTTTAACCGACCGTTTGCTCAGTTATGACCTCATCATTATGTAACAGGTGAATTTTTCATCCAAACTCCGGCATTTTTATGAATCAATCGAGAAGAAATTCAGAATAGAACGAGGTAGAACTATTAACTTCGCAATTAGAGTCATTAACACTAAAGCTACCGAGCATTAAAATCGACCAGCATGTATTGTCTAATGAAATTAATAAGATTTAATTCATTTGGATTTCGTGCGACTTTTATTACAATATATATATGATTGAATAAAGAAATTGCATCTTTGTAACTTCAATAATGGTGAAATAAAAAATCTGAAACTGGTCATTTGTCAAGCTGTGGTAGGTTTAGTGTTAATAATTTTAGCGATGTTAGGAAATTTGCAGGTATCAGTAGCTAAATCGTTAAAAATGTTCACTAAACCTACCTAACGTCTTCGAAATTTCTATAAATCAGTCGAAGAAGAATTCCAAATAGAACAAGTAGAATTATTAAGCTAACGATCAGAGTTATAAATAATTTTAGCGGTGTTAGAAATCGCACATGTATCAGCAGCCAGATCGTTCGGTTGAAAATTCAAGTTAGCTCTATTATTAATTAGAGGTACACCTTAAGATGTATTATTTTAGATACATGACTTCGTCGTTAATCACTGCTGACTTTTCCTCGCGGAAAACAGATAAAATATATAATTACTCTTGTAATTACGACGTGTTTAGTTACTCTTACAATTATATATCTTATCCAATATCATCTCGGCGGGATACAATACGTTAAAGGATAATATTGCAAATTGTATACATTTGAGATCGATGCAATCGTGGCTAGCATAATACAATAAGATACGATGTTATAAACTTTTCTGAGACTCTGCTTTTATTATCATCCCACGAGTCTGTTAACGAAGAGAATAATAGTCTGCTTAATTTAGATTCTTCTGAATTTAATTCGTGGAAAATATTGCGTATCAACAGATGTATTAGACTGTGAATTTTATGCATTTGTGGAAAAAATGATAAAGACGTTACAAGAATTTAAGAACGTTAAAATAAAAGTGCAGATTGTTTGTATTAATTGTAAGAAACTAAGTAGATAAAATAAAATAAATTTAAATAGATAAAATAAATCTTCAAACTCTTTTAATATCTCCACTGCACTGTTAAAAATTGCACTCACCTATTTTCGCTATAAATGCATAAAATTCATAGTTATGGTACTATGACAGAGAAATGCTAATGCTTAACAGCGCATAATTACAGAATTTTAGACCCAGCAATCAGCTGGAAGTTCGTGAGTGTAAAGGATTGAGTTTGACTTAAAATATTCGTATTCTAACATAATAACTGTGGAAGAATGTGTTCGAGCCAAAAGCTCAGACCATTAGAGCTATACATAATTATCACACCTACCTGATACGGGTAAGCACCTGGCCTGTAATAGCTGCCGGTGTTGAACGCCGGGTAACTTTTCGTGCTGCCACACATAGAAGCCATTTTTCCTCGATGATTCTTTTCCTCTGACCTAATCTTCCCTCAGAAAAATCTTCCAAATCCCTTCGAATCTCAGGCAACCCGAGTCTCGATCATCATCTAGCTTCGCGATCCTCTATTCTCCGAATTGTACAATCACTCGCAATCAACTATGTCCAAAGTTGCGAACTAGTCCGATCCGAAAGAGAATTCTTATGTCGTTTAAACGTTCCGGGGTCACAAGGCTACACCAGTTCAAGGGCACCGAAAAGTCACAAAGAAAAAATCCCTCGATCGAATAGGATGTTACACACGAACAGCAGGAACAAGAATCGAAATTCCACCACCAGAATCACGGATCCCGGGTCGCGCGGCGCAGCTCGAACTATGTTTCCATGTCGCCGGTACTCAAGGTCACGGGCAAGCAGCGCGAAATTTTTCAGTGCCCGGAATGGTCCCGTTAAGCGCAGCTCCGAATATATTCATACGCGACAGGCATATTCCTTGTTTCGTATCGTTTAAAGCGGTGACCCATAAAAAGAACACACGAAACCAGTCCGCTTCTTTCAGACCAGTTTTAAATGGTTCGCGTGTTGTGCTGGTCCTCGATCATAGCCTCTTTCCTCGGTGTCGATTATTCTCCGCTGACAGTTCCTCCTCTGTGATCTTCTGGTCCGGGTGTGAACGTCCTCTTGGGCCAGACACACTGTCAACGTCTCTTCATCTCGAAGCGAACGACGACGAAGAACGGCTGAACCGATTCGGCGCGGGTGGCAAAAGGTTCGCGGGACGAGGTTTTCACACCGTTTTCGGCAGTCGACGAACGGAGGATTGTTTGCCGGCGATGACAGAGAAGCTGACAACGAGTTTCCGTACGGTTGGCTCGAAGAGGACGAGCAGCAACACACGGCTCCGGCTCACGGGCGAGAACACGAAGCGAGGCGAGGCGAGGCGAGGCGAGGCGATGCGAGGCGATGCGAAGCAGAAAGCGGCAACCACGTCCTTCCACCGAGACGGTTGACCACCGACTGACAGCAGGAGATCTTCACGCACCGCCGTTCTTCATCTTCATCCTTTCCGTTCAGCCTAACCCGACGCTCTTTGCCGCTGATTCGGTTTCTTCTGCCGGCAAGCCGAGCTTTGTCGGCCGGCTTTGCTTCACGCCACTTTACTTTTTCGCCGCGTCTCTTCCTCGTGGGAATCGCCCGAGACCGAGTTCAACTTTTCTTCCCCCCTCCCCTCCACCGATTTCCGATCGACTCAACGCTTCCTCCAACATTTCCTCGAATTTTTTCCCCCCCGGCCATGGTCGATCTCTTCGATTTGCTCGCGACCATCGATCGTCCAGCCCGGCTTCGGGGCTACCTTGTTGCGACACGGCACTGCCTCACGCTCCGGGAACCAATTTGTTCCGATACCTTTGCGAACGGTCCGCGCGATGAGAATCGGCTGATTAGCGCCGAAAAAATCTCTTCCGATCGGTATCCGATCGCCTGGGTCGCGCACTCCGTTCACGGTTGTGGGTGGGAGTCAGCATCTTGCCCCGACAATGTTCTATTGTCGACGGAATTTTCTCCGAACGGACGAGTTTCTGTAAAAGTCGTTTATCCGGGGGATCTTCGTTCGTTGCAGCTCTTGCGGACTTTGTCTTCGGTGGAAGTTGCAACGAACGTGGTTGCAGCTGCCTCCTCTTGTATTCGGAATTTTGTTTGATCGAATGATTTTTTGGTAGCTTCCTTAGACGATCCGACTCTTGCTCTTGCTCTTTTTCACTGTAAGGAATATATATATATTCCTTCAATATTTTTCTCATATGAAAAAATGTGGCTTAAAAAATATTTTTCCAATATTTAACAAACATATCTATCTAATATTTTTGTGCTACTAGGGATCTGTTTCGGGACGTCTTAAAGACGTACAGTTTTTTCACAAAGACGTTCCAGAGACGTTCAGAAGCCGTTCGGAGACGTTCGTAGGACATTCAAGACGTCTATAAGACGTCTGAATGTCCATCGACAGACGTCTTTAAGACGTTTCTGTGCTGTCTGGCTACAGTAAGGAGCAAAACTGAACACACATACGACACTTTAATAAAAATAATGTTTTATTCAATATTTGCACGTAGAATACAAAAGAAACAAAATACTTAGTATTATCTGCAATCTTTTGGCTTTTCAAAACAAACTTAAGATTTGTGATATTATTATTATTTCTCTTCATACAATTTTTTTTTCGTGTAGTCTTGTAATTAATTAGTTAATTAAAATTAATAATTTTGAGTAAACATTTCAGATTTTCGTACACTGAATATTTCGTCCATGAACCTTTAACCTTGATAATTACCTGAATACGTTTAGGCATACTTAACCCCTTGCAGTACTATTTATTTTGTGATTATAATGATTAGAAATTCTTCATCGTTCAGAATTTCGTAGAAAAAGAAAGATAGTTTATATTTATTGTATACCTATCTTTTCTCCAAAGGATATATATCAACTACAACAAAGTAGATTTTTATTTCGGTTTAAGGCAAATTAATAACATACATGTTTATTAGACTCTGTTCAGAATCTTCATCACGAGTCTGACTCGATATTGTAGGGCAAGGGGTTGATACTACATTTTCGCAATATTCTGGTGTAATAGAATACCACTGTTCCTGCACTCTTTGCCACAAATCAGTTATCGTTGTTGGGGGAGCACTATAGTTGTTCTGTAACTTCATTTTTAAGTATGCCCAGACATTTTCAATGGGGTTTATGTCTGGACTTTGAGCAGGCCATTCCATGGTTTGAAATGGTTGCGTTTCCAATTCTTTACGCTGTTCGCACAATGCCCAGGAGTGTTATCATGTTGGAATACGACATCACACTCTGGTACCGGCATATTTTCAATTATTTCCAGTAAATTTTTTTCTAAAATATCCTTATACATATACTGGTTCACCATACCTTCTATTCGATGTAGTGAACCTACACCGTAACGCCGTAATGCACCCTCACACCATAAGTGAACCACCACCAAATTTTATTGTTTGCTTCACATGACGCGGTAAAAGAGGTACGCCTTGCTTCTTCCAACACCAAGAACGTCCATCCGATGAAATTCGATTGATTTTAGATTCGTCGGAAAAAATTACTTTTTTCCATTGCTCTATATTCCAGCTTAAATATTTTCTTGCAAAACTCAGACGGGCCCTGACATTCTTTTTTGATAGAGCAGGTTTTTTTTTTCTTCTCAATTGCTGTAAAATTGGCTTCTTTTAATGCCCTTCGAGCCGTCCACTTACTAATTTTCTTTCCAACATCGCTTTCTAATTAAGTTTGCAGCCATTGATGCCGTCGTTGCAATTTCTGAAGTAATGTATTTGGTCAATCTTCTCTTCTCCTGACAAGATAATAATTTTCGACGGCCTCCAAAAGATGCAGGGACTTTACTACAGTATTTTTTTTGCATCTTATGTACAACTCCCCCACTGACGACAAATTTTCTAGAAATTACTCGCGTTGATAAACCCGATTTTATTTGAAAAATGATACTATTCTTCATATCTTTAGATAATGGCTTCATGATGTTATATTGATGCGTGTTAACGCATGAACAACGATAAAATAATAACTACTGCACTCCTGGTCGTGGCATTGACCGTGATGGACTACCAAGTTGTTTACAAAATCTGTGTTTACAGTTCCTAATCCCGAGAATCTTACAATTAGTGCGGTGCAAAACCGACTGCACGAAAAAAATTGTATGAAGCGAAATAATAAGAATATCACAAATGTTAAATTTGTTTTAAAAAGCCAGAAGATTGTAGATAATACTGAGTATTTTGTTTCTTTTGTAGTCTACATGGAAGTATTGAATAAAAAATTATTTTTGTTAAAATGTCGTATGTGTGTTCAGTTTTGCTCCTTACTGTACATGAAATGTTTTTTCTTTTTCGGAGACATGGAAGAAACAAATATCTACACGTACGAACTTCTTAACGAAGCACAAAAATTGCATGAACAAGCTATATTTAAATTATCGGACAGACGGGAGACGAGAATAGAACAATCTGGCGCGTAAGATTCTTGTAAAGAAATGCGAACGAACTTATCACTCAACCGAGTTAACAATTTTATGTTCTAAATTGTGTACAGTACTCCTTCGATGTTTAACACTATTCTTCAAGCAAATCGCAGATTGCAATATGATTTTTCTACTTTACATTGCAGTTCAGAATTTCCTTACCCATTTATTACGTATTCGTCCACCTGTTGATTAACGGAAATTATGACTCCCCGAGTTATGTTTTAATTACTTCTTATCGCAACAACAGTACAAGTTAGACGATTACGCTGGAGAATTTATGAACTCATTTAGTCGGTGTCTTAATAATTATAAAATTCGTATAATTTCTTAGATCTCTGCTGCAGCAGATAAAATGCATTCCCGTATTTAATTGCCTAATTACAATATAAACTATCGGAACCAGTTATAATCATCATAACCATTTACAACAATGCTTATCAAGCTATCAAGTGAAATGGAACAATTACTAATACAATAATAGACTAGATCAAAAGAAACGAGAACTGCACAGACATTCATTTCTCCCTTTACTAATTTCAATAAATTATAAATAATACAACTGAATTCTTAAATACCTCGGACACCTTAAATTGAACTCAAATTCTTAAATTCTTCTGATATCTATTTCTCTGTTTCGTGTTTCTCCTACTCATTCTTGTCACAAGTGCACAAAACTCGCAGTCTAATGTATACTAATCTATAGTACATTATGTTTCGTTTCGTTTATGTTCATGTAATAATGCACAGTCGAGATTAATTTTCCACTAGTTGGCTCCCCGATATGAGAAGGAATTATCGTGCTCATTTAAAGTGAACAAAATTCTTGCCGTGTTACTTGCTCCGGCGTTCATTAATAATTCATTCGAAGTCGATGCTTCGACTCGAAGAGAATATCAAAATCATACAGTTAGAAGGAAGATAAGTACACGTTGCTTGTAATTTGGTTCTACCAATTAAGGCTCGCAGATGAATCGGAGGTCGCGGCAGTGTCGTAGCAAAAGCATAACGCCGCACCCACCGGAGACTTCAATGCGAACTCGGTGATTTCAAGGCGGTGCAACTCGCATAGGCACGATCCTGAGAGAGTTCGATCCGTTACGCCCCTGAATCAGACGTTACAACGGAATCGCGCAAATCCACCTGTATAATTATGTTTTTGATACCAGTGTATTCAAAGAAACAAGAAAAACGCGTGAACAAACGGAGAAACCACAAAAATCTCCCTGAAAATTAATAACTGCTTTAATAACTGCTTTAACCAGTTAAGTGTGTTTGACGACTATATCCGTCATGGAGATGTGGCAGAATTGTGGGTCATGACGACTATATCCGTCATGCGTAAAATTTTGTTACAATTTGATATTTAAATTGTAATCCTGGCGAAAACTAAATTATATTCGTAAATTTTAATATGTTTAAAATGTTTAGAGGTCAAGACCAAATGAAACAAACAAGTGAAATTTATAAATAATTTGAGTTGGATTTATAACTTCCTGAGAGCTAACTCGTAAGCAGTATCTAAGATTATCGCGACACACACTGGTGGACGCTTTGCAAAGAGATCGCCACAGTTAACTGGTTAATATTCCCCTATTAATTATTTATGTCACAGCTAATTTTTAGATTTGAACGTAGGGTGATTAGAAATATCAAAGAGGATACTAAGATGCAAATAAAAATATAATAAATTCGGTGGTTAATCCCTACACGTACAAAAGGAAATATAGTATAAATATTTATACAAGTTCATATTCCACAGAACTTAAAATGAAGAATATTTTTTAAAACATGAACGGAGAGACCGTTCTAGCATTTGCAAAGCCCATTACGTTATAACACGAATAGGTTCGGTTGCAAGCACACGCGCCTTCATTCCAAGAATATAATTACGACTCATTAAAAATGCGCATAACTGTGAATAGCAAGAAACCACTGGCACTCAGAAATTACACAATTGATTGACTATGATTCTGTGCTTGGCTGATAAACAAAAAGACATAATGAGTATAAGCGTATTTATGTTACAGCCCAACGTTGCCGCCACACAACGACTTCGTCAATCTCCTGCGCAATTAATCTCGCAATTTCTCACAAGAGTTGCCAGTTACCGCATCAGATAATTCGATCATGTTCCCATCCCAACATTTTCCATTTTCCCGAAACCGTCATCAGCGTAATCGCGACTCGCTGAATTATATAGACTACAAGGCGCGCGTAAACGGCGCTGCGCGTTTCGTTAATGAGATGCAAGAAGCCTAACTGTACCGGCCCGAGAGGACTGCGAGATCCAGGATCGTCTTCATTGTATCGGCGTGTGATCAAAGTTGTAGGTTACTATGGTACTCCCTGGTACTCGTTAAAAGCTCGGCGGAACCGCTCCTCTAATCATTATCCGCCAAACCCGTTGCTCCGGTAATCCCGCCGTTTGCATTAATGCCACTTATTATTCGACCCTTAATGGAAACGGATCGCCGTGCCCATTGTTATTTTCTGTAACGGCACCGGGAAAATCTCCGGCTCGCGAAATTTCCCATGATGGACACACACGGCCGTGGAACGTGGACGCGTTCCTGACGACCTGATTCCTACCTGGCGGCCGGCATCTGCGGGTAATTAACGTGAATCATATTCGTCAAGCTGCGGCCACCATCTTCCCTCGGTGATAAACGGTTTTCTGTAACGGGTCTCTGAAAAATTACGCGTCTTCGCCCCTCCTCCCTCGACCGCGAACAAATTTCTTGACACAGAAGTCATTTCCAGCCAGTGTCGCTGACTGCCTCGTTCTCATGATCGCGTCGTTCGTAAATTTTCCCCGTCCGCGTGTACAGTCTACGGGTTTATAATGTTTACGTGTGGTAAAAAATCGGACAACAAAAAAGACGCTGGACACCGATGGAAATTTTAATCGAACCTTCGAACTAATTTGCAAAAGTTACTTGCCACTTGTAATGACGTTCCAGAGACGGTTTTGTACGTCGAACTTTATTATTTTTATTTTTCGAATTCAATGAAACAGTGAACGTGTCAACAAAAGTGTCATTTTAATTATTTGGGAACCGTTTCGTAAACAGGTTACCTATGCGCTGATTGTTTGGTAAATAAGAATCCTAAGGCAATACTATCGTATCTATAGATGTGTAACTAACTATCGATTTCGAGTAAGCGAATTGCAGAATGTTTATTGTATTACTTTCCAGTTACTAAAATTATCAAAAGATGGAATGCATTTTAATTAAACTTCTGTTCCATGCAATTTACCTGGAAAGCTTTGATTTTGCATAAACATACACAGTCTAATAAAAAAGTATTAATAAGAATCACCTCAGGCTTAAATGCAATCACTATATAATAAAATATATAATTAGACTGCGGATCTTTATGCAAAATCAAATTTTTATTCATCAATTGTATCTCTGGGGGCCAAGTAAAAATTAATTTTGTTGATCGATAATTTTCATATGTTAAAAATGGTACAATGCAAAACTCTTTTAATCTTTTTTCTGTTTTGAATTACACCTGCTCATTTTTGTCAGAAATACATAAAGTCTGCAGTCTATATACAGGGTCATCCGTTTTTAAACGGCCAAACGTCAACCAACTTTAGAGGGCCCCAAATGAAACAACTTTCACCCCTAACACTTTTTTTGATTCGGTCTTGATTTTTAGATAATTGCACAAACCCGTCAAATATTCCCTCTAAATATTCAAGGAATGTAACGGGACTCAAGTTTTAAGAATGATTTTAAATACATCTTTTGGGTACGTATTGTTTAAAATATCTTCAAGAAATCAAGGCCGAATCAAAAACAGTGTTAGGGGTGAAAGTTGTTCCATTTGGGGCCCTCTATAGCTGGTTGACGTTTGGCCGTTTAAAAACGGATGGCCCTGTATAATAAAATAATACAGGTTAGTGTATGATAATAGTGATTATCATCGTACAGTAATAACCTATGTATATAAATAAAGTCTTTTACAAGTCAATTACAATTTAATAGTCCCGCGGGAGTTTCCGTTCAATTAATTAAGCTCGCCAGCCAGAACATTGTATTTACGCCCGTGAGGTTAATTGCCATTTAAAAAAGTGATCAGCGATGCGCCCTTTCACGCTCCGAACCATTGAATGTTCTTGCGCAAGCAATCAGCGTAAATTGTTCCGGGGAACACGATGACTTTTGGGCGAAATGCTAATTTCGACGCCATTCAAACGGTTTATTATTGCGATTTATCGACGGCAGTTGTTGTTATCGTTCGTTAGATTTATGAGGGGTCGCGATCAATGCGGTTCAATGTTCGTGCGACACCGATCAATTTCGTTGTCACGTATATTATCGAGCGAATTGTCCGCGACACAAGAGCACGGTGATTACACAAATTTCTTAATTATGGAGGTTTCAATTAGCTCGGTAATTCTTCAGAAAGTGGGATCGTTGGTGTTCGTACAGTTACAAGCTTTCTTTCGGTTTGAAAGGAACTTTTTTGAAAAATCAGAAGTAATTTTGGCGTAATTTATTTATTGCTTGGACGGTAAGTAAATTTTGTTTTAGACAGAAAAAAAGTGATAACATTTAGACGGCTGAAGTCGACAGGTTAAAGACTAGTTGACCTCAGTCTTGAGCGTCCAAACAACTTTGTGCAATTGCTAAAAATAACTCACTTAACACTAGGTTTACGGGACCCGTCAAAATCACGGGTTTTAGTATTCTTAATTCACAATTATAAATATACCCGAATTATTCAACATCTCTTCGGGTATATATGGTAAAAGAAATGGTTAAAAATTTGGATATATGTATTTTCATTATTTTTATAAAGTAATGCGGGTCAGGCTTGGGCAAAATTTCGAGAAAAAATGTTTAGAATACTATTGTAAATAATATAATTTAATGTGGTTCAAATAAAATACTACTCTCCTTACAAACGTTTCTTTATAAAAACTTTGTTCGACTCCTAATGTAATACGTGCTCTACTAAAGATAACAATCATTGTTATGTGATAATTTTCATCATCTCGATAATTGTAAAATAATAAATCTGAAAACGGTCATTTTGACCGGTGGTGGTAGGATCAACGTTATAAATAGAATAAACTATTTTCTGTTTTCTATTTAAAATACTATTTTGCCCAGCACAAGTGTGGAATAGACATATTTAGTGCCCCGTAAACGTAGTGTTAACATTGAAAATTTCTGCGAACCGCTTGACCGGATATATTTTTTTTTTTTTATTTAATGCAATTAGAATCTCAAAGTAGAGATTATTTTGCCATACATCATTTTTCTGTACATTATACATTATTATAAACTATACAATTTTCTCAGATATTTAACTCACAGGCCTTCAGAAACGAGTAGGTTATTTTACATATTTCAACCGTAGGTCTGGATAGGAGAGCATTACATGAGAGCAGAAGAAAAAGATGCAGTTTCCGTAGTTGTCTGATAAACACCAACCTCCGTTCATCAAACGTGGGACACTGCCATAGCACGTGATCGATATCCTGATTCTCATAACTGCACTGACATTGTGGATCGTTTACTATGCCAATTCGAGCAAGAGAGCTGGCAAGATTGTAGAGAGAGAGAGAGAGAGAGAGTGTCCCGATCTGCATCTGTTTATCGTTGTGACAATCTCACGATGGAGATTTGTGTGATTGTACCACGGTTTAGATTTTCGGTTGTGGAAGTATGTGAAGTAGTTTACACCTTTAGATAAACCTTCTTTCTCTATGATGTCAAATGTGTTTCGTGTTGACGCTGATTTAACCGATTCTCTTAGATCTGAGAAGGGAATTTTGACGGAGAATGAAGCTGTCGTGGTGTTTGTAGCTGTTTTAGCTAATGTGTCTGCACTCTCGTTACCCAGAATCCTAATATGAGATGGTACCCAGTAGAATTTAATTTTACTATCGTTTGTGGTTTCGGATGCGAAGTTGAAAACGTTTTTTCTTATTTCAAAGATATAGGGATTCGTTTTTGTGCTTATATTAGTTTGTTTCAACGAGAGTAGTGCACTAAGAAAATCCGAAAAATGAGAAAATTCTGATTGGGATGATTCAAAGCTGTTTTTACTGCGTCGTTCAAGGCTATAGATTCCGTAGTGAAAATAGATGCGTTTTTATTTATACTTCTTACAACGGTAATATTTAAGTCGTTACAAACACACGAACTTCCTACAGAAACTGAATCCTTTGACTTGCTACCGTCTGTGTAAATAGCTTGACCGGATATTTTCTGGAGACTATAGGAGTTCGGAGTGGAAAAAATTTGTAACCATACTCTCGCAGGGAACTGGAAAAAGGTTTTCGAATGATTGCTCCGAGTCGGTTTGCATGGTTCGAGGATAATCCGATTGAGTCGTGCGTAACACGTTGCATAGTATAGTCGACAATTGCGAGAAAAACAAAGCTGTCGCTTGAGAACTCGCTGGATAAGACTCGATTCACAACCCGGCTTTCCCACAGTAAAGAACGCGACCGCGAAACGTGCACACGCGTTCCACGAGCATGCGCGCGCGCGCGCGTTAGATTTAGAACGTTTACGTATGCACACATGAACACAGACACGCGCGCGCCTCTCGATTAAGATCGCTATTGGCAAGTCTGTGAACCTTCCTTCCTTTTTTATTGTTCGATTTATTTGCATAAACCTTGCTGCCCGTCGGACGACGAACGAGCGATGCCGGTGACTCAACGATTCTTCGTACCCAAGGATCGAATGACGGTACGCTTTTTATTTTATATTTATTCTCTGCTCTTTATTTGTTTTAGATTTCTACTTGTATTTCTTCTTTAATGCATGCGCTACTCTTATCTCGTTGTTTAAAATCATCTTTTCGCGTTGACGACGAATTCTTCGCTACTTTATCATGCCCAAATGCGAGAGAAAATATCGACAGGATTTTTGCAATTCGGATATTTTTGAAGTGAAATTTCTTTGCTGAGGGTTACGATTTTCTGATGTGATGGAAACGATGTTACGGAAGTCGAAAGGAGTGGCGCGAAATTTAAACGGAGATTTAACGGAGAAAAACAAGTTCTTTACCCCGACAGGATTCGAACCCCGGTCTACCCCGCTTGGTAGTCCAACTCCTCAACCGTTTGGACAACCAACGATATTAGAATATTATAGAACATTTTTGGTATATATCGCAATGAATAAAATGCTGCAGCGATAGGATTTTAGTAAAAATTACGGTAGTAGGATCAAACGAAAAGGTTAGAAATACTTGCTTATATTATGACAGCACATGCATCTATTTACATATGTTCATGTAGGAGTCACTACTCGTCGGAGCGATCCCGCACGCTCCGTGGTTTCGCGTACGTGTTCGAATAAACAACACCTTTTGAAATATGTAACTTTATTTACCGGAATAATCGCTAGAGACGATCGTGGTATTTTACAGAGTATTCAACGATGGTTTGTACGATTCTGCTGGTTTGCTCCGAGGTCCGCTTGCTCGTCACCTCGGTGGTGACGTGAATCTTTGGCCATGGGCCCGTTTTTTGGGGGAAGAATCATCCCCATTCGTTGCTTGACTTGAGGGAGGAGGATCTTCCGAACAGACCTCTCCGGTGGAGGAGGAAGTTCCCACCTTCAAGTCAAGAAGGGAAAGTTTTCCCAGGATGCGATTTTATGGGACCCCGGAGCCACGCGACGAAAGCCTAAGTGGCCCATGAATGCGTTATTGTCTCTCGTTTCGTCCGCGTGACGAAAACCAGAGACACGGTACTTCGGGTTGTAGCAAACTCGGAAAGGATTTATGATCCCGGTCGCTGCGCGTGGTGGGCCATGAGGCCCGTTGTATATGAAATCGGAAAAGGGGCTCGCTCGCGGGGTCTCGTAGTGGTGTCCGATGACTCGAAAGAACGCATATTTCCTTGGGGTCATAAACTACGCTACAATGTACTGCCGAGAACCCGTAACGGTGGGTCTCCGATTGCCTGAAAGCGGTCGAGTCTCGTTGTTTTTACATTTCGTATAATCGGGTGTTTCTAGACGTTACAGGCGGGACTTGTTCTTCACCTGACGCTAATTCGCATAATCGGGTGTTTCTAGACGTTACAGGCGGGACTTGTTCTTCACCTGACGCTAATTCGTATAATCGGGTGTTTCTAGACGTTACAGGCGGGACTTGTTCTTCACCTGACGCTAATTCGTATAATCGGGTGTTTCTAGACGTTACAGGCGGGACTTGTTCTTCACCTGACGCTAATTCGCATACGTGTGCACACGGAAGGTGGAACGTGATCTTCACCTTATCGTTTATATTAGTGTTTGTATTAGCTAGGTGGAACGTGATCTTCACCTTATCGTTTATATTAGTATTTATATTAGCTAGGTGGAACGCGATCTTCACCATATGTTTGTTCGCACGAATGTACGTGTATGTTGTAGGCGGTACGCGATCTTCGCCTTATTTGGCTGTTAGGCCCGTTCTGGTGTTACAATTGATTGTTGACACTTCGAAGTGTTGCGACGCGACATACTCCCCCCGTTGAGAGGGTACGATCAACTATTGCGCCTTTAGACGTGACTCAGAAATGTACAATGTTTATATGGAGTCGGCGGTATATGTTATGCATAAGTCGATAATCTGCTAACGATTGCGGTTTACGAAACGCTTGTGAAGAGTTTATTCGGACGGTAATGGACACATGATTTGTGTGGTCCGTTTGAATTCCCCGTTTGCGGTTTTTACCGTGGCTGCTCGCGCTACTCCGTCCTCACCAGGATGTAGGGCCGTGATTCTGCCTAGCGCCCACTGCGAACAGGGTTGATTTTTGTCCTTGAGCAGCACGACGGCACCGACCTCGATGTTTGGGCTGTCCTTAGTCCATTTCTGCCGTTTTTGGAGCTCGTTCAAATATTCTTTGTTCCAGCGTGCCCAGAAGTCTTGGCGAACCCTCGTAATGTGCTGCCAATTGGATAGGCGGTGTGCTGGAACTTGTACCAAGTTATCTTCGGGAAGGGTGGTCAATGGTTTCCCAATTAAAAAATGCGCTGGCGTAAGTGCGTTCAAATCGTTCGGGTCGGAGGATAGTGGTGTTATGGGTCGGGAATTCAGGATGCCCTCAATCTCTATACAGAGCGTATTGAGCTCTTCGAAAGTAAAAAGCGAATCGCCGACAACCCGTCGAAGGTGATGTTTGAACAGTTTCACCATTGACTCCCACAACCCGCCGAAATGGGGGGCCGCTGGTGGATTGAAATGCCACGTGATCCGATGGTCACTGGCAAATCTTTGAACGCGTTCTCGGTGCGTGTCTGATTGGAGCAACGCGTATAATTCTTTTAGTTGATTACTCGCGCCTACAAATTTGTGCCGTTATCGGAGAATATATGAGCCGGTACACCCCGTCGCGACGCGAACCGTCGTAAAGCTGCGAGGAACCCCTCGGTTGACAGGTCGCTAACGACTTCTAGATGTACCGCCTTCACGGCCATACACACAAACACGCACACGTACGTTTTGATTCGCGTTCTGTTTCGGTGCTTGCGTTCTTTTATGAAAAAGGGCCCGCAGAAATCTATGCCGATGTTTTCGAAAGGTGTCGCCTCGCGTACTCGAACCGCCGGTAAATTGCCCATTCTATATTCGGTATTAATCGCGTTGAAACGGAAACACCGTGTGCACGAACGTATTACCTGACGTACTTGGTTACGTCCGTCAAGCAACCAAAATCTTTGTCGGAGTATATGTAAGGTGGTTTGTATGCCCGTGTGATGGTATTTCTCGTGCGTTTCCCGGATGATTAGGTCAGTTAGCCGATGTCGACTCGGTAGCAACATCGGATGTTTTTGGTCGTAGGGCAGATCTGATTTTTGCAGGCGCCCACCGACCCGTAGCACAGTGTCGTCGTCCAGAAAAGGATTGAGGCTCGCGATTCGGCTTTTCGACGTCGTATTTTTGGCCTTTAGGCACTTAATGTCGTTTTCGAATTGCGATGCCTGCACGTTTCGGATAATTCGAATCTCGGCCATCTGAATTTCTCGGGCGCTCAGCGAACCGCCGCGCGGGCCACATGGCCGGAACCGTAAACAATATGCGATTACCCTACGTGACGTGGTATATGAAGAGTAACGCGTGAATAAATCGTCCGTGCTAGTGTTCGCGACGAAACAAGTGACCGCCTTGAGTTCGGGAATCTCGATGTTCTGCAGCACTTCGTTAGGCCATTCGTCCGAATTTTTAGTCAGCCACGACGGACCGACGAACCATGCACGATTCTGCAGAAACGCGTGCGGTAATTGGCCTCGGGATAATGCGTCTGCCGGATTGTACTCCGAGCGGACGTGTCGCCAGGTATGATCACCGGTGATCGATTGAATTTCCGCGACTCGCGTGGCCGCATACATTTTTAGCCGATGCGGTGCCGTCTGAATCCAATGTAGAACCACGGTCGAGTCGGACCAAAACACCACCTTATCAGGTGAGATATTAAGCGCGTCGCTCGCCTCGCGGTATAGTCGCGTCAACAATAACGCGCCGCATAATTCTAATCGGGGAATGGTCACCGTCTTGAGCGGCGCAACTCGCGATTTAGCGCACAATAGATGACATTTGACAATGCCGTCCTTCCCGGTCGACCGCACGTACAAACATGCACCATATCCAATGGCGCTCGCGTCGCAAAACCCGTGTAATTCGATATTTTGCGGTTGCTCCGTTAAAACTCTTCGGTGGAATGAAACTGCTCGGAGTAATTCTAATTGCTGCGTGAACTGTGTCCATTCCGAATGAATGGACTGCGGGACGGATTCGTCCCACGCGACTCCCGATCGCCAGATCGCATCTTATCCGTGCGCGATACGCAAACCGCGGTTTTGTATAAGAATTCCAGCATTTCGTCTAAGCTCGGATATTCTTGTCGGTTTAAGCCTGCCTGCCACTTCTCATACGTAATTTTTGGCAATTTGCTCTCGAGCAAGTGTACGACGGTCTGGGTGCACACCGGTGCTCCCAGCGCGTGTAGAGACGCGAAGTGCTGTTGCGCGTCGTCGGCTAACCGCGTCAGGCCGCTCGTGGACTCTTTATCTAGCGTCGGCAGGTCGAACAGCATGGACATGTGTCGCGATACCAGAACGCGTTTATTTTCATATGCTCTTTCTAAAATATCCCATGCTTTCGCGTAATTGATTCCGTCGACGTCGAAGAGCCGAATTTTGTTTGCCGCTTCCTGTACTAACGCGGACCGGAGGTACTGTAATTTCGCCACGTCGTCTAGTTCACTGCGCGAACCGATCATACTGTTAAACGCGTTTTTAAAAGACAACCACCTTTCAGAACGACCGTCGAAAGTCGGTAATGAGGCATCGGGCAATTTAACGGGGCGACCTTTCGCACTGTCGGTGCTTCTGCTATCATTTGCAGTGTCGGTATCTGCGCGAGATGTCTGGGCGATTTAGAATGTTCTCGGCCCGGCTCGCGAGATCGTAGAAACGGGTCGTAATCTCCGCGAAAATGTCGTCGTGACCGTTGTCCGGCTCTAGCAACGCGATCTCGTTGTTAGCATCCTCGGCCGCGTGAAATAAATCCGTCAACCGGGTGACGCGTAATCTTAGCGTCGCGTTATCTAATTTTCCCTTTTCTACGAGATTGTCGACGATTGTAATTTGCGTTTTGAGGGCTGAACGCTTTTGGATTAATAATTTTATATTGTCGGACATGATGGTAGGATAATGTGATGAACGAACGACTCACGTGACCTGATGCAGGCGGCTACTGTACTCCTTGATCGTGGCAGGGCAATCAGCTATCTGCTTTGTGGCACGTGGTCGTCCTCTCAGTGGCTCGAACTGTTGTTTTCCGTGAGATGTAGACACCTCACAGGAGGCACCAAAATGTTCATGTAGGAGTCACTACTCGTCGGAGCGATCCCGCACGCTCCGTGGTTTCGCGTACGTGTTCGAATAAACAACACCTTTTGAAATATGTAACTTTATTTACCGGAATAATCGCTAGAGACGATCGTGGTATTTTACAGAGTATTCAACGATGGTTTGTACGATTCTGCTGGTTTGCTCCGAGGTCCGCTTGCTCGTCACCTCGGTGGTGACGTGAATCTTTGGCCATGGGCCCGTTTTTTGGGGGAAGAATCATCCCCATTCGTTGCTTGACTTGAGGGAGGAGGATCTTCCGAACAGACCTCTCCGGTGGAGGAGGAAGTTCCCACCTTCAAGTCAAGAAGGGAAAGTTTTCCCAGGATGCGATTTTATGGGACCCCGGAGCCACGCGACGAAAGCCTAAGTGGCCCATGAATGCGTTATTGTCTCTCGTTTCGTCCGCGTGACGAAAACCAGAGACACGGTACTTCGGGTTGTAGCAAACTCGGAAAGGATTTATGATCCCGGTCGCTGCGCGTGGTGGGCCATGAGGCCCGTTGTATATGAAATCGGAAAAGGGGCTCGCTCGCGGGGTCTCGTAGTGGTGTCCGATGACTCGAAAGAACGCATATTTCCTTGGGGTCATAAACTACGCTACAATGTACTGCCGAGAACCCGTAACGGTGGGTCTCCGATTGCCTGAAAGCGGTCGAGTCTCGTTGTTTTTACATTTCGTATAATCGGGTGTTTCTAGACGTTACAGGCGGGACTTGTTCTTCACCTGACGCTAATTCGCATAATCGGGTGTTTCTAGACGTTACAGGCGGGACTTGTTCTTCACCTGACGCTAATTCGTATAATCGGGTGTTTCTAGACGTTACAGGCGGGACTTGTTCTTCACCTGACGCTAATTCGTATAATCGGGTGTTTCTAGACGTTACAGGCGGGACTTGTTCTTCACCTGACGCTAATTCGCATACGTGTGCACACGGAAGGTGGAACGTGATCTTCACCTTATCGTTTATATTAGTGTTTGTATTAGCTAGGTGGAACGTGATCTTCACCTTATCGTTTATATTAGTATTTATATTAGCTAGGTGGAACGCGATCTTCACCATATGTTTGTTCGCACGAATGTACGTGTATGTTGTAGGCGGTACGCGATCTTCGCCTTATTTGGCTGTTAGGCCCGTTCTGGTGTTACAATTGATTGTTGACACTTCGAAGTGTTGCGACGCGACAACATACGTTTCCACTAATTTTATGTGATTCCAGACTTCTTGAACATTATTGATTATTGTGGCATATACAACGGGTTGCAGATATCTCCAAAGATAAAAAAAAAATAAACGCGTGAAAAACCACGCGCGACAGAAGTGAAACTACTTGCAGTCTAGTAATTTTTAGAAGTAAATTAAGATTGGAAATGGTATATGAAGCGACAACAAGATCAGGAACAACTAATACAAAAAATAAACAAGATCAGGAACAACTAATACAAAAAAAATTATGAAGTGAAAACAAGATCAAGAACAACTAATACAAAAAAAAATCATAGAAAAAGTTTCATTTAAAAAATAATGAACGATCAAAATTTGTGACACAAAGAAGGAGAGCGTATGGGAAATTCATCCATACACATTTTTGTCTTCTATTAATGGATTAGATGTAATGAATAGTACAATTAGGAGATTGAACACGTCGAGAGGTCCACCAATGCCCCCCAAAAGTCACGCAAAATTGACATAATTGTTTTGTTTAATAATAGAAAGATAGGAAAGAGGTGTAGTTTATCACACGATTTATTACGATTTTTGTAATCGCTTTGACGCGGCACTGAAAGTGTTGAAGAACGTGATACAATTGTTTTAACTATTTCCGGTACAGTTTGCCGCGCAGAATGACCTATTTCGTTGTTTTTGTTTGGGATGATTTGTAAACGTAGCGTAATGTATGTATCATCGCTCGTTCGCTTCTCGTTCTGCTGATAATTTAAAGTGGCACAAAGTAAGCTGATTAGCGCGATCCCGTATGCAAGAATGTTTACCCACTAACATTATTTTCTCTAACGAGGCTTTCGCGTGGCAACTTTTAACCTTCGATTTCGTAACACTAAATTTGTAGCGCGTATAACACTCCGGCAAGAATAAAGCCGTAACGAAAATATGGATTAACAAGCCACTCGTGCTTTCGGCGTTGAATCAAAAGACTCGTGTGATCACGCAATAGCACGATCTAGATCGCGGCACGACGAACCATTATACCGAGAAAAAGTAAGCGTAGAAAGTATTTATGGTTTCACGATTTTACAGCTGAACAAATATTGTAGTGAAATATCAACGGTAATTAACATTACGGTTCAGAATTTGAAAATTAACTTGTCGAAGGAAAAGAATTGAATTGCGAGATATTTAGTAATTATTTCATAATTATACATTTGATCGCCTTTCGTTTTTTTAGGAAAAGTGATCTCGGTGTAAATAATATTGATTTGGCTAGCCCGGCATAATGTGTTGAAGTGATTCACACATAATTAACATCGGAGCCAAACCTGTTCAGGAAAAAGTATAAGCTCGCGTTAACGAAGTCTAACCGCAGGATGAAGCTGTCCGTAATTGCACCATTTCCAGTTAATTAGTAGTCCCTAGTAAATTACAAATTGCTACATATCCTTGGAATTTTAATCGTCCAGTCCATACAGGAGTGAACTTTCGTCGCGAATGTCAGCCGATTATGTTGCCTGATAAAGTCGATTAAGACGTCGTTGGCTCTTTAAACGAAGCCCGTACCTCAATTTGCATTGCCACTTCAGGTTCACCTTAATAGTTTCGAGCATGGCATCGTATAAATCATCATATTATCGTTGGCATCGTTGACGCGCTAATTTGCCATTCGTTCATTGTTCATCGCGTGTATTACGATTTTATTTCTCAGCGAGTCCCCCTAGTTTTTGCAGTTTTCAACAACTTTTTCCTCGAGAAATCAGGACTCTTTTCGAAAATGATCGTACACCGTGAAATACATTCTTCCTCGTTAATCTGTTCATTAACGATAGGGAACCATGCAGATTCATGGCAACCAATTATAATCTTTCCAGGCGTGGATGTTGAATGGATTTATTAATGTTAACACTTTTTCTTTATTACACATAAATTACACAGTTCGTGCAATTTAAAGAATTTATTAATATTAACGCTTTTTCTTTATTGTATCACACAGAAATTACACTGTTCGTGCAATTTAAAGGATTTATTAATATTAACACTCTTTCTTTATTATATCACATAGAAATTATACAGTTCGTGCAATTTAAAGGATTTATTAATATTAACACTATTTCTTTATTTATATTACACACAAATTATACAGTTCGTGCAATTTAAAGAATGGATTAATATTGACACCTTTTCTTTATTATAGCATACAAAAATTACACAGTTCGTGCAATTTAAAGAATAAATATTTAAAGGAAAGGCTGTTAATTTTGTAGATATTACTATGCGTTACAATTTTAGGCGGTGACGTGCAGAATATTAATTTGACTTTCTTTACAGAGAGTACAAGGTAACACGAGCATCAGAAATTTGTAATGCAGGTATTAAACGTATCTTTTATATTTAGTATAAATATGTTTAGCAACGATACCACGAATAATGTGCGAACGAACGAGCAACCATCAAGAAACACTGCATTGAAACACTGTTTAAAAATAGCGTTGAAGCAAATGTAGGGGTCAACAACATAATAAAAGGCAAAGTGATAAACTGGCAAATGGAAATCGAGGAGAAAAAGAGAACAACGCGTCACTACAGTAAGGAGCAAAACTGAACACACATGCGACATTTTAACAAAAATAATTTTTTATTCAATATTTGCATGTAGAATGCAAAAGAAACAAAATATTTAGTATTATCTACAATCTTCTGGCTTTTCAAAACAAATTTAACATTTGTGATATTATTTTTGTTTCGCATCGTACAATTTTTTTCGTGTAGTCGGTTTTGCACCGCGCTAAGATTCTCCGGATTAGGAACTGTAAACACAGATTTTGTAAACAACTTGGTAGTCCATCACGGTCAAAGCCACGACCACGAGTGCAGTAGTTATTAGTTCATCGTTCTTCATGCATTAACACGCATCAATATAACATCATGAAGCCATTATCTAAAGATATGAAGAATAGTATCATTTTCCAATTAAGATCGGGTTTATCAACGCGACTAATTGCTAGAAAATTTGTCGTCAGTCAGGGAGTTGTACATAAGATACGGATAAAATACTGTAGTAAAGCATCTTTTGGAGGCCGTCCAAAATTATTATCTTGTCAGGAGAAGAGAAGATTGACGAAATACATTACTTCAGAAATTGCAACGACGGCAAAGTTAATTAGAAAGCGATGTTGGAAAGAAAATTAGTAAGTGGACGGCTCGAAGGGCATTAAAAGAAGCCAATTTTACAGCAATTGAGAAGAAAAAAAAACCTGCTCTATCAAAAAAGAATGTCAGGGCCCGTCTGAGTTTTGCAAGAAAATATTTAAGCTGGAATATAGAGCAATGGAAAAAAGTAATTTTTTCCGACGAATCTAAAATCAATCGAATTTCATCGGATGGACGTTCTTGGTGTTTTGGAAGAAGCAAGGCGAACCTCTTTTACCGCGTCATGTGAAGCAAACAATAAAATTTGGTGGTGGTTCACTTATGGTGTGGGGGTGCATTACGGCGCACGGTGTAGGTTCACTACATCGAATAGGAGGTATGGTGAACCAGTATACGTATAAGGATATTTTAGAAAAAAAATTACTGGAAACAATTGAAAATATGCCGGTACCAGAGTGTGATGTCGTATTCCAACATGACAACGCTCCTGGGCATTGTGCGAAGAACGTAAACAATTGGCTGCAAACTCAACCATTTCAAACCATGGCATGGCCTGCTCAAAGTCCAGACATAAACCCCATTGAAAATGTCTGGGCATACTTAAAAATGAAGTTACAGAATAACTATAGTCCTCTCCCAACAATGATAACTGATTTGTAGCAAAGAGTGCAGGAACAGTGGTATTCTATTACACTAGAATATTAAGAAAATGTAGTATTAAGTATGCCTAAACGTATTCATGTAATTATCAAGCTTAAAGGTTCATGGACGAAATATTAAGTGTACGCAAATCTGAAATGTTTACTCAAAATTAGTTGCGGTGCAAAACCGACTACACGAAAAAAAATTGTATGAAGCGAAATAATAATAATATCACAAATGTTAAGTTTGTTTTGAAAAGCCAAAAGATTGTAGATAATACTAAGTATTTTGTTTCTTTTGTATTCTACATGCAAATATTGAATAAAAAATTATTTTTGTTAAAATGTCGTATGTGTTCAGTTTTGCTCCTTACTGTATATACATTCTTGTGTAATTTTCACACTTTTTTTCCCCGTTACAGAATATCGACACGGTTTCCCAGGAGTCTAGATCATTCTGCGCACAATGGATCAAGCAGGCGGGGGGAAAGGGGCGCATGGTTGGTTCCCTTTGATCGATATCGTCGTGGATGGCGCGAGCGCCTGTCGTCGTTAGGAATTAATTATCGGGCAGCTCCTAAAAGGATTCACGATAACGAGCGCAATACATCCCGACCCCTCTAATTACTTCGTTGAATCGTTGCAGGGAGGTGGAACCGGAGGATGATCGCCGTGCTGGATCGGCGGAACCGGCGAGAGAGGGATCGTTGATCGAGGATCGAGGGGAGTCGCGGGCAGCCGCGCGCAACGCTCCGCTGGATCCTCAGAAGTCGGGCAAAAAGCTTTTCTCCCCGGCTCCCGTGGTATTTCATTGCCCGTATAATCATATCCGACATATAACCATCGTTATGTGGCCACCGGTACGGGGACCGGGAGCGTCCAACCGCCTGCTTCGGTAAGTGTCAGTTTCAATTTCTTCTTCCTTCTCCGTTTCTTTCTGCCAAACCTCCTCCTACCCTTCTGCCTCCCTCAGCTCTTCTTCTTCTTCGCCAACTAGCTTCCCCTCTCCTCTCTCGCAGTTTTCGCCGTCCTCCGAGTCCCTCTGTGCACCCCTGTAAATATTAGGTAATCACCTACGTAACGGCGAATCCTTTTTCTCAAATACAAATTCCTCGAGCGTACGCGCCGATTATTCCTCGAGCTTATATTTAATGTGAACCCCTTTCAGAAAAATAAATTTTTTACGGGAACCGTGTAACGTAAGAGATGAAAAATCTATTCGAAGCGATTCACGAAAGTATTTCAAGACTTAATAATAAGTATATCATAAAATACTTGCAGAAATATTATTAACATTGTACATTGGTATGACTCTCTAGATTATACAGGTCAAGTTTCAAGCGAATCGAAATGTGTATACAATGGTTATGAATTATTTCTTACAAACGTAGTACCGTATAAAATAAATTTTCTTTAATATGTGGTAAAAAATTATTTGTTATAGCTATTTATTAAGACTCTGAATTTTTTTTTTTGTGCGATTTCTTTTATGCGGTCTCTATCTACCGCACAAAAACAGGTGTATTTTCAAAGTTTCTATCGCAGATCTACGAAAAGTGTGTGGACCGAGTCCCACGCGATCCGAGGCATTTGGACGGTCGGTATATCATTTTCGAAATGTCCCCGGTAATTACCACCACTGCCGTCTGGTTCCGAAATGTTTTTTGCGCCGGTCCCGCCATTTTTCCCCGGTGTTTCGCGCGCCCCGCCGTTTTTCTGCGTCCCCTATCCGCGGTATCCGCGCATTCATCTGCCGCGTTCTTACGCCGGGTCTCGTTGAACGTGTCCTTTCCCTCTTCCTTTCCAATTATATACAGCGTGTTTCTCGTTTATTTACTAAGTTCTAAGCGCGCGCCGACTTCCAGTACGTCGGAACGCGCGCCGCTCGGATTCCAGATGGCATTCTGCCGTTTTTCCCGTCATAATGCCAGACCACTTTTGTTCCCTCGGCTTCGGGACCGTGGTCCCCGGCATTTCGTAGCTATTTAGCCACCCCCGTGTCCCCCTTTGCCCTCCTCCGTTCCCGCTAAACCCGATCTTCTATCACTTGACCCCTCGAAATCCCGGCGATCGGCCCTCTCTCGCAATTCACGGTCTGTTTATAGGTGCTAGCCTTTGTCTTTCGGCGCCATTCTCCCTCCTCCATATCCCGTGAATTTTCCCCCTCTTGCCAATTAACACTAAACCTACCACGGCCGGTCACATTGACCTTTTCAAACTTCTGCGTACGATTACGCACGTACAACATTATTACATCGCTATTTTACGATTTTCTTTTCCGCTATTCACGTTGTAATTCAATTGCATATTCGAATTACATTGCATTTCAGTTACAGTGACTCACAATAATATTCGGACGCTTTTAAAAATCGTATAACTTTGTTAATATTGAACCATGCGACTTGGATTTTTTTTTAAAGTTAGCACAATTGATTTGCCATATAAAATGAAAGGAATTTTTTACAAAAATTGCAATTCGTCGAAATCACAGAGAAAATAATAAAAGTTGTATTTTGCAACTTTTTTATGCGGGCTTATATTAAAAATTTTAAAAGTACGTTTTGTACATCTGTACGAATTATACGTATTCTGAGAATTTCATCAAAATCGGTCAACGTTGCAATGAGCTGCAGATGTTAGAAAATGATCACATAAGGGCGAAATTCCCCGACAAGGCCAAAATTCTGCGACTTTCGCCCTTAAGTTTTCATCGTTAAACGTTTGTAGGTCAGTGCAACGTTGATCGATTTAGATGAAATATTTAGAATATGTATAATTGGTACAGATGTACAAAACGTACTTTTTAAATTTTTAACATAAACCCGCATAAAAAAGTTGCAAAATACAACTTTTATACTGAGTATCATATTATTATTTTCTCCGTGATTTCGACCAATTGCAATTTTTGTAAAAAATTCCTTTCATTTTATATGGCAAATCAATTGTGCTAACTTTAAAAAAAAGTCCAAGTCGCATGGTTCAATATTAACAAAGTTATACGATTTTTAAAAGCGTCCGAATATTATTGCGAGTCACTGTACATTGTAATTCAACTACGTCATAATTAAATTAAGTAATTCAAACCTTACAATAATTATTTTGGTAATTATTTACATTAGGGGCTTCCTCACCGATTTTGCTGACCTTGAAATATGTTGTCAAAGTCATCATTCTGAACAACTTTTTCCTATACATGTTACCGCCGCTCAACTTTAGTTTCCGAGATATTCACAAAAAAGTTTTAACATCTCAAAAAGTGATCGGAGTAGGTGTGTGTAGGGCTGTGTAAAATAATATTTCAAGTAGTTGACAGTAACTTATATTTTTATGATATTTTCTTGCCTGTAATGTTATTACGATATTGTAGTCTGTTTATCAACATGTTACATATTCGTAATTAAACTGCAAATAATACTTTGCTAACTATTATAGCTTCTCATGTTAAAAATTATAATTTATAATATTAACTATTTGCTCAACTTATTTTCATTGTAAGGAAATATTTGAAATACAAAATAAAAATATTTCATTTTATCTATCTGGTTATCAAAATAAAAATATTTGATTTAAAGTAATATCTTATTTGAACCACATTAAATTATACTATATACCAAATCATTAATGATCGTTAACATACGTTGCAAAATATGATGGAAAACCTTGTATCCAATGTTCCACATACGAATACTAATCCTACATTATAAAATACTAATGTAAAGTACAACAATATAATACTGCGATTTTAACAATGATCCCTTCCACGGAGGTGGTACCTCGATACAAAACCAAGGTAAACAAATTATGGCGGGGCGCACCGACCCTATTTCCCGGAATTCGCTGTTTTCGTATCAGACGTCCGTGGGAGGGGAAGGTTAAAATCGCAGTATTATTTTATTCGTCGTCGGAGTGATATCTTCTCGTCTGCTGTCACGATTTCGTTAAGTGTGTTGTGTGTGTTGTTTAATGATTGTTGTGCAATTATTCGGACATATTCTCGTGAGTGAATAATTGTGTGCTGTGGATCCGACGGAGGTACAGAAGATTCAGAAGTAAGTACACTTTACATTAGTATTTTATAATGTAGTTTGTAGTACATTAGTATTATATTTTATTATTCGTGTGTAGAATATTGGATACAAGGTTTTCTTTCATATTTTGCAACTTCAATGTCCCTTTAACACTAGATTTACAAAGCACTAAAACTGGCTACTTAACATTATTTTACAAAAATAACAAGAACGTGTCTATCCACATTTGTACCAATTTTTTAAATAATATATACTCAAAAAAATAATTTTGTTGAATAATTCCCCATGGATACGTCTTCGCAATGTCAATAATTGTGAATTATAAATATTAGATCCCGTCATTTTGACAGGCCCCGTGAACCTAGTGTCAAATCGTTTGTCTCGAGGCACGCACACGATTATGTTCCATCTCACACACTGCACACTTTACATTAGTATTTTGTAATGTAGGATTATTATTTGAATGTAGAATATTGGATGCAAGGTTTTCTTTCACATTTTGCAACTTCAATGTCCCTTTAACACTAGATTTACAGAACACTAAAACTGACTACTTAACATTATTTGGTAATTATTTACATTAGGGGCTTCCTCACCGATCTTGATGACCTTGAAATATGTTGTCAAGGTCATCATTCTGAACAACTTTTTCCTATACATGTTACCGCCGCTCGCCTTTAGTTTACGAGATATTTGCAAAAAAGCGTCAACACCTCGAAAAGTGATCGGAATAGGTGTGGGTTAGGGTTAGGGTTAGAATTAACAGATTTCTTAACAGATTTCTATTTGAAGTGGTGTATATTTTATAACACCATTTTTTTTTTTTACTAATTTTGAAATTACATTGTGTTTTTATACGTCGTTTGTTTCGATTTCTAATGTAACTAGTATTATGGCATCGAAAAATTAAGTTTTCGCGATCAATTAGTATATTTTCGTTGCACTTGATACAATTCATCGTGCCATGGATCACTTTACTGTTAACTAAAAAATCTATCAACTTTTCTTGATTGTTGCAGATATCCAAGAATTCGTATAGTTTCATGCTTAATACTCAGAACAGACAAGACAGTGGGTCTCAACTAATTGGTCGTTTTAAGTTGTGGCCATAATTTCAAATCTAACCCACACCTACTCCGACCACTTTTCGAGGTGTTGACACTTTTTTGCGATTATCTCGGAAACTAAAGCTTAGCGGAGGTAACACGTATAGGAAAAAGTTGTTCAAAATGATGGCCTTGACAAGATATTTCAAGGTCATCACAATCGATCTAACCCACACCTACTCCGATCACTTTTTGAAATGTTGAAACATTTTTGCAAATATCTCGTAATCTAAAGGCGAGCGGCGGTAACATGTATAGGAAAAAGTTGTTCTGAAACACGACCTTGACAACATATTTCAAGGTCATCAAAATCGGTGAGGAAGCCCCTAAAGTAAATAATTACCGCAATTTTAATCAAACATTTTTCTCGCGTTATGTAGCGATCCAATTGTTCTGACTAATCAAAAAAAAAAAAAATGAGTATAGTCCAATATTGAGAAAATTATGCGATTTTTAAGAGCGTACGAATATTAGTTGGAGTCGCTGTATACAAGAAGTGTCGGTAGCTTTTAGTGTTAAAGCCTAGAATTCCGCGGTTGGATAATAAAGCTCGAATCGGAGGAAACTCCGGAGGTTAGCAATTTATGGTTATATTTTCTGTTTATTCGATTTTTGCCGTCTTCGAGATAATTTCCGTTCGTAGGAGAGCTAATGAGTCGCAATTTCTTGAGGATAACAAACGCTCCGAGGACAATTAACCCCTTACCTTGGGACGTGGAGTCGGACTCCCCGTGACAGTAAACGTGAACGTAATACGGTTTTGCTCCCCGTGACGAGTATAATACATCAAAACTGCAAGAAATCGGCACGTCGGTGATCCACCATTTCTAACGTGGACGTTTCGCCAGCTAACAGTAAAGAAATCAATCGTAAATTCTGTATTACCATCACGGATCGGGCCACACAAATCACGGGGACCTTGCGGTCCGCTCGGATAGTGGCCAAAAAGTCGTTTGGGATATCGGATGCTCATTGAGAACGGATCGGAAGGGATCGATAAATCATACATCCCGCACAAACGAACCCCGCCGCGTTGGCCCATCTCGAATAATAAATTTTTACGGCTCGCGTGGATCCTTTCTTGCGTTAACCACCGCGAATTAGGAGTTTTCTCTCGGTTAGATTGAAAACAATGTGACATTTGTTTGATTTAATCATTTTCTTGATTTAACGCTAATTTGAGTCGAAGCTAGAATTAGATCTATCGAACGGTAGAAGACAGATCTATCGAAATGACTGATTTGTAATTGTATTTCTCGGGTTTCTAAAGTCGAATGAAGGTAAAAAAATCTACTAAAAGAAGCTCCTAGGTGATTAAGATAAATTATTTTTATTTCTGCGTAATTCTAGCGTTGATATACCGACAGAAATTTTCGAAATCATTCTGTGAATCGTTGGAAGCAGACATGCGGTTGCTAAGCAAGTAAAACACAATTATACGTAATTTCATGAATTTTATCATTGGCAAGAATAGCGTAACGTGTATTCTTTTATTATTTTTGTAGCAAATTGTCTGATTCAAATTGAAGCAGTGTATACGTTTTATTCGACGAAAATAATTGTATATGCACAGGGTGTCCCAGAAATTTCTGAAAAACTTGAGAGGGGTGGTTCCTGACGTCATTTGAAGTTATTTCTTCCTTCGCGAAAATGTCTACCTCGACTTTATCAAAGTTATTAATGAAAAATATTAGCTGACCCAGAATCCTTTCGCTATAGCCGCGCTCTGATTGGTCCATGTTTTTCGTTAACTTCTTAACAAAGCTGAGGCAGAAATTTTTGCTGAGGAAAAAGTTACTATAAATCACCTCAGGAACCACCCCTTTCAAGATTTTCCGCAATTTCCGGGACACCCTGTGTATTGTTATTCAATTTTTAATTCTCCCGGTAGCACGTCGCATAATACGTTTGGAAATGAACACGTCATTGAAAATTCATGATCCTTTTTTTTATCAGTCGCGTCGCATCTGAAAGAGAAACAATTTAGCCACTTTGTAATTTAAAGTTCGTAATTGGAGCAGTAGTGTACCGTAAAATTAACGCTTATAGAAGCGAGGGTCTAATTACGTCTACGTAATCGAGACGTATTTCGAGTTTGTTAATACAAATTTATTTTTACTAGCGTGTACTTCGAATAGATGCAGCGGGAGATAAAATAATAGCACGGCGGAAGCTGCTCATTTAGACATTGCTGTACTCGTGTTGCATGTTGACCAGACATGATCGAGATCATAATTCGCGGGTCCTTAATCTGACATGTTTTCCCTTGTAATATAATAATAACGTTAATGATATTGCTATATAAATAATTTATGAAACTGTAATAAAATCCCCTCAACTTACTACAAATTTTATATTATGCTGCATTTTTAGAAAAGTAAACGGAAAATCTGGGATAGTTCCGGGACTCTTATCGGCTAGGCACTTGGGACATATATAGAATAAATACTGTATCTCTTTCTTAAATATTCATGTTTTAAAAATAGGTATAATTAATATAGGCACAGTAATTGGTATCCAGACTCGACATTAACTTTTGCACTAAAATCGATTGTATCGATTCCCATTTCATTCATCAATAACGTCAAATTTTCATCCTACGTAGGAACAATTGTTTAAATGTCCTGAATAGGTTAACCCCTTGCCCTACAATAACGAGCCAGACTCGTCATGAAGATTCTGAATAGAGTCTAATAAATGTGAACGTTATTAATTTCCTTTAAATCGAAATAAAAATCTATTTTTTTTGTAGTTGATATATATCCTCTGAGGAAAATGTAGACATACAATAAATATAAACTATCTTTTTTTCTATGATATTCTGAACGATGAAGAATTTCGAATCATTATAATCACAAAATAAATAGTAGTGCAAGGGGTTAATAGGTGTATCAGAGGGAATGTAATTGACTCGTATCGTTTCGTAGCAAGTCCGAAGAAAAATAGGGACCTGCATAAAAATCATAAAAATCTATTTTTTTTTGTAGTTGATATATATCCTTTGAGGAAAATGTAGACATACAATAAATATAAACTATCTTTTTTTTCTATGAAATTCTGAACGATGAAGAATTTCGAATCATTATAATCACAAAATAAATAGTAGTGCAAGGGGTTAATAGGTCTACCAGAGGGAATGTAATTGACTCGTATCGTTTCGTAGCAAGTCCGAAGAAAAATAGGGACCTGCAACGGGTTGGAAGAATGTTGTACTCGTTTCGACAGGTGTCGTAGTTCAAGTATGAAAAACGTGCGGCCACATGAACGATGCCGGTCGACGAAAGAAACGACGAGGCGAGGAGGCGAATTCACAAAATTGTAGAACAACAGATGGTACGTCGTAAATAAAAGTTCGATCGCCGATACACTCTTTCCGCTGAACGTGCTCCGAGATAAAGCACCTGATAGATATACCGCGCGCGTCATAATGAATTTTTTTCGCGGTGGCTGCACCCCTTCGAACGACTTCTCGGTACGTCCCCGCCCCGTTCTTTTCGCCCCCTTTCCCCTCGCCCCCCGCGGCTCCTCTTGTTCTCGTCGTTATTATTATTATCATTAACTATAAAAGAGGAGGGTAAATGGTAGCGGGGAGAGAGAGAGAGAGGGAGAGCGAGAAAGAGAGAGAAAGATGGAGAGTATAGTAGAAGGAAGCTGCTCGTAGGCCTCGTGCATTTGCAACGCGAGAATTATCGATCGCCGGCAAGCATTGCATCATAAATTACTGTTTTTATCCGAGGGGCCCGATTTTTGGGCCCCGGCTCCTTTTATCCTCTTTTTCGCGGCCAGGAGATTTATCTGAAATATTAAAAGTCGCTTCCTGCCATGCGCACCGAGCGGACGCCGGCTCGTCGGTCATTGTTGCCTCGACATTTTTCCGCCATTACCGTCCGACTGCGAAACCTCGCGATTTTATTGCGAATAAAAGCCCACCGAAAATACCTCTGACGAAATTCGACAAGTTCAACAGAGTTTCGTCGGAATTTTTCTTTATCAATACGACGGAAGTTAGAATAATGTTATGCCACTCCGTTGTATCGATAAGGAAAAAGTCCGTATGGGAAGTCCACTGGACCCTTTTATATTATTTAAATTTTAGCTTGAATTTAGGAAAATTTCAATATATAATTAAAGAAAGAATTTCTATAATGAAAATAGATTGAAAGAAATTTTAATTTCAATATAAAATTAAATATACACAATTTTTCTTTCCGACACAATCTTTTCGCTTGTCACTTGTTCGGATTATTCAAAAATAAATGAAATATCGATCTAGCTTCTGTCTTCTGTCACTGAAGCAGACAGTTTATTTTGCACAATGATCTGAGTCTACTTATCACATTTCAATATAAAATTAAATATACACAATTTTTCTTTTCGACACAATCTTTTCGCTTGTCACTTGTTCGGATTATTCAAAAATAAATGAAATATCGATCTAGCTTCTGTCTTCTGTCACTGAAGCAGACAGTTTATTTTGCACAATGACCTGAGTCTACTTATCACATTTCAATATAAAATTAAATATACACAATTTTTCTTTTCGACACAATCTTTTCGCTAGTCACTTGTTCGGATTATTAAAAAATAAATGAAATATCGATCTAGCTTCTGTCTTTTGTCACTGAAGCAGACAGTTTATTTTGCACAATGATCTGAGTCTACTTATCACATTTCAATATACAGTCGAGTCGGGAAGTAAGTTAACATTTGGTGATATGTAGGCAATGAATATGATGAATAAAATCAAGTTATTGTATTGTTTTTATTTAGGAGGTGTAAGGAAATAAACAAATATGTTAGTAAAACATATATTATCATTATTAAAGATTAAAGACATGTCATATTCATTTGCCTGCATACACCAGTCGTTAACTTACTTTCCGACTCGACTGTAAAATTAAATATACACAATTTTTCTTTCCGACACAATCTTTTCGCTTGTCACTTGTTCGGATTATTCAAAAATAAATGAAATATCAATCTAGCTTGTGTCTTCTGTCACTGAAGCAGACAGTTTATTTTGCACAATGATCTGAGTCTACTTATCACATTTCAATATAAAATTAAATATACACAATTTTTCTTTCCCACACAATCTGCTCGCTTGTCACTTGTTCGGATTATTAAAAAATAAATGAAATATCGATCTAGCTTCTGTCTTCTGTCACTG
Organism: Seladonia tumulorum; assembly: GCA_913789895.3. Taxonomy (NCBI): domain Eukaryota; kingdom Metazoa; phylum Arthropoda; class Insecta; order Hymenoptera; family Halictidae; genus Seladonia; species Seladonia tumulorum. Next base: position 4,211,518 of record OU565276.1, read on the forward strand.
AAGCAGACAGTTTATTTTGCACAATGATCTGAGTCTACTTATCACATTTCAATATAAAATTAAATATACACAATTTTTCTTTTCGACACAATCTTTTCGCTTGTCACTTGTTCGGATTATTCAAGAATAAATGAAATATCAATCTAGCTCGTGTCTTCTGTCACTGAAGCAGACAGTTTATTTTGCACAATGATCTGAGTCTACTTATCACGTTTCAATATAAAATTAAATATACACAATTTTTCTTTCCGACATAATCTTTTCGCTTGTCACTTGTTCGGATTATTCGAAAATAAATGAAATATCAATCTAGCTTCTGTCTTCTGTCACTGAAGCAGACAATTTATTTTGCACAATGATCTGAGTCTACTTATCACATTTCAATATAAAATTAAATATACACAATTTTTCTTTTCGACACAATCTTTTCGCTTGTCACTTGTTCGGATTATTAAAAAATAAATGAAATATCGATCTAGTTTCTAGAGTCTACTTATCACATTATTTTCGACTTACATTAGATGAATGATCAGAAAAAGGGATAAAATTTCAGTTAACTTTGTGTCCACGTAATTGGCTTGGAAAGCACTTTTCGCAGTCTAGGTCATCATCAGACTACGGAACTTCAAAATAAAAATGATTTATTCCAGGAAAAGGGAGTTATGTAAAAATTGATTTCTTTTCTCAATAATTTTAACCGACAGCAATGAACGTACTATTAACATTAAATACATTTGATCTTCTTTCCATTTTGCGTTTCATCTACTCATTTTTGCCCATAAATGCATAAAGTCCTAAGTCATCGTGCATGAACGTTTACAGTGATAACGCTGCAAATGGCGGTACGGTTTAGACGAAGCTGGTGCAAGATTTTCATCTATCGAGTAAAGAAGAAGGTAATCTGTTTCTTAACACTAGAACTACCGAACCAGTCAAAATGACTAGTTCCTAATTTTTTCTTTCACAATTACTGAAATTATAAAAATGTTTTCATCATAATTTTTTGAATAAACTTCTTCATTGAAACACATGTTAGAATAAAAATGGTATTAGGTTTGAACAGATGTAGTCTTGTCATCATTACAAAGCAATATTCATCAGTTGTATTTAGTACTCGGTAGTTCTAGTGTTAACCCTTTGCGGTCGTATGTGTACTCTCAGCCACGAAAACTTATTTACCGTTCCAGTCGTATGTCTGCTCTCAGCCACCACAGTAAAGAATAATGCTGATCTTACATTACTCCCATAAACATATACAAAGAATCCATATAAAGAAGATTAAGTGATGAAGAACTATAAAATATTGGGTTGGCAACTAAGTAATTGCCGATTTCAGTTATATATGTTTCTCACTCCCATTTTTATAATATCCGTAAACGTTATGATCTTCTTCTCCTTATATATGTTAGCTGGCATCCTAACCTAGCTTTAAAAATTCATTGCGTAGATGTTTTAAAGTTTTTTTTTTACCTCAATATTAATATGGAGTGCAAAAACGAATATTTTCGCCATATATTGCTTTATTATTTCCGTAAAGGAAAGAACGCAGTGCAAGCTGCCAAAAAGTATTACCACTTATTTCGATCCCTGGACAACTCCCTTCGTGGTAAAACTTTCAATAATGATGACGATGTAAAATCTCACTTAACTCAGTTTTTGGCCGAAAAGCATCAGACTTTCTACGAGCGTAGAATTTTCAAGTTGGCAGAAAGATGGCAAAAGGTCATCGAACAAAATGGAAAATACATCATAGATTAAAGTTCATTCCAAGTAAAAAAAAAACTCTTTTATTTCATTGAACAAATCGGCAATTACTTAGTTGCCAACCCAATATAATTTTCACATATTCTTGTTATTCTAACATATTCTTGTGTTACATACATCTAAAGGTTAAAAAAGAATTAATAAATCGTGTTTTTCTTTTGTATCACTGTTCGTTCAACAAAAATTAATTCCGATCAGCACGAAACCTATGCATAAACTTAATCCGATCGCAAAGGGTTAATGGCGGCGGTTACTTTCGGTGCGTAACCTCGTCTCAGCTTTGCATTCGATCGTCTACTATCATTGCGCACACCATTACACACCGGCGAGAGGCTCGGGTGCACGAAACACGCGAGAATTATCGATCAACGTTGATGCGCGGCCGCTGTAAATAACAGTTTTTATACCGTTTTTATCCTCAGCCGTTTCCCCTGGTCGTCGGAGATTTATTTGAAAAATTTAAAGAAAAAAAAACCCCCAACTGCCCCTTTCTTTCTCCCGGGCTCGGCTGGCCCCTCTTGAGATGCACCCGGCCGCATGAGATCGTCGTACTTTTGCCGAAGGTACCCCTTGCAGCCGGCTACGTGGCGGAATGCGTTCGCGAAGGCGCTGTGGGTGATTTTTGCAGGGCCGTACCGGACCTTTCTTCGGCTTTCCGCCGTTAAATTCTTGCCCGGTTACGAATTTCGATTGCCGACGCTAAATTCGCTGGTTATTCCTCTTGACCCCTCGAACCACCATTTATTTTGCGGTTTCGGTGACTAGAACTCTTTTGCAATTCGCAATTTCCTAAAAAAAGTAGGAAATTTACATCTCTTGCATACCTATACATTCTTCAATAGCTGTACGTTAACCCCTTGCCCTACAATATCGAGTCAGACTCGTGATGAAGATTCTGAACAGGGTCTAATAAATACAGGGTGACCCTACTTTTGTGCCAGAAAATTTGGGAGGTGGTAGAAAAAGTCATTTTTTCTACCTACTATGATTTTTAATTCATAGGAATGAGTGGAAATTATTTAGAGATACACAAGGATATTTTTCTCGGACAATTGTAGATTATAAATATTTTAGTTAGACTGTAAGATTCCTAGGCTTATTAATCGCTTTAAGGCGAAAAAATATTTATCAAATTCCGTTTAAAACTGTCACCCCCTCGAGTTGATTCGATATTACAAATTGAGGAGGTTGACACTACGTTGAAGTGTGGAGTAGTCAAAATGACAAGATTTAATTTCTTGAACCGTCAACCCTCACATTTAATTTTCTATTGCTGATGTATTTCATAACTACTGAATTTTACTTCGTGAAAATGGTACTTTGACTATGGTACACGTATACAAGGTGACCCCACTTTTGTGCCAGAAAATTTGGGAGGTGGTAGAAAAAGTCATTTTAGACATGGTTTACTTTTTTGTGTTTTTCCAATTTCGGCCCCATTTTCGAGTTACAACGAAAAAACCGAGTTTTTTTAGTGCAATATTTTTTTTAAATATCTCAGCAATGTATTAACATCTGTCGATGATTCTTTTTTTCATTTATTTGTTTCAATGTGGACTACAAACCAATACGCGTTTGAAGCTTTCCTCATACTTTTTTACTGTTTATCCAAACGTAGGATAGTTGGCCAAGATTCAAATCCTTTTAATTTAAAAGTTTTAAATGTATTTAATTTTATTATTTTTTAAAAACTATTTCACAAATATTTCTCGAAATGGCCTCTTTCTTTTTCTATGCACTTTTCGCATCTTTTTCTTGCGTGCTTCACAGCCCTTTGACGGATTAAAAAAAAACTCGGGTTTTTCGTTGTAACTCGATAATGGGGCCGAAATTGGAAAAACACAAAAAAAGTAAACAATGTTTAGAATGACTTTTTCTACCACCTCCCAAATTTTCTGGCACAAAAGTGGGGTCACCCTGTATATTTCTTATTAATTTTCCTAAAACCGAAATAAAATTCTATTTTGGCGTTGTTAATATACAGCTATCAGAGAACATATAGGCATACAATAGATACAAATTATCTCCTTTTTTTAGGAAATTATAAATTACAAAAAAGTTCTAATCACTGAAACCGTGAAATAAGTCGTAGTACAAGGGGTTAACAACGCCAAAATAGAATTTTTAAAGGAAATTTACCATTAGCCCTCGAACGGCGACTGCAAGGCGCCACTGAAAATTGCTGTATCGTTATTCAAAATATTTTTTACATTATTAAATTTGTTTGTATTTAACGCGTTGTCTGCCATGTCACCCATATGTGGGTGACGGAATGATTTGTCCAAGTTTTAAAATGAATTTTTACACTAATATATTAATCGTAGCAAATTTTATTAGGATCTGTAAAATGCCAAAAAGTTGGAGGACTGCTCAATACCATACATACAATTTTGTTCAATTTTTATTTCATTAAATAACTTACATTGATTTGATGGAATTTTTGAGGTTTCTAGCTTGGCAGTCAAAGTAATATTGTACGAGTAAATTGCACCATTTTCGTATGTATAAAACGGAAAAGAATATATTGAAGGGAAATGTTCTAGGTCGGAAGAAATGTTTCGTTTTGGAATTAAAATTGCTTCTATATAAAACATACATATTTAGTAGACTCTGTTCAGAATCTTCATCACGAGTATGATTCGATATTGTATTGCAAGTGGTTAACCTCGAATATGCCAGCTCTAATGTCACCCAATTCAAGATTCGCACGGCAATGTTCAAAATAAATTCCTCAGTTCAATTTAATAATTTTTCTATGACTGTAAATTATTCGTGTTAAGTTCAGACAATAATTCTGAATTTCTTGAAATCGATGGCAATATCCAAGTCGTTTTAAATCGAGGTAAAATTAAACTGCTGGTTTAACACTTTGATTGCCCAACTTGAAACCTCAAAAATTCCATAAAATCAAAGTAAGTTATCTAATGAAATAAAATTGTAAAAAATTAAATGTATGATATTATAGTCCTCCAACATTCTTGCATGTAACAGATCCTAATAAAATTTGGAACAATGAATATATTAACGCAAAAATTCAGTTTAAAACCTGGACAAATGATTCCGTCACCCACATATGGGTGACATGGCACTCAAAGTGTTAAAGTCGCAGGAGATGTTACCCAATTCAAGTTCAAATGGAACTACTCGAATTAAAATTTGCTCGTAAGCGTTGTACATTCGTCGAGGCCCGTAGTATTTGAAATAGCTGCGGATGCAGAAAGGTTAGCAGCGACTGGTTTGTTTATATTTCAATAGACGTACAAGAGTCTCCACTTAGCGCGGTAGCTGAAGAAATGAACTCGACCGGTCTCTCAAATAACTGATTTACCACGGAAAGGGCCATTAAAACGCAATGATTTATCCTGCCGCGGTTGGAGGACTAAGCGGTTCGAGCATTTAGTAGATGACGAATGCCCCCGTGCATCAGAGTCGGGTTTTTTGGTCGCATGATGGCACATCACGATCCGCTTCTCTCAATCTTCGTTATCATTATGAAGCTATAATATAATTAATACGCGCGCAGCGATAGAAAGGATTCTTTGTCGTGAGGAATATAACCCTGTCTTTTCCTGTTGAATGAGATCATCGAAAAACTCATAGAATTTTGTGCTTGACGATTCATCCGAAGCTCGCCATCTTTTGTCACAGGATGTTCTAAAAAATTCTATACAATAAATACTACAACGTTTAACACTTTGATCGCCAAACAAGAAAGCTCAAAAATTCCATGAAATCAGAGTAAGTTATTTAATAAAATAGAAATTTAAAAAAATTAAATGTATAATATTGTGCAGTTCTCCAACTTTCTTGCATTTTACAGATCCTAATCAAATTTGGTACAATGAATACATTAACGTAAAAATTCATTTTAAAGCCTGAACAAATAATTCCGTCACCCATATATGGGTGATATGGCACTCAACGTGTTAATATATCTTTTGACTTTCTTACACCGAAATTATTAATGAAACAAATGATGACTTGAATTTCACTTACATCAAAACCTAAAAATATGAATTTGACGATGCTCTAACATAATTGGTCGGAAACGTTATTCACAGTTGAGAGAATGTAATATGAAAAATAAGAAGTACAAAACAAAAGTTAACTAACGCAACAGAAAGATTTTAATAATTTGAGCACATCAATGTAATGTTTCCGACCTACTAAGATTATTAAGGGAAGAAAGAAATATTGATTATATCAAGTATTATTTTTAAAAAAGGTTGAGTCCACAGAAGGGCAGAAGGGTCTATTGTTAGCGGAATCAGTATAAACTGCACCGAACTTCACAGAATGTTCGAAAAAAGAAGGTTTTTATGAAACAAAGTGACCGATCAAATTATTATGAACAGATGAAAATATTGAACAAAAACTTCTCTCTTGTCTTCACGATTATTGTACCATGATGTTTATTTTTCTCTACTTTGGCACAAAAGTAGCTCCAATATTTAAATTGCATCAACTGGAACAGTAAAAAAGGTACAACTTTCGTATTCAATGTAAAAATTGATCAAATATTAATTGACTATAAATTCACAGCACGTTTGAAGCAGCACTTTATTTTGAATTCTTACCGGTTCACTGAAAATACTCAAAAGCGAAACTGCCTCTTTATCGCAGCAGTTTTTTCACTCTAGAATAAAATTGTTGTTATATGCTATTGAAAACATAACAATATTAACCCCTTACCCTACAATATCGAGTCAGACCGGTGATGAAGATTCTGAACAGGGTCTAATAAATATATTTCTTATTAATTTCCCTTAAACCGAAATAAAATTCTATTTTCGCGTTGTTAATATACAGCTATCGAAGAACATATAGGCATACAATAGATATAAATTTTCTCCTTTTTTTAGGAAATTATAAATTACAAAAAAAGTTCTAATCACTGGAACCGTGAAAAAAATCGTAGTACAAGGGGTTAATGCCATTTGTCACCGAAACTGCAAATAAGTAGTAATTTCGAAGGAATTCGTAATAATTCGATGGCTTTCTGTCACAGGACATGTTGCGCGTCTAGTTTCGAACGGAATGGGTTTCGTAGCGGCTGGAATAAATTGATTTATTGGAAAAATGAAGGATCCACCGTAGGTACGCTCCTGCGGTTGCCAAAAAGGTGCTCGAGGACCCCCGTTACGTTGCGCTGTTCGACAAGAAAATTTGCCTCCGAGCTTGAACCGCGCATATCGCGCGCATACGTGTTCACATATAAAGCTCGTACGGACGTCGGCGCATACGTGTTCACATATAAAGCTCGTATAGACGTCGGTGCATACGTACGGGAGCGGGATGGCACGGCTGATTTATCGGTCGACATTTTTTCGGGGGATTTTTATTACGTTTTGATCCTTCCGCGCATACATTTTAACGTTCGCTACCGCGGCCGGGCCCTAATATGGCGCGACCCTCCGATCGGCAAACGAAACTTTTCGTGGTCTACACTTTTCCGAAATGTTTTACGACCCTCTGCGGGCCTCGTTAACTCGGTAAATTATTTGCGAAGCCGTGCGACTGTAATTTATCATCTGTATCTCTCGATTACCGACCCGTAATCGCGTTTTATGTTAATCGAGCCGGCGCGTTATCAGCTTGCTGCCGATCTTTATGCGTTTACGCGGTACAAAAATCTTCGCGATCTCCTATCCTACGATGCAGAGTCGAATATAAAAATTAACGCGTTTCTGGCTTACGGTTTAATTTATTTGGAACAGTACCGAGGGAAAGAACATTTCCGGTCCGCGTGCTCCTTGGAATTTTGCTAGAAAAATGTACATTTGCATGGAACCTTGCATGGAAATCGTTGCAGTTATATTTATATTCTGCGAACGATATTCTCGTGAAGATTATTCACCGAAGGTTATCCGTTTTTTATACTGACGGGCTTCTTTGTTCTTGATTATGCTAAAGCAGTTTCCGCAGGTTATCTGATATCGTCGGTTACATTCGAATTGTTTTGTTTATTGGTACACCACAGTGTTTTAACACAGTTATCGATGTTAATTTTATAATATAAACGTCATACTTTTTAGCGTTTCAAGGAACAAGTACGAATATCTACTATTATTTTATAGGATGATTCTCACGATACAGAAATATTAATCACTATCTTCGTTATTATTTAATAGCTCTCATGATTTTATTCATTTTTTATGTATTATAACATAGCCTTATTGTCCAATTAGTTATTATCGATTCAAGTACTGGTTTTGCTGACTATAGCCACGCAGTGGTGCTTTTTAATAATTTAAAAAGTAGTCACATTACCGATATAAATTCTGTGTGTGCGATTTAATTTCTACAAAAATCAAATGTCAAAGTGACCGCACAGAGTTATCCACCGCTCACAATGTTTCGAGAGAACAAGTTGTCTGTAATTCAATAACATTCATCAAATTACACACAATATTATTATACATATATACAAGTTACATTATATTTCCAGAATTGTAATAAAATTCCGGGTGAATCAACTAATTCTGATAAATAGGCTTTTGCAAGATCAGTTTGCAAGTTCAGTAACAAACTGCGAATATCGTAAACTTACAAGAAATAAAAACATAAGTTAAGAAGATGCCAGATCGTATAAATGAAATGTTTGTCTTCGGTATAATTTAGTGGACGTTCGAATAGATACCAATTTCTTTTTGATTCCGGTTTCTCCGTGACAGAGATGCAAAGTTTCGTTATAAATAATTGTCCGGGTTGTTGCTAAAACAACACCCAGTTTCGACAAATCTCACAACGACAGTTCTCGCCGAGAACAGAGGGATTTGTAATTTTTGGTCAGTGAAATTCCCTCGCGAGTGCGTCGATTATCCTTTGAAACGTGACGCTATCCAGACCACAAAATGGCCTCTCTTGGGGTGAAACAGGCGTCGATCTTCTTCGTCGACGGAATATGTCGTCGAAATCGTCAAGGGTGTTCGGAGGATTCACCTTGGCATAGTAAAGCGCGGCGAAACCGCTGTAGATCAAGAGAGCCGCGGTGGCAAGCTGCAAATTATAATTTACAATTATAATTTGCATTCACATTAGCAAAAATCCCTTTCAAAATTATTTGGTCAAAGTTTCAAGTGACTTATTTGTAAGTAATTCTGCGTCCTTTCCACTTAAATTGTTTAATTTGAGTACATTCTCTTCCCCTTTCTTCTTATAATTTTCATTTGAATGTTAAGAAACATTCAAGGTCTAACTAACTTTTAAACTTGGAAATTGTTATAACGATACGCTATTATAATGACACGTCTTTCATTCCTTGAATTCTCAATTTGTTTCACGAACACTCTTAACCAGTTAAGTGTGTTTGACGACTATATCCGTCATGGAGATGTGGCAGAATTTTGTGTCAAGACGACTATATCCGTCGTGGGTAAAATTTTGTTACAATTTGATATTTAAATTGTAATTCTGGCGAAAACTAAATTATATTCGTAAATTTTAATATGTTTAAAATGTTTAGAGGTCAAGACGAAATGAAACAAACAAATGAAAATTATAAATAGTTTGAGTTGGATTTATAACTTCCTTTTCAATTTTCATCTTGATGTGTCAAAACCAAAAAAACATAGTACTACTGTGATAAAAAAATAAAGCCAAATTGATTCTAATGACACTTACTCTGTGTTTGACGACTATACCCGTCATCGCTTGATTATCGCGACACACACTGGTGGGCGCTTTGCATGGAGATCGCCACAGTTAACTGGTTAATTTCCTCGCGCTCTTAATTTTTAATAAAGTTGAAAAGATATTTATGTATTAATTCATTGACTCACTTGAAAAACGGCCCAAAACTTGTAGCTACCCTCGTTGATGAGGAAATCGTAGTAGCCGCCCCAATAGTCAACTTTCGTATCCACTATTGCCTTCTCCTTATGTTGCTCTTCCTCCATGTGATGATCGTGACCATAATCGTCCTCGTCGTGACCACGTCGATACGCCCTCGGATGTCTGATAATAGTAGAAATGGACACTTGTTAGTTTTTTTCAGGCTACATTTCCGAACAAAGGTGGATTTTTCAATTGTTCACACACAAGAAGGAAAGGTTTTGTCAACCATTTTTCAAGCACCTGTACGTTTGCAGAGCTGTAACAGCTTCAGAACTTTGCGCAGACTCCTCCAACGGTATAGCAATTGCCGGACGATTGTTATTGGCTGTGACGTGGGAGATGCAAACGAGGACCAGAAGACAGTGGCAGGCTAAATGTGTTCGTCCTCTGTCTGAAATATTGCACACACGTTTAGGTTTAAATACCATTCTAAGTAAGACGTTTAGATAATACAGATAAAAGAATTTCGGATGAGTTGGAAAATTGAAGAACAGTTCAGATGGTAAACAAACTGCCAAATACTTCAGCTTTTAAAACTTTTAACCAAATATATTATTTTTAAAAAATAAATTGAAAATACTTTGTGCTAATTTTCAACCCTACATGTCGACATGGGGGTTAGTAATGGGGTATCAAAGAAAATCTTATCCTATCCTATTCAATTGAAAATTCTGAAAAAAATCAGGCATACTCTAGCTATTAGAATGCACATCTATGAATTTTTTCAGAATTGTTAGCTTCGAAACCGAGTTTTAAATAGAAATGCCGATTTCTTGTAGATGTTACGAGATACTAAGTCTATATTTTTACAGTTTTAGCATCTCTTTATGATCGTTAACGTATAATTTTTTCAGATTTTTCATAGTGGGGGCACATAGTTGAAAAAATCAAAAACCGCTATTCTTAAACGTTTTCACAGTTTCGTATTTCGTCTAGTGATTTTTTTCATAGGTGCATAGAGACCGATAATTACTAATAAAAGGCACAATATGCAGAGTTCTCTAGAACTTGTACAATCTTAGACAAACTTATCTCTTATACCGATTAATTTTGAAAATATCATGTTCTTCAGCCTGGTTTTCCCCAAGTTCGTGGAAAAAGCCGCGAACGCAGCTAATTCTTGAGCGCTTACCCATAATGCCTCTTCCGCTTGAATCTGTTCGATGAACCCTGAGAACTGTCCGCAAAGCGTGTGTCCTGCGCCTCTCATTCGTGAACACGTGTCTCGCGAACACTTTTCTTTTCCGTTTCACCAATTCGCGCGAACCTGTGCTCACCTTTAACCGGCTTCGTTCATGCTTCGTAGCCGATCGAACCGAATTCTCGCAGAACCGGGAACGAAATCGACCGTTGCTCGATTCGATCGGATCTCGGAACGCGCCGACGACGGGAATCCCGATCGAAGGAACCGTCGATGATAAAATCCAAGCAGCAACTGAGAACCGATTCGGTGGACCCAGTTCAAACACACTGTGTGACAACGTCTCACGTTTCACGCGTACCCGGTAACTGTATCACCAGAAACGTTAAGCAAATCCAGCGTAACGTGCTAACAGCTCTAATTGTTACAGATCTTACGTATCGTCGCGTCGTCTGCAAAGATTTCAGTCAGGAATTCGCCAATAGGCGACGGACGAGCCCCATTTTCCTCGCATTCCGCCTCCTTGTTGCCGCGTTGACTTTGCCATTTTATTTCGAGAGGTGTTTGTCCTGCAGAACAGTTTATCCTGCCTTTGTTTGCGGAATTTCAAACTATTTTATAATTCACAAATTCGTTCACATATTTTTTTGGCCTCGCCGTTTCTCTTAACCTTTGTGAAAGGAACAATTTTTAAAATTCGCGTACTTTGCTTTACACTGTCTACAATGTAAAATATTTCAACAAATTGTTTGTCAAAATCATTGTGATAATCTCAATTTATTATGTTCCAAGGTACTACATGAATTTTTTCAATTTTTTGTAGCTACTATCACTCGCTACAAACTGCATCGAACGTGGAGGGCCCACCCTCACAGCTTGAGAGTACTATAAAACAGTTTGAGGGTACTGTAAAACAGTTTAGAGTCGAAGAGTTGAACTATTACCGCTGATAAAATCGAATTAAATGGTCATTGAACAACTATATAAGTTTTTTAAGGACGTCACTAAAGCAAATTATGGAACAAGAAGAAACGCGTGTAGTATTAAAGAAAGCTCAAGATAAATTGCAATAAGTGAAGAGGAAGTTTCGTAAATTAATTAATTTCGTGAATTAATTACTATTTAGTGCAACCGAGTAGAATCAACAAGCTAATCACAACAAAAAAATGTCACAATAAAATCGCCAGCCAAGCCCGTTTCTAACTGAACCTGCACCAACTAGAAACATGTGTAGCAATTATCGCTGGTTTAGAGTATTGTTTCAACGGTACTCGCTGAAGAACACGCTAATCGCCTATCCTAATACCGTAGGAGGATGTACGTCGGTTATCCAGGTTGAAGTTCGTTGTTGTACATTCGGCTACTGTCTGTTTGAAACCGCACTGTGAAAACTTTCCATCATTTAGTTAGCCGGTTGAACCATCGTTTCATAAAAGCGGGACGGCTAAACGCTCAAATTGATAATCGAACACCGGGGACGAGTTCAAACAGCCCCGAGGTATAGCAACGAGGCATGCGTCTAGAAACCGGCGAAAAACGGAATATTACGGCGACCTTTGTGCCGTTTTTCAAAATCACACGCCAATCGTTGCGAGAGGTGACTATAGTGGATATCTCGACTCCAGGATCACTTTTGCGAATTTCTTTTTAAACAAACGACGCGAATAAATTAATCTATTGCTCCCCATTTTCGGTGTGTACATATTGAAGAATGTACAGGAAATTTTTTAGCCTGATTCGTCGATCCATTTCCGGTGCACACCTCGTTGAAACATGCATTCCCTCGAAAACGTTACTCTGGTGTGTTAAGCTGTGTCGACACCGAAGCAACATTGAGCAAACTTTTGTTGCTCGCTGTATTAGATATGTATGTATTGAAGATTGTACAGGAAATTTTTTAGCCTGATTCGTCGATCCATTTCCGGTGCACACCTCGTTGAAACATGCATTCCCTCGAAAACGTTACTCTAGTGTGTTAAGCTGTGTCTCACTGATCTTCTCACTGATTTATTTTTCTTTTATTCGACAAAAAATAGGAGACAATAGATATTTGTGAGAAAAAAAGCAAAACTGTTTATAAACGTCTCTGTAATAACTGCGACAAGCAGGAAACGGTTATCATCTCGGAAAGCAACAAAATGGCAGACAGCTAAAGTGACTCATACTGTACACTTGTTGCTCACTAAGTTATGCAAAATTTAAAACGATAGAATTGTGGATCTTATGCATTTGTAACAAAAATGAGTAGCTCAAATGTTAAGCAATAAAGCCATTTATAAATGTTGAAATACCATTCGATTATTTGCAGTTAGTTAAAATTATAAAGTAATCTGTAAAATGTCTATGTGGCGCTACTGAATCTTGCAATTGTTGTAAATCATTTTTATTTCACATAATAATCCGCAGTTTATTTATTACTCAGGCAGCGGTATAGCGTTCACATTACACTCTCATTTAATTCTTGCGTGTATTCATGAAAGCGCTGCCTACAGTTACTGCATTCATAATTTGTATCTTTCTTCGTTAAAAAAAGTCTAATCTCTTTTTCGCGGTATAAATAAATAAAATGTGGACCGCGAAACCCTAGGGCGCTAATAAAACCGAAAAAGACCGTACCGTGTGTCCGGGGGTAATCTGATCGCGGATCGATGGCGATTCTTATGCATGAAATGCATTATGCACGGTCGGAACACGCGAAAGTGTAATATGATGAGACACTTTGTATTCTCGGTACGCGGAGGATCCGAGGGGATCATACCCGAAAAGAAAACCGGGGAATGAGAGCCATGAGAGAACGGATTGCGCCGGCGTAATTGGTCAATCGGAATGCGGGACCATCAGGGATTCTCGCCCCGTTTCCTGTAATTCTTTCAATTCTGCCGATACTGACAAATTCCACCTCGTTATCCGTCCAAAAAGTTGCGCCGTGAATCTCCGTCGTGCCGGTAAGAAGCGGCCATAACCGAATACGCCGGTATTGCGAGAGGAATTTACGAACCCGACATTTTTCCGACACAGCCGTCGTCTTCATGAGCTTAATCGTGCCGCATGATCGACGGAATATCGTGCCTGTTGATGTACGTAGTCCCGTAGCAACTTTTATATACCGCCGGTTTCTTTCGTCCTGCAAATATTATACAATCGCGATCGCGATATTTTATAGCTCGCGTCGTCGCGGTCAAATCGAAGTTGAGGAGGGTTCACAATGAGTCACAATGATGTCGTGGAAATATTATGCAATTACGATCACAATATTTTATGATACATGACACAAGGAAATTGAAGAAATTGAGAAAAATTTACCATTTAAAATGTGCAAAAACTTAAACGGTCTCAATGATGTCGTGGAAATATTATGCAATTACGATCACAATATTTTATATGTGACAATGAAATTGAAGAAATTGAGAAAAAATTTACCATTTAAAATGTGCAAAAACTTAAACGGTCTCAACGATGTCGTGGAAATATGCAATTACGATCACAATATTTTAGGATATGTGACACAATGAAATTGAAGAAATTGAGAAAAATTGATCATTTAAAATGTGCAAAAACTTAAACGGTCTCAATGATGACGTGGAAATATTATGTAATTACGATCAGAATATTTTATAATATGCATTATAATGAAATTGAAGGAATTGAGAAAAATCGACCATTTAAAATGCGCAAAAGTGTAAATGGTCACGTGGAAATATTACAATGATGTCGTGGAAATATTATGCAATTACGATCACAATATTTTATGACATGTGTCACAATGAAATTGAAGAAATTGAGAAAAATTGATCATTTAAAATATGCAAAAACTTAAACGGTCTCAATGATGTCGTGGAAATATTATGCAATTACGATCACAATATTTTATGATATGTGACACAATGAAATTGAAGAAATTGAGAAAAATTGACCATTTAAAATGAGCAAAAACTTAAACGGTCTCAATGATGTCGTGGAAATATTATGTAATTACGATCACGATATTTTATGATGTGTTACAATGAAATTGAAGAAATTGAGAAAAATTGATCATTTAAAGTGTGAAGAAATTGAGAAAATCAACCATTTAAAATGAACAAAAATGTAAATGGTCACGTGGAAATATTACAATGATGTCGTGGAAATATTATGCAATTACGATCACAATATTTTATGATATGTGACACAATGAAATTGAAGAAATTGAGAAAAATTGACCATTTAAAATGAGCAAAAACTTAAACGGTCTCAATGATGTCGTGGAAATATTATGTAATTACGATCACGATATTTTATGATGTGTTACAATGAAATTGAAGAAATTGAGAAAAATTGACCATTTAAAATGAGCAAAAACTTAAACGGTCTCAATGATGTCGTGGAAATATTATGTAATTACGATCAGAATATTTTATAATATGCATTATAATGAAATTGAAGAAACTGAGAAAAATCGTCCATTTAAAATGCGCAAAAATGTAAATGGTCACGTGGAAATATTGCAATGATGTCGTGGAAATATTATGCGATTACGATCACAATATTTTATAATATGCGTCATAATGAAATTGAAATTGATCATTTAAAATGTGCAAAAACTGGAATGGTTAGAACGGTATCGTGGAAATATCGTGCAATTACGATCATAATATTTTATACTGTATTTCGCAACGAAAAATCGAATAAGATCAGAATGATTGACCATTTAAGTGGCACCGAAATCAGAATAATAATAATTTGAGTAGTTATCGTAAGATTCGAAAATTAATTTTATTCAGCTGTTGGGTACATGTTACATAATTATGTTGTACAATTACTGAGACTGTGATTGTCCGAATTCGAGCGACAAAAGATAAATTGTTCCTTTTATTAAACAGTTCGCTCTGCATTATCTTACATTTGAATAAGCTATATAGTACTCGTTTCGAAATAAATAATCTACTGAGAATATATACAAAACTTACAGTTAATATTTACATACGCAAAGTACACATACAAATTGCATTGTTTTGTGTGCTCGGTTTTTGCAAGGTGTTCGATCGAAGAGAGTTAGCAAAGACCACCAATGGCGGACGACGCGTTAACACGCCGCGTAAAAAAGCGTTCGGTTCTCCGAGTTCCTGAAGTTCCCGGAGTTTCTAAGAAGCCTTCCCATACTTCTCCGCGAAACTCTCGATCCCCTCCAGAATCCGTCCTGCGAAATCCCACCAGCTGGCGTCCAGGTACGATCTCGAGTGCTCGACGGCTTCCGCGAGATGAGCCGGGAACGTGATCTTGTGCCTGGCTATGCTCTTCAGCACCAGAGCAGCGATGTAAATGATGAAGTAGATGCTGAAATACAACGGAACATACCAGAGCTTCTTCCCTATGAAATAGTACGAGTAGGGCCTCTTGTCCAGCCTCTGATCGTTCATTTCCGGCTTCTCGGTGTGCTCGTGGTAGTCGGGTATGTGGTCGTAGATCAGCTCGTGATGGAAATCGTGATCGTGATCGTGGTCGTACGTGTGGCCGTCGAACGGCGGATGATCCAGGGGAGCGGAGTACTCGATCGGTTTCGGCGGTGGATCGTTGGGATAGGAATCGGATGGAAAATCGGCATAATCGGAATCATGCGAACCGAACGAGACGTCCGGCTTGTAGGAATCTGGGGGCTGAAAAGAGATCGTTCGAAATCATTTCAAATTCGATTGCATTCAAATTTTTCAAATTCGATTTTGTTTCATTTATAAGTCTTTCACCAAGCAAAATTGTGACTGCGATCACTTCAAATTCAATTACATTCACATTCAATTTCATTTAATTTAAAATTCTTTCCTCAAATAAAATTGCGACTGCGATCACTTCAAATTCAATTTCATTTAATTTATAATTCTTTCATCAAGCAAAATGTGACTGCGATCACTTCAAATTCAATTGCATTCAAATTCAATTTCATTTCATTTAAAATTCTTTCATCGAGTAAAATTGTGACTGCGATCACATCAAATTCAATAGCATTCAAATTCAATTTCATTTTATTTAAAATTCTTTCCTCAAGTAAAATTGCGACTGCGATCACTTCAAATTCAATTTCATTTCATTTATAATTCTTTCATCAAATAAAATTATGATTGCGATCACGTTAAATTCAATTTCATTTCATTGAAAACTTTTTCATCAAGTAAAATTCTGACTGCGATTTAAAATTGATGTTATGGATTATCTAAAATGCTCTTCTTCGACATTTATGCATAAATTCTTTCACGTATATCTTTTACTTTTACTAATTGTAAGCAATTGTTCTCTATATCCTTGAAATTGAAGAACTGATATTTGGCTATCCGGGTTCCGTCAAATTTCAATTAAAATTTCGATTTCGCGAAATCGTTGCGCAACGATCGTTAAGCAATTCAAGCAAAATGTCCCAGTACCCGGGTATCAATAATTTAGACATCAACGACGAAAAAGAGTTCCGATTCACGTGAACCGCATTTGCATGAAGAGCTTCCTCTAGTAATGGTTATGGTGAACCCTCCAATTTTTGTTTGACCAAACAAACTACCTCGGTTTAGCGGAACGGTTACGGCGCAGTGAATGAAAATTGCGTTCGCTAATGGGCAGAGAATTTTTACCTTGTCGTTCATTTCGAAGTCCGAGTAGTCGTCCATGGACAGCGGCTTCGAGATGGGCTTGTCTGCGAGATAGTCCGGCGGTTTCGGCATCGGTTTATCGTCGAGATACTCGGACGGCTTCGAGATTGGTTTGTCGTTGAGGAAATCTGACGGTTTATAGTCGTAGCCATCTGCGAACGGCTGCTTCGAGAAGTCGAAGTCGCTCGGGGACGGAGGTCCGCTGGGTGGTCCGCTCGGAGGACCATTCGGAGGACCATTCGGAGGACCATTCGAAGGACCAATTGGCCGTGTCGCTTGCACAGGCCGCGGACTGTCTATCGGGCCCTTCGGAAGGTCCTTGTTCTTGAAAGCGTAAATCGGCGACGGATGGTACCTGTTCTGGATCTGCTTCCTGCCGTTCAGCTTCGCCAACATCTCGTAATCCAGCGTCGAGTACCTGTAATCGATTATTATACTGATTTTTTTACGCGCATACCAGTACCTAAGCAGTTAGGTGCGCGTTGCTTGCCGGTACCAAGTAATTTTAACTTCTCTTGGTGCCCTACAATTTTATTACCTTAACCCTTTGCACTCGAAGTTATTTTAACTCCAAGACGAAACCGACCTAGAATATTTCCCTTCTATATGCTTTTTTTCTCATGTTATATAGACGAAAATGATGCAATACCGAAGTGTTTTATTAAATATTTATAATGTAACAAATATTTTGGATAATGATACAGAAATTTTTAGTGGCGCCTGACTTTTAGTCGCCATTCGAGTGCTAACGGTTAAATCGAATTTAAATTGAACCGTTTATTATTCTGTTTATATTTAAGACAGTAGTTCCAAGAATTCAAGAATGATATCGACTGTTAACAATAATACTTGTGTCACGGATAAAGAGAAGCATTCACGTCTTTTTCCTTGTACCTTGAGCCAGTTGTGTAGTCGACAGCCTCGCCATTTTGCAATTTCGGGCCCTTCGGCGCGACGTAGACGGGGGACGCAGTGATTGCTATGTGCTTCACGCTTCTGCCCTCGTTCTGTGTTTCGTTGCTGCCAGTTACGATTCTTAAAATTAAAAATAACATTCAGAAATAGTTAGTTTACTCTGCAGGTATTCTAACGAGTACCATTGAACAGGCGATCTTTCTCATCTATGATGAACAGACTGCGGATTTTGTGCGTTTATGATAAAATACGGTTGAATCTACTGAAACCATTAGAGAAAGACATGGTTCCTGCGAATTTTTACTTTGCGCAAAGATCCGCAGTCTGTAATTAACCCTTAGCACTCGAATGGCGACTGTAAGGCGCCACTAAAAATTATTGTATCATTATTCAAAATATTTTCTACACTATTATCGTAGTAAATATACTGTAGTACTAAACACAAAATATTTTCTACATTAATTGCACCATTCTCGTATGTATAACATGAAAAAAATCTATAAAAAGGATGTATTGTAGGTCGAAAGAAATGTTTCGTTTTGGAATTAAAATAGCTTCGAGTGCAAAGGGTTAACAATCGAACCTTGTAGTAGATATACTGTAGTACTAAATACAAAATATTTTCTACACTATTATTGTAGTAAATATACTGTAGTACCAAATACAAAATATCTTCTACACTAATTGCATCATTTTCGTATGTATAACATGAAAAAAATCTATAGAAAGGATGTATTGTAGGTCGAAAGAAATGTTTCGTTTTGGAATTAAAATAGCTTCGAGTGCAAAGGGTTAACAATCGAACCTTGTAGTGAATATACTGTAGTACTAAATACAAAATATTTTCTACACTATTATTGTAGTAAATATACTGTAGTACTGAATACAAAATATTTTCTACACTAATTACACCATTTTCGTATGTATAACATGAAAAAATCTATAGAAAGGATGTATTGTAGGTCGAAAAAAATGTTTCGTTTTGGAATTAAAATAGCTTCGAGTGCAAAGGGTTAACAATCGAACCTTGTAGTAAATATACTGTAGTACTAAATACAAAATATTTTCTACACTATTATTGTAGTAAATATACTGTAGTACTGAATACAAAATATTTTCTACACTAATTGCATCATTTTCGTATGTATAACATGAAAAAAATCTATAGAAAGGATGTATTGTAGGTCGAAAGAAATGTTTCGTTTTGGAATTAATAGCTTCGAGTGCAAAGTGTTAACAATCGAACCTTGTAGTAAATATACTGTAGTACTAAATACAAAATATTTTCTACACTAATTGCACCATTTTCGTATGTATAACATGAAAAAATCTATAGAAAGGATGTATTGTAGGTCGAAAGAAATGTTTCGTTTTGGAATTAAAATAGCTTCGAGTGCAAAGGGTTAACAATCGAACCTTGTAGTAAATATACTGTAGTACTAAATAAAAAATATTTTCTACACTAATTGCACCATTTTCGTATGTATAACATGAAAAAATCTATAGAAAGGATGTATTGCAGGTCGAAAGAAATGTTTCGTTTTGGAATTAAAATAGCTTCGAGTGCAAAGGGTTAACAATCGAACCTTGTAGTAGATATACTGTAGTACTAAATACAAAATATTTTCTACACTATTATTGTAGTAAATATACTGTAGTACTAAATAAAAAATATTTTCTACACTAATTGCACCATTTTCGTATTTATAACATGAAAAAAATCTATAGAAAGGATGTATTGAAGGTCGAAAGAAATGTTTCGTTTTGGAATTAAAATAGCTTTAAGTGCAAAGGGTTAACAATCGAACCTTGTAGTAAATATACTGTAGTACTGAATACAAAATATTTTCTACACTAATTGCACCATTTTCGTATGTATAACATGAAAAAAATCTATAGAAAGGATGTATTGTAGGTCGAAAGAAATGTTTCGTTTTGGAATTAATAGCTTCAAGTGCAAAGGGTTAACAATCGAACCTTGTAGTAAATATACTGTAGTACTAAATACAAAATATTTTCTACACTAATTGCACCATTTTCGTACGTATAACATGAAAGAAATCTATAGAAAGGATGTATTGTAGGTCGAAAGAAATGTTTCGTTTTGGAATTAAAATAGCTTCGAGTGCAAAGTGTTAACAATCGAACCTTGTAGTAAATATACTGTAGTACTGAATACAAAATATTTTCTACACTAATTGCACCATTTTCGTATGTATAACATGAAAAAAATCTATAGAAAGGATGTATTGTAGGTCGAAAGAAATGTTTCGTTTTGGAATTAAAATAGCTTCGAGTGCAAAGGGTTAACAATCGAACCTTGTGATCCACGACTGATCTATCCCCGGATCGGTGTCCTGCTGGCCGTTCCTCGACACTTTCGCGTACGACGCAATTTCCGGCAAAACCGTGGCGGCTGACAGATTCGCTAAAAGAAGCGAAATCAATATGCGTATCATCTTCTCCGGCAGCCAAAGATGAATGATCGGGAAGCTCCAGTTCGCGTCGTCTATATAGACTCGTAACTGTACCTTGCCAATTAGTGCCTGGACATTTACTGTCCGGCTCCTAATTTTGTTCGTCGCGATCTTTAGCGGTATTAATTGTCGTCCGCTTCCTTCCTGCGAGCGTCCCGCCGCGGTTTCAGATCGAAGCGTCCCGGTTCCCTGTTACGAAACCCTAATTAATCCGCTTAATTTCCGACAATCGTCTCGCGTCGAATCCACGTTCGAACAGACAAAAGTTCCACCGCGGACGGGGGCGTTAATTGCTCGAAACGAGCGTCGACAAACTTGTCCTAATCTGTTTCGCAAACTATACGACACACCGTTACGAGGACACCGAGGAAGGAAACAAAGTCAACGCGGCCTTGACCGGTTAATTCATCGATCCGAATAGGACGAGGGAAGCCATTTGTCACGGAAAAATGAGGCAACAAGGAGAACTCCGTTCTTCTTAATCGTTTGTACCTCCGTTTATTTAGTTTCATTGAGGATATTCCGCGAACAGAGAACAAACCATTATTATCGTCTTTACGACTGTACAATTAGGGAAGTTACAATTACGCACTATTTCCTGCATAGTTATATCACATTGTTCCTCCGCGGAACCGCCATTGCGTTTTCATTATTTAACAGCGTGTGTCCTATTAGTGCTTACTTCGTACAGGCTTGATATCCGTTTTCTGGCCCGTTAGTCTTTATCGTAGATAATTGAGTCCTTCGCGGTGTTTCAAGGTCGAACGCACAGTTCCACTTTTATGTCGCCCGTAACCGTCGTTATTGCCAATTTGTACAATTTTAATAGTATCAAAGCTCTCGGGCAATTATTAATATTTATTACAGTTATATATTAATTGAAATGGAATTGGTTCAGAACTTACTCAAATCGAAATTTGTTGCGCCAATTTGCCAAAGGTATTCGATTCTTAACATAGAAATATAATTAAATCGTGAAATTTTATTGACGATGAATCATGGAACAGTAAATTGTCGAGGTCAAGGAACTCAAGAACCTACAAAGATTCACGTTGTTAACCTACAATGCTGATTCACAAACAATTCATAAATAGTCGATTATAACAGTACGATTCTGATCATACGTGTCGATATAAATAACAATGTAATGCCGAATGAATCATACTAATTGGTTTAATAACGCGGTTACTCTTCCTCGTCGTAAAGCGCTCGGAAAAACGCCGAGCCCAGATTTATCTTAACATTAATGACGATTTTTTTTTACAGAAAGCCTCGACCGTTTAACGTCTGCGAAAGAATCATTGATTATACCAGCGAGCTGGTGGCATGAATAATGTGGCGAGTTTTTGCGTAATGAAGCCGTGGACACAATTAAAGCAGACACTACGCCGGTGACTTCAATGCGCGGTGAGGGAACATCCGCGAGTGATTTCAACGCGCGGGAAAGACGTGTCTCCGGGCTCAGGTCTTAATTGCAACTAAAATTTAAAAGAAAGGAAAACAATTTTCATCATTTATCGTACACCTATGGATTTTACGTTAACCCCTTGCACTACGATTTATTTTACGGTTCCAGTGATTGGAATTTTTTTGTAATTTATAATTTCCTAAAAAAGAGGAGAAAATTTACATCTATTGTATGCCTGTATGTTCTCCGATAACTGTACATTAACAACGCCAATTTTATTTCGGTTCAAGGGAAATTAATAAGAAACATATTTATTAGACCCTGTTCAGAAGCTTCGTCACGAGTCTGACTCGGTATTGTAGGGCAAGGGATTAAACTTTCAATGAATTTTAACGAGCCTTTCGTCTCACTCAATCATTTTTCTCGAAATCCGATTTTTACGAAATATTAAATAACAATCTGCGCGCGTAGAGACGTCCACAGTTGACAATATTATTTATATTCGTACCTTTTTACATTTATATTACTCTGTCTCGCTGAGAAAATATATGACTTTCATAACAGTAACAAATGTATACATACATATATTCGTCGAGCGATTCAACGTACTTAGATTAACATTCGCGCTTATTAAAATGATTTCTATCTCTACTGGATCTGTGATCATTCTTCAGCGTCTACGATACATGTTGTTCTAAAACGAGAGACAAAACAAACAAACAAAAAAAAAAAAATACAGTGTACAAAATAGAGTTTCAGCGTTACGGATTTAAAAAATGTGATACTCATATTTTGAAATCGTTAGGTACCTATAATACTCAACGCTAGAACAGACGTGTGTAATAATAGTGAGTCGACACTCGATACTGCGTGAAGTACATGCACGATGTTTAATTATGGTGTTCTGGAATGATTTTCCGGGATGATTGAACGTTCGGATAAATAAGATTCTCGAAGATCTTGTACGGCAAATTTTACTCGGAAGTATTCGATCGATGTCAATTCCTCGGTTCAATGCTGCAGATATTAATTTCTATTATGTTAATCATTCGTTTTCCCACAATATTCGATGATGAATCAAAATACAATCGCTTATATTGTAACGCATTGCCGGAACTTGTGATAAAATCTACATAGAGAAGCGTGAACTCACATAAATAATGTTTTGTTAAAGTAGTATCACAATTTATCAACGCTCGAATACTTACGAGCGACATAGTCTTCGCAGTGCTACGATTAATTTCCCACGAGTATACAAGACAATTTGTACAAGATCGCGGATCGGTAAGGGTACCGTAACCGAGAGACGGCATTTCATTTAAATTGCTGCAACCTTCGTCTCATGCTATCGCAAAACACATCGCTTCGTTCGTCTTTTTGCGAGCATGAAAGTCTCAAATTTTATCCTTTTAACAATACTATCTCCAATCAAGCTGCGATCCCATTTAAATAATTCTCAAGAATCGCCGTTTTGCGAACTCCTCTTTCAACTTACACTTCATGCTGTAAAAATACTGATTCTCCCGTGAGAATTCCCTCTAAATCAGTGTCGCCAGATTAGGGGAGGGACCACGAATTGAGGGGGAAAAGCTACCCCCTCTCTTTCCCAGTACTGGGGAGTACAAATTACAGAAACGGAACGCGTCACGTGGGATTAGTTAAGTAGAGGGGGAAGTTAGAGTGGGGGCACTAGTCTTCATCCGGGGAAACTGGGTAGTATCGCCAGATTAGGGGAGGGAGCACGAATTGAGGGGAAAAAGCTACCCTCTCTCTCTTCTAGTACCGAAGTACACACTACAGAGACAGAACACGTCACGTGACCTTACTTAGGGTGGGGAATAGAGCGGTAGAGGGGAAAGTTAGACTGTGGACACGAGTCCTGATCTGGCTACACTGGGTCATGTCGCCAGATGAGGGGAGGGACCACGAATTGAGGGGAAAAGCTACCCTCTCTCTCTTCTAGTACCGAAGTACACACTACGGAGACAGAACACGTCACGTGACCTTACTTAGGGTGGGGAATAGAGCGGTAGATTGGGAAGTTAGAGTGGGGGCACGAGTCTTAATCCGAGGACACTGGGTAGTATCGCCAGATTAGGGGAGGGAGCACGAATCGCGGGGGAAAAGCTACCCTCTCTCTCTTCTAGTACCGAAGTACACACTACAGAGACAGAACACGTCACGTGACCTTACTTAGGGTGGGGAATAGAGCGGTAGAGGGGCAAGTTAGAGTGGGGGCACAAGTTTTGATCTGGCTACACTGGGCCATGTCGCCAGATGAGGGGAGGGACCACGAATTGAGGGGGAAAAGCTACCCCCTCTCTTTCCCAGTACTGGGGAGTACAAATGACAGAAACGGAACGCGTCACGTGACCTGACTGGAGCGTTAGAATGGGGATTAGTATGGTAGAGGGGGAAGCTAGAGTGGGGGCACGAGTCTTGATCCGGCGACACTGGTCTAAATTGTTAAAAAAAGAAGGGGGAAAAAATAGAAAGCGAGCATTTCGCGCACAGTTCGCGCGGATGATCGATTCGTCGGCGAGACAACGAAGAAGAGGAAGAGTATCGAGATCTGTGGAGGAACTTGTTCACTTCTTGTCATCCGGTTGGCTCTCGACGGTGACGTTACATCGATCCTGTTCGTCCTCGAAGCCCGGATTCGTCGTGCCGTTTTGCCGCGAGGATTCTTTCGTCTTCATCCGTTCGTCGGTCTTCTTCGTCTTCTTCGGCTTCTTCCGGCCGTTGTCCTCGGCATTTTCGATTTTGTCGAGGTTCTTCGCGTTGTTTATCGCCTCCATATTGTTCGCAGATCTATTCCCCTCGTCCCCGAGCTCCTTCGTCATTTCCGACTGGTTCGTGTACGCCTGGTTGTCGATGCCGGACAAATTGTTCGGCTCCTTCTTCTCCTCCATCGCTATCTCGATGATCGCCGGCTCCACGCCGTTCTGATTCTCCATTTTCTTCGGCTTCTTCTTCACGATATCGTTGCCCTCCACCTGCGGACGCTTCTTCAAGTACGCCACGTTGAAGATGTAATACATCACGCCGGTGATCAATGTCAGCGCCGCGAAGATTCGATACGTCGGACGAGTCCCGAACGCTTTCATCAGGTAGCCGCCGATCAGGCTTCCGGAACCCTTGCCTGGAACAATTGTTGAAGAAGTTGTAGCAGTCTCGTTGACGTACGAGGTTAACCTTTTAGCTGGAGCTTGAGATCTAACTCGTGGGGTAACCTGTCCAGCGAATGAACGTAATTCGTATTAAACTAAGAAATAATATTTATGAGCCTCTCTTCGTCTTGAAATTTATAAAATACTTCTATTGGGAGTTCTCTGCAGCCTTGGGCATTATTCAAATTATTTATTTGAGAAGTACCTTTTAGTTGGAGCTGGAGATTTAACTCGTGGGGTAACCTGTCCAGCGAATGAACGTAATTCGTATTAAACTAAGAAATAATATTTATGAGCCTCTCTTCGTCTTGAAATTTGTTAAATAATTCTATTGGGAGTTCTCTGCAGCCTTGGGCATTATTCAAATTATTTATTTGAGAAGTACCTTTTAGCTGGAGCTGGAGATTTAACTCGTGGGGTAACCTGACCAGCGAATGAACGTAATTCGTATTAAACTAAGAAATAATATTTATGAGCCTCTCTTCGTATTGAAATTTATAAAATACTTCTATTGGGAGTTCTCTGCAGCCTTGGGCATTATTCAAATTATTTATTTGAGAATACCTTTTAACTCGAGCTGGAGATTTAACTCGTGGGGTAACCTGTCCAGCGAATGAACGTAATTCGTATTAAACTAAGAAATAATAGTTATGAGCCTCTCTTCGTCTTGAAATTTATAAAATACTTCTATTGGGAGTTCTCTGCAGCCTTGGGCATTATTCAAATTATTTATTTGAGGAGTACCTTTTAGCTGGAGCTGGAGATCTAACTCGTGGGGTAACCTGTCCAGCGAATGAACGTAATTCGTATTAAACTAAGAAATAATATTTATGAGCCTCTCTTCGTCTTGAAATTTGTTAAATAATTCTATTGGGAGTTCTCTGCAGCCTTGGGCATTATTCAAATTAATTATTTGAGAAGTAATAGTTGAGATAATAGATTACCTTATTTGTCTGCAAACAAATAATTTTTCTTTAGATTATTTAGATTATTTACTAATTTTGCATTACATTTTTCTTTCGATCAAACAGGTTTTTTACAGAGTAATTTATATCATTTTTATTAGGCAATATCTATCAACCACTTTCGTCGAGTCTTACTTATTGAAATTGTCATTTTCAGTTAAATGCTTCCTATAGATAAGTAACGTTTGGTAAAATATTTGCTAAATAGTTATACTAACCGACTCCATAGTAAACACCACCCAACAGTCCTTGTATCGAGGTGTCAGTGGTAGTGGTAGACAATTTAGCAGCGTAAGTAACAGCAGCGGTGAAACTGAGTGACAAAGTCACTGATTCGAGCGCCTCGAAGATGAGCGTGTGCCACGGATTGTAAATAACTGAGTAACCTGTAAAAGAGCATCGAATTACAAATATTTTCAGACCTTCGTATATTAAGGTTCCAACAAATAAGACTAAATTATTGCCAATGGAGTGTACTCATACTAGTACATATACTAGCTGTACTAGTGTACATACTAGCTGAGCTAAATTAATTGTTTGAAGAAATGATCATATCATTGAAAATGAACGTTAAATCAATTGAATATAGCAATGGATTTCATTTTACTTGTTACCTCGATGAAAATAATCCCCAATGTTGAAAGTACCTGCATCAACTTTCTTTCTTATAGTTATAATACAATGTAATAATTAAACCAGTTATGAAGAAATTTTTTTAAATCATCTTTCATTTTTTAATATGATTTTACTCGTTACCAATCATTCAAAATTGTCAATGTAATACTTAAATGTCTTCACACCCTCACGGTTGAAAAAAAACCATATGTTAGCTACATATTTTTGTGACTAAAAAATAAATATGGTTACAGTAGAATTTCAATGTTAACATCGTGGTGCTTAAACTAGTTAGGAAAATCTTTTTTTCGAGACGGATTGAAAAGGTAACGCGGCAGCAGAGTTGCTGCAGTAGTTTAAATTAATTAGAAAAACAATTTCTTGGCGCATTGTAAAAAAAGCGGTTCGGAGGACAGATTAATGCGACCGCGATGGCGACCAGAAAAATAGCAGGGCGTGCTATAATATCAAGGCCGGTGCAATTATCACGGAGTTACTGCAGACGTGCAGGAATTAAAATGGATGCTCACCGCAAAGTCTTATGGCGTAAAAAACGAAGCCTATGAACAGTACATTGGCATGGCCGATCTTTGATATGATTGGGCCAGATAGAACCAGTAATGGTATGCCGGCTATACCGCCTACGGTTATGGTGATACCCATGAGTGATCTTGATCCCCCTAAGTCCTGGATCAGCCAAAAGAGGAACGACTCGATGTAGCCCCAAGCAGTTCCTAAAAAGAAGAAAAACGGTCACTCGTTTCAAACGAGTCTTTTTAATAACCCACCATTAGAATTTATGCGTTTGCGATACCGGTTCAGGGAACATATAAGATATGCAAAAAGCCATCGTTCACCAGCGAGACCGTTCTTACATTTATAACAATTCATCTCGTTACCATTTCGAAACGCAAACGTGAACAATTAAGGACTATTATAATTGTTAATTAAAAAACCCGCGAATCTTTATGCTAATTCTAATTTTCATTTCACAAAAAGCAGGTCGAGCGAAGAAGTTTCTTTCGCTGACTAAATGACTCTTTGTGTGGCAAAGATACAGTGTTTGTTGATGCAAACGGCTTCTTGCGCTGTATAATAATCACGAAACAGTAAATGCGCGACATTATCGACAACTTTAGACACACTGAAACGAAATAAATCACAAACTACCAAGAACTGCAGCGACTATAAAAGCATGACGATCCACAGTCCTAAAGCTGTGACATCTCGTCCTGTTAGCATGGTACGTTGCCTAAACAATAACAAATCTGAACGCGTTAATGTTTTATTAAATGCAGCGCACCTTTCTGCAATATCAAAACAATTCACCAAAAGGAAATCACGAAGAAAGTCAATTCTCCTTGTATTATGGCTCGATACAACAAAGTATAAATTCGACCATCTAAACATTATAAAAAATATATAACTCGTATAATTTTGATTATTTCTATTTTAAACAAATCACACGTGTACTTCAAATTCCAATAAATATGTGTGCAAAATGCCAATGCAAAAGGCTCGAATAGTTTTTGTCTGAGAAAAATTTGTCAAAATTGGTACAAGATATGGCGTCAAATACCTTCTGAACTTTTCAAGAACGGGCGACATTATTGTTTTTCTAGGGGATACCGATTATTGATGCACAATGTATGAAGATGTCCTTGAAGAGTTAAATTCGCAGTTTTCGCGTCAACTAGGAGAAGAATAAAATTATGTTTGAGACGGTCCGGTGGTGCGAATCGAAGAAGTGGTTGGTTTAGGGTCAGATTATACCGAGCAGGTCAGACGCCGAGGGTCTATGAACGTTAGTGACAAAAACAGGGTAAACAAATTCTGCGACAGAATTCAGTCGACGTCGAAAGACGAGAGTTGTGTTTGATGGCACGCGTGAACGTTGTGGCATCGATGTGGAATGTCAATGTCACTGTAATTTCGTTATTCGGTCAGGCACGCCGAAGATTAGCGGAAGCAGGCAATAACGAGAATTGCGTAACTTATTTCAACGTTCATTTTCGCAATCTCATCGCGTCGTATCGCGGAGAATTTAGGAAATCTATGGCGACTCGGGACCGAGACGTTTAAAACACGTTTACTGTCGCGCCGTCTGCCTGATCGACGCCTAACTTTTACCGACAATCTGGGAACCACGGTTTCGAATTTTTGGCAATTATTAATATTGTGTAATTAATTATAAACTATACGCTAAGCGGATAGTCACAAAGGACAGGTGCGAGCACGCACGTTTCTAAATTCGAATTTTTGTCAATTAATTTTTGAATTAATGGAGCATAGTTTACAATTGTAATGAAATATGTAGACCACGGATCTGTATGCAAAACTTTCCTGCATCCATTGTACGAAGAAAAGAATAGATAGAATGGTATTTCCAACCTTAACATGATACGTGGAAAATAATAAGACAATGGTCTTTAACACTAGATTGCCTAAGCAAGTCATTTTGACTGCTTTAAATTATTTTTTTTCGAACTGAAATACATTTTTTTTATTGCTAATACTTATTAATAACTTGTTATATGACTGTAAGTGATATAAAAATATATTAAAAATGACTGTTAAACAAATTTCTTTGCGCATTAGTTATTTTTTCACAATGCAGTCATTTTGACTGCTTTCAGGCAATATAGGTATATACTAAGCTCCCGTCTTTCTAGTGTTAATGTCCCTAACGATGGTAGCTTTAAATTGGATCATTTTCTCATTTTTCTTGTGAGCGCGTAAAATCCGTAGTCCGAGAGTACGCATTTACAATTTTATTTGAAATTATTTGCACGCGTCTACAAGAATTTGATTATTTAGTTTCAGCATCGTAAAAATTGTTCATCTGAGATCGAAGACTCTCTTACCGAGAATGAAGCACGCGATGAAGAGGGCGGCAGCCTCTATGTTCCTCAACACAGTGAAAACGTCGCGAATCACGTTCGTCGCCGGCGATTTGAATTCTAAATTAATGGCGAGCATTAGTACTCCCGACATGAGCTTCAGCGCCGCGTACAGATAGAATGCAGGCCTGAGAAATAGGATCAACAAAATAAATAATAATGAACAAAAAAAAATATATGTATACACAATCGAAGATCATCACGACAGTACCTGAAGTCCGTGTAACTCTTGTCACGACTGGCATAATCGATCAAGAGTCCGGAAAGCGGGGAGGAGATCATGCCTCCGATACTCCCGTAGATCCTCTGAAGACCGTAATCGGCTTTCTGTTCTCGCAATATGGCGATAACTGCACCCTCGAACATGGCGAACGTGGTACCGCCGATTACACCTGCGAAGAAGATAATTATGGTCAGAAATTTTATGATACAACACGTTTACAATTACAGAAGACTATGAACGGTTAAACTACAGAATACGTCAAAATAACAGGTTAGATTTACTTCTTTGCACATACATTATAATAAAAATTGATGGAGATCTGAGTTTGGAATTTTTCTCATTTTTATAGAGAAATATAGTCGCTTTTAGTTCTCTAACAATGCCGTTAATTTCCTCTGTATTGCTCTTGAATTACATATAAGTAGGAAAATAATTTATTATACAGCAAAAATTTAATGTACAGTGATTTCTCGATATATGTCGCCGAGGTCTGGACGATAAACGTCGCGGTATAATCCCCACTACCGCGAGGTATACTCCACGAAGCTCAAAAGGTCTCGAAGACGCCGAGCAGTGTAAACATAACACCGCTAGCGTGTGTCTCCTGGACGATACATGACACTGGCAAGACCCGTGTTGTTGACATATATCGAGAATATTCACTGTACACAAGTTTCAATCGACTTCGACAAATTTCAACGGAATTAAACCTCATCGCAAAAATAGAATACACTGAGCAAAATATATTTCATTTTCCCAAGTCACAATTGATTTGCAAGCAGCGTCTGTACTCACTGATGAAGACTCTGATAACAAAGTAGAGCCAAAAGGTCAATCTAATATTGAACTCGAGCTCCATGTCCTTGTTAGAGCAAACTTCCTTCCGCGGCGCGGTTACTATACACCTTTTATGACAATCGTCGCTGTTCAGGATCTTGTACGGCGCCGCGCTCCGAGAGTAATTGATCAGTGGCAGATCCAAAACAATCTTCTCGGTTTCGAGATCAGGATTGCCGCAAGTTATTTTTTCGAATCGGTCTCCCGTCCACGCCATCTCCTCCGATAAATATCTTTGACGCTGCAGTTCGCGATCTTCTTCCGTCACTTTCAGATTTTTCAGCTTCGATTTGAACGAATGGTAGTTTATCGCTTTACTCGCGTTATCCTGTGCAGATTTCATATAGTCGCATGAATAAACAGTAACTGATATTAAGTATGCAATAAGATAAATGTTATTATATGCAGTAATATTACAAAGAGTGATCTATTACTACAATATTGCTGTAATAAGGGTGCCCTAAAAATGTACTTCCTTGAACGGGGAGGTTCCCAAGGTCATTTGAAATAACTTTCTCCTTTGCAAAAATGTTCTGCGCGGCTTCGTTCGCGAGTTATTAATGAAAAACGTAGACCAATCACAGCGCGGCTACAGCGGATGGATTCCGGCTCGTCCAATGCCAACGCCACGCTCAGCGAGCCCTCTCGCCGATTGGCAATCCGCCCGCTATAGGCGTGCTCTGATTGGTCCGTGTTTTTCGTTAATAACTCCTGAACGAAGCCACGGAGAACATTTTTGCAAAGGAAAAAGTTATTCCAAATGACCTCGGGAATCACCCTCTCCAAAAAAGTACCACATTTTTGAGACACCGTGTATATTACCAAATATAAATCATAAATGCATTGGAAATTCCAAAATTGTCCTGTTAGTAAAAATTGTAAAATTTATAGGGATTTCAATGAGTACTATTACTATTTGTAGATTATTGATACGCTGCAGATTTTTATGCAAATCTTCTATATCGATTGCAGGAAACGGAAGTAAAAATGTACTTCGTAGAATAGCTTTAATAAATGGAAAATAGTGCAACAATATTCTTAAATTTAAGTTTTTCAGCAAATCGACTCACCTTGAGCGTCAAGATGGGATTGAAACTGCAAAGAGTTCGATTCTCGTAGATTCTGTTCGACATGGCAGTGTTGAAGGTCGATGTCTCGAAGTCCTCGATGAATCCCGACACCGTGCACGCGAATTCGTATAATCGATTCGTCGGGAAGAAATACTCGTTCCTCGAGATCTGACGGATCGACGTCTTGAAGTGCTCGTTATTTGTTAGCCTCCGATACTCCCGGATGTCTTCGTCTTTCGGTTTCTGCAAATCAATCATTCAATTGGATCGAACCAATACCCCCCCCCCCCTACCGGTTCATACACTCCGCTGCATCATTCTACTAAACTGAAGATTAAGTGGGAAATTATTTCTTCCGTTCGGAGTTCAACGTGTTCATTACCACATTCATACGGACCTGTACTAATTAATTTGGTGCACGCTGTAATTTAAATTCAGCAACTCCGTGGCTTTGCTGTTTTAATATTTCATAAAGGACTTCTGATTAAGAAAAAAGTTTTAACAATCAGGATAGGCAACGAAAAAAATGGTGGTAGCGAACGTGTCAAGGAAGCTGAGAATGAACTAGATGCTATTATAAATTTGAACACTAATTGAACGACAGTAAAAGTAACATTAAAAATTATGTGAACTTTCTTATTGTTTGGTTGTACGTACCACTGGCATGTCACCCTGAGCAATCGTAAACTTGATCGTGGAGTTGCTGCCCGTTTCCACATTGTGTCGCATAATCGTGTACATCCTCGATGACAAAATGGACTCCACGTCCGTGTCATTGAAAATGTCCATGCGGCACATATAGCTTCAAAAAGAAAATTTAAAAAGTTCTATGAATTCTATAATTCTATTATATATAAAGTTCTATATGATAATCATTTGAAAATTACAGTAATATCTATACACGCGTCTTGAACAGAACTTAATCTCAAAGAAAATATTAGTTACAATGTTGGAGAAACAAGCACATAGGAAAAAAAAATTTTATCGTATAAAATGTAATCAAGCTCATGGTACTTATTATTATTTTCAACGCTCTCTTGTTCCCTTTTTTGCATTTAACCCTTTGCACTTCTATATCGAGTGTGACTCGACATTTCTAAATTGCCAATTTAACCATAGATTATATTTTGTAATATTAATTCTTTTTCATCTAGACATGTATACACTTAGCTATTCTCAACATAATTGTTAGAACTTAGTACCCGTCAAGTAACTGTCTTTTGAAGGATATTTTAAATACGACATTAAAAGTAGTAGTTGGTGTCAAAATTGGGAATAAATTCGGCTAAGGTAAAGGCACCAGTAGTTGACCACCATGTACCAGTAGTTGACCATTTTATAGAAAAACAAAAAATAAGGTTTGAAATGTTCTTATTGTTTTGAAATTTAAACAACAGACGGCATGGCATTCGAGGTTCACTTTCATCAAAAGTGCACTTATAAGTGCGCTTATAAAAACCTTATTTATTATATTTTTCTATAAAATGGTCAACTACTGGTACATGGTCAACTACTGGTGCCTTTACTTTAAGGGGTTATATACAGTTACGAGGTCCAAAAAAAGCAATTTTTTTAAGAATTTTTCCTGAGAAGACCTTTACATCTATTAATGTAAAAATTTGTACACATATTATGGTAACTTTTAACTGTATTTTAACATTTTTTATTTGTAAAAATAATAATTTTGAAACCTGCTATAGCTGATCTCCTGGAGCTCCTCTAAAAAAAGGCGTTTTGCGGTGACCACTATATCTCTGAACTGGATCATCAAAAATGAAAAAACCAAACTGATTTCGTTAAAGAAATGTATAATCTAGTAATTAATCGAAGGAATAAGCAAAATAAAATTTTGTGACAAAATGGCAGCTTTTCAAAGAAAAAAATCGATTTTTCACAAAAATTTTGGCTTTAATTTTTTATAAAAAAAAATATTCATCGGAGAGAAAAAAGCTTCGATTAATTACTAAAAAATATACTTAAGAAGCTTGTGTTAAAATTTGAGAGTGATCGGTTCAGCCGTTTCCGAGAAATCTTGGTCACCGACTTTGAAAACACAGTTTCGAGAAAAACGCGTCGAAAGATCGCGTTGAAATGCTCTGACGCTCTAAAACGCTCTGACACGTCTTTACAAATATGCGTGTAACTTCGAAAATAATTGCCGGATTGACTTGAAATTTTTTGTGCGTATACTTAAATATATGTACATTACGAAAATGAAATTTAAAAAAAATCCATTTTATGAAAATTCTAACTGTATATAACCCCTTAAATCTTATTTTTGGGGATTGAAGAATTTTTTCGCAGAGTCTAGACACCGTGTGTAACGGTATGATTAGCGTACCAATAGAAAATTGAATCGGTCGCGATACGATCCCGCATCCTTACCTACCCGCAACTTTCTAGCCTAGTGGAGATCTTTTCTTGCAACTTCGTCTCGCAAGGATGACTCTGGCTCATCGTGTAAAGTAGCCCGTTATTCCCTGTGCAGCCAAGGTCCATAACGACTCTGTTCGGAAATTCCACGGTTATCCTGCCAATCGGCACGAGCAGCAGCAACAGAGCCGCGAATCCGCCAAACGAAGAGAACAGCGACAATAAAATCTGTAGAAACATACCGTTGATATCTTTTTAATTGTTCGCGTCTGCTTGTTTCCATCGATTATGTCACCCGGTAGCTCAACTAAGATAAATCTGGGGAATAATAACGCATCTGCGAATGAAATCTACAATCTTCATTGGGTTAAACAATGACTGGACACGTAACAGAGTATAACTCGACTATAAGATTAACCCATTTACGTCATTAGCGTATATGTACGCTCAATTTTCCTGGTCAGTATCACCGGAGCGTATATATACGTTCAATTTATTTTTTCTTATAATCCTGAAATATCAAGTTCTTTTACTTCTAGTCATTTTCGTACTTATATACAGGGTGGTCCACGCAATTGTTTCAAGTCATAACTCCGTTATTATTGCATTTAGGAAAAAATTCCAAAGGAGAAAGATAAATGGTTCGAAGAGCACTACATCTGTAGGCCTTTAAATTTTTTTTAGATGCAGCAGTGCATGTGCAATTAACAATTGCATCATTTCTTTAAATAGAAATGCATATTTTTTATTACACAGATCGATTCTGCTGTTCATTCTACGTAAAAAATGATTAGGTACCGTGGCAAAAAAATTATTAGATCTCGAGATATTTTCAAAAAATGTCTTTATTGAAGAAGATACTCAAACACTTCACGACTATGTTGTAAAGGTAAACACCCTTTCGACATTGTTATCATAACAGAAACTGATTTGTACGAGTAAGCATTTCATCATTCAGTAGCAATTCACGTATCGTAACTCGAGTACGAAAACTAAGAATTTGAAAAAGTGTAACTGTATTTCACTAAATACAAGAAAATGTATTTTACTAACAGTGAGAAACAAAATATGTACGACACTTTTGTATTGTGTGACAAAAATACGAATGCCGCCACAAGACATTTTTTGAAAATATCTCGAGATCTAATAATTTTTTTGCCATGGTACCCTAATCATTTTTTACGTAGAATGAACAGGAGAGTCGATCTGTGTAAAAAAAATATGCATCTATTTAAAGAAATGATGCAATTGGTAATTGCACTTTCACTGCTGTATCTAAAAAAAATTTAAAGGCCTACAGATGTAGTGCTCTTCAAACCATTTATCTTTCTCCTTTGGAATTTTTTCGTAAATGCGTGGACCACCCTGTATAATAAAAAAAAAGTTTGGTGATAAAGGCCTCCTTTTCATGTTTCCTTATGATGCAAATGGGTGAAAATTATTAAAAAATAACTAGAATCAAACGATAGAACATGGTCGAACTCGAAATTTACTATTGCTGCAGCAGAACTGTGCTCATACAATTAATTGCCACGACGTGAGGAAATTATTGATGTTTATTTTGAGTGTCAAAAGTTGAACATCAACCGAGTCCTTTGACCTGTGAAATGTTAAAAATACTCGAAAAGCAGTTGGATTTGGGAACAAATCAATAAGTAATTAATTGTGAAAATAGTTTATGGAGTAGAAAGCAAATGTTGTGATAAAAAAATGGAATTTATTGGAATTTTACTTTGAAATTTCCCACACGATCTGCAAACATTCCGGCTAAGGGTGGCATCACCATAGCGATCACCGGGGTAATGGCACTCATTATGGCTGTCTCCTCCACATTTATGCCAAGCTCCCTCATATGTATCGTCAGATATGGATAAAGTACATAGAGTGCTGGAAATGAAAAAAAAATCCCTCATTACAAACGATAACAACAATATTATTATGCTATTAGAAACGCCACCTTAAGAACTTCAACAATTTTATTTACGTAAAAGTAAAAGTATTGCAATCTTAAATACAGAATTTCCAAGTATAAATATAGAATAATAGAATCTTATTTCTTTTAAGTTATGAAATTTATATTTTTCTGTCAAGGATTTGAAATTAAATTCTATTTTTTATAAATAATATAAACTATTTTGTATGAACGAAAAGTCCGAATGAAATTTTCGAAATTGATCATAACGAAACTATTTCAGTATTTGATTAACTATTACAAAACGCGATTACCTATAAATGGAATGTTAAAATTACAAATATAATGGATTGTGTTTTACGATAGCGTTTACTCACTGGACGCCTGAACGAAAAAGATCATTTTCAGGGGTAGCAGCTCCTTATGCCGGAAGTCCTTGATGATCCTCCGGAAGAAGCTCTGGATCAACATCATCTTGCCGCCGTTGGAGATCACTTCCAGTCGTGTCGAACGGGTTCGTAAGTAGTGACAATGATAACGTACAGCCGAATATTAAGAATAACACCGATCGCCGGACATATTTTCAAAACTGTTGCGTCACCGGTGCATGGTTCTCCTTCCTGTTGATAAAGAAAATCGCGTACCTCGGTATCAGACTGCGTGACCGTTCGTGATAGATGATCGAAATTCGAAAAAATTCTCTTTATTACTCGATTGCGGATTTTAGCTATATTTTAGTTTTCCTCTTAAAAATATTAACAAGTTAGAAATAGTATAACAGTATCTATTCTATAAACTTTTCAATATTTTCCGTTCCAACTTCTCCTTTTCGATAAATGCATAAAATCTGCAATCTACTTACTGTGATTTTTTAAATCAGAGAAATCGGAGAAATAAAACACCTTTCAGCTTTAAAAGAATTTTTGTAATTTTGGGGTAATCTTGATAGAAGCCAACTTTAAAAATGTGTAATGTAGTTTGTAGTGTAGTAATTGTGTAATAGTGTAGTAATGTAATTTTTAGTGTAAATAGTAAGAAAGAATGATTGTTAGTCTACAAAAATAAGAAAAATTGACGGTTCAACAGCCTGGTGGCGATTTTTGACATGACGTCGACGAGCCAATCGTGACACTTTTCGAGGCGATACCGTTGCTTGGTTGCGACCAACTTTGCTTGGTCAACTTCTGTGCATGTCAGCTGATTTTCCATTTATGACCGTCGCATACCGTACATCCGGTTACTGGTACGAGTTTTCAGCAGGTTATTGGACGAATAGGAATATGCCAATTAACCCATAAATGTTTGTTACGCTTGTCCCGAGGCTAGCGGAATAACCGAACTGTTCTTCGATAATGCTACTGATTCAATTCCTGTCCTTGAACGTCTACACGAGGACTAAACCGCGAAATGTGTTTATAAGAAAAATTGATAAGCATTTCAGACAATAAAAGAGTTTGAGATCTATGGTAGATTATATTCAAATTTATTAGAATTATTAAAGAAGGGAATATTTATTTTCTTCCTGTTCGTTACTAACGATATTCAACATTTTATTATTTATTTATTCATTCGGTTCCCGGTTGTCGCTAATAATATTCATTATTTTATCATTTAATTATTCATTCTGTTCCTGTTCGGTATAAATAGTATAGAACACTTATGTTTAGTTTCCAGTTCGTTACAAATGATGTAGAAAAT
The DNA here is from genome assembly GCA_913789895.3 of Seladonia tumulorum. NCBI lineage: Eukaryota > Metazoa > Arthropoda > Insecta > Hymenoptera > Halictidae > Seladonia > Seladonia tumulorum. The sequence continues at coordinate 4,249,433 of OU565276.1, forward strand.
GTTCAGTTCCAGTTCGTTACAAATGGTGTGGAAAATTTATATTTAGTTCCCGATCGTTACAAATGATATCAGAAATTTTTGTTTTATTTTGCATAAGTATTCGTAGTCTAGTGATGGCTATAACGAAACGAGCAAAGCCAACACAATATCATTTGTAATAAATAGACTGCGGATTTGATGCACTCGATAATTAAACTATGATTTTGCGAATGACTTATGAAATATTCCATCCTACGTTAACACGATTAGGTAATTCTATTTTGCAAAGACGACTAGACCACCCTGCAACGATTGCGATTCTCGGAATTCGAATTGGCTTCGGTAAAGTTTGTGGTTTGAACGTGTTCGAACACACACATATAAACAAAGCGTTTTAGTGCCTGCATCGACATTCGGAGTGTTCCGACCGTGACAGTGGTCAGATTGTCAATATAAATGTCGTGACTTTTACATAATGGTTTTACGTACACCGCTCGTAACGACTGTGATGCTGTTTCCGCTCCGAAGAATCAATCTACCCGTGAATGATTATCGTGTAAACCAGAGTTCGCGGTGAAAACTTAATTGAAATCACAGAAAATAAAATTCGCTAGATTCATGAGATCTCCGCAAATAGCAAATCATAATTTGAAAATACTATTTTCCATTACCGCGGTGGGAAACACGAATTTTTGGACAACACCCGAAGCTGATGAAACGAACCTAATCTCCAAGCATTCTCAAAAAGTGGAGGGGGCATTTCTCAGTGAAATGGCTTCGACTGCTTAATAGATCACTTAATAGATTGCAGATTTTATGGATTAAAGCAAAACCGAGTCAATTGTGAAACAACAGAAAAATTTAAAGAATTTAATGGAAACCTACATAGGGTAAGGGACCCAATTACTTAACCCCTTGCACTACTATTTATTTTGTGATTATAATGATTAGAAATTCTTCATCGTTCAGAATTTCGTAGAAAAAGAAAGATAGTTTATATTTATTGTATGCCTATGTTTTCTCCAAAGGATATATATCAACTACAACAAAGTAGATTTTTATTTCGGTTTAAAGCAAATTAATAACATACATGTTTATTAGACTCTGTCCAGAATCTTCATCACGAGTCTGACTCGATATTATAGAGCAAGGGGTTAATATATCTTTTTTAATATTCATTGTGCTATAAAAATAGGTATAATTAGACATATTGGTACCCCCACAGTAATTAGGTCCCTTATCTTACAATATAAGGTGGAGTGGGGTAAGTGCACCCCAGTTTTTATTAAGTTTGACTTTCAACCTAAATATCTTGAATTTGTTTTATAATAATTTAACATTTATTGATATCAACGAATACTTGAGTCAATACTCTTTAATTAACATTGGCAATAATGCCAATTCCACTTGTATATTTTAATTTTTTAAGAAAATTGTAAAAAATTGCAACAACTGTGCACTTTCCCAGAAAATGGGGCAAGTGCACAATCGACAGTTAAAATCTATTTGATGCCTTATATTGTATGCTACGAGGCAAGAGCATAACTATTTATACATACAGTGAGCAACGAAAGTATTCGAACGGGATGACAGAAAATGATTGATAATGAGAATAGCGTACAATGAACTGTAATTTATTGAAACAAAATGTATTCATAGTAGCGTACATACAAGTACTAAATGTGTATAAAGTTTTAGTAAAATACAACAACATGTAAACAAACTAGATAACAATTATTATGATTACGTACACATATCACGTAACGAAAGTATTCGAACGCTATATTACAATGTCCGTATTCAGTAAACATAAAGGTACATAAACATCTGAATGTAAACAAACAGTCTTTAGTGTGCCTCCAGCAGTGCTAGAGAACAGATAGAATCGCAAAATTCAACATTTATTTATCATTTAAAATAATGAGTGGAAAAAAATCAGAAACTACCAAATCTGAAAGAGAAATAATTGTTAAACTGCACGGGGAAGGGAAATCATATAAAGAAATCGGTGCTATTGTAGGAAGAAGTAAATCTACAGTTTGTTATATAATACAAAAAATTAATATGGATGGAAATATTGCAAATAAAGTAAGATCTGGACGTCCAAAAAAATTAACGCCACGAGAAGAAAAGGCAGTTCTTCGTGAAGTGAAGAAAAATCCTTTTATATCTTCACCAAAATTGGCAGCAGTCGTTACTAGAAACTTTAATAAAGAAGTTCACGCCCAATTGTGTCGAAGAATATTATGGAAAAACAATATTCATGGCAGAGTTCCACGAAAGAAGCCGTACATCAGTAAGAAGAACAAGCAACTTCGATTAAATTTTGCTAAAGCATTTATTAATAAGGATACCAATTTATAAAGAATACAGTTATCTTTTCGGATGAAAGTAAATTTAATTTGTTCGGAAGCGATGGACGGCAAAAAGTATGGAGGAAACCAAATACAGAGTTGAAATTAAAAAATCTGAGGTCTACAGTGAAACATGGGGGAGGCTCGGTAATGGTATGGGGATGCATATGTCCGCTAATGGACCTGGTAATCTTGTGTTTATTGACGGAACAATGGACAAGATAAAATATTTAAACATTTTGAAGGAAAATTTAATCAATAGTGCGGAAAAGTTAGGTGTACCCCGAGATTTCTATTTCCAGCAAGACCGTGATCCTAAACACACAGCCAAAATTGTACAGGAATGGCTACTATATAATATTCCCCATATATTACCGAGCCCCCCACAAAGTCCAGACCTAAACCCCATAGAACATTTATGGGAAGAACTCGACAGAAGGCTTAGAACAAGCATAATAACGTCGAAAGATACGCTGAAACAAAACATCATGGATGCATGGAATTCCATAACATCAGATGTCACAAAAAAATTAGTTCATAGTATGGAAAATCGCCTTCGAGCAGTAATAAAATTCAAAGGTGGTCCAACAAAATATTAAAATGCTATAAAACTGTCATACAACAGTTCGTTCAAATACTTTTGTTACGTGTTATGTGTACTTAGTCAAAATAATTGTTATCTAGTTTGTTTACATGTTGTTGGATTTTTCTAAAACTTTATACACATTTAGTACTTGTATGGTACGCTACTATAAGTACATTTTGTTCCAATAAATTACAGTTCATCCTACGCTATTCTCATGATTAATCATTTTCTGTCATCCCGTTCGAATACTTTCGTTGCTCACTGTATGTCTGCTACAAAATGCTTTTTACCGCATTCAAATATGTTGTTTCGTTTTGGAGTAAAGCAAATAAATAATATAAATAAATGAATACAAAGGGATTAGTGAAATAAGATCAATATAAAAAGAATAAGAGTCCGTATAAGAGTCTCTTATATTAATAAGAGTCCGTATAAGAGTCTCTTATATTAATAAGAGTCCGTACAAGAGTCTCTTATATTAATAAGAGTCCGTTTATGCACTTACCCCGTTTATGCACTTACCCCACTCCACCTTACATGTAACGTGGACCTTTATTCAAGATTACTATTATACATTACTTTATCCATTACTTTCGACCTATTAGAATTACCGAAGAAAGACAAAAACTCCAAGCTGCCGTTTCCTGTAACAAACGCAGGATTTGTTTCGCACGAAGATCCTCAATGTGTAAATCAAATCGATTGGATCAATGAAAGGAAGGATTAAAAGAAACGTAAACAGAATTCCGTAGGTTGCGCGATCGTCTGCCGCTCGTTCGTCCGTTATTATCTATTGTCTAGCCTTCGCATCACGGTCTTCTCGTTCTTCGAGCGGACCTTCCCTCATCTTTAATTCATTCGCGAACAATCTTCCGCGGCGATTGTTGCGCCGCGCCGAGGAAACTGCACTCCGAATGCGATTCGCGTTTATCGAGCAAAAACCGGAGCCGCGTGTTTAGTAGTTCGATCAGCAATTGGATGTTTATCGGCGGCGGTGCATTGGCGATGCAATGCGCGCGGTTCGGGTCCAGAAACGTGTCGGAAACCGCAAAGGCTCGCGGCACTAACTCCGGCGGGGTTATGCAACCTTCGTTTGCACGATGAACGCGACTGATAAGCCGAACGTTGCACTTTTTCACTGTCTCCCGCGAGCCATTCATCAATTGTTACTTTGCGAACGCCGCTGGTTAGTTATCGTTCCCAGCGTCGAGGCAACTTCGTGGTTACCGTGTTACCATTTTTTTTTTTTTTTGACGTCCCTTCATTTCTAATTGAGCCGTTCACGCGTCAAAACGATTCACTTACAGCTTTGAATTTGTTAACACTTTTATCGCCAAACAAGAAAGCTCAAAAATTCCATGAAATCAGAGAGATCGTCACAGTTAACTGGTTAATAAATAACTTACTTTACCAGTTAACTGTGGCGATCTCTTTGCAAAGCTCCCATCAGTGTGTGTCGCGATAATCAAGCTATGACGGGTATAGTCGTCAAACACAGAGTAAGTGGCGCTGTTCAAATATTGGGTCAAAAAGACGACTTTATTTTAGAAAATGAAATGAAATGATTTTTCGATTTTTATAGTGTGTGATTTTCCTGAACAAAGAAGTTGCATTAAAACCAAATTGGCTTTACTTTTTTATCACAGTAGTACTTTGTTTTTTTGGTTTTGACAGATCAAGATGAAAATCGGGATAATCAAAGATCCAGTGTTGCTGCACTGCTTACGAGTTAGCTCTCAGGAAGTTATAAATCCAACTCAAATTATTTATAATTTTCATTTGTTTGTTTCATTTCGTCTTGGCCTCTAAACATTTTAACCCCTTGCACTACTATTTGTTTATCGTTCAGAATTTCAAAGAAAAAAAGTATAGTTTATGTTTATTGTATAGCTAAGTTTTCTCCAAAGGATATATATCAACTACAACAAAATAGAATTTTAGTTCGATTTAAAGGAAATTAATAACATATATATTTATTAGACTCTGATCAGAATCTTCATCACGAGTCTGACACGATATTGTAGGGCAAGGGGTTAAACATAGTAAAATTTACGAATATAATTTAGTTTTCGCCAGAATTACAATTTAAATATCAAATTGTAACAAAATTTTACGCATGACGGATATAGTCGTCATGACACAAAATTCTGCCACATCTCCATGACGGATATAGTCGTCAAACACACTTAACTGGTTAAAATAGAAATTGAAAAAATTAAATGTATGATATTGTGTGGTTCTCCAACTTTCTTGCATTTTACAGATCCTAATCAAATTTGGTACAATGAATATATTAACGTAAAAATTCATTTTAAAGCCTGAACAAATAATTCCGTCACCCATATATGGGTGACATGGCAGTCAACGTGTTAAATTTTGCTATCACGGTATTCTTAACTCTTTGTCTTTGTTCCTCTTGGAAAGCTGCGTCCATTTTCATACCGTGTGCCATTTAAATTCTAATTTTTCAGCAACGGGTAATAAATTATTAGCTACTTTTCGAATAAGAGGATTTACAAGTAAGTATAATGCTAATGTATATTTGACATTTGAAAAAAGAATTGAATTTCGGTGAATATTCATAATCAGGACTCACTGCCTTGTCATTAACACCGATCAAATTGTTTTACAAAAACTTAACACTAAACCCTACCACGGTCGAAATGACCGGTTGTACATTTTACAATTATTGAAACTATAAAATACATATAGGTAATAGTGGATTTTCCTTGATTCATTATATTAAAAATTATGGACAATAACTTTAGGGTTGCTATTTTTATAAGGCAATATTTACCAGATACTGTTGATGCTTGGTGTGCTTAGTGTTAATAATTTTCCAATATCCGATCGCTTTTCACAATTGATTGAAAAATTTTTTACATGAACTTCGTCTCTAACATTCCACTGTGTGCACGATAAAACCTTCCGAGTGTGAATTCACTTAATTCCAGACGATAGTCATTGTCGCCCACTTCCAGGATTGTTATGAAAAATCACTTCTCTGCCCAAGCAACACGCTTCGTTGGATCCCCATGACTGATCATCGTGCAGAACGAATTTTATAACAATATTTGTGCCATTCATTGCAAACGTCAATGCAGAGTGCAACTACTGCTATATAATCATCCTACCACTTCCTTAGTAATGAAGCAAGGTCTGCGTAAATTAGAGCAATTGACTGGTTCGTTAAAAAGGTCGAAACCACCGTTTCGAGATTTCGGAGCTCGAATTTTCCATCGGTTTTACCATTAACAAATGGCAATTTCTTTTCCTGAAATCCTGAATCAACACGATCAGAGCGACCAAGAATTCCGCGCGGAATGTTCCGTTCGATTAAACAGAAACATGATTTCAGTGTATATATACCGACAACTGTGTAAAGAAAAACGCGGTAAAACGAATGACGTTTACCATACCAGAGTGCTCGATCATAGTTGGCGATTCCTTTATCAAATTACCGATTGTGTTTTCAAAGCTATCGATAACAGAGAACCGGCCGCGCGAAGTTCAAGAAGTATCGGTCGACATTGTTTGACAAACAGGACAACGGACCGTGTTTTAATTATTTGACGTAAATTGTTTACCCGACCGACCATGGCCGAAGCTCGAAGGACGCCAGTTGTCACTGAAATCCTCCGTTTGAAAAACCTTCCATACTGACATGTTTCAATAACGAATGGTCTCGGAGTATGTTCGGTTTTTGTTTTTTTAAACGTTTCATTTATAAAGGTCGCATTGACATCGACGTCACCGCGTGTTTCAATATACAATTATAGATACAGTAGTTCTTTTTAGGGATATACACGAGCGTAGAGACATTTAGAAAATTTCAATTTTATAACAATGCGAACGACAGTGTTCATCTTAAGAACGAAAAATGATCGCCAATTCGAAGGATATAATAAATGGTTTGACACAAGGGTCACTTGTGTTAGAAGTAAAATTCAATAATTTTATAAAGTTTATAAATGTATGTTCTTCGCGAGTATTCGTCTTCCGCCATTTGTGACAAAACGCAGAAAAATGGTTCCGATGTACAGTGAGTAACGAAAGTATTCGAACGCCCTTTAAATCAGTATAACTTTTTTTTTTAAGTGAATCAAACGACCTGACTTTTTTGAGGAGTTAGAAGAATTGGTTTTCCAAATGATGTGTAAAAAAGATTTTGAAAAAATTGCAATTGGTAAGAATTACATGAGAAAATAAAAATGGCACTTTTCACAACTTTTTTATTTGAGCCTGTAATGAAAATTTAAAATATGCGTTTTGTAGATCTCTGTTAGTTATACACCTACTGAAAATTTCATCGAAATCGGCTGACGCAGATAAAAATGGCACGTATCAAAATGTTAGAATCTGAGGATTTTAAGCAGAAACTGGCCAAAAGTTGTGAAAATCTACGCTTCTCACCAATTTTTACTAGTTGTAGCTCGTGTGTATATTAATCGATTTCAATGAAATTTGCAGCATGTATATAACTAACATATATCTACAAAACGCATATTTTAAATTTTCACTACAGGCTCAAATAAAAAAGTTGTGAAAAGTGCCATTTTTATTTTCTCATGTAATTCTTACCAATTGCAATTTTTTCAAAATCTTTTTTACACATCATTTGGAAAACCAATTCTTCTAACTCCTCAAAAAAGTCAGGTCGTTTGATTCACTTAAAAAAAAACTTATACTGATTTAAAGGGCGTTCGAATACTTTCGTTACTCACTGTAGATACCTGACAGTCGGAATGATTAATTATATCACTGGAGCAATTTGATTTATCGCGTAGATAAGTTTCTCGCAAGAATTTATTATTCGTTAAGCAGCCTAAGACGCTGGACCACTTGCGACCAAAAAATTCTTGTAATATTTTCAAGAGCGTTCGATAAGCGTGGAACTCCTATAATTCCGCTCCGCAAGAAGATGGCGGATACCGCGCGTCACCTCTCAGCGAAATTACAAGATAGAAAGAGCGAAAGGTGGGAAAGAAAGAGGCAGAGATATTTATACTCTGAATTCCTGATCGACAGGATCATTAACATTCCCTTCGAGATTATAGTGCACGTCGATGCAGGAAGGACGGAAGCGTAATTGGATCCTATCAATCATTTATCCACACTTCCTTGGAAAAAGGATCTATTTCTTTCTCGGATCAATCGAAATTATCTTGTACCGTACATCTCGAAACAATGACGATTGACATTCTACTTCTTCTTTCAACTCTTCTTCCTTTCACGTTCCTCGAGATGCTCAACCATAAATTCCATTACAGCTAACTGCGAATTTTACGCGTTTAAGACAATGTGAGAGGCGAGATAGAAAATAAGAAAAATGATGGAAGAATTTAGAAATAATGTTAGGACTAACTGAAATCATTAGATTGCGGATTTTATGCATTCACGACAAAAATTAGTAGGTGTACTTCAACATGGTAAAAAGATTAAAAGAGTTTAACAATGTTTGACATATAAAAATTATTAACGGGCAAAATAAATTTTTACTTAGTTCCTATAGATTACAATTGATGTAAAAAATTTTATTTTCAAATAATTAACAACGGGAATAGAATTCTATTTGTAATCTTGGCTGTTGCAATTGATACATGTAGAACATTTTTATTTTACACTCAGATCCATAGTTTAATTACAACTGGACTGCAGATTTTACGGATTTGTGACCAAAATGAATATTATTTCCAACAGTAAAGAAATATTAGAAGAATTTAATAACACTATTGTACACTTACCGACAAAAGTTAAGAAACAAAATAGTCGTTTAGAAATTAGTGTATATTTTTAACCTCCTGAAATACACATGTCCGAATTAAAAATAACATGACGAGATTACGTATCATACATGAACATACAATAAGTTTTTTTGTGATTATACTTGTATAAGCACTACAATTAATATTGAGTCAAGGAAACAAAATAAATACTTGTGACAAAAGTTAAGAAACATGAAGACTTCTTGCAAGAAATAGAGTAAACAATGTAACCAAACATGTTCGAAGAAGTCTAGTCTCCTTCCTGACATCGTCAAGTGTGGTTTGTATTATTAGCTGCAGTAAATATGGCAAGAAGGCAACATTTAACTGAAAGTGAGAAACAAAGAATAGTTGAAATGTTTAAAAAAGGACAGAGGAAAACTGACATTGCAAAAGTGTTTGATGTAAATCGTTGTGTTATCACGAAGATTATAAAACGTTTTCAAGATAGTGGAACTGTTAAAGTGACACCACGAACCGGCAGACCACGAAAAACAAGTAAAAAGCTGAATCGTCGAATTGCAAGGCTGTCTAAATGCCTCATTTGTCATTTAGATGAAAATAATCTTTTTTCACGGAAAGCATGTAAGCAACCATTTGTTTCTAAGAAGAATCTTAAAGCTCGGTTGGAGTTCGTTAAAGAGCACATTAACTGGTCTATTGCTGAGTGGTCAAAAATTCTATGGAGTGACGAAAGTAAGTTCAACTTATTCGGAAATGACTCCAGAAGTAACGTACGACGTCCTATTGGACAGCGATTTAATGTCAAGTATCTGAAACCAACAGTAAAATTTGGTGGTGGTAATGTGATGGTGTGGGGCTGTTTCTCACTTAACGGTCCTTGTCCGTTAATACAAATAAAGGAGTCTATGGATAGATTTGTGTATCGCGATATTTTGCAAAATCATATGTTGCCATTTGCTAAGGAGAAAATGTCAATGGAGTGGTCATTTCAACATGACAATGACCCAAAACATTCTTCTAAATTAATTAAGGCATATCTCATGGAGCAAAATATTAATATAATTAAGTGGCCAAGTCAATATCCAGACTTGAACCCAATTGAACATTTGTGGAATTACGTTGGATGTCAATTGGGGAGTCATTCATTTACTAATAAAGCGGAGTTAATGCAAGAAATTACGAAAATATGGTCTAAAATACCACCCAAGCATTGTGTTCGATTAATCGAATCAATGCCATGCAGACATCAAATCCAAGGGTTATCCAACATCTTATTAGATCATCACAAAAAGTATAAACACCTGCACATTGTTGTTTTTTGTTAAAAGTGATTACATGATTCAAGCACAGTATGTTTCTTAAATTTTGTCACAAACTTTTCTTCCGTTTCCTTGACTCAATATTAATTGTAGTACTTATTAAAGTATAATCGAAAAAAAACTTATTGTATGTTCATGTATGATATGTAATCTGTTCATGTTATTTTTAATTCGGTCATATGTATTTCAGGACATTAAAAATATACACTAATTCCCAAACGACTATATTGTTTCTTAACTTTTGTCAGTAAGTGTATTATTTTCAGTCTACTAAATATATCAAAGCAGAAACTAATTTTCTACTTGATTCCAGTTTGCTGCAATTCAGGCAGATTTTTATTTTGCATAAAATCTGCAGTCTAATCCGATTCGAATTCGAAGTCGAGAGACAGAGAAAAATACTCGTCGAGTTTTCCGTAGATCGGTGCAAGTTGCGATTCGGTTAAATTATTTTACAGAATCCTCGGGGTGTACAGATGTTTATCGAAATGTTACGCAACGAGCACAGCCGCCGGTAAACACTATGCTTTCTCATAAGACTACTGTGCGCCCATGACTCCTCCTACCCTGTCGCGAATTACAGTAATTCACGGCTCACGCGGCGATTTCAATGTCCGTCGATAGGGCTCCCTTCGAGAGATCTACGGATCGAGATAATATGCCGAGATACAGACCCCCCTCTCCCCATAAATTCTACTATTTTTTTCTGCTCGCAATGCGGGAGAACGGTGATATAATGAATCAAAGGCAGAATATTTATGCGCGACACATCGTTTCCGCAAGACTCGAACGCCGCACTTAAAATGGCGTGGATTCACTTTTCTCGACTGTAGATTTTCCGAACACACGAGTTTCGTTCGTTTTTAATTTATTTATTTGAAATCCTCGATAGATAACAGAAGGGTAAACGCTATAAAACAAAACCATTTTCATGAATTTTTTTCGAACCGACGGTGCGTTTTACGTTATAATTTTTATTTGTAATTGATTTGACAACTCTTTCAGCGTGCAGAAACATTTTTATACAATTTTAATTGCTTCTTTCTTGGTGCTACCTCGACCGCAATGAGTACATGACTAACACTAAATGTACCAACTCCTATTAAAAATTATAAATATAGTATAATATAGTATAGTATAGTGTAATATATAATTATAAATAGAAATTATAAAGATTCTTTCATGAGCAAAGATTCAATAAATATCTTTAGGAGAGCACACATTGCAATAAGAACCGCGAAAAGTCTAAATAAATTGGACCTTGTCATTTTCATATGGCAACATGTTCCTGTTACTTTTATAGCTCGGTGCGTTTAGTGTTAAAAATCGTTGTAAATATAGGAGACACGTGGACATACAGTAGATATAAATTTTCTTGTTCTTCTAGGTAATTAGGAACGACGAAAAGGTTCGAATCACCGTAACATAAATCGCAGTGCAAGAGAGTTAGCTTCAGTTTTTGTCAATTGATGTAAAAAATTTTTGTGTCGCACAAAAGTCTAAATAAATTAAACCTTTTCATTTTCATAAGGCAACATGTTCCTGTTACTTTTACAGCTCGGTACGTTTAGTGTTAAAAATCGTTGTAAATATAGGAGACACGTGGACATACAGTAGATATAAATTTTCTTGTTCTTCTTGGTAATTAGGAACGACGAAAAGGTTCGAATCACCGTAACATAAATCGCAGTGCAAGAGAGTTAGCTTCAGTTTCTGTCAATTGATGTAAAAAATTTTTGTGTCGCACAAAAGTCTAAATAAATTAAACCTTTTCATTTTCATATGGCAACATGTTCCTGTTACTTTTATAGCTCGGTACGTTTAGTGTTAAAAATCGTTGTAAATACAGGAGACACGTGGACATACAGTAGATATAAATTTTCTTGTTCTTCAAGGTAATTAGGAACGATGAAAAGGTTCGAATCACCTAACATAAATCGCAGTGCAAGAAGGTTAGCTTCAGTTTCTGTCAATTGATGTATAAAAAATTTTTGTGTCGCACAAAAGTCTAAATAAATTAAACCTTTTCATTTTCATAAGGCAACATGTTCCTGTTACTTTTATAGCTCGGTACGTTTTGTGTTAAAAATCGTTGTAAATATAGGAGACACGTGGACATACAGTAGATATAAATCTTCTTGTTCTTCTAGGTAATTAGGAACGACGAAAAGGTTCGAATAACCGTAACATAAATCGCAGTGCAAGAAGGTTAGCTTCAGTTTCTGTCAATTAATGTATAAAAAATTTTTGTGTCGCACAAAGGCGGCCTAATTACGAGTTCTGAAACTTTTCAGAAAAATCGTCTCGGATCTCTGGTATACATGCGTCTCCATTTCCACTTCTTTCTTTCGTGAGACGATGTCTTAGCAGACGAGACGTGACCCGCAACGGATTACAAGACACGGGCACACAGTAATTACCGCGAATTGCCGGAGCGTTGTCGGAGCTGAATGTTGGCCCATTACAAATGTAATTGCATAACTCGTGCATCGTCGGACTTTGTGGACGAGCCGAGTGCTAAGTATCCTCTTCCTGAAAGATTCCCTGTTTCGTTCCTCCCTCTGCGTCGTTAATATTTTTTCTGTTTTTTTCCTCTTTTTTTTTTTTGAAATGGTCAAAATTCATTCCAGCAACCAGGAAAACCGCGAACCAGGCGATCGATTTTCGCAACCTTCGATCGCCCGTCCTTCCGCGATATTCTAACCTTCGTCTGCCGCGACACTAACTCGTTTCAAGGAGTTGGAATCAGTATGGAGACTCCATACTCGTCTCGCAACCCGCCATATGTAACCCGCGGCGAACCTTGAATTGGAAACGTGTCCCGGATCATTGAGTTCCGACGTTTCCGTGACATTTCACTATTGACCTAATTTACAGGTTTACGGGAGCCCTCGAAATGACGGATTCGAATGTTTTTAACTCGTTAATTTAATTTTAATTTTGATTAGAAATTTATTTTTTTGGATATGAACTATGGGAAAAATAGTGAAATATTTGGATAGACGCATTCTTGTGATTTTTATAAAGTAATTTGATAATAGTCACTTTCAGTGCCCCGTAAACCTAGTGTCAATTCTTTCGAAATTCTTTCAATTCATCAATTTCTGACGAATAAGTTAGATGAGAAGCTACTACACTAGGAACAACAGAAAGGTTAATGTGTTTACAAGAAGTACTTCCAAAAATACGTTTTGCAAATTGATAAATAAAGCAGGTGGCTTGCATGAGATAAACGTAACATCCCTCCATTTTTTCTTGCACCATTTTTAACTCATACTCATTTATAAATAGCACTGCACTGCAGACGTATATATAAAATAAAAATTGTCTAAGTTAAATATCCAAACCAGAAGTTAAATAAAAATATATTCCTTTTCTTAACAATTTTAATGAATCGAAATTAAAACAAGAAATAAATGCTTGTAACATTTTCCACACTTCTGTATTTCTTCTAATCATTTTTGTCATAGATGCATAAAATCTATATTGAAATCAATGTTTAAATTGCACAAAGGGACACCTTCATTAACGTACAGTATAATCTTTCTGCTTATGTTTCGTAGATTGTCATTAATATAGTTTGTTTGGTCAGTAACACACTACAATCATGTCAAAGAAGAGTCGCGAAAAAAGTGAATGAGATAATAAGGGGAGAAGAGAAGGTAGGTCAAAATATGATTAAAAAAATGGGAATGGGTCGTCGTACCGTAAACTGGACGCAATTTAACGCGAGAACCAGCCCTCAAGAGCGCCATTACGATATTATCTTATTGTCGCGCGTGAAAATGAAACGACGTAAGCGAGTCGAAAAGACATTCGAGTCGCGCGTGCATCAACAATAACAAACCCTGCCCATCGATTATATCGGTTCCCTGGAATTCGAACAATCGAGAAATCGAGTTTGTTTCTTTTTTCCCGTTTCTGGAATTCGATCGTGAACATGGCGTCTTCCTAGCAGTCGAACGATTTTTATTCGAATTCCATTCCTGAGAATCTTCACGTTGGAATCGACAATGTGTGTTTAAATTTAGATTTAAATCGAGACACGGAAGCATCGATCATTAAAGAATTCGGAGCACGCGATAAATTTATTCAAAGTGTTTGCACTAAATATCATGCGATCAGGAAAATATTTTTTAATCTTCTGTAATTAGAAGTAATTTTTTCTGTAATTTTACTGAGGCCTAGCTATACGAACCATTAATTTTATTTTTTAGTAATGTTCCATTATTGTTACAGTTATCAAGATATAATATATGTAGAAGATATACAACGAGCTTACCCCGCAATTAAAAAGTGGTTAAAAAATTAATCGCTGCTTGCGTCGAGGTCTTTAATTATGTTATCTTTCCCGTTGTGAAAGACAGAAAAATTTCGTGAGATCAGAATTTCCTAAGCTTTTCCACGTAGATCCGACAACCGGTTGTAAAATGACACCCTCTCTTGCATAATACTGCTCCCATTTACTATCAGTTTTTTTGTGTGCGTATACCTGTATCGTTGTTCGATTGGATTACATCCATGACGCGGTCCGGTGCACCGTAACTAATTGCTACATTCGTTTTTAGACGCGAACCAGACGTGGTCTTGCTCTACCTAACGAAAAATCTTGTTTAAAAAATTCCACGGAACGTGCTGGCGCGTTGTAACAATTTTTCACAAAAATCTGAAGACAATATCGATCTGATCGAAAGCATTCGTACAAAGTCGATGAAATAACTGAATACTCGGCTAAAATAAAAAGACAACTTCTTGGAATCTGTACATGTGAAAGGACATTGAGATTTCGCAGTATAGTTCGAACGTTAGGTTAAGCCACACTTTTACCTTTCGGTGGTCACAGCAATGGCTCAACACTTTTGACCGATGTTTACTATAACGGTTTAGCATTAGCCATATCTCGCGGTGGGTCATTTCTTTGAAACGATATTGACACTGGTGCTCCACGCGAAGCGATAACGTAAATCGTAATATGTGCGTCCCATCTTCCCTATAACTATTTCTGCAAACAATGACTCCACTAAAACCTAGTGAAAAGATCTGTTATTTGAACTATTCTTTTGAAGTGGCACATTCGAAAAAGTTACTTCAAATCGACTCAGGAGTCGCTGATTTCAAGGAAGTGGCACATTTTTGGGACAGCCTGTATTTTTCTTCAACGTTCAGAGTTTACGGAAATTAAAAATGATTCCCATTGTATCCATTGTTGTCCGACGAATTTGTGTTGTCTTATTTTTGTTTCGGATAATAGAATATAGCCTACACTAAAATATACTAAAATCTACTAGAATATAGTATAGTATATAAACATATACTAGAATATAGTATGATATACTAAAGTATACTAGAATATAGTATAGTATACTAAATTATACTTGAAAATAGTATAGTATACTAAAATATACTAGAATATAGTACAGTATACTAAAATATACTAGAATATATTATAATATACTAAAATATACTAGAGTATAGCATAGTATATAAAAATATTCCTGAATATAGTATAATATACGACGAAATATTATAAAATACTGGAATATACAGTAATATAATCGAACATAATTACTGTGATAAAAATGAGTAAATAAAATATAAATCTGTGAAGGCATTAGGAATGTTATTACATTATTTTCGACTCTGTAAAATTATCGAATTTATACACTTTCATTAAACTCCTATTCCCCACAATTGACTTGATGGGTTTTTAATTTGCAGAAAACTCGGCAGTGCAATCAGGCGAATTAGCAAGAAACGAGCAGAAAACTACGACCGAGGTGCAGAAAACTCCGAGAAATCTGCACAATGTATAATGGGCTTGTACAGTAATCGGAAGCTAGCACAGCTATTGAACCCCTAATTAAGTGACTCACACCCCATTTGCATGATCGTTGCGATCACGTTCCTGTGACCCGGCTCGACTCGGTTCGTTCCCGTTCGCGATTACTTTCCCTCGCCCTCGGTATCGGTCCGTTGATCTTCGTGACATAGATTTCGAACAATAAGTAAAATCCGTCATTACGTAAACACGCCGGCTGTCGTTACCGAACGGCAGTCGGATTTACGAGTTTCTCCGGCGCGCGAAAAGAAACATCGCGGTCGCCATTACCCGGTGTCACGTGCTGCTTGAAAATCTCCGCTCGCAAATCACGGGAAATCGGTTCGCCGTCGACAGTGTTTCTGATCCGATCTATTGTGCAACCGGGGATCGATTGATAAATGACACAGTGTGAAACGTCGTTTTTACGATCGATCGTGTTGAGGTTCGTAACCCTCGTCGCGCAACTGTATTCACGCTCGCAATGTTTCGCGAAAATCGGTTTCACGAAAACTCGTGTTTTTATGTGACAATTTTTGGAAAATTGTGCGTGCTTGCTTGCTTGCCTATTTTATCCGAGAATTTGATCGTGTAACATTATACGCTGCACGGATTTTATGGCAACTATACACTGTTGCATAATGCGTCGAGCTTATTGAAATCGTTAAAAGGAGGAGCACATTTTTATGCAAACTCTGCTCTCTGACAAGCATTATTTTGCGTAAAAATCCGCAAGATGATTAGTAATGTAGCTTCGCAGTTTCAAACATTCTTCTATGGTAACTTCAAATTCGCAAAAGTGAAACTTAAGGTTCGCTTAATTATGGAAATTTATTTCATTCGTAAAACATGTCTTTGGCGAGACAAACTCTTAATCCCAATATTAAACAGTAAATATTAATAAATCAAAGGTGATTTGAATTACAAGTAATTGCAATTACTCAGCTTCAAGAAGTAATTGCTATTACTCAACACGATTACAGTAATTTTAATTGAGCCCAACAATTACTTCACTGCAATTGTTCTTTCAAACCACTAATGTTTATGTTCTGGACCATTTAACCGTTTTCTCATTGAAATTATATTCTTTTGCTCATGTAATTGAATATGTAATTAAATACTCGTGTAATTAATTACTGCCCAACTCTGAAACAAGTTTTGCTGTCACGCTGTCCTTTTGAACGTTCTAAGAGATCGAGGAACGGTACCTGTACGCGATACCAGTGACATTTCGGACCCGATGTTTTCGCGTATACAGCGCTGCGCTGGCGCGCGAGTAAATCATTCAAGGGTACAAGAGATCGCGATCGAACAGCTGGACCAGAAAGTTCTGCCACCAGAGAGTGAGAGAGAGAGAGAGAGAGAGAGAGAGAGAGAGAGGGACGGAAGTGAAAAATAAATCGAGCCCCGGGGTGTGTTCGATTTCGATTTTGCTTTCACTGAGCGAGGCGACAGCGACGCCGGCGAACCGGGTCAAGTGCATTCAGCCAAGAGGAGCTATTCTGTCGTTCCTACGGCGACTCCGGAGTTCCTCCGAGGCGCATTCAAAGGAACTCGCAAATTACTCGTCGTTAGTAGTCAGCGAGACACGCTCGCCGCCGTGTGCGTATGCCAATTCGTATGATCTGCGTCATTGATTAATGCCGGTGAATGATGCACTCGCTCGAAAACAATTAGCCGATTACGTTCCCGGAGAATACGCGATCGTCGGAGATGAAACTGGCGCGAACGAAATCCCGGCTGACCCACGATCGACCTTTTCGGTTCTAGTGTTCATTTGGTTCGTGCAAAAATAATCGTGGCTGTAGTCGGTTTAACATTGGATTCAGCAGATCCGCCAAAACGACGAACTCGAAATTTTTAAATTCACAATTATTAACCCTCTGCACTCGGAACTATTTTAACTCGAAGACCGGAAATTTCTACCTACCCAGATCATTTTTTTTTTCATTTTATGCAGACGAAACTGAGGCAAAAAATATTATAGTAATTTTTAGTGGCGCCTCAGACTGGAGTCCTAAGGGTTAATAGTGAGAGGACGCACTTGTGAAGAATTATTCAATCGTTTCTTTGAGCACATATTACAATAAAAATGGCTGAAAATCCAAAAAACTACAATTTTGTTATTTTTACAACGCAATGTAAAATAATTCTGGTACCACGTTGTATCTCATCAAATCCGTATAGTAAAGTGAAAAATGCGAAGCTTCCAGCAATAACAAATACAATAAAAATTCCCTTAAACAGCATATTTCTTTTTTTGTTTCTTTTCTTTGATTAAAAAGACCCCGGTGTCTTTAAAGCACATTTTTCAATCCGTTTCAATGCTTAGAGATCTCAGGCAAAATTTAATTACACACATCCTTCCGTTCCGGAATCCGTAAAAAGGTAATTTTCCATTTTCGACTGACAAAATAAAATAGTTTCACAAGAGACGTTCGATCAGTCTCGACATTTATCGATAGTCTCCGGCAAAGCTTCTGTCCTGCTTACTTAGCGAAGATTTCTAAAGACATTATCTAACTTTCCGTCTTCCAGCGACTAATTCCACATGTTAAGTAATAAGATGACTCATTAGTTTACGAGCGTAGTCGCTGTCGCTATTGTGGGAATCATTAAAAATCCTGAATTATCTTCGATTTATAATGGATTATCAAGCAACCGTGGATGAATCGTTAAAATGTCAAGCGTACATAAAAGGAGATTCACCTGTCTCAGAGAAGAATGCTTCTTCTCTGAGAAAAATTGACAAACAATGGATTCGACCTAGGCACCGTCGCGTGTCATCGAAAATTCGGCCGCCTTCCGAGAGCTAAACGAGCAAATTGGGCCTATATTCAATTACATCGTTGAAGAGGCGTTAGCTCGTTCCTCCAGATGTTGGGGTGTAACTCGCCGTCGAGTGGTATTCACTTCATGTACAGAACCAGGGTGTCGAGGAAAGGAGACTCGACACTTCGAGAATTTCTCCCTTGCGCAATTCCCAACTAATCTGTAAATGGTTGTGGAGTGTGTCTCCCACAGATGGGCAAACCTATGGCTAGGCATTGTACAGTTCAATGGCGCACGTAACTTAGGGTTGTGTAACGATCCGAGAGAATCCAAACAGCAGGAAAAAAGAGCAACGTCTTTTGCCGGGGATGAGTGACTTTCATAATCATTTGGCTATGTCGTAAAATTAAAATCAATGGATCTATCAAAAAATCCTTAGCCTCGGACTTTCAAAAATTACGAAACAACGTGTTAACGTAGAATTTCAGAATTTACAGATTTTTGGAATCTAAAGATTAAGTCTAAAGACTGGAATTTAAAGATTAGCCTCGGACCATGGACTTCCAAAAATTACGAAAGAACGTGTGAACGTAGAAATTCAAAATTTATAGATTTTTGGAATCTAAAGATTAAGTCTAAAGATTAAGTCTAAATATTAGAATTTAAAGATTAGCCTGGAACCAAGGACTTCCAAAAATTACGAGAGAATGTGTTAACGTAGAATTTCAGAATTTACAGATTTTTGGATTCTAAAGATTAAGTCTAAAGACTGGAATTTAAAGATTAGCCTCGGACCATGGACTTCCAAAAATTACGAAAGAACGTGTGAACGTAAAAATTCAAAATTTATAGATTTTTGGAATCTAAAGATTAAGTCTAAAGATTAAGTCTAAAGATTAGAATTTAAAGATTAGCCGCGGACCATGTACTTCCAAAAATTACGAAAGAACGTGTTAACGTATAAATTCAAAATTTACAGATTTTTGGATTCTAAAGATTAAGTCTAAAGACTGGAATTTAAAGATTAGCCTCGGACCATGGACTTCCAAAAATTACGAGAGAATGTGTTAACGTAGAATTTCAGAATTTACAGATTTTTGGAATCTAAAGATTAAGTCTAAAGACTAGACTTTAAAGATTTTTGGCGCTTGAAAAGTATGCGATTAAATGGAGGGATCGCGACTCGGGCGTTATGCTAGAATTGTAAAAAGTCTGTCCACTGGTAAAAATAGCGTATCGGAATTACTTGCAAAGTTGAAAAACTTGCATAGCAACCGATTGGATAGATATATTGAGGTTCGGTGAATGTCGCAGACATTGATCTCTGTCAGAAGTATCGCTTTATTAAAAATTCTTGCCTATTGCCTCCGGCACTGCTACGAAGACGGCCGGGAGCATTGAAAGGAACTCACAAATTACATTATTAGTACTCGCAGACACGCGTCGCTGCTGTCTTCGGCATGGAGAAGCTTTGCTGATTCAATACGTCATCGATGAGGACCGTTTTCGTACCTTTTACGCTCGTTCCCGCGAAAATACATTAATCGTTGAGCCGCGTCGATGAATTGAGACAATAATACGGAAATAAGTAAATAATAAATTGCCACATTCGTAATTGCAATACCGGCGTGGGAACTCCATCTTTCGCGTACGGTAAATGACTATAATAGTCAGATATAACAGGTTTAACGTACGACCGCTTATTTAAACGGTCGTGAAACTTTAAATTCACAATTATTAAAATTTTCTTGGCGTATTAAAGTGCACAACGCAACGTTCGATTAATAAGGCAGTTGCGGTTTTCGATAATAACGTTGTTCTCAATTATTGTTAATTGCTTCATCCAAATGACTGACTTCCTCGCTTACTTTTAGCGTGACAACGCCGCGGTTTTAATTTGATCTGTGCAATTAAGTCTCATTTTCAACGCCGCGGCAAAGTGTAGTTAATGTACACAATAGCTCGGATTTGCAGCAATGTTTCCCATTAAATTTGAACGCAGCCAACAACTCTAATCGCTGCATGCATTTAATTTGACAAATGCACAGCGGTTTAAGCGCATGATATTAAAAAAATGCTTAATTCAATTAATTTAATGAACGTAAAACACGATGACTGTTTATGAATCTCGTAATTTTCACTAACTTCGTTCGCATCAATCAGATGATTGTAAAAACGAAACATAAATTCGAACTAGACTGTTGTTCTTCCCTGAAAGTTAGAACTAGTCTGCGGATCTTTATGCAAAATAAAAAATGTTTGCATCGATTGCAAGACGCATTTTTCTTTTTTTTAATTATTTTATTGAATTGAATCCAATACGCTGGTGCTCTTTTAAATCTTTTTAATATGTCCACTACTTTGAAATTGTGGTTACCCATTTTTGCCATAAATGCATAAAATCTCCCGTTATAACTGTGGAATTTATTAACACGCAGGATGGGTCGTCGAAAATTTTCGGCTGCGCAAAAACTCCAAACTCACAGCCTCCCGTTTTTGTTTTTCGGATAGCAGAGAAACCGGTTTGTCGGAGAATAGGACCGAACAATGCCTCGACTCTGAAAAAATTTATTTATTCCATACAACGCGGTGCAGCACGGTTAGAGCACACGGTACTGATTATTATTTCGCCTAAGTCGGAGACAAGAACGGGGACGACTTACTGTGATCGAAGCTCCGGAAGCGACACACGTGCCTGCGGCGTGAATTCCTGTGATCAAGAATTCCTCGCCCACGCGGAGGACCTACTTGTAAAAGTGTTCCCGATATCACCACTGCACCAAAAAAAAAAAAAAAAGAAAAGCAGAAAAAGAATAAACAGAGACGCTAAGTTCCCAGAGGATTTGAAACTTGGATGCGAAATTTCAAAAAAGCGAAGAAAAATGATTTCGATCGATCGGTGTCTCGGACCGAAGGTTTCGAGCAAGAACGGTTTTTCGAGAACCCAGAAGAGTGCCGTTGGGTCCGTTCCGCGCGCCGTCGAGCGCACTACTGGTCCGAGCCGATCGTCGCGGCAAGACCGGCACGAAAATAAGCGCAAGTATTCTAATACCGCCAATCGTGTGGACGAGCGTGACCGCGAACCATCGCGCCGATTCGCGCCTCTTCCATTGACAGAAGCGTGACCGATAACGGAAACCGGTTCGGCCATTTTTCCGGGGTTGTTGCGCGCGGGAAAGTACCGTAGTGCTCGCTTAAGGGAGTATTCCGGTTTCTCATTTGCGATTCTTTTTGCCGTTGCAGTCTCTGAGCATCGTTGAATCGGTATGCGCGCAAAACGATTTGCCTGAATTCGTTCCTTTGCGAAACCACTTTTTTTCGAAACGGTTGCCACGCTATGGCAAGTTCTAATTGACCTGACATTTTTCTGAAATTTAAAATCCGTCGGTTTTCTAACTGTTTAAGCTTGGTGAAGTAAGAGAGTAGAGACAGTGAACAAAAGCGAGACAAAAGAAATTTTGTTTTACCTCTCCAATTGTGGTACCATCGGATTGTTGAGATTCTTCCGGTTAAAATGAGTCCAAACATGACGTAGATCGGTCTACTTTTAAAGACTTCTTACGTAAGATGTACTGTTCGTCCGCCGGATGATGGCGATTTACGTTCTCGCTCTATTCTGGCTCTCCTATCGTTGCACGCATTGTCCGAAGACGATGACGAAGAACGAAGCCATGGTGGGGGAGCTAGGATAGAGTGAGCACGTAGCCATCATCCGGTGGACAAACAGTACGTCTTATGTACGAAGTCTTTAAAAGTAGACCGATCTACGTTATGTTTGGACTCATTTTAATCGGAAAAATCTGAACAATCCATTGGTACTAAGTTTGAAGGGTAAGACAGAAATTACTAAACTCGAAATTTTCTTTATTGCACCTCTTGCCGCCT
This sequence comes from Seladonia tumulorum, assembly GCA_913789895.3. NCBI lineage: Eukaryota > Metazoa > Arthropoda > Insecta > Hymenoptera > Halictidae > Seladonia > Seladonia tumulorum. Next base: position 4,271,875 of record OU565276.1, read on the forward strand.
CCTTGAAGTACGTCTGCTTCCTTTCCATTAACAGCTTCATTTTCTTGCCTTGTTTTCAGAGACAAGGCTCCAGCACAGCTCGAGGCGCTAAGCAGTAGCGGAAGAGTGGGGATGCGTTGTGCGAATGAAGACGTAACAGATTTAGAAAAATTTAAGCGAGCACTACTGTACTTTTTCTCGAGCGGGAGTGGGAAAGGATGCACCCGATTCGATCATAGAAACGGAGACCTCGAAGACCCTGTTTTTCGGGATTCAGGAAAATCTACAATTAATGTTTTACATTCACTCACACGAAGTAAAACAGATTTGTATGCACGAATGCACCTCTCAGTTATTAATAAAATTATTTCTAATAACGTCTCCTACTTTACCGGACAAAAATTTAAGCAAATTGGTTGCTGCGTTATACGCAGTTATACGCATCAAGAGGACGTTTTTCTCTATAGGTGTCGAGCCTTTATTGGGTCATGCGTCATAAATTTCTGTTGATTTTGACTGCTGATAACCGAATAAATACCCAGCAGTTCGCGATTCAGGATATTTCTAGTATCGTAAATAATTCTGTGACTGCGTTAATGGTCCTGGTCTCCGCTGTCTGTGATTTCCGTAGCGCCGCGGGACATAAAAGCGGATTTAATTAGAAGTTTCAACAGATTCAGTTCGAGGAATTGCGATTACTGCTGAGAAATAAAAGAATCTTTTCGCCTATACTCGTCCGCGGCAGTCGCATCCTCGCGACTTTTCATCATAAAAGGCGCCGCAGATCCTTGACATACATCATTACGCCGTTATTAAGTCGGGATAAGCAGAAGCGCGTGGCGGATTCGGAATGGATGGGCTGCCATTAACGGCAATCGATTGCAGAATTGTTATATGTGACACCCCTCTGCCACTTTCTTCTTCGCCGACGATGGTGCAACCAGATCGCTGTGGGAAGAGATATCTACACGTTAACAAAGTATCTTGTGACAGTTACTGTTTAAATATCTCTGTTGAAAATAAGTTAATTTTGATACGAAACTTATTCGAAGATTTAATTAGTTCTTCCAAAATCTCCTCAGTCAGCTCAATCCCCTAAAAGCTGTGAAAGTATCGTAAATACATTATTAATTATAATAACCTAATTTAACAATTAATATTTGTATCTACTACAGTTGAAGCTGCCACAAAACCAGTTTTTAAAAAACAGGTAGATTATTATTCAATTAACAACGAAGTTCAAGAAATGCCTTCAATATTTTTTATTATCAAAAAGAGTCATTATAAATAATTAGGTCCAAAGTTAGTACAGTTGATGTTCCTTATTTAAGGCAAATGGTGGCATTTTCTGTATTATTTATTTTGTGTTTAACTATTATCAAGAATCTTGAAGAAGTACTCCACCTGTAAAAAATTAATTAGCTTGTTTAACTAGTGTCTCATCTTGCTGTATACGTAAATATATACTTTATTACCTCTAAACTTCCATCTTCGGGTAAATCAGAACAATGTATAGCGTTTTGTACTTTTGTCTTTCCATATTTAGCTCGAAGGGTGTTCGGTCTAACTTGTCGCGCTATGTCCTGCAAACAACAAGACCGTGAATACTATGAATTTAATGAAAAGACACGTATACTTACTGGGTCCATAGGACCACACCATTTCCTGAATTCTCCTTGTACATCGAATGTTTGATCTTTGTGCTTTAATTCCATTACAATGCATGGTCCAGATTGTAATTCTCCTACCATGGCCTAAAACCATATTTGTTAACAGTCCTACCAAAGCAAGATAGGTCAGTAATATTTTTACACACCCCATAATCCGAGAGCACACCCTTGTACACTTCTAAAAATTCTTCTGCGTCAAATGGGTTAACATTAAATTGTTGTATGGCGGAAATTGTGTAACCAGCTTTTTGAATGTCATTAATAATGTCCCCTGTAACAGAGAAGAAAATAAATAATGATACAATGTAATGATATACATAGGAAGGATATATTGTTAGGATATATTGTTAGAAATATATTTTTGCACACCTGTTAACTTAGCTTGAACAGCATGTGGCTTAATAATACAGCAAGTGCAGTCTTTTAAAGTGGCTGTATTTGCTGGGCCCTTCTTCTTGCTTTTCGAATCGGGAAAAAAGAATTGTAATTCCTAAAAAAACAAGGAGGCATAATATGTACATATACTTAAAACAATAATAAAATATAATACCAACTTTCTCTGCATTTCCTTCATTCAGAGAACCATGCAAAGCGTTGTGAACACTATCTTTACCATAACAAGCTCTGAGAGAATTTGGAACTTTGGAACGCGCTTCCTCGCTATCATCTGGTCCAATTACTTCTAGCCAACGTGTAATTGCATGATCACCCAATAATTCTAAAGCTACAATAGGTCCGGAGATAAGATGATTTGTAACATACCTAATTGAAAAAAATGGAAGATAGAGTTTGCAATTAAAAATTAGAAGCTCATAGGAGAATGAATTTATGTATTACGCTGTATCTGTACTCCCTCTGTCTTGATAAAATGTTGTTGCCTCGTCCTGTGTCAATTTGACCATTTTAATGTTGGCAATGTGGAAGTCACAGGAGGCTATGCGCTTTAATATCTCTCCTAAGTGGTCAAGAGCATCTGGCTTTACCATTGCAAATGTTCTAAAAAAATTATATCTTACCAATGATAATAACTGATAACATATTTTAAACACCATTTAATATCCAAGAAAATAAAAATACTTCTGCATTTTTGTTTGTAATTTTTTTCGCGTAGTACAATCCGCGTAATCCGTTATTTTTATATTTCGTGAAAAAATGGTCACAATTGCGCCCACGTAAAAATCGTCTGCCTTTATACCCTCGCATTTCGTTCTCCTTAGAAACGTTTTCCTTGCTTTTATATCAAACTACAAAATAAAATAAGATTACAATCCGATTTTTAAGTGATTCACATAACAAAATCAGGAAACACGTACCAATTCAACGGTGTTATCGTACGGATAATAATACAAATAAAAATTCTTCAAGATGCTTGCTATTTTATCATACCACTCAGCCTCAAAAATATATTTTTCGTTATGCTCCACCGACATTATTGCAATCAAAATTTATTTTGTAAGTAAGGTTACGTTCAATACGTTTGATTATCGTTTTTGTGTACTATCTACTCATACTTCAATGAATATTGTATATATTTAAACAGCATAGTAGCTGTAGATATTGTAGCATTCAATAAACAACAAATGTATGTAGCTATGACAACGATTCGATAGTAATCAATGAACAGCTGAGAGAGGAAACCATTCAGCTCATTGTCAGGATTTTAGCACAGATAAAAGGCATCATAGACCACCAATCACCCAATGTATTTTTTTATCTCATGTCCGCGGGACTCTAGACTGCTCTAGACTACTCTAGAGCCCCAAGGACGTGAGACAAAAAAATACATTGGGTGATTGGTCTATTCCTGTATCTCGCCTGTGCTTTTAGGCTGGATCAGAGGAGCCTCTTTTAACATAAAAGTAGCATCCACTCTGGCATTATTTGGAATCCGCTTCTAATGATGCAGGCACCGATGAGATATAGGATTATCCTATACCTCATCGGTGATGCAGGTAAGATGACGCAGGTTCTGGTCCAGGCTAGAAAGATGATGCAGGTTCTGTTCCAGGCTAAATTTAGACTAGGGGGCAGCACTATACTGGGACACTGAAATCCCGGGCATGAATACTCTCATTTCATCTCTGGCTACAGACAATGCATCGTACATGTTTTAACTGTTAAATCAATCTTGATAATTGTTGATCATTGTTGTTGTTCACATATAAATAGAAAGAAATTCATGACATGCAAATGCATCAAGTGTCAAGAATTTATTAATATTAATTTTATTCGTTTTACGAATACATTTTCTAATATTTTAGACAATTGTTCGATCGAAATAAATACGATGTCAGCAAATAGTTCGCACACAGAAAAGGAGTTAGATTTAAGCAATGCTGGCAGAGGTGTTTGGTTAGTCAAAGTACCCAAATACATAGCTAATAAATGGGAGAAAGCACCTGGCAATATAGAAGTTGGAAAATTAAAAATAACTAAGTAGGTTTCGGTCCTGAAATTGCTTTGTGAAATCTTATTAATTTAATGAGAATGCTAAATTTCATGTGTCTGGTTATGTTAGAAATCCTGGTCAAAAAGCAGAAGTGTCTCTCAAACTGTCAGAAGCGGTTTTAGCTTTGAAGGAGCCAGGAGAGGAAGAAATCCCCAAACAACATAGATTGGATGTTACAACTGTAACTAAGCAAATGTTAGGTGTATTTTCGCATGTCACACGTAAGTCACTAAACTTGATTTCTAATACCTTTTGTTCAAATATGTATTTCTAAATGGTACATCTTTTCTCAGCATCGAATAATTCAGATTCCATAGTTCCTGAGACCGAGAAACTTTATATGGAAGGGAGAATTGTACAGAAATTAGAATGTCGACCATACGGTAGTGATTTTATTATATAATACTTATACGCTGTTAATGTTAAAGGGCATATTATTCATGCGTTTGTTTTACTTTCAGCTGATAATTGTTATATGAAATTAAAATTACAAAGTATCAAAAGAGCTTCTGTGCCGCAGAGACAAGTTCAGCAATTGGATAGAGTAGTTCAAAATTTCAAACCTGTTTCTGATCACAAACATAATGTCAGTATTTCATTTGTAGTAATTTGTATAGTATATTTACTTTTATATTAATGTAATTATGTGGTTTATAGATTGAATATGCAGAGAAGAAGAAGGCTGAAGGCAAAAAGATGCGAGATGACAAGGATGCAGTATTAGATATGTTGTTTGCTGCCTTTGAGAAACATCAGTATTATAATATTAGAGATCTTGTGAAAATTACGAGGCAGCCAATTGTTAGTTTATTTTAAGTAGTTGAACATGTATACATGTATGTGTATACAGGGTATTACCTCTAACATGACGCACGATTTTTCACCCACTTACAGCCATCTGACAAAAAAATTTAGAACAAGAGATGTAGGGTATGGAGTGTATAGTGGAGTGTAATAGATATCAGTAAAAAAATTTCGGGAACGGTTGCTTTCCATGGCGAAATCGTGCGTCGCGGTAGAGGTAACACCTACGTATATGTGCTTTTTGTAAATATTAATTTTTATTTTTCAGGTATATCTGAAGGAAATATTAAATGAAGTATGTAATTATAATCTAAAAAATCCTCACAGAAATATGTGGGAGTTGAAACCGGAATACAGACATTACAAGGATGAGGATAGAGCTGCTGAGAATGCTCAAAAGAAAGATGATTCTGATGATGATTAATTTATGGTACTTGTACATACATTTTTTCACATATTTGATTAATTGAAACATAGACGAAAATAGAATATTTTATATAATCTTGAAATCAAGGCTGTGCAGAATATATATAATTCTGACAATTTTTGAAATTTTATACACTTAGAATTATAAAATTCTTCTCTGGGTTGTATAAAATTCTTAGTAGACATTATGATTGTAACAATTTATTCCTTTACTTTCTCCTGTTAAATACATACAATTTGTAATTGAAAGAACTTACTGTAACATGGTAACAGTATAAATCTTTTATTGTTACATAAGTGAAAATTGTAAATTTATAAAATGTGTATTCATATTACATAAGAAAATGGATTTTATAGTTTCAATACATGTGTAGATGTTACATGATTTCTTAATGTTACCTAGATTGTGCATGAACAACAACATATTCATTAAAATGTGTTAAACACAAATTTTATTTGTTGATTTAAAAAATAAATTGACATTTTTTCCATAAACAAAGCAGTATGGAAGAATAATTTAAAAATGCTACTTTCGTAAGAGTATTCATATGATAAAATTTGATTGCTTCATTTGAATACTATGTAATAAAATAGGAGACTGTCACTTAATAAGATATTTAGCAGTTTTCCTGTATATGTAACAAAATTAAGAAAGTACTAGCTCGCAAAAATTGACTAGAGTTGATTGCACACTGTCTTCAACTGTTATATCAAAATAGTATATAAGTACAATATTTTGTACGTACTTTTTTACAATATAAATATATTAAAACTGAGACTAATAATTTTTTTGACATATGTACAAAAATATCACGGCAGAAATAACAAATTATGCATTAATATTAAAAAATATACACACAAATCAACTCTATTTTCTATTGTTTATAATAATGTAACCTATGGAATGCCTTACTATGCAAAAGGTACACAGTCTATTGATAAAAATACAAGATTCTATATAAATGGTCTATTGTATAAATTACTAATGCAACTTCATGGCTATTACTTATATCTACTGGTACATCATCAAAGATTAATAAGTTACTTAAGATAAATAAATTACTCACTTTAAACTGAGTAGCATGTAAAAGTGCTATTGAACTAACGATCCTTTTGCTGTGCCATGATCTTACTAAATATGAAAACTATACTTATTGGATGCAATATTGATATATGATAGCCTTTTGTACAGAACCAGTTCCACATGTATTCACTTGTTGGTGTATCGGGTTACTTCCTTTAAACGTTTACGAAAGCTTGGAACATTAACATCGGATGACATCCACATAAAACCTTAATTCCGATTTTTTCATTTGCTGGAATGAATACAACCGATCCTCTGTACAGAACTTTCGATGGTGAAATCTCACCTTTCCCGTTTATAATAATTAAAATACTAGCTGTACTTCTAGGAATGATATCGTAAAAAGACCTTCCTGGCGGTATCTAAAATGTATATGCATAACAATACATATATAGAAGCATAGCAAAAATTATTAATACAAAATTCTATTATAGAAAAACCCACTGTAATTTTAGCAACTGCAAAGTCCAACACTGGAGGACGAAATACTTCCGTGCAATCGTCTTCGCGAGAAGGTTGAAATTTTTTCGCGGAAACGGGCTCACAGGTGTACGTTAACATTTCGATCAATGTTGGCACATCTTTTAATTTAGGCGTCAATCCTGCACGTACTACATTATCAGAACACGCCATACATTCTATGCAATCTGTAAATATACTTTTAAAACTATATGCTACAGTAAATACGTGATGTACAATGTATGATCAAATATTTACCACCCGACAGATATGCGTGGGGTTCATTTGAACCAAGATAAATAGCCTCGCCAGGCTGCATTACTATATAATTAAAAAAATAAATGCCAAAACATCCAACATCTCCTGGATAATCCATGTATAGTCTTTCTAACAAGCTAGCATATAAAGACTGTCGCATAGACTCGTCTAAAATAAAAGAATTTGGTTGATTACAAGATTTAACTAAACAGGACAGTTAAAGTTACCTGAATCAGATAATCTATCCAATAATTTTCTAAGCTGTAATCCTACTAAATCAGGATCACAGGTCATGAGACTATGGAAACATGTTTTCAAAGCTCTGTTAATGTTCACTTCATCAGTAGCCATAAATTTAAATACTTTATCTTCTCCTATTATAGCACGCAACTCTGGAAGAACTTTCAAAAATTCTTTTATCTCCCTAACTGGACGGAAGCCACAGAGAGCTTCGAATGGAGTCAAAGCTATTGCAAGCTCAGGCTTGTGATTTGCATCTTTATAAATAGTAGGATATTGCTGGTGTAATTCTTTTGCTTTTTCCTAGAATTGTATATTACATTCAACAATACAGTACACAAAGTAAATACTGTTTTGGTAAAAATATATACCTTATTTGGATGGACCTGAATTGACAATGCTTTGTTCACAGATAAAACCTTAAAAAGGAATGGTAAATGTTCTCCGAATATTTCTTTAACATCATTGCCCAAAACATTGCTATTTTCTTTGATATATTTTTCCAAAGACATATTTAAATCCTTCATATATGAAGGGCCATTGGGGTGTGTACCCATCCATAGCTCAGCATATGGAGTTTTCTCATCCAATGTGAATTCCGAATTAGCAGATTTAACTAATGCTGCAACGGCGCTATCTATTCCATGCTTTCCCCAATCGTAAATTTGTATTTGACATTTAAGTTCCATTGTAGAAATTTATCTGCTGTAGGATATTGGTATATTAAATTTTTATATTGAAAAAAGAAACAAAAATTTTAAATTGCACACTCATCTGTTTTCACAAAAATATTGTTACATATGTTTCTGATAGAAATATTTAATACAATCATGTCTTTAATTTAGAAACATATGTTTACAATTCCTTATAATGTTTATACGTACGAAACCGAAAACGTGGACGTCGTTGACAGCTAACTACTTTGCTAACGTTTACACGAAAATAAGGCAGGTGGAGAACAAATTGTGTACATACGTTTCTTATCAATCCTACTGATAACACCTGCAATAATTCGTTTATATAAATGATGTTAAAACTTTGGAATTTCATTTTGCTTTTTCTTTCATTTTTTATGGACTACAGTAATTTCCTAATTATTTGGTAACTTTAATGCATTCCTTTTCACGTTTTTTCATTTAATTTGTGAGTATAGTAGTGCTGCGAAAAGTATGACAATCTCCTACTCATCATGCAGGACACGTATGCTATGCACTTTACAACGAGAGAGGATATCCTCTCTGTTACAACGTTACAACATTGTTGGACGTTTGATTTCGATTTGTCTCTTCAGAAAATCGATTCTATGGGCGAAAAGATCGATCTTTTAAATCGATTCTCCACACCTCGATCTTTTGGAAGAATCGATATTTTGCCGAAGAATCGATCTAAAAAGAATTTGCTTGTATTCTCTACAATAAACAGACGACACAGATTTTGTTTGAGTTTAAATGATAGAATTGGAAAATAAAATTAAAGCAATCAATAATTTCATCTATATTCAATTATAGCAGCGAGCTTTTAAAGTGTTCCAAAAGTTAATTACTAATGAGAAGCTGCAACACTTCTTGGTTGCGTAACGGAAGCATCCTTCTCTCTACATTTTGTATTCTATGGCAATCTCGAACTCGAACTCGTTTCGAGATTTCCAGGCTCTTTCACGTCCGGCGTGTTCCGTGGCAGTACGCGTGCTGAGAAGGTATCGTAATGTTTTAATATTTTAAAGTGATACATTCAATAATTAAGTAAAAACGTTGCTAAATTATTTCTAAATATCCCTTCAGACGCAGATTCAATTAACCACAAAAATGGTAGCCAAGAAGAAGCAGGTAAATAATTTCTTCTACTGCACGTGTTTCGTTCACTTTCCTAAGCACATTTTAAATTCCTTTATTTATTCGTAATGTTATGTAGTAATATGCAGTATCAAATGTATTTACATTGAAAAGTAATAAGCATGTTATTTTATAATTTTGTTCAGAAGCAATCGGCTTTATTACAGTAATTTAATTTGGGGGTTAGTTTTGAAGGAGAAAGGCGTTAAGTGTTACTTCTGTGTTGCACAATGATTTCATGAATTCTTTTTCGATTCAACAGAAGAAGTCCCAGGATGGTATCAACGCCAGATTGGCCTTGGTTATGAAGTCAGGAAAATGCGTCCTGGGCTACAAACAGACGCTGAAGTCCCTTCGGCAAGGCAAAGCGAAATTGGTCATCATTGCCAACAACACACCTCCTCTAAGGTGAGACTGAGATGTAGTACTCCCCCAAAAATAATGAAACTATTAGAAAAGTTTGAAATCAGATCTACAACTTTTAGTATTCATATTCAATATATTTTACATTTTGGATGATAATTCATGTATACATTATGGGAGTTCTACGGAGTAGTCTCACGTCTCTGCTCGTGAGTGCAGAGACAATATAAATATAAAATAATGGACCAGTGTCTGTAAATTTTTGCATTTTTCTTTTAACAGGAAATCTGAGATCGAATATTATGCCATGTTGGCTAAGACCGGTGTACACCACTACATGGGGAACAACATAGAATTAGGTACTGCTTGTGGAAAATACTTCAGGGTATGTACCCTTTCTATCACGGACCCTGGAAACTCTGACATCATTAAATCTATGCCCCTTGGTGATCAGGCATAAATGTATATTTTTTACTTAATAAAAATATAAAAAAACCTATATCAATTTTTACTTAGTACCCTAATAGTCGGAACTAGTGAGAAAAAAATACATTGGGTGTTTAGTCTAATTCTATACCTTCTCTGTGCATGTAATGTGAATTGCGCGTCGGTAACCGTGTTATCGTCAGCTTTAGAGCCTCCCGAGCGCGAGACAAAAAAATACATTGGGTGATTGGTCTACTCCTATACCTCGTCTGTATTTTTAGCCTGTATGAGAATTTACATCATCTTTTTAGCCTGGATCAGAAACTGCATCATCTTTTTAGCCTGTATGAGAATCACAGACGAAGTATAGGAATAGACCAATCACCCAATGTATTTTTCTGTCTCACGCTCGGGGGGCTCTAGAGCCAGAACACCGACGAGATATATTTAAAGACAGCCAGCCCCCGTGTTAAACTGCGGGCCCCAAAGCACCGACGAGATATACTTAAAGACAGCCAGCCTTACGGGAGAACGTGTGTCACGAAAAATACGGTGTCTTCTACCGCCCTCTAGAATAGATTTTGGCTGGAGTAAGAAACAGCAGGCCAACTACGGTATTTCGTCGGTGCAGAAGACGACTAAGGAAATTCTCGTCGGCGAGAAGGTGAATCATCACGGAACCATATCGATTATTTATTACATTCTCCGACGAACGTATTCGAATTAAACAGATATTTTTTTAGTATTGCTTTTTAAGACGTAAAATATTAAAAGTAAAACTAATATGAAGGACAAAAAATTCCTAGAAATATTTTACGTAAGAAAGTATTAAAGCATAATTTAACGATAGCGCAATTTGTAATTTAAAAATATTTCATAAACAAGCATTATTTCCTTACACTTTTTTTTATAGTTAATTGTTCCAAGAATCGATCCGTGGGAACAGAAATATGTTGAAAACCGGGATAATGTTCATTTGACATACTATTCCGAATAATAAAGAGTTTGAGAGAGAATCACACGGAAAAACTAATATAATATAAAATAATGTAATTGTAGGAGCAAAGATGGGCAAATTTTTGTTGAAATAGACATTTGAAATAACGAATAAAAGATAAAAAAATTATTTGTTACGCGGCAAATAAAAATAATTATGTTATCTCCATTCCACACGTAATAAGTTTATTTAGCGTTGAATAAAAAAAAAGTGTTCATTTTCATCTGTGTCTTTATTCGGTGGTTTATTTGATTTCGAATAATTTTCGGAGCCGCGTTCAAATGCTGTAACGAGGACAGACCAGTCAAAGACCGACGCGAGCGTTACAATGTATGTAGTTGCATCGCCCAATGACCAAAACAGGGATCGAATAAAACTTTAGACACTTATAAATCGCAGTTCTTTCCAAACCTTTGACATTTTGAATCATTTCATTTTTGGTTTAATTTAAAGATGGGATCGATGTCCTTTTTCAATTTCTATAAAAGAACCTGCATTTGTGGAATTCTTACGTGTCTTTCATTTTTTATAAATATGATTTTCAGATATGAATATCAATAATCGTAATTCGTCAGATTTCTTCTATATTTCTACATGCAATTAATTGGGAAAAATTTACCGAAAATCGAATGGCGCAATAACGGCCGTTCAGATATGTTGAAGGGCATTTTTGACTAAATTGTCCGGCGAAATATTCGAAATTGTAATATTCCAATATTTCAATATCATTAAAAATATTTCAAGTACTAATTAAAACTATTAATGAGTTTCAATAACAAACTAGTTTAAATAGAAAATCAAAATTTGACAAAAAAAATAAGATTATTGTAGGCTCTGCACACCCGGGTCCGGTCAGAATTTAGCTTTCAAGAAATGATTTCTGGGATCCCGTGCCGAACGGAGAAGAGGACAGTGGAGCTCGACTGCCTCTGTCGCCGAAGAGTGTAACATTATATGTCGTGTTGCATTGAATATATCGGTGTGACATCACCACCAATCAAACAAAAGAACCTGTTTATTTTTCATTATTTCTTATGGCTTTTTCACAAGCAAATTTGTGACATTTTTGTAATGAAAATGATACCAAATATGATATAATTCCGATCATAATTACTTGTCTAATGAACGATTAAAGTTTCGGACGCAAAGAAGGACAGCGTATGCGATAGAAAGAGAACCGGCGAGTCGAAGCATTCGGAAAAGATGAAAGACTAGCTTGAGCTTCGGCCTTTAAATAAGAAAATAAACTTTTTTATTATTAATTATTTTTCTATAGAAATTTCACCAACACATTCGTGGGATTTTGCTAAGGAAAATGATACCAAATATGACATAATTCCGATGACATTTACTTGTCTAATGAACGAATAAAGTTTCGAACGCAAAGAAGGACAGCGTATGCGAAAGAAAGAGACGCGGCGAGTCGAAGCGTTCGGAAAAGATCAAAGACTGGCGTGAACTCAGGTCTTTAAATTAAAAAGTTAACTTTTTTATTATTCATTATTTTTTTATGGGACTTCCACCAACATATTCGTAGAATTTTTTTATTGAAAACGATACTAAATATGATATGATTCCAATGATAATTACTTGTGTAATGAACGATTAAAGTTTCGGACGCAAAGAAGGACAGCGTATACAAAAGAAAGAGACCCGGAGAGATCTTCTCGTCTCGAGTTCGACTACTCAGTTTTCACGGCGTCGCACAGTGCGGACAAATAGCAATAATACTGTCTCCAATAAAAATACAGAAAAGGGTACATCACACCGATTTTGATGACTTTGAAGTATGTTGTCAAAGTCATTATTCTAATGCCGCTGCTCGGCATTAGCTTCTGAGATATTCTATAATCTGGTGCTGCAGCTAGAACGGATTCTGCATACACTTCCTCGTAGTACAAAATGTCAAGGAGAACGTACAATTCAAATAGGTTGGGATTAAAACTTCTTTAAGTATTTTTCTATGCAAAAATCCACATGTGAAATGTGAAACAATGTCAGCGTAATCGTCTCCCTCCCCCCACCACACACGACCTAATCCCAACCAATTTTAATTATACCTTCTCCTTGAGATCTTGTATGTGATTCTACATATTCGTTAATAAGAAAGTAACTTATATGTGTTAATCATGCCTTCTAATATGCAGAAGAGTGTGCAGAATCCATTCTAGTAGCAGTAAGAGATTTTGAGAATATCTCAGAAACTAATGCCGAGCAGCGGCACCATATATAGGAAAAAGTTGTTCAGAATGTTGAGTTTTACAATATATTTAACTTTTACCAAAATCGGCGAGATGTAACCTTTTATGAACAATTACTGTAATTTTATATGATTTTATTTACGCGGACAGTCTGCGTACAATCCACGTACAGTCCGAATACTGCACATGTTGTCTGTGCATTAAATTAGAATACTTTTACTTTTTGACTTTTCTTTTAGCAATTAAAAGCATTGATTTACTAAATGACGTGTAAAACAGATTTTCAAAAATTGCAATTGGTAAGAATTACATAAAAAACCAGAAAACGCACTTTTTAAAACTTTTTTATTTGAATCCCAAATGAAAATTTAAAATATGTGTCTTGTACATCTATGGTACACATACTGAAAATTTCATCGAAATCGGTAAACGGAGAAAAAAACAACATGCATTGCAACATATAAGAATCTGTGTATACTGTCTCCAAATAGCATTATACGGATAGGAGCCGTCAAAAATTAGTTTCATTGCTGAAACTAATATTACTGAAACACTTTTACTTTGTTACTACCTCTACTTGAATAATTGCAGTCAGTGCAATCGAGCATTAGAAGTGGTATTATCGGATAAATAAGTAAAAACATTAATTTTCTGTTTTTTACTACGGATCAAAATAAGAACGATTGAATTTTGTCATTACTTGTGTATGTATTTATTCTTTTTTTTTTTATTCTGTAATTACTACAGAATATATTTTGTTGAATAATCATTATTTTATAAATATCGCAATAATTTCCAAATTAATTAATTACACCTATAAAGTATCGATTATAAAACAATGATTACAATGGTGAACAATATGGAAAATAAGAAGGCAATAAGAGTGTAATGAAATTATATAATAAAAAATAATTATTTTCCAAGCAATTACAGAATGCATTATGTCAGCATTCTATGTTTACTAATTGCCTATGTCACTGACGTTTCTTTCGTACTTCACGAGCAAATGTATTTAGGTAGTGAGCGCGGCATGTTTAGTGATATTGGTATTTGCGATCAGTGATAGTTCCACGTTCTTAGTTCAACAACCGATGAGAGTATCTCGGCATTGGGGCACAGACGAGATATACTTAAAGACTGCTAGCACCGACGAGATATACTTAAAGACAGCCAGCCCCTGTGTTAAACTGCGGGCCCCAAAGTGGGTGCTGAGTGGGTGCTGGGAGCGGTCGGTAACGGCCCCAATGCCGAGATACTCTCATCGGTTGTTGAACTAAGAACGTGGAACTATCACTGATCGCAAATACCAATATCACTAAACATGCCGCGCTCACTACCTAAATACATTTGCTCGTGAAGTACGAAAGAAACGTCAGTGACATAGGCAATTAGTAAACATAGAATGCTGACATAATGCATTCTGTAATTGCTTGGAAAATAATTATTTTTTATTATATAATTTCATTACACTCTTATTGCCTTCTTATTTTCCATATTGTTCACCATTGTAATCATTGTTTTATAATCGATACTTTATAGGTGTAATTAATTAATTTGGAAATTATTGCGATATTTATAAAATAATGATTATTCAACAAAATATATTCTGTAGTAATTACAGAATAAAAAAAAAAGAATAAATACATACACAAGTAATGACAAAATTCAATCGTTCTTATTTTGATCCGTAGTAAAAAACAGAAAATTAATGTTTTTACTTATTTATCCGATAATACCACTTCTAATGCTCGATTGGACTGACTGCAATTATTCAAGTAGAGGTAGTAACAAAGTAAAAGTGTTCAGTAATGAAACTAATTTTTGACGGCTCCTATCCGTATAATGCTATTTGGAGACAGTATACACAGATTCTTATATGTTGCAATGCATGTTGTTTTTTTCTCCGTTTACCGATTTCGATGAAATTTTCAGTATGTGTACCATAGATGTACAAGACACATATTTTAAATTTTTATTTGGGATTCAAATAAAAAAGTTTTAAAAAGTGCGTTTTCTGGTTTTTTATGTAATTCTTACCAATTGCAATTTTTGAAAATCTGTTTTACACGTCATTTAGTAAATCAATGCTTTTAATTGCTAAAAGAAAAGTCAAAAAGTAAAAGTATTCTAATTTAATGCACAGACAACATGTGCAGTATTCGGACTGTACGTGGATTGTACGTAGACTGTCCGCGTAAATAAAATCATATAAAATTACAGTAATTGTTCATAAAAGGTTACATCTCGCCGATTTTGGTAAAAGTTAAATATATTGTAAAACTCAACATTCTGAACAACTTTTTCCTATATATGGTGCCGCTGCTCGGCATTAGTTTCTGAGATATTCTCAAAATCTCTTACTGCTACTAGAATGGATTCTGCACACTCTTCTGCATATTAGAAGGCATGATTAACACATATAAGTTACTTTCTTATTAACGAATATGTAGAATCACATACAAGATCTCAAGGAGAAGGTATAATTAAAATTGGTTGGGATTAGGTCGTGTGTGGTGGGGGGAGGGAGACGATTACGCTGACATTGTTTCACATTTCACATGTGGATTTTTGCATAGAAAAATACTTAAAGAAGTTTTAATCCCAACCTATTTGAATTGTACGTTCTCCTTGACATTTTGTACTACGAGGAAGTGTATGCAGAATCCGTTCTAGCTGCAGCACCAGATTATAGAATATCTCAGAAGCTAATGCCGAGCAGCGGCATTAGAATAATGACTTTGACAACATACTTCAAAGTCATCAAAATCGGTGTGATGTACCCTTTTCTGTATTTTTATTGGAGACAGTATTATTGCTATTTGTCCGCACTGTGCGACGCCGTGAAAACTGAGTAGTCGAACTCGAGACGAGAAGATCTCTCCGGGTCTCTTTCTTTTGTATACGCTGTCCTTCTTTGCGTCCGAAACTTTAATCGTTCATTACACAAGTAATTATCATTGGAATCATATCATATTTAGTATCGTTTTCAATAAAAAAATTCTACGAATATGTTGGTGGAAGTCCCATAAAAAAATAATGAATAATAAAAAAGTTAACTTTTTGATTTAAAGACCTGAGTTCACGCCAGTCTTTGATCTTTTCCGAACGCTTCGACTCGCCGCGTCTCTTTCTTTCGCATACGCTGTCCTTCTTTGCGTTCGAAACTTTATTCGTTCATTAGACAAGTAAATGTCATCGGAATTATGTCATATTTGGTATCATTTTCCTTAGCAAAATCCCACGAATGTGTTGGTGAAATTTCTATAGAAAAATAATTAATAATAAAAAAGTTTATTTTCTTATTTAAAGGCCGAAGCTCAAGCTAGTCTTTGATCTTTTCCGAATGCTTCGACTCGCCGGTTCTCTTTCTATCGCATACACTGTCCTTCTTTGCGTCCGAAACTTTAATCGTTCATTAGACAAGTAATTATGATCGGAATTATATCATATTTGGTATCATTTTCATTACAAAAATGTCACAAATTTGCTTGTGAAAAAGCCATAAGAAATAATGAAAAATAAACAGGTTCTTTTGTTTGATTGGTGGTGATGTCACACCGATATATTCAATGCAACACGACATATAATGTTACACTCTTCGGCGACAGAGGCAGTCGAGCTCCACTGTCCTCTTCTCCGTTCGGCACGGGATCCCAGAAATCATTTCTTGAAAGCTAAATTCTGACCGGACCCGGGTGTGCAGAGCCTACAATAATCTTATTTTTTTTGTCAAATTTTGATTTTCTATTTAAACTAGTTTGTTATTGAAACTCATTAATAGTTTTAATTAGTACTTGAAATATTTTTAATGATATTGAAATATTGGAATATTACAATTTGGAATATTTCGCCTGACAATTTAGTCAAAAATGCCCTTCAACATATTTGAACGGCCGTTGCGCCATTCGATTTTCGGTCAATTTTTCCCAATTAATTGCATGTAGAAATATAGAAAAAATCTGACGAATTACGGTTATTTATATTCATATTTCAGGATTTTTGTCGATTTTTGGGTTGAAAATCATATTTATAAAAAATGAAAGACACGTAAGAATTCCACAAATGCAGGTTCTTTTATAGAAATTGAAAAAGGACATCGATCCTATTTTTAAATTAAACCAAAAATGAAATGATTCAAAATTTGAAAGGTTTGGAAAGAACTGCGATTTATAAGTGTCTAAAGTTTTATTCGAGCCGTCTTTTGGCCATTCGGCGATGCAACTACATTGTAACGCTCGCGTCGTTCTTTGACTGGTCTGTCCTCGTTACAGTATTTGAACGCAGCTCCGAAAATTATTCGAAATCAAATAAACCACCGAATAAAGACACAGATGAAAATGAACACTTTTTTTATTCAACGCTAAATAAACTTATTACGTGTGGAATGGAGATAACATAATTATTTTTATTTGCCGCGTAACAAATAATTTTTTTATCTTTTATTCGTTATTTCAAATGTCTATTTCAACAAAAATTTGCCCATCTTTGCTCCTACAATTACATTATTTTATATTATATTAGTTTTTCCGTGTGATTCTCTCTCAAACTCTTTATTATTCGGAATAGTATGTCAAATGAACATTATCCCGGTTTTCAACATATTTCTGTTCCCACGGATCGATTCTTGGAACAATTAACTATAAAAAAAAGTGTAAGGAAATAATGCTTGTTTATGAAATATTTTTAAATTACAAATTGCGCTATCGTTAAATTATGCTTTAATACTTTCTTACGTAAAATATTTCTAGGAATTTTTTGTCCTTGATATTAGTTTTACTTTTAATATTTTACGTCTTAAAAAGCAATACTAAAAAAATATCTGTTTAATTCGAATACGTTCGTCGGAGAATGTAATAAATAATCGATATGGTTCCGTGATGATTCACCTTCTCGCCGACGAGAATTTCCTTAGTCGACTTCTGCACCGACTAAATACCGTAGTTGGCCTGCTGTTTCTTACTCCAGCCAAAATCTATTCTAGATGGCGGTAGAAGACACCGTATTTTTCGTGAGACACGTTCTCCCGTAAGGCTGGCTGTCTTTAAGTATATCTCGTCGGTGCTGCTAGCCCCCGTGTTAAACTGCGGGCCCCAAAGTGGGTCCTGAGTGGGTACTAGGAGCGGTCGGTAACGGCCCCAATGCCGAGATACTCTCATCGGTTGTGGAACTAAGAACGTGGAACTATCACTGATCTCAAATACCAACATCGCTAAACGTGACGCTCTCGCTACCTGAATACATAGAACGTTTTGCTCGTGAACTACAGAAGAAATGTCAGTGACATCGGTTGTAAATAAACGCATTCTGTAATGGCTTGCAAAATAATTACTTTTAATTGTGTAATTTCATTACACTGTTATTGCCATTTTATTTTCCTTATTGTTGACCATTGTAATCATTGTTTTATAATCGATAGTTTATAAATGTAGGCAATATGAAAGTAACATTAGAAAGAAATATCAGAATTTACATTTAATTTGGAAATTATTCCGATATAAAATAATTATCCAACAAAGAATATTCGTTGAAAACTAACGTCGAGAAGAAATCATGTCAAAGAATCATTTTATTAACACAGCCATTGGCTCGATGTGATGGTCGATTTTTAATATTTTATAGAGCAATTGGTATAATCATTGCTCAACAAAATATTCTAAATCGAGAATCACACCGATTTCCCAGGTCTCACCACGTGGAGGTTGCTGTGAGGGAGACCCGCCCACCCACATAGTATTTGGCGTCGTCCAGACATGGCGAAAAGCGCGCAATTTCCGCCGTGTTTGAACATGGCGAAAAGCGCGCAATTTCCGCCGTGTTTGAACAAGGCCAACAACGTCCCACCCGACGGAAAGTTAACAAAATTACAAAATAATAAAAAAAGCCGTAATTTTGTCCCCACTCTTCCTAATACACATTTGACAGTGCTCTAGTTTTGATCACTGT
Source organism: Seladonia tumulorum (assembly GCA_913789895.3). Taxonomy (NCBI): domain Eukaryota; kingdom Metazoa; phylum Arthropoda; class Insecta; order Hymenoptera; family Halictidae; genus Seladonia; species Seladonia tumulorum. The sequence goes on from OU565276.1 coordinate 4,291,006, forward strand.
GCAAACGAATACCAAGAAGAGCTCATTGCAAAGCCTACCCGCCGAATTACTACCTGCCTAGTCTAAACACTAATTTTTTCCCCAATATGCATATTTAATTATTGTTTTTTTTTCAAAGATTATATAATCTTTATTTATTTTATGCCTATCAAGTGTTTTGTATTGTAATTATATGTGTACCTATTAGGTACCTAATGGGTAGCTAACCCAAAGCTGAAATAAAAGTTCAATGAATTAAATAGAACATGTACGAACACATACGACACAACCCGCAACCATGTACAAACACATGCGACACACCATACGAGCATGCACAGATAATAATTACATAAAACAGTATAATTATGTGACAATCAAAATGAACATATTTGAATTATAAAATTTCTCTTAAAGTTAAATTTGTTACGTTGGTTTTACCTTGATTTTACCTTGGTTTCACCAGTTTCATTTTTTATAACCACCGCATAATCAACATTATGCACATCCTAATATTATTAGGCAATGGATAATAATTATAACCTGTTCTCATTTCGCTTTCCATTGCCTACCAGAAAATCAAAATATCTGAAACAAACTTAATTTTAAATTAGTACATGAAAAAAAATAACAAATGACATTTAAGAAATACAATTTACATATTTCAGAAATTAAATATTTTGAAAAATAACAATTGAAAAATAGCACACATTTAAAAAAAGTAGCACATATCAAATATAATCAATATTAAAAATAAAACATTTAAAAAAAATGAAAAAAAAAATTACACATTTGAAACATAATTGTCCACTCGTATATTTGAATCAAACCCGCGAGTGGACTATTTTCTCGCAACGCTAAACTAGAAATTACGTCTCTTCAACGTTTCAAAAAAACAAACGCGAACAGTGCATTTCTATTCGTGAGATTAATTTAATAGATATTATAATACGCAAAACTCCCGTGCACTTTTATTCTTGTACGCAACTCTATATTAATTTTAATATTGGCACATGAAAAAAAAAATGTAAAAAAAGACATTTCAAATATTACATAATATATGAATCAACATCATTTATTGTTACTTTGTTTTTCTTACCCTGTCAAGGAATGAAATATCTGAAACAGACTAAATATTGCGTTAGCACATGAAAAAAAAAAATAAAAAAGAAAACATACATACACAAAATAATTGTCCACTCGATATATTTCAAACAAACGCGCGAGTGGACTATTTTTGCGCAACACTACTCTACAAAAATGTACATTGTATATCTCCAAACAACGCGACCAGTGCATTATCTACCGCAACACTATTTTATATTTTTCATAACAGAAAATTCCCGTGCACTTTCATTTCTTTTTCCGCAACACTAAATTGAATCGCGATAGCAGCCATTAAAATTTATGGGGAGGGAATCAAGCCGAATTATTCTTTCGCAACGCTAGTATATTAATAATAAATAATAAATATAACGAAACAAACGCGACCAGTGCATCATTTATCGCGACACTAATTTATTATATTCGATATAGAAAACTCCCGTGCACTTTAATTTCTTTATGCGCAACTCTAATGGGGAAGCAATGGCTGCGGGGGGTATTTTGGGAAGGGGGTGGTCACCTATCCAGAAAAAAATTTTTAAAATAAAAAAAAAATTCAGAATGGTTGTCCACTCGATAAATTTCAAACAAACGCGCGAGTGGACTATTTTTGCGCAACACTACTCTACAAAACTGTACATTGTATATCTCCAAACAACGCGACCAGTGCATTATCTACCGCAACACTATTTTATATTTTTCATAACAGAAAATTCCCGTGCACTTTCATTTCTTTTTCCGCAACACTAAATTGAATCGCGATAGCAGCCATTAAATTTATGGGGAGGAAATCAAACCGAATTATTCTTGCGCAACACTAGTATATTAACAATATATAATAAATATAATGAAACAAACGCGACCAGTGCATTATTTATCGCGACACTACTTAATTGGTTTCGATACAAAAAACTCCCGTGCACTTTAATATCTTTATGCGCAACTCTAATGGGGAAGAATTGGCTGCGGGGGGTATATTCAGGGGCAGCCACACTGGCTGCAGGTGGTCAGGGGGCAGTCATTCGGTGCAGTGCGGCATTTCAATCATCGCAACCCTAAAAGGCGGGATTTTCTACCGTTTGCATATCGGAAAACATTCGTATTACATCGATTCGAATCACTAATTCTTACTATATCACGCGAGTAGGGAAATACACTTCGCGGTCCCCACTATTTTACAAATTCGAACATTGCAAAACCAGTTTTGCATGATGCAACGAACACTAAGTTCTATCGAAAAAATTACTGCGCGGTCCCTAAGTAAAGATACCCCGTCTTTTACCTTGCGGGCCGACGAGGCGTTCGATACGCTATACATACACATCGTGTATGTCTTCTAACCCGATCGGACCACTACGTTAAAAAAATACATGCTTTGTAAAACGCAGTGGTAGGTTCATAGCATTTAGCGCTCACACACCATCAAATGGCTAAGGCACACGTCGCTACGTTCAGGTGAACCTACAGTGATTTCCGCTATCGTAAGGCCCGTCAACACCATGGCTCGCATCGCATTAGATACTAATACAATGGTCACCATGGCATTGTCGTGCGTACCACCACAGGTGACGTAACTTAATACGTCTTCTTTTTGTGTATGGTACTGTCATACGAAAACGGATACACTTGTTCCATTGCTGGAACGACAAACGAATTGTGTGACAGGGCACACCGCGAGTAATCGAACGTAGCAACGTGAACCGTGATTTTGCGCTAACTGCGACCTGAGAACGTACCAATACGTTTCTTTTCTCGACGTGTAGCGGTCCGGTGGACACATGCTCCACATTGCAAAAACTTTAAACAGAACTCGAGCAATATAACTCGAAAATCTAAACAACAAAATCTTTAGAATTCAATGTTCGTATGCATTCTTGCGCAACTAATTCTGCAATGTCAAACATTTACTTTTATATACGCGGTCGCGAGTATAACCATTAAATCTCAGGTTTTACGTTTTCCAATATGCAAGAAAATAATCCCGCCTTAATACAACGCGTTGGTATTTTTCGCAACACTAAGACAATCGCGATATCAAATTCGCAACGCTAATTTCTCAAACAGAAATGTTTTTATCAATTAATTCGCGAGGCATGCAGGAAGAGTGACAAAGTCTATTGGTGAAGAGACCCGGCTCATCCACCATTTTACTTTGTCATTAATAAAAGCGGTAAGTAAAAAAATTCTGTTTTAATTTTTCGCAACGCTAATTCAACCCGTTGTGATTTTTTCGCAACTCTATTCGAAAACGCGAATGCCTGCACCATAACAGGGAGGGTTCGTTGCAGCTCGAGCATGGGCGCCTGAAATATCGAAAATGACTCGAAATCAAACGCGATTCTTTTTTGCTGCGCAACGCTAATTCAACGAACAGAGGAATGAAAAAAGACTACTTTACTTATAAAAATTCTTATATAATTTTACTATCTTAAAAAAAAAATGAAATAAAATCGAAATCGCGACTATTTAATTCGCAACTCTATACACAATCTAAATCGCGATTCTTTCCGCAACACTAATTTTAATCCTCTGTTCAAAATGGACTAATGCAACACGTTTTCTTTTTCGCAACGCTAATGCAAATCGCGGATGTGCCCATCTCGGCTGATCGTTGGGGCGGCGAGGCCTGCCCATTGATGCGACTAACTACTTTTCTACAACTACTTCAAATATTTCTACTGACGAGTATAGTGACAAGGTAGTAACGATAAAACACATGCAGTTGCTGCCCTCTTGAGTGACAGTTTGTCGGGCCTCTTCTTTTTCTTCGCGGTCCGCCGAACATCTGAAACCCTAAACGTGCTCGCAGGGAAAACGATCGACGACTTCCGAGACGAATCACAAGTTTCGGGAGAAGCCGATCGTTCCCCTGGTGCAATCGAGCAGGTGCGAAACGTTTCGAGGACCTAATCCGCGCGCGTTTACCGTTCGCGTCCGCGTCCGCGAAAAGCTATGCGAACAAGAAGAATCGAAGACGAATCATCCATCGAACGTCATGCCTCGTTCGATTTCGACTCGTGAACGAAACTTCGAGCTCTTCCAGGAACTGACTACCGGTCGAATCGCGGCCTACCCGAAAGAGAAAACGGTAGCCAGCCCCGGCCCCTACCTACTTAAAATTAACATTCACACACACCGAGAAAGTAAGCTACCTACCTACCTAGTCCTATATTTAAAAAATGGCAAAAAACACAAGCTCACCAACACATTCACTCAACGATTCCCATTCAGACGCCAGGGTGCAAAAGCCTAATACCTAGAGAGTACGTCCCGGGACGCCTCCGACACCCTAACGTCGAAACCTCATACAAACACATTTAAGGTACGTACCAGTTTCACTGAAATCGACTGACAATGATAGTGACCTTTGCGATATTAATTGGTAAATTGAAATAACAAACTATTTTCGAGTCTCAATTGAACTACGTGTAATTCTGAATGTTACAAACGTAGTTTTCAGAAAAGCTACTCGCGAACATATTCCATGAAGATCTATGTAGCATGTCACAGATCGACAGGAATATGCGTTATTGAATCTAAGTGAAAGAACCGACGCAATTCCACTGCCTAATCGCACACACACACAAGTGGAAAATACGTCGTGCACGATACACTGGCCATTGTCAGTCGCCACACATATATATCATTAAAACAATGTTCCATGTGCCCGTTGCTCTCACCCTCCCGAGTAGCGCCTGGGCACGCGAGAGGATTCGAGCAACGAACAGGGAACCTCAATATCCTGAAAATCCTATCTAAAAGAATTCATTAAATTTTGTAAACGGTCTAATATTTATTTATTCTTCAAATATGACTCTACTTTATCACAAAATTTAATCTGAAATTCTAAATGATATATTGAAATATTGAAAAATATAAAATTTGTGCTATTAATCAAAAAGATTAAAGAAGACTTTAATTTATCTTATTTATGCATTTAAAATCTTTAATAAAATATTTAAAAACCCTCGGACGATCCTTTCAACAAAGCAAAGTTTCGAAAAAATGAAAACAGCACTTTACCAAATGTAAAGTATGCGTAATTACTTTGTTTCAAGGATCTATCCGTCGCGAATCGTCTTTTTGTACGCAAAATCTAATACTTTCAATAAATTACAACTGATTTTAAAATACGTTTTTCATTTAATTTACAAGTAAATTTTCCATTAGAAATTATTTCTTAGTTAATAATAGCATACCAAATTCCGGAAGATTTTTGTCTTCTCGAAATTTGTTGACACCGTTATACAAATTGATTCATTAAGAAAAAAAACGCGACGTACAAAAAGACCCTACCTAGCTAGGAAACAGATTACTACCCGTGGAAACGCCTGGCGTTATCCACGGTCACTATACTCGTCAAACTCAAATACTGTTCTAATCAAATATAATAATAAAAAAGTTATTTTTTGACTCACTACTTGTTGGGGGGATACGAATGCTGCGTTAGAGTCCTGGAATCAAAAAATGAAACAAGATGTTAAAAAACGATTCGTACAATTCCATCAACAAGATAGTTTATTTGGACAAATGTTTTTTCTTACTTACATTCTCACCCCCTTGAAGTCAGCGACCGTTGGCTCTGAATCTGAGCATTGATGCGTTGTATTACGTTAGTCTTACTACACCTGTTTTCAATATATCTCAAGCACATTATCATCAAATTCTAATTAATTCGGTAGAGGCGAAACGAGACGGCTAGCGACTGGGTTTCCAAGCCCATAGAATCAACCCCGGATTCTTACGCGAGGCGACACCATCCACCTGCCTGGACGTCGTAACGCCAGGACAGATGCGCCCCTTCGCTTAAAACGTGATTCCAACTCGCGAGTATACACTCCACGAGCTGGCCGCTTTAAGTATAGACCGAGGCCTAGTAACGCTGGCATTATCTGCCAGAGATAGTGCGCTGCGGTCTTTTGGCTGTGAGGTCACCCCTACTTGAAGAGTAGGTGCGGACCTCCACCGTCTCGATCAAACTTCTCTACTAATATGATATCAAATATATCCTAACCTCTAAGATAATGCAACTTTCGATACATTGAAAACAAGGTTGGCTAACGTAATAATGGAAGTGGAAATTCCCCTCCTCGAGTTACTGTAGCCTACAACATATAAACACGAGATATATAGAATTCGTTTAGTAACATACAACAAACGTATACAATACAATCAATAATGTATTAACATAATTGATTCATAAAAAAATATAAAAAAAGGCCGAAAAAATTAGCTTTGAAAAGGTTGTTTCAATCGAATAATCGAACAGTTTCGCAATAAGCTTTTTTGCACGATAGTAAATTAATGATAAATTATTCATTTTTCATGAATAATTCGAAACGAAAATGTTAGACAACAAAGTGTAGTTGTAAAGATAGATTGGTACTCACACATTCTCTCTTCCGTGAAAAAGTCACACTCTTCGTGATGAGCAGGATTAATACTTCTACCACGATTAATTACGTTAGCCTTATTATTTTGTTATCAATGTGTTCAAAGCTTAAAGCAGAGGCGAAACGGGACGGCTAGCCGACTGGGTTTCCAAGCCCATAGAATCTACCCCGGATTCTTACGCGAGGCGACACCATCCACCTGCCTGGACGTCGTAACGCCAGGACAGATGCGCCCCTTCGCTTAAAACGTGATTCCAACTCGCGAGTATACACTCCACGAGCTGGCCGCTTTAAGTATAGACCGAAGCCTAGTAACGCTGGCATTATCTGCCAGAGATGGTGCGCTGCGGTCTTTTGGCTGTGAGGTCACCCCTACTTGAAGAGTAGGTGCGGACCTCCACCATCCCGATCGAACTTCTCTATTAATCACAGATATTCAAATCTCTAACAAAATACAACTCTGAACACATCGACAACAAAATTGGCTAACGTAATAATCGGAAGTACTTCTTCAACTTCTTGCTTCGAGGTTCTTTCTTCTACGATGAAATTACTACAGCCCTATTACTCTTGTTTCCAATACGACTACATTACCAGCATGCGATAAACGAAACGAATTTAGATATAAAGAAGTAGAGGCGAAACGAGACGGCTAGCCGACTGGGTTTCCAAGCCCATAGAATCAACCCCGGATTCTTACGCGAGGCGACACCATCCACCTGCCTGGACGTCGTAACGCCAGGACAGATGCGCCCCTTCGCTTAAAACGTGATTCCAGCTCGCGAGTATACACTCCACGAGCTAGCCGCTTTAAGTATAGACCGAGGCCTAGTAACGCTGGCATTATCTGCCAGAGATGGTGCGCCGCGGTCTTTAGGCTGTGAGGTCACCCCTACTTGAAGAGTAGGTGCGGACCTCCACCGTCTCGATCGGACTTCTCTACTTAGACTTGAATATCGAAATATTGGATATGAAAAATATCGCGGGAAACTACATGCTGGCAACCAAACCTAGCTAGCTCCCCATTCCCCATTTCTATCACCGAAAAAAAAAATGTAAAAAAAAGTGAAATACGCTACGAGCAAGTACACCAAAGAATTCGGAAAAAAGTGGTAACGACATTTGAGAAACAATTATCGCATGTTGGGACTCTACAGAGATGTATATCAGACCGGTCTGCGCGCTCAAAGAGGAGATTCTACAAATTCCAATGGCCGGGCACGAAGAGGACGGTGACCTAAGGCTTACGATCGTACTTCTGAGCCCATGTGGCATGGCGCATTCGGGGAGACACCATGCGACAATATCTCTACAATTACGATTATACGCGATAGGATACGAGACCAGAACCACCACCGTCCATCGGCAGGAGTCCACCTATACCCTTGTTCGGCGCCACAGTAAGCCAAAGGAATCAAAAGAATCAACCTCCGGGCTGCAAGCAGGTGATTGCTGGGTACCAACCGAAGCCAGCAATCGAAATCGAATGTACCGGGTAGAAGAGCGGGTACATATACATCTAGTGTAGAGATTATCGAACCACATTACCAACATTCCGATAAAATGACTATTCCCAAATACCGACTAAATAATTTAAACGAATTTTAATTATCGCATGACATTGACCTCCAAATGTGGAACCTCGACTGATGTAGGCGCTTTGGGGTATGACCGGCGTAATAGCCGCGGTCTGGTTTGTGCAGGTCTATTAGGCGGGCCATGCCTATGGAATTAGCTTACCCTCCACCAAAATGAGCTAAGCTAGCGACTAGTGGTTTTTCAGGCCACTCGGATTACTATAGTATTTACTAGATCCGTAGATCTAGATACTAGATCCGTACACTGCGGCAACATCCACCCTCTGGTCGTAGTTAACGCCAGTTGAGTGCGTTCCCTCCCTTCGCCCAGGGCAGGAGTTCCGCTTCTGGGTCAAAGGGGAGGAGCGGTTGAAAGAGGCCAGGAACGCTGGCTATGCCAGAAATGTTACCACAGCGGTCATGAGCTGCGAGGTCTCTAAACCTCCACTTAGCTCATTTTGGCTCGTCTATTTTAGACAGGAGGTATGCAATAGCTATGGCAAAGTCGAGTAGCCAAGTCTTTTTTGCGATAATTGTACATGAATCTTTGTTTACAATGGATCCAGCTAGGCAAAGGATAGATGCAAGATGCATCAACCAATGCACCCTGCCCGATACAACAACGTATGCATCGGAAGCGTGACTGGTTCATCCATCTTGCATCTGTAACATCTGTGTGACTCTACTTTAATGCGCGAGTATTATACCCTCGAACAAAAACAAATGACTCTACTGCTGGATCGTTTTATCCGAAGTGAAATGGAGGATCGCGCTCTAAGAGATCGTTACAATTATGTCGGCTGATAGTAATATAATAATTACGACGCGGACCTGCCGGTAAAACCTCTGAGTGTCGCAAGGGCCTCAACAATAAAGCCCACGTTGCCTAAGCACGGCCAGATTGTGTACGCCTTGTTGAGGCCCAAGACCTCGCCTAATCCTCTAGCTAGGTCGAGCTGTACCATCGCCAGCTCTCCGATCTACCCGACAGAGGGGTACGCGTAAAAACTATCCTTCAAACGACTTGTAACGATCTATGATTTCCATTAAATTCAATGATTTTGAAAAATCAAAGATCCATCCATTTCACTTCGTCGCACCTACCTACAAGCTTGGCACATGTTATAACATGTATACATTTAATATTTAATCGCGGGTTGAACATATATATATTACAACATAAATATAATATATATAATATATAAATATATTATACATACATATATAAATTATTGTATATATAGATATGTCATATTCTCGACCCGGGGTCTCGCTGGGTTTCCCCAAAAAGCCAGCGGCGGAGTAAGTATTTACACCGGGGAAAACATGTAAGGGATGCGGGAGATTGCGGCACATGACGGCAACAGCTCAGTCCCCAGACCGACTGCGGCCCATAAGGACCGCAATACTAAGTACCGGAGACCGCATGTTACCCCCATGGGTCACAGAGTATCTCGAGCGAGGGATTGCGGCACATGACGGCAACAGTTCAGTCCCCAGACCGACTGCGGCCCATAAGGACCGCAATACTAAGACCGGAGACTGCATGTTACCCCCATGGGTCACAGTACCTCGAATCCCAGACAATTTTCGATATCAACGAATGAAGCCAAACGCATATCGGCGAGTGAACTCAATCGGTTATCAGCAAACCCCAATAATGTAAATACATACCATCCACGCACAAATTCCTTTAAAGACATCCATAAAAGGAAATACCCGAGAAGCGGGTGGAAATAAACAAACAAAGCCAAGCAATCAAACTCTAATGATATTTTTAAATTTTCCCGAACCCTAACAATATCATAAACTCTAAACGTATCCTAATCCCTACGATATGGAAACAAGAGTAATAGGCTATAGTAACATTGGTAGCGATGAATAGTATAGATGAAGACCTGTTGAACACAAAATACAAATTCAATTGATCTCTATTAAGTAACAAGCGAGGAATAAATCAATGTCAGGGTGAAGTGTGGCATTTCATTTATCGCAACTCTAAAAGGCAGGATTTTCTACCGTTTGCATATCGGAAAACATTCGTATCAGATCGATACGAATCTCTATTTCTTACTCTATCACGCGAGCAGGGAAATATACTTCGCGGTCCCTACTATTATTACAAATTCGAACATTGCAAAATCAGTTTTCTATGGTGCAACGAACACTGAATTCCATCGACAAAATTACTGCGCGGTCCCTACGTAAAGATACCCCGTCTTTTACCTTGCGGGCCGACGAGGCGTTCGATACGTTATACATACACAAAGTGTATGTATTCTAACCCGATCGGACCACTACGTTAAAAAAATACATGCTTTGTAAAACGCAGTGGTAGGTTCTTAGCATTTAGCGCTCACACACCATCAAATGGCTAAGACACACGTCGCTACGTTCAGGTGAAGCTACAGTGATTTCCACCATCGTAAGGCTCGTCAACACCATGGCTCGCATCACATTAGATACTAATACAATGGTCACCATGGCATTGTCGTGCGTACCACCACAGGTGACGTAACTTAATACGTCTTCTTTTTGTGTATGGTACTGTCATACGAAAACGGATACACTTGTTCCATTGCTGGAACGACAAACGAATCGTGTGTTAGGGCACACCGCGCGGAATCGAACGTAGCAACGTGCACCGTGATTTTGCGCTAACTGCGACCTGAGAACGTACCAATACGTTTCTTTTCTCGACGTGTAGCGGTCCGGTGGACACATGCTCCACATTTCGACGGTAGCAAAAACTTTAAACTTGAAATACAAAACTCGAGCAATATTACTCGAAAATCTATACAACAAAATCTCTAGAATTCAATGTTCGTATGCATTCTTGCGCAACTAATTCTGCAATGTCAAACATTTACTTTTATATACGCGGTCGCGAGTATAACCATTAAATCTCAGGTTTTACGTTTTCCAATATGCAAGAAAATAATCCCGCCTTAATACAACGCGTAGGTATTTTTCGCAACACTAAGACAATCGCGATATCAAATTCGCAACGCTAATTTCTCAAACAGAAATGTTTTTATCAATTGATTCGCGAGGCATGCAGGAAGAGTGACAAAGTCTATTGGTGAAGAGACCCGGCTCATCCACCATTTTACTTTGTCATTAACAAAAGCGGTAAGTAAAAAAATTCTGTTTTATTTTTTCGCAACGCTAATTCAACCCGTTGTGATTTTTTCGCAACTCTATTCGAAAACGCGAATGCCTGCACCATACCAGGGAGGGTTCGTTACAGCTCGTGCATGGGCGCCTGAAATATCGAAAATGACTCGAAATCAAACGCGATTCTTTTTTGCTGCGCAACGCTAATTCAAGGAACAGAGGAATGAAAAAAAAACTACTTTACTTATAAAAATTCTTATGAAATCTTTATATTTTAAAAATTGGCTCAAGTAGCAATAAAATTGAAATGAAATGGAAATCGCGATTTAATTCGCAACACTAAACTAGAAACAATCTAAATCGCGAGTATCTTCGCAACACTAACTTTGATTCTCCCTGTTCAAAATCATTTAATACAACGCGTGTTTTTTTTCGCAACGCTACTGCAAATCGCGGATGTGCCCATCTCAGCTGATCGTTGGGGCGGCGAGGCCTGCCCATTGATGCAACTAACTACTTTTCTACAACTACTTGAAATATTTCTACTGACGAGTATAGTGACAAGGTAGTAACGATACAACACATGCAGTTGCTGCCCTCTTGAATGACAGTTTGTCGGGCCTCTTCTTTTTCTTCGTGGTCCGCCGAACATCTGAAACCCTAAACGTGCTCGCAGGGAAAACGATCGACGACTTTCGAGACGAATCACAAGTCTCGAGAGAAGTCGATTGTTCCCCTGGTGCAATCGAGCAGGTCCGCGTCCGCGAAAAGCTATGCGAGCAAGAAGAATCGAAGACAAATCATCCATCGAACGTCATGCCTCGTTCGATTTCGATTCGAGAACGATACTTCAAGCTCTTCCAGAAACTGACTACCGGTCGAATCACGGCCTACCCGAAAGAGAAAACGGTAGCCAGCCCCGGCTCCTACCTACTTAAAATTAACATTCACACCAAGAAGTCAAGTTACCTAACCCTACCTAGTCCTATATTTAAAAAATGGCAAAAAACACAAGCACACCAACACATTCACTCAACGATTCCCATTCAGACGCCAGGGTGCAAAAGCCTAATACCTAGAGAGCACGTCCCGGGACGCCTCCGACACCCTAACGTCGAAACCTCATACAAACACAGTTAAGGTACGTACCACTTTCACTGAAATCGACTGACAATGGTAGTGACCTTTGCGATATTAATTGGTAAATTGAAATAACAAACTATTTTCGAGACTCAATTGAACTACGTGTAATTCTGTATGTTACAAACGTAGTTTTTAAAAAAGCTACTCGCGAACATATTCCATGAAGATCTATGTAGCATGTCACAGATCGACAGGAATATGCGTTATTGAATCTAATTGAACGAACCGACGCAATTCCACTGCCTAATTGCACACACACACAAGTGGAAAATACGTCGTGCACGATACACTGGCCATTGTCAGTCGCCACACATATATATTATTAAAACAATGTTCCATGTGCCCGTTGCTCTCACCCTCCCGAGTAGCACCTGGGCACGCGAGAGGATTTGAGCAACGAACAGGGAACCTCAATATCCTGAAAATCCTAACTAAAAGAATTCATTAGTATACGGGCTAATATTTATACAAACTTGCAAAAAAAATTGAATCGAAATTTAAAGGTATTTGAAGATCATTAATCATTCAAAGAATTAATAGAAAACATTAATCGTTAAGCAAAAAGACAAAGACTTTAATTAATTTAATTTAATGATTTGAAATTTTTAATAAAATATTAAAGAACCCTCGGTCGATCCTTTCAACAAAGCAAAGTTTCGAAACTATTGAAAGAGTTCTATACTAAATGTAATGTACTCGAGAAAATAATCCAAGTTAAATTGATATGTGTATATGCTTTGTCTCGAGGATCTATCCGTCGCGAATCGTCTTTTTGTACGCAAGAGACCCAGTGCTTCTGAGCAATTCGAAATAATTTTAAGAAACGATCTGTATTGAATTTTGAATGAATTTGAAAAATCAATAATTATCTTAAAGTTAAAAAGCAACTTTATTTCATTTCAAATATATTTGAAAGATAAATAATAATTTTGATAATAAAAAGTGACTCTAGTTAATGGTATACCAAATTACGGAAGATTTTTATCTTTTTGAAAGTTGGTGATACCATTATCGAAACTATTTCATTTAAAAAAGAACGCGACGTACAAAAAGACCCTACCTACCTAGGAAACAGATTACTACCCGTGGAAAACGCCAGGCGTTTTCCACGGTCACTATACTCGTAAAACAATCAACTACTATCAATGGTAGTAATAGAAAAGACAGTTGTTTCTGCACTTACTACTTGTTGGGGGGATGCGAAAGCTGCGTTAGGATGAATCGTTCTGGAATCGTTCTGGAATCAAAAAAAGGAACAAGATGTTAAAAAATGGTTCGTACAATTCCATCAATAAGATAGTTTAATTGGAAATATATATCTTTTGATACTTACATTCTCTCCCCCTTGAAGACAGCACTACGATGCGTTGTATTACGTTAGTCTTACTGCCCTTGTTTTCAATATATTCAAAGTGCATTATGAATAAATTTTATATAATTCGGTAGAGGCGAAACGAGACGGCTAGCGACTGGGTTTCCAAGCCCACAGAATCAACCCCGGATTCAAACGCGAAGCGACACCATCCACCTGCCTGGACGTCGTAACGCCAGGACAGATGCGCCCCTTCGCTCAAAACGTGATTCCAACTCGCGAGTATACACTCCACGAGCTGGCCGCTTTGAGTATAGACCGAGGCCTAGTAACGCTGGCATTATCTGCCAGAGATGGTGCGCCGCGGTCTTTAAGCTGCGAGGTCACCCCTACTTGAAGAGTAGGTGCGGACCTCCACCGTCTCGATCGGACTTCTCTACTATATGCAACTTTTAAAAATATCGAACACAAGGGTGGCTAACGTAATATTAAATGTTCTTTTCCTCGAGTTAAGATAGCCTGTAAAATATAAATATGAGATATATAGATTAAAATTCGTTTAGAAACATACGACAAATATATAAAATGCAAATGAATCAACAAATAATTCACGTAATTGACTCATAAAAAAAAATATTAAAAAAAAGGTCGAACCGCGATTAAATAGTACGTTGGAAACTACTGTCATTTGAATTAAATAATCGAAAAACTTCACTGTCAGCTCTAAATTTGCTCGAAACGCGACCAGTGTGCATTGTTATTCGTGACGTTAATTTAATAAATATTATATTATATAAAGCTCCCGTGCACTTGAATTTGTATACGCCACTCTATGTTAATTTTACATTAGTCCACGAAAAAAAAAATTAGGAAAGAATAACAGATTTGAAAAATAGCAAATTTAAAAAAAAAGCACATTTGGAAATAGCACAATTGAAAAACAGCATATTAAAAAAAAGCACATTTGAAAGATACCATATTTGAAAAATAGCATATTTGAGAAATACCACGTTTGGAAAATAATTTATTTGAAAAATAACACAATTGAAATATAATATAAAATGTTCAATAACTAAGTTTAATTAGTAACATATACTGCTGGTACTCACATATTCTCTCCTGCTCGAAGAAATCGTATCTCGAACCTGGCTATCGATATATCCTTTTCGTAACGAAGCCTATTTTTCCCCTCAGGTTCTGTAACATAAAGAACAAATTCGATTAATTTCAATCGATCAGCCGTCAAAGAATACATCCGAGTTAATAGAAAATAAATAGTCCAAGTTGAATTCAGTCAAAAAATTAAACAAACTTGATTTATCGTCAGGACGTAACAGTAAATTACCGCGTGAAGGCAACACGACGATTCAAGAATAAATTAGAATTAAATAAATTAAAAATTAAAAATAAATAATTCACTTGAGCACGGTATTAAAGAACAAATTCGATTAACTTCAATCGACCAGCCGTCAAAGAATACATCCGAGTTAATAGAAAATAAATAGTCCAAGTTGAATTCAAAGTCAAAATTAAACAAACTTGATTTATCGTTAGGACGCAACAGTAAATTATCGCGAGAAGGCAACACGATTCGAGAATAAATTAGAATTAAATAAATTAAAAATTAAAAATAAATAATTCACTTGAGCACGGTATTAAAGAACAAATTCGATTAACTTCAATCGACCAGCCGTCAAAGAATACATCCGAGTTAATAGAAAATAAATAGTCCAAGTTGAATTCAAAGTCAAAATTAAACAAACTTGATTTATCGTTAGGACGCAACAGTAAATTATCGCGAGAAGGCAACACGATTCGAGAATAAATTAGAATTAAATAAATTAAAAATTAAAAATAAATAATTCACTTGAGCACGGTATTAAAGAACAAATTCGATTAATTTCAATCGACCAGCCGTCAAAGAATACATCCGAATTAATAGAAAATAAATAGTCCAAGTTCAATTCAAAGTCAAAATTAAACAAACTTGATTTATCGTTAGGACGCAACAGTAAATTATCGCGAGAAGGCAACACGATTCGAGAATAAATTAGAATTAAATAAATTAAAAATTAAAAATAAATAATTCACTTGAGCACGGTATTAATTTTAATAAAAATTACGATAAATAATCGACTTCTAGCGAATGATAAAATATAGAAACGGTACGTACCATGTAAAGGTCCTTGTCTTGCGTCGTAATATATCCTTTATATATGTGTAACTGATAACCGACGCAGTCGACAAGGACGAGGGTGGTTCGGAGATACACGTCACACACAACCACTCACTTTCACTTTCGTTATCAAACTGAAGTCGCGGCCGCGAGGGTAAGAGTGGCGGTGGGGGACCGAAGGCCCGAATATTGGGGGCTTCCCGGAAAATCGGCGACGCGTCAAAAGTGGGATCGGCGCAAAGGGTAGGGGCGTCGATTATTACGTGACAAAGGCAGGTTCTTACCTGTTTACGAGGGTCGCTGTGCCGCCTTTTTTTTTATTTTAGATGCTATTTCCCATTTAAATCAAGAGGTTCTCAGTTGTCGCCCGTAAATTTACACTGTCACATATTGACTGTTTTTCACATATTTCCGGCCTACATTCTCTCTTATAGCCGCCTTGCCGTCTTGCCGACTCTGTAACCATACGCACATAGAAAAAACCCATATACACAGGCTCACAAAGCTATTCGAACACCTTTCAAAGCTGTATAACTTTTTTAAAATTGGTCAAAACGACCAGACCTTTCTCGAGCAATTCGAAGATTTGTTTTACCGAATGACATGCAAAAAAGGTTTTTAAATTCAAAGTTATATTAATTCATCCACGTAATTCTCTCTCAAACTCTTTATTATTCGAAATAGTATGTCAAATGAAGGTTATCCTGGTTTTCAACATATTTCTGTTCCCACAGGTCGATTCTTGGAACAATTAACTATAAAAAAAAGTGTAAGGAAATAATGCTTGTTTATGAAATATTTTAAAATTACAAATTGTGCTATCGTTAAATTATGCTTTAATACTTTCTTACGTACAATATTTCTAGGATTTTTTTGTCCTTGATATTAGTTTTACTTTTAATATTTTACGTCTTAGAAAGCAACACTAAAAAAAATATCTGTTTAATTCGAATACGTTCGTCGGAGAATGTAATAAATAATCGATATGGTTCCATGATGATTCCCCTTCTCGCCGACGAGAATTTCCTTAGTGGTCTTCTGCACCGACGAAATACCGTAGTTGGCCTTCTGTTTCTTACTCCAGGCAAAATCTATTCTAGAGGGCGGTAGAAGACACCGTATTTTTCGTGAGACACGTTCTCCCGTAAGGCTGGCAGCACCGACGAGATATACTTATCTCGTCGGTGCTGGCAGTCTTTAAATATATCTCGTCGGTGATATTGGTTCCACAATACTGGTTCCGACTGATACGGTAGGATGTGACACGAAATGGTAAGGGAGCTCTAGATGGCTCTAGATGGCTCTAGATGGCTCTAGAGCCCTCTGAGCGTGAGACAGAAAAATACATTGGGTGATTGGTCTACTCCTATACCTCGTCTGTGGTACGAAGCAGTTTGTGATCCTTGGTAATGGAAGCATTGGTTGGAGCTAGTTCCAATTCATGCCACAAACCACAAAAATGAAATGGGTTCTGTTTCATGCTAAAGTTCATGTAGGTTCTGTTCCATGCTAAAGTTGTAGGAAAAGATAGGGACACTAAAACCCCGGGTGAGAGTACTCTCATTTCCTCTCTGATTCTACCATACTAAGTGTGCAGCTATTACTTTTATATTATCCACTACTTGTAAGATACTATACTATAAGTTACAATTAAATGTTATAAACATTTAAATAAACGGAGCAGGAAAAGTGAGAAAATTGGGAAAGGATCTAAGGTCGGAAACACAGGCAGGATCTTGTGTAGAAAGGATCCCTTTGATCCTTAGACACAAGGATCTTGTGTGAAAAGGGATCTAAGTTTGAAGGGAGATTAGGGAAGGGAAGTCAGTGGATTTGTTTGAGAAGAAACATAAAGCCTATTTTAATCCATCAAACATACTTTCTATTTACCTCTAATATACGAATAAAAATAAATAATTATTTAAAATAATTCCATATTCATCAAGTGATTCTTATTAATCTTTTCTTCTTTATGTAGTTTACGTCGTATATGTATTCGACATTAAAATAGCATCTTAAAGAATTGAAAAAAAATTAGTATTAATATTTTCACACTTTCATGGAATAGATATTTAATAAAATACTTTAATATATTCTGGTTTACAATGATTTAAAAAATCCTAGTACATACATATACTCGGTTTTGACGTATAATTTATTTGTGAAGTAAAAGTATAATTGGATACGCGAGAGTGATAAACCGAGATCAAAGAAGACCCGACAGATTACGCTATCTGGCGGGATGCTGCGAAACCACGAGTTTGCGAACGGAGCAATGGCGTAGGCGGCGATCCATGTGATAAATTAATTTTTATAGCTTCGTGGGTGGCGGCTCTTTCTATTGGTCGCTGATCGGGCGCCTCCCACTTCGAACGATGTAACCTTCTCCTGGTTTATTCCACTCAGCTGTGATACCACGATATTGTATACCATTTGTCTCGTTTTCAATGAGCTGGCAAGGGAACGGCGGATGGGTGTAATTGAAATACATTCGCGGATCTCCGATCCTCAACAAAGGCGCAGCCTGCACGATGCGATTTTTAATAATGCATCGCGCCGTACCGTCGCTTACGTTTTACAACGCCACTCGGCCCGATGAACACTCCAACATAATTACATAAGGCTCGGAGTAACATAGAGCCGAGATAGCTTACGTCTTTTTACAGTTAAATACTTGCTGCATCACTTGGAAATTTTGTTGTTGGTTTTCGCGAGGTCGTTTGCTCGTTTCAGGATTACGATACTGCGAGTACACTTTTCATATTAACCCTCTGACGCACAGTACGGGACCCTTGACAAAAATTGTTGTTTATTTCACTTAATATCTTAAATATATTCGCCTGATTTGTTTCTAGCAGTGTTTTGTCCGTACACTGGGAGGGTTAAGAAGATTTCAGTAATGGATCACAATCTTTCTGAAATAATGAAGTCTTTTAACCGAAGAACGAAAGCAAAGCTAGGTTAGACTATTTCACCGGAATCGTCTTGTACTCGTCAAAATGGATAAATACCAATATCATAAAGGTTAGTTATTGTCTGCAGATAATATTTTACTATATTCACAATTAGCGTTTGAATATAATTTGTAGGATTTTCCATATGTACTGGGAACTTTGTCGCTTGTCCGAGCATTGAGATCACCGAGGAGATAGGCAGGCGTTGAAGTCTCCAACAGCATAACTGCGATTTCGAGCTGCTGTGTCATCTGTTTCTCAAATTGTATGTATGCAGTACATACGTAGGTATGTACTATGCGATTTTTTTGCTGCTCAAATTCATTTTAAAGGGGTAAAATCAACCCTTTAAAAAATTCGGCTATTATTACTTTTTGCGCTATAACTCGCAAACTATGAGGCATAGGAAAAAAGATTCCAGACAAAAGTGGTTCTCTTTAATGAGGTCTGGCGTCCGGTAAAACAATTACCAATTGTTTATATAATTAAAGTGCACTTGGGCAGGAAAAAGTCGCGTATTAGGATGTGTTTTATTTACTGTAAAACTAATCGGGACAGCTATTTATTATAAAAAGGTTTGCATGTTCAATTACAGGAGGCTGATAATCACCGTTTCCCAGCAACTCATAGTTACAAATACTGTTTTCGCGATAATTCCACTGGCCGTCCATTATTCGCAGTTTTATTGCCGAGGAAATTCGCGTAAAAGTGCGAAAGGCTAGGAACGAGGCAGTAAACGAGGTTTTGCTCGATCACAATCGCGTCCGCGGCGGCGGCGGTCCGTGCGGGCTGGTGCTGGCGAGCGGCGACGTAAGAAAAAGGCCTTGGCCAATAAAATATCGTGATAAACGACACGGCAGCGCTTTCCACGATTACGTTTACGAGTCGGAGGGCTGCTATACTTACGCGAATCACCGAAGCCGAGGGGAGGAGAAGCGTGGTCCCATCGCGGCGAGTTTAATAGTGGGCCGCTTTTCCACACGTGCTTCGGCATTCGACGCCAGGGAAATTCGCGGCGTCCGGCTGAACGGCTCATTAAATATAGATGGTTATCTTGATACTTACGCCGGCACCGACCCCAGGAAAATGTACTCCGGCAGAGTTTTATGAACCGTCGACTTGTTACAAAGGTTAGGAAATGTTTTCGCCGCCGTTGCAGCCGTCGCCGTGGAAAGTTTATAATTTTCATTGCCCGGTCACGGGTTCGTGTTTCACGGTTCAAACGTTTCGTCCAGCCAGCGCCGGTGGTCGTAGTCCCGCAATCAACACCGCGCAAAAAGACGTATACACGCGTCAACCGTTTTTATTGGAGAAATTTGTCACTGTACCGCACTCCGCGGACAGCTTCCATGCTGTTTTTTCCCCCCCTAGCGAAAAAATGTCTGCCGGGTATAAACTACGGCGTCATCGCCGCGCCGGGTTGGCTTCCGCTTGAAAGAAAAGTCACGGATTATCGTGTAACGACAGACTTGTATCAGATAACGGAAACATTAATACCGAATCCGCTGAAAAGAGGATAATGTTCGCATAACCAGAAAATTATTGACTGAGACTTCTGTAAGTTCTTGGCCGTATCTGTCGTTGCAGATCCTCCACGGATTTGTGGATTTAAGAGAAA
Source organism: Seladonia tumulorum (assembly GCA_913789895.3). Taxonomy (NCBI): domain Eukaryota; kingdom Metazoa; phylum Arthropoda; class Insecta; order Hymenoptera; family Halictidae; genus Seladonia; species Seladonia tumulorum. Next base: position 4,311,376 of record OU565276.1, read on the forward strand.
GTCGAAAGAAGGAAGCGACGCGCAGAGAATACTAATTTCAGCGAGTATTTAAGGATTACATCTATACTCCTGTTAACGAGTAATCGACTACACATTTAAATGATAATCAAGGATGCAAAGACCGTGTCAACCATCGCCTGTCAGGACCTGCGTCGAAATGAACTTCGTATTTTATTGAAACTGGTACTTGTTTATCGATCCTCGGTATATTACAATCTTCGAGAGCGTTGTAAACGTTAAAAATTTTTAACATTGTTCCTCACCTTCAGGATTTCACATTTCTAAATTTCTCTAATTACCCACAAGAAAAGTCTTGAACTCTCGACTATCAAATAACGAATGCATCCAGTTACAAAAGACAGTCAAAGGAGTCTCATTCATGGCTGATAGTTGTAACTTTTCTAAAATTTAGAAGTTGGAGCTTTTAGAAGTTGAATTCCAATTTATGCGCCCACTACGATCGATATACGTATAATAAACTACTATTTGAACTACATACGTAAGATTTCCGAGAACCACGAATTAAAATTATGGAATTTTGCTGGCTTCGAGCATTGGTCACAAGAAAACGAAAGCGAATGTACGAAAATGTTTACCATATTACATAACCATATTTACCATAACATAATACAATTAACTCTGTCATAACTGAAATTCATAATTTGAATGTTATGTAGAACTTCTTTGGAACCTATTCTTTCTTATACAATTCAGTACTCGTTGCTGCAATTGCAGAATCCTAAAGTAGCCGAGACCTTTTGTGGTGTGTCGAGATCTACGGGCTGAAAGTCATAGAGAGGCTCGAAGTGGCTGATACGAAATTAGGATAAGATTAAAATACGTTTTTGAGACAGTAAACTTCAATTTTCAAGATTAGTGAACATGGGACCAGTTATAACTCAGATATTTATGCAATTTACAACTTTTCCATACAAACGTTAAGAAAATCGAGTGAAATAAAATCTGATTTTCCGTGGCGGTAGCCTTTCCAGATCTGTAGTAAATTAAAGTCGTTCTAAATTCTGTTGAATTTTATATTCCAGCATTTTTCAACCAAGCAGTGTGGTTATAATGGACTCGATGGAATTTTCCTTGGAAAAACCAATCCTGATCGACGGTGAAGTGAAGTCACGACTTAATCGCGACAGTTGATCGAGGATCAACAGGTGCGTTCAGGTCCATTATTCGCTAACAAGTGAAATTTTCGATTGATACTGACTTTTGTCCTACTGTTTAGGAAAATCGAGCACTATGGATCGTTGGTCCAACTGGCTGCGCGTCATCCGCGTCATCGGCGGGAGGCGCGTTCGCGAGCAGGTTGCGTGTACGAAGCGGAACGTCGCGTCGAGCGTATCCTGGGATCGCTCGCGCGACCACGCACACTGTGCACACGGAAAGGGAGACGAAGACGCGCTTACGCTCGAGATGAATGCTGCTTGCGGGGAGAGATCGACAAGCTCGGCCGAAGGCCAGGGGAGGCGGACGAAGCCTCGGACGAAGCAGAAGAAGAAGAAGAAGAAGAAGAAGAGAAGTTGCGGAGGAGGAAGAGGACCACGACGACCACGATGACGACGACTACGACGACGACGGCGAAGAAGAAGAAGAAGAGGAAGCGAAGAAGAAGGAAGCAACAGAGGTAGGAGGCAGGAGGAAGAAGAGGATCCACGTAGCGAGAAGGAGAGGGATCGAGGTGGGGGGAGGAGAGAGAGATCGAGAGAAGGCCGCGGTAGTCTTTCTCGGTCGACTAGGTAAGATAAGGACAAGGCGGACAAACGGACTGACGAAGGTGGCCGAGGTAGGGGATACTCAGTCTCGCGGCCACGTGCTACACGAGCGCACGCCCCGAGCCGGCCGGTGGTCCAGCCACGTCTCCGTCCTCTTCTTCTTCGTCCCGTTTTGTCCCACGCTTCCCGGTTCCTCCTTCTCCCTTCCATTCTTCTTTTGTACACCGACCCGTGTTCCTCTCCGCTGCTCCTTTTTTTTTCCTTCCCCTTTCTCTCTCTCTCTCTCTCTCTCTCTCTTTCTCTTCCTCTCGCTCTCCTCTTCTCTGGTCTCCGCGCGCTTCCGACCGTCCGCTTCCCACCCGAACGTGTGTTCCTTTGCGCGATTCCGCCGCGCGCAAAGCGGATTCCGTGGACGCCGCTCGAGCGCGTCTCGCGGCCCGGGAAATCGCGGGTACGCGGCTGTTCCGCTGTTTCGAGGCCACGTTTCCGAAGCGAAAAGGATGCTGGTGTGCTCGCATGCTGCTCGAACAACAGCCGAACCTCGTTGGTGCGTCGTCTTTTCCACGGGATCGGTCGCGGGATCGCTGGGACAGCGATGCTCACCGTCGACGGCCACCAATGAACCAGAGTTCCTGTGTTTCGCTAAGTGTCCCGGTCCCACGGAACAGAGCAATCGGGAAACCTTTGAAACCACGTCTCACGCCGTTGACATGTCCAGCGGACCAGTTCTCCACTGATTCTTGTGGACTCTGTATAATTAGTGTCGCATAGCAGCCCTAGTTGAAATACTAAAATTGATCGACAGTGTTCTACGAATTAGTGATCTTCAAACGCATTGTGCGCCGATGGTTGATCTGCTCCTGGAATAGTCAGCGTGAACACTTGACAGTGGTCTCTGAGAGGAGCACTCTCCCTGGAGTTTGATGGATTTTTTCAAGTTCGGAGTGCGAAGTGTACAGTGTGGATTCGATGGAATGATCGGTAGCCTGAATTTGTTTATGCAAGATATGTCAGTAGGCGGGGAACCTCGATTGTCGTCTGATCACGAAAGGTAAATAGCTACAACGGGTGGGTGGTTGATACATGAATTTCTTAATTTGATAAGTTCAAATATGCACAAAAGCACAAATCCTCGTCTTCTGTCGTTTACCGTTGGTGCACACTCTTTGGGATCTCAAATGTTTCAGTCAACATCTGATCTTCCAGGAAAAGCTTGAGAAAAGCACTGAATCTCTAACACTCTTCGGGATCTCAAATATTTTAATCAATATCTGATAGATCTTTCAGGAAAAGCTTGAGAAAAGCACTAAATCTCTAACACACTTCGGGATCTCAATTGTTTCAGTCAATATCTGATCTTCCAGGAAAAGCTTGAGAAAAGCACTAAATCTCTAACACTCTTCGGGCTCTCAAATATTTTAATCAATATCTGATAGATCCTCCAGGAAAAGCTAGAGAAAAGCACTAAATCTCCAGTTTCTGTCGATCGACGCGTACTTTTTGTAGCCTCGCATAAGTGTCAGCCACCGAGTACCTGACGTTTACGGGGAAGCGTGAAGAGCGCGTTCCTAAATCCCCGGTTTCCATCGTTTGCCATTACTTGCGTCTCTCGAAGTGGGAAATGCGTGACTATGTCAGCCACTGGATATCCAGTTGGATAAGCAACGGGCTAGCGGTGGACCAGAATTCGAGGAATGTTGACGGGATTTCTCGGGAATCGTCGAACAACGAGATCCGCGGTTTCGTGGCTAGTTTAACTAGGCAGTTGGCCGCTGGCTACGCCGTACGAAAAACCAATTCGAATTTCTCTCTCTCTCTCTCTCTCTCTCTCTCTTTCCGTCTTCCTTTCGCACCGATTCGCGGCGCCGACGATTAATTTGTCACGACGTCCGGGCACAACAATTTCAACTGTCTGCAGTCGGTGCCATGATATCCGTGTGACGTGCCGCTCACAACCGGTTCATTAATGCTGCAGCCGCTCGTCACTCATTGGCTGCCACGGGTTGCCAGCGATCGTGATGTTTGCGATAGAAAAAAAAAAAAAGAAAAAGAACAGGAGGTGAGACGATCGGAAAGGAGGGTGGGAGAGGGGTGGAGGGAGAAAAAGAAGGGAAGAGAACCGACAACACGCCGCGCCGCTCCGGAACGATACTTTTGACGCGAGTGTTTCACCTTTCAATCATTATTATTGCGAACGCCGATCGCCTCGGAGGACGGCCCCCGGTCCGGACGAGTTGACGGACAATTAGGATATTAATGATGCGTGACGGCGGCCTGGGAAAGTCGACAAAAGAAAGAGAGAGAGAAAAAAAACCCACGCGAGCCGCGGGCACCGATGCTCGCGCCTCAACAATGTATGTATACACTCGATTTCTTCTTTTCGCCGGCGCGACGCGGCGCTTCGTGTCCCGACGATCGACGATCGACGATCGAGGCCCGGATATTTTTCGAGAGAAATCGAACCGGGCACAGTAGGACGATTGCTTCGAGTATTTGCCTCAAATATTTGATCGTTAGAGCAGCTCGGAAGAAGCCTAATTTTCGGGAGGCCCGCCCCAGGGAGGAAACGGGGAATTAGCTTCCTCTTCGTTCGATTCGATTTGCAAATAACCTCGTTGACGTTTAAACTCGCCCGAATGGAATGTTTGAGTATACTCGGTTCTTTCTGCTCTGTCGATGCCAGAAAACAAATTTAACCCTTAGCGGTCGAATTGCGACTGTGTGGCGTCGCTAGAAATTGCTGTATCGTTATTCAAAATATTTTTGACGTTGTCGACCCTTAGCGGGTCCGAAGTTTTTCAAGTTTACTTTCAACCGGGTCCAAGCGGACACAAATTCACAGAAGTGACCTGGCACAATGCTTGACGCGTTCATTACGTAAATACGACAACAATAAGAGCGATAAAAATAATAAAATGATTTTTGCCGCCCTATACGCGGTATTGGAGCCAGTAAGTAAAAGTGCCATGCCGCTTATATGGCGGCATTAGTTTGGATTTAATAAATTACTAAACATGTGAGTATTGTACGAGTAAATTCCACCAATATTAACCCTTAGCACTCGAATGGCGACTGTATGGCGCCACTAAAAATTGCTGTATCATTATTCAAAATACTTTTTTACATTATTAAATTTATTTGTACTTAATAAATTACTAAAGATTTTAGTATTGTACGAGTAAATTGCACCATTTTCGTATGTATAATATGAAAATAAATATATAGAAAGAAAATATTCTAGTCCGGAAGAAATTTTTCGTTTTGAAGTTAAAATAGCTTCGAGTGCAAAGGGTTAATAAATATAATATGAAAAATAAAATATTTAGAAGGGAAATGATTCTAGGTCGAAGGAAATATTTCGTGTAGCTTCGAGAGTAACGGGTTAAATGGATTTATTAACAACTTAACCACTTAAGAACTTAACAATTTAAGTTGCAAATTAGCAAATTAGCAGCTTACGCTACCATAGTAACTTCCCTCGACGGCTCGCTTTATCTCGCGTTTGATTGTTAAATGATCGCGCTTATTGAAACTGTAATTTTAATGTAAACTCAAGGAAGTGTATAGCGACGAGCAACTTTGATACTAACTTTGATACTACTCGGAGCTTAAACTTGAAACACAACTGTACTATACACGGAATATTTTCATCGCGTCGAGGCTGATTGCAGATCTGACGCATTCGTGACAGAAATGAGTAAATCAAATGCGGGGGGTGGGGGAACAGTGAGAACATTCGAAGGATTTAAAAATACTGCGGTGTTGTTTTCGACTCTATAAAGTAATTAACCTTAGCACTCCCAAGCCTCGAGCCGTCATGCGGATTCCCATTTCGTTCCTAGAAAAACATGTTGTTTGAAAAAAGTTTCGTAATAATTAACACTAAACCTACCACAGACAAATGACCGCTTTTCTATTTCACAATTATTGAAATTATAAAAACGTATTTATAGGAAATCACTGAATTTACTTCTTTATTCAAGCATATATTATAATGAAAATCGTACAAAGTTTATATAAATTCAGTCTTCTCCCTTCTATCAGACGTTTCACTTTTATATGTTTTGTGCTTGGTAGGTTTAGTGTTAAGCGTGTGAAGCTCTTCATGAACATTTTCTGTTGTACTTAGATGTACATTTATAAAATAGAAAATAGATATAACTCTCTTCTCGCAGAATATTCACTTCTCACTGCATTGAATTCTCGACTGTAATTGAAAATACTCGTTCCTTGCCAATCAGTTCTGAGATTCGATTATTAGTTCTGAGATTATTTTCGTCATTCTTTGGAGACAAAAGGAGCATTGCCGCTTCAGTCATTACCTCAACGCGATGCGTTGTCTGGGTTTTCCGTACTATGCAATCTTTTCCTATAGCAACGGGACTGCGGTGTATTAAACTTAAATGTACATACGACAATATATAATTTTTAAAAAATTTTCACCCAAGAAAAATAGTCGTTTAGAGTTTTCCAATCTGTAGGTTCGACGAGGCCCTCCCCCTTGGGAGTGCTAGGGTTAAGAAAATTGTTGTAATTACAGTATTATTTTAGTTGTGATGAGCAGTATTAACACTTTGAACGCCGAACAAGAAAGCTAAAAAGATCTTAATCAAATTTGGTACAATGAATATATTAACGTAAAAGTTCATTTTAAAGACTGAACAAATAATTCCGTCATCCATATATGACTGACATGGCAGTCAACGTGTTAAATGGAGATTGGTTTTACTTTAACGCGTTATTATAAGACACATATAGGATTTAACTTTCCAGTGGTCTGGTCGTACAGAGACTAGGATACAGACTGACTAGGTCAGAATATACGCAATTGAACATAACAGGTGTCAACACGAACGATCGGTACATATGATAATAGTTCGAGTCTACCTTATCGACAGACTTGCCGTTATTACAATCAACAAAAATAAATAAATGTAGCTCCTTTATCGGACAATTAGTACGATTCTTATTTCGTCTAAAACTCCGTCGTTCAATGCTCCAAAGAACAACAATTTCCTGCACCGTGATTACAGGACAGTAATTAACCCTCTGTGGGCCGAATTTTGTTCCGGTGGTTTCTATTTGCAGACAACTTGCAAGGCATTTACTTTGATATTTCGAGTTGATGGTGTTGCTAACCGTCATCGATACTGTTATTGGTTATCTCAGAGACATTGTATAATTAAGGCGTATACGTTATCTTGAGAAAATACTGAAATTATTTGGAAAAATGTCGATATATTAGCATGTGACCTGAAAGTTACACGGGCCCATAGAGGGTTAACTCTACTCTTCCGGGTCCTGGAAGCCAAATTTTCGTAGAACTCGCTCGAAACTCCGCGTTTTCTCGCAGCATGTGATTAGCTATTGTCGCATCGAGAGAAGAGCGTTCATCGAGAATCCCTCTCGAGCCTGAAGCTTCGATTCAGGTGTGTTCGGTCTGTCGGCGTGCGGGCGGAAAGACTCGCTGTCGACAGGGCTTCGTCTTCAGTTTCTATGTAGGATACGCGGTGCGTGCCGCTAATCCAGTCTCCTGAAGAGTGACGCGATGTATTGCGTTTGCATACACGCGGTATAACGCGCGCGCTGGTAAAAGAGCGATTATTTCAAGGACTGCAAACTTGTTGCGGCCATGCAGCAACCGATGCGCGCGCGGCGCCTTCTCCCAGTTTTCTCGGTCGGCTCGAAAATATTATTGAGGGAATATAATCATGCTCGCCGGCAGTTACGTTCGTTCATCTTCCCCCCTTCCCGTGCCCCGTTGTTGTCGCCTAACGTCGCGCACAAGCTCCCGACGATGAGCGATTCGCCGCGGCCGACGGGACTGTTAATCGCAGAATTTCGAGAATCACCGATTTCCCGCGGACGTCCCGAGAGAGAGAGAGAGAGAGAGAGAGAGAGAGGCGTGTCGCTCGTTAGGCTAGCCATTTAGGGGCCCCGGCCGGCACCGTTTACGACTCAATTCCGTGGCCGGTAATGGGACCTTTATCGGTTTAAGAAACTAGTTTCGGCGCGAAAACTCTCTAGGCACTTACGCGAACCGGCGATTCGATAATAAATATTAATACCGTAATTGCGCCGAAACTCTCGGGAACCGGTACCGTCCGAGGAGCCTCCATTTTGCGGGACCCTGGTGATAGATAACGTTTATCCGAACGGTTTAATACCGAAATTAATTCTCGATGGGACCAGGTCCGCGTTCTTTTATCGAGTCAACCTTTTAGGAGTCTTTCGTTTCACTGTTATTGAGTTAAGATACCGCGAGGTGTTCTTTTTTCCTTTTTTTTTTCTTTAAAGTTTCCTGTGTTCCGATCTTATTCTCCGATCGGTGCGGGCGTAGAAGTTCGCATGTCCCACGCCGAAGACCAGCGTTTGCCCGCAGGAATGGCGATTTATAGGATCCGCGGCGGCGAGCGGACGATACATTCAACCGAACCGGTCTTCCGCGGGTACACGACTCTTAATTAATTTGTCATTATTTAAGGAAGACGTCCCGCGATAAAATTTACCGACGTCACGGCGAACGACGAGGCTCCTCGTATTTCTCGCCTGTCGGTCATCCTTCACACGTATCGATGCCCACCGAACAAATGGAACCCGGCGGAGACGGGGATAAAAAAAGGAGAACACCTCTTCCCGGTTCATTCATCATTCGACGATCGAACCTGGTCGCGATCGATGCGGATAAACGAGCATCCACCGTTTTACGTTCGATTAAATATGTGTAACAACTCGAGAACACGAGGAGTCGTTCGTTTTCAATAGTGCAGACATGTATTGCAGATATCGAAGGCAATAAGGATCGTTCATTGAAATCACAAATATAAAAAAAATATTCCACATGAAACAACTACAAATTTAACGGTCGCATACTCCTTAGAAACAATTGAACAAACGATTTACGGTGAATATTCATTCATTCTCGTTTTACGCTTCAGTCTCATCTTGGTTCACTATCTCGTAGCGATAGAGCAACAATTTAACAGTAGCTCAACACGTTGACTGCCATGTCACCCATATGTGGGTGACGGAAGTATTTGTTCAGGTTTTAAAATGAATTTTTACATTAATATATTCACTGTACCAAATTCGATTAAAATCCGTAAAATTCAAGAAAGTTGGAGGACTACTCGGTATCGTACATTTAATTTTTTCCAATTTTTATTTCATTAAATAACTTACTTTGATTTCATGCAATTTTTCAGGTTTCTAGTTTGGCAGTCAATGTGTTAAACAGAAAATGGAATTTTTCGTTCCAGGATCATGTAAAAAAGTTTAATTAATTCAGGGACGGTTTTTATTTTTCCCTCGTGTAGTTCCCTTTTTTCGTTTTTTTAACGATTTTTGTAAAGTTCTCGGGCGATAATTCTCCGAGCGTGACCGGTTCGTGCGAAACGATTTCGCGTGCCGGACAAGTTCCGAACAAAATGGTGGCGTGCAAAGGGCGGCGCTTATTATTTCGAGCGCATCAAAAACGGAACCTCGTTACTCGGAAGCGGACACGTTTACACGCGTCGGGATTCACCAGGCGTACACGGGTTCGGTTCCCGCGCGCGGATGAAATTAATACGTGGTCGGCGCCGTAATTAGCGCTCGTATTTATGCGCCTCTTGCGAGGCGGGCTCCGTTAACATGGTAATGGCGTTACACCGCTGTAAACACGACATGTTATCTCGACCGATCCCGGCGAGATCCGCGCAAGAAATGGCGGATTCTGAACGCCTCGGTTTTTCGGGGGAGTTATCTGCAAAGTCGATTGAAATTCTCACCTGTTAATTAATTTCCGTAAGAGTCCTCGGAGGCGACCCGAGAGGGCAATTTTTACAATAGAACTGCGTCTTCGCTTGCTACCAAGATTACCAAAATTTTCTTTTCCGACAAAATTCACAGAGACTCTCTAATTGTTGTCGAATGAAATACTTATTTTAGATCTTTTAAGTCTTTTAAGGCTTCCTTTTGCATGAGCTTGTATTAAACTTGAAATCCATGAGTAGCCAAATTAGGTTTTCAAGATTATATTTAATGCTAAACCTATCACATGACCTGTGATTCAATATTTAAATTATTGAGATTATAAATTATGATTATAATATTGCAGTGCGAATTATATTAAAAATTGTACAGAATCTCAAGAAATTAAATTTTACCACTTTTGCAAAGCATGAAACACTCGTCACTTTTAGTGCTAAGTTTAATGTTAAATTATTAAGGAGATCCAACAGTAGCCCAAACAGTTGTGTTTGCCTATAATGCACTTTAGGCTGTATTAAAATTTCCAAAATATAATCATAAAGATTATGCTTCTAAGAAATTAGCCCCACAATCTCGATACTATAATACCTTTCTTCTCAATAGGAATCTAATTGATCTATGATCTCTCCACATTCGGAACTATAATACTTTCCTTCTCAATAGAAACCTAGTTGATCTATGATCTATGATCTATTGTTCCCTCGTTTATACAGTATTGGACTGCAGATTTTTTGCAATTTACGACAAAAACAAGGTGAAACATAAAACTCTGGAAAAATGAAAAAACTTCAATGATACATCATTTTCAATGCATTAGGGCTTTTAACACTAGATTCACGGAGCCCGTAAAAATGACGGGTTCTACATTCTTTAACATACAATTATTGCGATTCTAAAAATGCATTTATAACAAAATTAATTTAATACATTTACTCCTTGGAACATATATTATAATAAAAGCTGCTAAAAATCTTCCTGAATATATTCTCGATATTTTCATAAATAATCGAATCTGGTCACCTTTAATGCTCCCTAAACCTAGTGTTAAAGTAAGAAACTTTTTGTCTGGCTCCAGTGTTTTTCCCGTAACATATATTATCATAAAAGCTGCTAAAAATCTTCCTGAATATATTCTCGATATTTTCATAAATAATCCAATCTGGTCGCCTTTAATGCTCCCTAAACCTAATGTTAAAGTAAGAAACTTTTTGTCTGGCTTCAGCGTTTTTCCCGTAGCGTAATACTTGCGGAAAAATGAAATGGACGATTTCCCGAGTACTCGACTAGTCCGTTTATGGTTGCAGTTGGGTCCCGTGAGGATCGAAGAGGCCGTTGGGTCCGGGTTCACCGCGATCCAGTGAATCCGTAGCAGCCGGCGAAATTTCGAACGGCTGCGGAGGTTGTCGGACACGCGCGAAAATGTCGGGCCGCGGCATCGAACACGGAACAGACGGCCCGAGGGCCCGGCGCGAACCGTTTACACCGAGAGATTAAAGAACATCGAATGGACGTGGGCGATTTGTCGAGCTCGGCAGGATTGGCTGGGAGCGGATCCATCCCTGGTGCAACGGGTGTTGGTATCATTACAAGTACGACATCCGCCACCGCAGGGTGGTGGACGCCTACGTCGACGATCGCCTCGGCAGCGGCCAACACCGACGTGGTGAGTTCCTCTTGTACCTTTTTACTATCG